>OX235263.1:58364237-59610671 GCA_944472135.2 Trichobilharzia regenti
TGTCAGAATAAAGAATTCTCGAGTCGCCAATTGGTGTTTTGTGTTTTGCGTCCGTTATTACTAAGCGTTTCTGAGAATTTCAAGGAACAGCGTGAGCCCGAGTGCAGCAAGAGCTGGGCATTAACGGTTTACGAGACGTGACTGACAGTTTCTGACGGATCAACGTCAGTTTCTAAACGGTTTTGGACAGTTGGCACGACTTTGGATAGTCACCGTTCATCTTTCCTGGTGCCGGTCAAGTCCTCTTTGAACAAGCAATATCTGGAACTTTTTGGAATTGGGTCAAGTTCAACAATGCCTGGGTCAAAGAAGGGACAGAGCGTCTTGGATGCAAACAGGAAAGTAAGTCATTGTGACTTGTCTGTTAATTGTAACGATGTGTCTGATGTTAAGCATGACATGGTTGATGTTACTGTTTCGCCGTTCAGGGATAATAGGAACATCAAACTCCCTAAATTTGAACCACGGTGTTTCGACGGAAACCCGGCTGATTATTTACAATTTGTAAAGGAGTTTGAGATCATGCTGAGTGGTTTTTTTATTAAATGAGGAAATGAAATTGATGTATTTGATGAGATATTGCACTGGAGATGCTTCAAGAGCCATATAGTGCTGTAAGTTTATGAAGCCAAAAGAGGGCTACTACGAGGCTATGAGCACATTGCGTCGAAGGTTTGGAAGACCTTCGATGATTGTAGGGAAGTTGTTCGAGGCTGCTAAGGGTAATGGTGGTCAATTACAGGATGACTCCCAGGCACTCACTGAGTTTATGGATAATTTGCTGATTTACAAGAATGCATTGATTTCGATGAATCGCATGAGTGACCCCAACTCGAGTTTTATACTAGAAGTAACAGCAAGACGCCTACCTACTCGACTGGAAAGGAAGTTGGTGAAGATAAGCTCCCGTATGGAGGATGAGGGTATCGAGCCAAAGTTTGATGATATTCTGAGACTGGTGAAGTATATTAGCGACCTGGTGATTGGCTAATTCGCCAGGATTTTCATTCTTTGGTAGAACCTTAGGAACCAGTGAATATAAGGAAGGCATTTGTGGTGAAGTCTCAAGACACAACGAGAAAGGATGAGTGTATTGTTTGCCATAACATGCATCAATTGAGTGATTGTAATCGCTTTATCGCTATGTCACCCGTAGAAAGGTTAAAAATGGCAAAGCAGAAGCGGCTGTGTTTCAGTTGTTTAAAGATTGGGCATACAAAGTGGAATTGTAAGGCGACAAACAAGGGAAGTAGTGGTTTAACGGATATGCACCCACTTCTGAGGACAGTGAACGAACCTGGGAATTCGGTTAATTGTAATAGTATCTCTAGACCCCTTGACACCCCACAAGTTTTCTTAGGGGTATTACCAGTTAAGGTGAAAGGACCGAAATCTTCAGTAGAGACTTATGCATTGTTGGATAATGGTTCAGACGTTACATTGATAGATGCTGAACTGGCTGGTTGCTTGGGTATTAAAGGCCCAAAGCAACCCTTGGTTGTAAATACTTTCAATTCTGCGAAAACAGTAGTATGTGAGCGAGTGTCATTTCAGTTAGAATCCTTGGCTACTGGGGAGACCGTGGAAGTGGATACTGCTTACACTACCTCCAGTATGAAACTTGGCGAAGCTATAGTACCTAGTCGTGAAACGGTTGTCGGTAAGCCATACCTGTGTGACATACCTCTTCCAACACTGCAAGATGGAAGAGTGAGAGTACTCATTGGATGTAGTGTGCCAGAAGCTCACAAGGTATTAGAAGAGAGATTCGGAGGTAGAGATGATCTGTTCGCGACGAAAACACCACTGGGATGGACAGTGAGAGGACCTATACCCATAGTCCACATATCATCATTAGTTGCAAACGATGGGGACAAACTAGAAACTATGATTAAAAATATGTATGACAAGGAGTTTTGTGACTGCGGTGTCCCAGAGAAGGGTCGTTCTGTAGAAGACTTAAAAGCAGTTAAAATAGCCGAGGAGTCTTGTAAATACGAAAACGGGCGTTTCAGCGTTGGCCTACCATGGAGATTCAAAGATAGACAGTTGGTTTGTAATAGGAAAGTTGCTCTTAAGAGACTAATGGGTTTACAGAAGAAATTTCTGTCAGATGCAGAACTCTGGTCCAAATATAAGGATGTCGTCGATAAACATATAATGAAGGGTTACGTTGAAAGACTAGTTGATCAAAGTGAGCCAGGGAAGTGGTATTTGCCCCATCATCCCGTCTTTAACCCGAGGAAGCCAGGTAAACTCCGTGTGGTGTTTGATTGTTCTGCGAAACATGAAGGAGTCTCTTTAAATGATAATCTGTATAGTGGCCCAGATTGCGTGAGCTCATTAGTGGGACTGCTATTAAGATTCAGAAAGTTTACAGTTGCTGTCGCGGCGGATATTGAGGAAATGTTCCTACAGGTGAAGGTGCCAGAGAGTGACAGAGATCACTTGAGGTTTTTGTGGTTTGATGACGGTCCTTGTGGTAAGGTGTCAGAATATAGGATGACAGTGCATCCATTTGGTGCCACGTCCTCCCCGTTTTGTGCTAATTTTGCTCTACGAAAGGCAGTGTCCACATTTGGTTCTAATGATTTGCTGGACGTCATAGATTGTTGCTTCTACGTGGATGATTGTTTAGCCTCCTTCGATGATGATAAGTCTGCAGTTAGATTTGCAACAAGCATTACTGAAGTGTTAGCTAAGGCCGGCTTTCGTCTAACTAAGTGGGTCTCGAACAGCCTAGACGTTTTGAAGCATATAGATCCAGAAGACAGAGCACCTACCGTACGAGATTTGCCTGTTGATACTCTACCAGTTGAACGCACATTAGGTATGCGATGGGATGTGAACTCTGATACCTTTGGATTTAGTGTTGGTGATATTGATAAGCCAGTTACTCGGAGAGGTGTGCTCTCTGTGTTGTCGTCCGTGTTTGACCCACTTGGATTAGTAGCACCTTATCTACTTCCGGCTAGGAGGTTATTTCAAGAGACATGCAGGAAAGGGTTACAGTGGGATGAACCATTAAGTGAGAGGCAGAGAGAAGAGTGGAAGGGGTGGGTTAACAGTTTAAGAATGCTGAATCTACATTCCGTCTCACGTCCACTTAAGCCGTCGAGAAATCATGATATAATTGACTTCCATGTTTTTTCTGATGCCTCTGAGGTTGGATTTGGTGCAGCCGTATACATCAGAACCACCTTAAGGAATGATATAGATGTTAGCCTGGTGATGGGTAAATCTAGAGTTGCACCTCTAAAGACGGTTTCGATTCCGAGATTAGAACTTACTGCAGCCTTACTAGCTGCGCAGTTATTCACAACGGTGTGTAAAGAGTTGGATTACCCCAAGTATCCCGTAACGTTTTGGACTGATTCGATGTCTGTGATATATTATATACGCAACGAGTCAGCAAGATATGCATGTTTTGTAGCTAACAGAGTATCTCAAATTCGTGAACTAACAACTGTTGAGCAGTGGAGGTACGTACCGTCTGGAAAAAATCCAGCTGATCTAGCCTCGCGAGGAGTTATTGATATGAATGTGGTTAAAAATAAGTGGTGGAAAGGTCCAGAGTTCTTGCTAAGGGCTGATAGTATGTGGCCTCGTAGAGAAGATGAACCACCGATAAACGAGTGTGCCTTGGAGTTGAAGACAAGTGTCAGTTTAACATCTACTCAAGAAAGACATTCAGGTTTACATCCACTTTTTAAATATTATTCTTCTTGGTACAAATTACTGAAAGCTGTTGCGTGGTTGACACGATATGTTACGTATTTAAAGGTCATGCATCTTGCGGGATACGAAAATATGAATGTGGGGCCTTTGAGAGTCGAAGATATTAGAAATGCAGAGTTAGCGATTTTGAGGGCTGCTCAGTGGGAAGCGTGGGGTGAGATTGCCAAGGAGGATAGTCCTGATTTCGCAGATTTCAAGGTGCGGTTAGATAGATTATCTCCGATAGTTTCCGAAGGGATCGCTAGAGTTGGTGGACGTCTACAAATGTTAGAATCGTCATATGAGACCCGTCATCCGGCTTTATTACCTTGCTACCATCCAGTCACTGATCTCCTTATAAGACACTACAATGTTTGTCAATGGAGTTGAAGATTGAACGATCAATTCTTGGTTGTTTGCTCAAAACCAACTTCCCCAATTTTCGCGGAGGCATCAATACGACAGTCATCGTCTCATCGGTCGCTGTTCAGAAAGAAGAGTAAAACATCGTCAGAAGTAATACAATGATTTATTATTGTAATATTTGTTTTCAGACCTAAGTTCACTTATTCTTTTTATATGTTGGTGTAACAATAAAGAAATATCAAGCGGCAGATCGGTGTTTTGGTTTTTTCGTCCGTTATAACTAAGCGTTTCTGAAATCTTCGAGGAACAGCGTGGGCCCGAGCGTAGCGAGAGCTGGGCATTAACGGTTTACGAGACGTGACTGACAGTTTCTGACGGATCAACGTCAGTTTCTAAACGGTTTTGGACAGTTGGCACGACTTTGGATAGTCACCGTTCATCTTTCCTGGTGCCGGTCAAGTCCTCTTTGAACAAGCAATATCTGGAACTTTTTGGAATTGGGTCAAGTTCAACAATGCCTGGGTCAAAGAAGGGACAGAGCGTCTTGGATGCAAACAGGAAAGTAAGTCATTGTGACTTGTCTGTTAATTGTAACGATGTGTCTGATGTTAAGCATGACATGGTTGATGTTACTGTTTCGCCGTTCAGGGATAATAGGAACATCAAACTCCCTAAATTTGAACCACGGTGTTTCGACGGAAACCCGGCTGATTATTTACAATTTGTAAAGGAGTTTGAGATCATGCTGAGTGGTTTTTTTATTAAATGAGGAAATGAAATTGATGTATTTGATGAGATATTGCACTGGAGATGCTTCAAGAGCCATATAGTGCTGTAAGTTTATGAAGCCAAAAGAGGGCTACTACGAGGCTATGAGCACATTGCGTCGAAGGTTTGGAAGACCTTCGATGATTGTAGGGAAGTTGTTCGAGGCTGCTAAGGGTAATGGTGGTCAATTACAGGATGACTCCCAGGCACTCACTGAGTTTATGGATAATTTGCTGATTTACAAGAATGCATTGATTTCGATGAATCGCATGAGTGACCCCAACTCGAGTTTTATACTAGAAGTAACAGCAAGACGCCTACCTACTCGACTGGAAAGGAAGTTGGTGAAGATAAGCTCCCGTATGGAGGATGAGGGTATCGAGCCAAAGTTTGATGATATTCCGAAACTGGTAAATACTAGTGTCAATCAATCTACGAGCAAGTTCGCCAGTGTATTACATCTCACCCGTAGAATAGAGCAGTCTGAGGGTAAAATGCAATCATTGATGACGACAGGGCCTCAGAGATTTGGATATCGAGAAGGCTCCATGATGTATAGTAATGAATATAGACCTAGTGAGCGTAACAGGTTTCGTAGTACATCCTCGACAGATAAGTTACAAGATGCAAGACAAACACGTTTGTGGTTTACACGTGTGCAAGAGGTGCATACAGAAGTGAACTGTGAATTAGTAAGCAAGTTCAGTGATAAGCTGAATGTAAACTCCAGGCCTGACTCCGAATTGTGTGACGATAACTGTGCGGTCAGGAAGTCTGTAGTTGCAACTGGTAAGCCATTGTTGAATAGAGTGTCACAGAATAGAGTTACTGCTTCAGAGTGGAGTTCTGATTCCACAAGTTTACAAAGTATAACTAGTCAGAGTGAAGATATAAAACCTTTTAGGATTTGTGAGGAGGAACCAAAATTGTCTACTTCTGTTATTAAAGAGTTTGAAAATGATGAACTTGACGGTAAATTGAATATTTGTGGTAATGATCATGATAGTGCAGATTTGTCTTTGGTTGATCATGATGAGATGAGGGATATGCCTACTACTGCTAAGTAAAATAAAGGTTCTGTAGAACTTGAACGTGAAGTAGAAATAAATGCAGGTGCAGTTGCAGAAGGCATGCGTACTTGTGAGACCGTCAGTGTGATAGATCAGCATGTAGCCCACCTATCATCAGATGCTAGTGCTAAATCTGAGCTGATAGTAAAAGACAGAAGTGGTGGTGGTCTTGCAGGTAGACAAACTTCTGAAAGCCGAGCAACAACAGCTTTTGATCCACCGCTAACTTCATCAACTGATATCAATCAGTCGTCGTTGGTGCTGTCATCCACAATGAAACAGACACCAATGAACTCAAGTATCTTGTGCAATGACTATGACAGTATCAGTTCGTTCGAAAGGACGAATATCAATGGTCAGTTTAGTGAGGATAAGCCAAGTGTAAAGGAGAGAATAATTGTTAAATTGACTTGCACGAATAAAGGCATTTCTAGTTTCAAGTTACTATTTGAATGTTATTATCTTTGGTGTAAATTACTCTGTTTCTACACTTGGTTGATGAGATATGTCGTGTGTTTGTTGGTCATCTATATTCTACGATACAATGACATGGGCGTGTTGCCGTTCAGATTTGAGGATATAGCTCATAGAAGGAAGTCAGCAAATGAACTCTGCGACGATTTTCCAACCTAGGCCATCAACCTAAGAAGGGTTGTAGGCGAACTGCTGTAAGTCCTACAATTCTTCAAAGGGTAGCGCATCAATGAGCAGTCCAATGTGCTTGGTGTGTGATTTTGTACATATGTTCATATTGTATATACTGAATTGATATCATCTGTCATCTAGCTGTTGGTAATTCTGTTTGTGTCCGGACGACTTCCACTTGGATCATCAACCTGAGAAGGAATGTAGGCGTACTGCTGTAAGTCCTACAGTTCTTCAAGGGTAGTTCGTCATGGCAGAATCCAAAACATTTGATGTATTGATTGTACATATGTTTGTGTTAAATAGTTGTGTGAGTTCCAATTATTGTAATTGTTGGTTAATCTTGTTTGTGTCCGGACATTCCACAACTTACAATCGTCAACCTGTGAAGGGTTGTAGGCGTACTGGCGTAAGTCCTGCGATTCTTCAAAGGAATTCCATCAAGACATGATCGGCGAGTTTGTGTGTACTGTTTGTATATATGTGTGGTGTGTCATATCAATTGGTGTATTTTGGATTCATTGTGTTTACTTGTTGTTTTCGTATCTTGTTGTTATTGCGTAATTTTGTTAAAATTTTCGTCGTGATTACTTCTGAAGTTGTTTCGAGTCTTCTACATCCGTGAATGAATTGATTGATGTTAGAGACAGCAGATGGGTCGTATACGCCGGGGAGGCTAGGCTATTGCTGAGAATGAAACGCACACGGAGATAATTGTTAGCTGCGGTCCCACACGCCGGGGAGAAAGAGTGTAAACGACTGAGGCTCGCATGCGTCACCGCTACTAGAACTGAGGCAGAATGAGTGACAAGCGATTTCAGCGGTAATTGATAGTGAGTAGATAAGAGGATGTGTGAAGAGTATCATGAGGTGGTGCTATGGTCACGTTGCATTCTGCAAGAGTCATTCTAGTAAGTGGCGATTGTGTTGCAAGATGTCAAGAGGAGGTCTCTGTCTGGAGGCGCAGGTCGTCAGCGATGTGTGAGATTGTGCTGTGAGTATGCTTGTGGTGTGTTGGCTTTTCTGTTTGTTTTCCATTTCAGCTTTGTCCGTGTGACCCAGGTTCTCGCAATGGCATCCAAGTCAACGTGTATTGGTCGTGATGGACAAAAGGGATGGATCCCTTTTTTGCCGGGGAGTGTCAATGTAGTTGAAGATTGAACGATCAATTCTTGGTTGTTTGCTCAAAATCAACTTCCCCAATTTTCGCGGAGGCATCAATACGACAGTCATCGTCTCATCGGTCGCTGTTCAGAATGAAGAGTAAAACATCGTCAGAAGTAATACAATGATTTATTATTGTAATATTTGTTTTCAGACCTAAGTTCACTTATTCTTTTTATATGTTGGTGTAACAATAAAGAAATATCAAGCGGCAGATCGGTGTTTTGGTTTTTTCGTCCGTTATAACTAAGCGTTTCTGAAATCTTCGAGGAACAGCGTGGGCCCGAGCGTAGCGAGAGCTGGGCATTTACTGTTTATGAGACGTGATTGACAATGTTATTGAAGGTCATTTGGGTACTTCGCAAGTACCATCAAGTATTCGATGTAAGTTCTGGATAGTGAAGGGAGGTACCGCTCTCCGTAAAATAATTGATAAATGCATGGAATGTAAACTCCGAAATGCTCGTCTAGCACAGAAGATGATGGCACCACTCCCAGCGTGGCAAGCTTCTGAAGGGAATTATCCATTCGAGTACGTTGGGGTGGATTTGTTCTGACCTTTTGTAATGAAGAGGGGCAGAACCATATGTTGAAGATATGGCTGTTTATTCACCTGTTTGGAAATGAGAGCTGTGCATATTGAGATGGTTCATACGTTAACTACTGATTCATTCGTACTAGTATTACATAGATTTATAAATCGCCGGGGTGTACCGAAGATAATGTTCAGCGACAGAGGGACTAATTTTGTTGGCTGTCACGCCGAGCTTGAAGAGTACTTCGAAGGTCCTCAAACGAGAGTTCAGGAAGAGTTACTGAAAAGGAACATCGAGTGGCACCTCAACCCACCACATGCCAGCCATAGAGGCGGGCTATGGGAAAGACTTATAGGAATTATCGAGCGTGTTTTAAGCTCCATAATTAAAAACCAGAGTTTGAATGACGAAACGCTGGAGACTTTCTTTTGTGAAGCTGAACGAATACTAAATGACCGGCCGTTATCACCTGTGAGGGACGACGTCAAGGATTTTGATGTGTTAACCCCAAATAAATTATTGTTATTGAGAGGCAACCCTGGCATAGAGGACTCAAGCGGGAAAGCAATACCTAGGATTAAAAGATGGAAACAAGCCAGGCACATGAAAGATAAATTTTGGAGAAGATGGTTAAAGGAGTATGTTCTAACACTGCAAACCAGAGACAAGTGGAAAACGTTGTGCCAAAACTTAAAGGTTGGTGACATAGTATTAGTAGCAGATAAATGTGCCACAGGTAGATGGCCTTTAGGAGTGGTAGTAAGGCTACTCTGTAGTGGTGATGGATTGGTGAGGACGGTTGAGGTGAGAACAAGTTGTGGCATGTTGGTGCGAGATATTACAAAACTGTGTCTACTGGAAGGTGCTGCGAGTAGAGAGTCGGAGGATGAACCACTAGACGATTTTCCAAACTAGAGCGTCGACCTGAGAAGGGTTGTAGGCGTACTGCTGTAAGTCCTACAATTCTTCAAAGGGTAGTGCATCAATGAGCAGTCCAATGTGCTTGGTGTGTGATTTTGTACATATGTTCATATTGTATATACTGAATTGATATCATCTGTGATCTAGCTGTTGGTAATTCTGTTTGTGTCCGGACGACTTCCACTTGGATCATCAACCTGAGAAGGAATGTAGGCGTACTGCTGTAAGTCCTACAGTTCTTCTAGGGTAGTTCGTCATGGCAGAATCCAAAACATTTGATGTATTGATTGTACATATGTTTGTGTTAAATAGTTGTGTGAGTTCCAATTATTGTAATTGTTGGTTAATCTTGTTTGTGTCCGGACATTCCACAACTTACAATCGTCAACCTGTGAAGGGTTGTAGGCGTACTGGCGTAAGTCCTGCGATTCTTCAAAGGAATTCCATCAAGTCATGATCGGCGAGTTTGTGTGTACTGTTTGTATATATGTGTGGTGTGTCATATCAATTGGTGTATTTTGGATTCATTGTGTTTACTTGTTGTTTTCGTATCTTGTTGTTATTGCGTAATTTTGTTAAAATTTTCGTCGTGATTACTTCTGAAGTTGTTTCGAGTCTTCTACATCCGTGAATGAATTGATCGATGTTAGAGACAGCAGATGGGTCGTATACGCCGGGGAGGCTAGGCTATTGCTGAGAATGAAACGCACACGGAGATAATTGTTAGCTGCGGTCCCACACGCCGGGGAGTAAAAGTGTAAACGACTGAGGCTCGCATACGTCACCGCTACTAGAACTGAGGCAGAATGAGTGACAAGCGATTTCAGCGGTAATTGATAGTGAGTAGATAAGAGGATGTGTGAAGAGTATCATGAGGTGGTGCTATGGTCACGTTGTATTCTGCAAGAGTCATTCTAGTAAGTGGCGATTGTGTTGCAAGATGTCAAGAGGAGGTCTCTGTCTGGAGGCGCAGGTCGTCAGCGATGTGTGAGATTGTGCTGTGAGTATGCTTGTGGTGTGTTGGCTTTTCTGTTTGTTTTCCATTTCAGCTTTGTCTGTGTGACCCAGGTTCTCGCAATGGCATCCAAGTCAACGTGTATTGGTCGTGATGGACAAAAGGGATGGATCCCTTTTTTGCCGTGGTGGGGAGTGTCAATGTAGTTGAAGATTGAACGATCAATTCTTGGTTGTTCGCTTAAAATCAACTTCCCAATTTTCGCGGAGGCATCAATACGACAGTCATCGTCTCATCGGTCGCTGTTCAGAATGAAGAGTAAAACATCGTCCGAAGTAATATTGTGATTTCTTATTGTAATATTTGTTGACAGACCTTAGTTGTAACAGTGTTTATATGTTGGTGTTAGAATAAAGAATTCTCGAGTCGCCAATCGGTGTTTTGTGTTTTGCTTCCGTTAGTACTAGGCGTCTCTGGAAGGCTTCGAGGGACTGCGAAAGGTCCGGAGTAGGAAGAGCTGTGCATTAACGGTTTTCGGAGCGTGATTTTCAACGTTTAGCACGAGGATTAAAGCTTTCGACGGATGTGCGTGTTAAACTCTTTGCAGTCGTTATAGTTCTACGACCATGTATGATGTGATTTTCTAACGCTCACCAGACCTATCCAGGAGCAATGAGTATTTTATGAAACATCCCTAAACGCCTTCCCAAACTCGAGGAGGATCATTTGAAGCTGTGTTGTCCCTGTCGGTTCACACAAGGAATAGGCCTGTTATAATATGCAGAAGTCTTCTGGGGTTTTTGGCCTCATGAATAATGGTTTCATACGGAATTTAAAAACTTCGACTATTTTATATTTTAGGGTCGGTTTTCTTGTCCCAGTAGCATGTAAAGTTTCGCAAACACGTTTAATCTTCAAGGAATAAATGCATGGTGATTATAGAGCTGATGTTTTTTGCAAATTTCTCATTATTCCTTGAACCTTGACTGCACGAAATTCCGATCTTGTTGTTCAGGCGCATTAGGGCCAGTTTCACACAAAGCACCTAAGAAGGGGGCAAAAATATCCGTGAATATAGTTGAGCGTCATCCATTTCATCCCTAACCATCAGTTTGTTTGAGTCATGCCTTTATTCCTCATCCTAAAGCAACTTAGGACTCCAACACTCGTGTTCGTTCTCGCGTTTCTTCTAACATATAGCAGCCAATTCCGGCAAACAGACATTCACATACGTCATTTAGAAAAACTCAGCTATAGCACTGCATGCGTTAACACAGCCACACAATAGGGTGGGATAGGGTCAAAATTCTAAAACGTAATTTAGGTAGGTGGAGGGAGAGGTTGATTACCGAACCCTGGTTCATACTTATTGGTCTACACCCAACACATGCAACCGAAATGACTTAACGCAAATACCAGAGATATGGGAGATATTATTGCCCGTCCAATTGGAGAATAATAAATTGAGCTAAAATGTATCCAATTCACATTACAATATTCTGACAAGTCATTTATTTATACTCTAGAAAGCACAATATTTCCCATCTGATTGTATCTGATTGATAACACTTATGTTATTTCTGAATACACTTAATCTTAAGTTGATTTTATTAAAATGTCTAATCAATTTTAATAATGTAAATAAGTGAAGCAAAAAAGTTGAGTTACTTGATACTGTTATGAGCAACGATATGTGCTCGAAACGTCATCAATTAATATTACTATACAACACTGTGTGATTTATCAAAACAATGTCTTACCTATAATGGAGACTTCAGTACTGCCCAAAATTTTAAATAGTGACTGAGGATCTGATTTATTTTCCCTATTCTTTTTCTCCAGGTCAAAATATCTCGAAGGAAGTGGCAGGAGAATTCAAAAGCCAAGGGGGAATTATACTGTTGTGGAGTACTTGTCCTCACACCTAGTTCTGAATTCATGAAGCCGACTTCCCGAAGAAGTGATGTCAACGCCATCAACTGACTCACTCACGAAGGGATTGGACAAGCACAGAAATCTATTAGAAAAGGATTGATGTATGTTTAGGCTTTCTATCATCAATCAGTAAGTCTGGTTGACATATATGTGTATATATATCAACTTCGAATTTAATCAGCTGTCTGTTTTTATGCTTTTTTATCTCTTTTTTGCTGTCTTTTAGTCTGAGTAACCTATACTTATTATATCTGTCATTATTATCTCTTTTCTTTTGACGAAGACGACACCAGACAACTTGCAGGTGAAAGGATCAACTTCAGTCACAGTAGCGAAAAAGTCTTAAGATACTGCATTTTACAAGCAACATATAATTAATCCCATCACCACTCCTTTGGGATCCAACCAAATATACGACTGCTGAGTGGCGGGACAAACTATACAGAAGTTTTCCGAAGACCAGAAACATTTATTCCACAAGGAAGAACCCAGCATAAAGAAATCAAATCGATTTATACTATCTCGTGAAAACAAAATTGGGCATTGGAACCTCCAACAGGCGCAAACTTTGTGATGGCCGTTACGTCAATATCTCAATAAGGTATTTATGGATAGCTGGTTTGTCATGATGCCGCGATGACTACATATTAATGCACCATATAGTGTGAGCAACCTCTCTTGGGAAGACGTACAATATCAAAACCTAGGGAGGCTAATTCAGATTCAGATGATAAGGATAGAAGGCTCTTGTGGCCTGTGTTAATCAAAGTTAAGGAATAACGACCCGATCTTGTCGTCTCTCGTGAAAGAAGTATCAGCAATCAGATTAGTTGCAAGATAATGAATAAATGAATATTACCATTTGGCCTCATCTTGTAGATGATCTTGAAAGACGAATCTGGTGGATCTACGTGGCCTGTGTTTTTGGTGAACACAGGCTCCACTACAGTCGTCTCTCAAGATCATCTACAAAATATTAATGTATATTTAAGGCGGATATGTGGGAAAATATAATTAATTACCCCAACGCCGGTGATAACTAGTTTTAAACATATCCTGTCTTTTCTTACGACCGTAAGTAAACTTACAGGATTATTATCTTACCCTAATTTAATCGTATAATGAAAAGTCAAAATATATATCTCGCATAGAGGCCTTACTTAGCTTTACTTTCTAGAAGGCGGTATTCCCAGTGGCTTGTGGAAAGTGTCACTTACATTTCATTTCATTACTTGTCGACCTCCTTTTTTACGAAACACTGCTTATCTTGTCCCAGCATTGCAACCCAGGTGTCAGTTATTATTAAACTTAATTCGAAATGTTGTGCTAACAGCCATTATTGAATTTTTTGGAAAATAAAGAGGATATGTGTTCCGAAAGACGTAATTTGTTTTGACTGAACACGTGAATTTAATTGATTATCAGTCATGTATTCTTGTGGCTTCCATAGTTAAACTTTTTCCATGCAGTGATATATTGAGCTGACTGTTAGCTTTACCATGTTGCACAAATCTCTATCGAGTCCTTTGGTGAGATTTGCGTTATGGCTTACTGCGATAAAGTGCATCTATTCAAAGTCTCAATTAACTCTGGTGTGTGTACGCAGACATACATCTGATTCGGGTAGTACTACCTAGAATCGGTGCTGACTAGTTTTAGGGTGTGGCAGTGTTTTACAATCCCATGAATTACATGCACTGAAGCTCATTTTCCCGTATGGAGACTTTTGGTAGAATAATTACACAGAAATTTTAAACGGGATTTTCAATACTGACTTTGTAATTGGGATTGTATAATAATCCAAAATCCTAATCTCTCGTAGCAGTTGTAATGTGGGTTCAAAACGTAGTTCATTAAAAACTAAACATTGTCGTTTTATTGAATAACTTTATAATATTTCAGTTGGATTGGGAGTTTGAATTCTCGTAATAGATTCGTTGCAAAGTATGAGTAACAGTTATAATGTGTCATTAACATTTTTTTTTTGAATCAGATAAATGTTATGAACGTTGGAAGCAATGTATAAATTATACGTAGACGATTGTAATGTTAACTGTTTGCCGAAAGTTCGTAATAAAAAGTTGATTGTTGAGGGGGATGGGTTATTTTAATACACAATAAGGTGCTGATAAGGGAAAAAAATATCATATGCTCAGAAGTCGTAAAATGTCGTGTATTAAAATAAGAGAAGACAAATGGAGAGTTGTAGTATTGTGGTCAAGCAAAGTGTGGAGTGATGGTTTTAACTGCACATGGTCTTGAGCTATATCATATTGATAACAAGTAGGTTTCCTTTGTTACGAGCACTTTACATTTAAATTTACACTTCAGGCAAACAACCAATGACTTCAAAGATCAGTGCGTCGGTGGCACAGTGGTTAGGACTCTCGCCGACCATGCACATGGTCCGGGGTTCGATCCCCTGCAGATGCAAACCTGATATCATTGGTTGACCAGCAAATTTGGGCTACCAATATGGTAGGCTAAAAATTCCATACTTTTACCAAAAGTACAGTGTGGAATCAAGCTATAAACAAAAATTAAAAAATAAAGTAAAAATTATACGGTATTGTCCAATGTAATACATTTTTGACTTGCTGACAACACGTTAGAGCAATTCGAGCAAAATATGTGTAGTACATATTTGGTCGATAAAGATTTGTCCTTTCTATGAATAAACTCACATGCTGAAATTATCTAGCGATTTATTTCTGCTAAGAAATAGTCGGTCTTCGAAGACGATTATGTTCGGCGTGAAAACTGTATGGTCCAGTTAAGTTACATATACCCCGTGATCTTTTCTTGGTTTTCTGAAGTAAACTTCATAGAATTTAAGAAGTAAAATTCTACTGACTTATCCCGTATACTGTTCATTCATTGCTTTTGGTGACATTTAAGGGATTTGACAACAGTAAACGCTGCCTAAATTAGTTTTTGCACTTTTTGATGTATATGGTAACCACAAGAAACATTCTATTCCACAGGAGATTCTTCTATGCTTATTCGGTTCTAAAGTCAGAAATTTTTTTCAGTAGACAGTTTCAATTTACAAATAGCCTTATGTAACGGGGGAGAATGTAGAGATACTGGTTTCTAGATAATAGGCAGTATAGTCCTTAAGTCTCTACTTCTAATCTTATCTCCAAATGCATGACTTGTGTTACCATTATGATGAATATTCTTGTTTCCTTTCAGGTCATTCTCAAATTGTAATTTTGAACTGTATGTAGAATAAGTTCTAAATTACTTAGCAGACAAATCTTTTGTTGAACAGTGAGTTTATATTTAATTCACATTCTAACATTTTTATTACAGGATTGTACACACCTACAATTTTTCACAGTATCAGTATCAGTGTCGTCATAATCTAGCCCTTTCCTTCTGGTGGTGATGTGCTAAAAGAAAACCTGTATATACATTAAAAAGAAAATCTATTTGGTGCAAAATGATTGCAACAATTCCAAATAGTCTGTTCATCAAGTGTTGTAGCTTTTCTGTTTTTTCACCCGTGAAATTCTCTATGGATACAATGTCCACTATGGTATATCGTAATAGAAATCCAAGGTTGAATAAATTATTTCGTATAAATTACTTATTATTTATTCTAGAAATCTTGAATTGCTTGGTTTAGCACCAAAAACAAAAGGTTGGGAATTTCAAGCTCCACGAAAAGATTTTTGGAATAAGTAATCCTGTTTTTTATATAAATGTATTCATAAATCTATCCCTCTTTTCTTTCCTCCTAGAGTGATATTAGATAAAGCAACAAATCATACAACTGGTTTTGTTGTCCATACTTCATCAAATATACTAGTCTCTGCTTCAACTAAAGAGAAGAGTATAAAAAAGCATTTGTTTAGGTATTATACTGTCTGATTATATCATATACATTTTTTATGTATTAGTTGCACTGATGTCTCTGCTGCAGCAAACATTGGGAGAATATTAGCCTTCAGGTGTCAACAGTGTGGTTTAATTGAATTATTTACTGATATAACTGAATTATCTAAAGAAAATGAAAGTGTAAGTTGTTTGCTTCTTTTGAATGTACAATTTTTGAAACAAAAATATAGACTCGAGCTTTCTATGAGTCTTTGTTAGCTGGTGGTATACAACTTACAGAAACACCACAAATTGAGAGTACAGAACCTATTGGTATAGATTATGATAATATGTCGGATGAAGAGAAACGCAGCATGTATCCAAGTTTAATTGAAAATCTTCGAACAATACCTGATTGGGATAATATTCCATATCCATATTCCCTAAGACCGAGATCTCAAAGAACGTCGTTGAGAAACAGATACCAAGTAAGCTCAATCTTTTTAATAATCTTCGTTAATAATAAATACTTCTTTCTTTGTTTTACTAATTCATTAGATAAGAAATCCTAACTTATTTATGTATTGTTATTGCTCCTTTGGGTTCCAAGTGGAACAGTAGCACGTCTTCATTTCATCCTGTTCTTAGTAGTTCTTTTTGTATACCTCCGCGATTTCCCATCAACTTTCATCTCCTCTTCGCATGATTTCCTCCATGTCAACCTCAAAAATCTAGCCTGTCGTTTCCCATTCGAGAGCCTGGCGCGTGATGTCACTTAACGATCTCTTCAGCATATGTTGAAGCCATATCTATTTCCTTCAGCATATTTGTTGAGTAATGGGCAAGAAATCCGTCGTCATGTTTATTTATCTCCTTGTAAAGATGAGAACGATTAAGATTCATTATTAGTAAATAGCTTTTTTACCAGTGTCAGTGTGTATCCAGTCAGGTTTTGTTATAATCGTAGAACCGAAAAATAGTACTACATTCACCTTACATTTATAAGCTGCTTCTCAGTGGGTGTTTATTCATGAAGTGTGTGGTAAAGCCAGTCTGAAGGGTTGACTATTCATTTCACAAATGTTTTGATAAGAACACTAATGTCTACAAAACCAACATTTGTTATTCTACTGCTTGGCATAGGTTGACTCTTTTGTTTATCTAGAGCTCTGGCACATTGATTTAAGCACTCGATCTCCAACCAGTGGGTCTTAGATCCAAAATCCTCTCCGTCTACTCTGGTTTAAGAAGCCAGGTAGTATATACACCCCTAACAAAATAGGTGTGACGACTGCCATGGACTCACAAGTGATTGTTCAGTTTAGGCTTGACGCTCTTGCTTTGTAGATGATAATTTTGTAATACGACGGTATCACTCTTTTTCAGTGGTAATAATTTAATCTCTGATAAACATATATTTATCAAACTATTAAGCACAAGCTTAGCTAAATATTAGTAATAACTGTAATGATAAATCCCTCTAGAAACGTGGTTTTCTAAAGGGACATCTGCCGTTATATGGGTGTGGGCAATCGGCAGGAAGCCCTGGATCTAAAGCACCTAGTGAATCGCAATATTCTCGGTTCCTAGTTATCCTACATTAACTATGCAACAGACAAGTGTCTATAATAGTTGTAAAGATATTGTATTGTATCATTCTACACTATTAAGTATTTATAACCGTAACTTTTTGAGTAGTCATTGTTTCTACTGGAAAAATAATTCAAAATCTTGAGATATAGGTAAATGCAAAAGTTTATATTGTTTTGCCCAGTCTTTGAATGTATCAAATTACTCCACTTATATATTAGGATGTAGTACAATTTACATAGGAATGAGGACTAGAAAGTCGGGATACCGATGGTTGCATGGAAGTCGTGTGTGAGAAGAGAATGAAGAGTTTCAAGGGGTAGTCATAGAGCAGGGTTGAAATTGATGGCAGGGAATAAAATAAAATGGAGATTCGCCATTAAGTCAGTAATAGTTTGGTTCCTCTTTTCGATCAGTTATGAAGTTTAAAATGTATCCAGAGGACTTTAAAATTCCATGGAGAGGTATTTAATGTTTTAATCAGTGTTCTGCTGTAAAATATTCATGTTTTATAAATATGAACAATACATGACATATTATTAAACCAAATCACATTATCCACCATTGTAGATTCTGTCGAAAATTCGTCAAGGCATGGTATGGGATTCGTTCTACTCTAGAATGGTACATCCACGAAACAAAGCCTATTGGCAACATGAATTTGAAGAAGCACAAAAGAAGAAACTTGAATCTCAAGTTATTACTTCAGATGATAATAAGGATGAACAGCCTGTCAGTGTAATTGTTCCGTCTAAGTGGCAGTTAACACAGTAAGATAAGAAAAATACGATCTACCCTTTTTCAAATAGTCATTCAATGAATTTATGTAAAGTACTTGTATGAAATATAAATCTTGTAATAGCCGTGTTTTTCTCATACTAAATTAATTGCTGATGAAATCTTGGCACGTATACAAAAGACTCGTGTGTCATTTGCCAACCTATGTTATCTCTGGTGTAGACGTGATATCCGGCTATCTATCAAAGGATGTGTTATGTACTGCGCACCAACTCGCTACATCATTCTCTATAGTTGTACGACACGTTCAATGAGAGCAAAAGAAATGATGGGACTAACTTTCTTTGACTGAATAAGTGTGCGTTTTATCTCTCGACTGAAGCGGTATCATATGGGGAGTAACATTCGCGTTAGGTTTAGTGTTAGATAAGAAAGGGAATTCAATCGATGTGATTTTGAAGTTACACTGATTGAAAGCAGTGTCAGGTGACAAAAAATTAAGTTAGAAAACAGTTGACTGTTGGTTTGGGCCATCCACTTAGGATGGTGTGAACTGTGTGGTTGGGGTCCTTGGAATGATAAGAACCATTGGCCAGAGATCAAGGGTAAAATAGCTCAAAATCATTCTGATTGATGCAGACGCATTCACTCTCTGTGATTTGCTCTATCCATTAAAACTTAATTCTTTTTCCATATTTCTATTCTTTCTCCCTCACATTTCTGCTCGTTATCGTTCTTTTGAATCTTTTCTCCGCCCCTCTCTCTCTCTTTTCTCTACCTTTGTGTATTACATTGAGTGCGCGCGGTCGAACTGCTAAACTTCTGTGCGAAGTTGTATGTTGAAACTCATTTAGTCCTTCATTTAATTCCTTCGTGAAAAATGTGCGGTGAAACTTGTTTTATTGATTTTTAACTACTCACATTTCAGTTATATATTTATGGGTTACAACCTTTCATTATAACAAATGTGTGGTCTCATCGACATTTCTTTATCCAGTAAATGTAAGGCAATCGAGTGGCAGTTATAACTATCATACTGAACCCATTTAGACTCAATACTTTTAGCCTTATGAAGACAAAGTGTGTCGTCTGTGATCACTAGTACGTATTTTCTTGAATAATTTTATCATTACTTTGCAACGATTAGAACAAAATTAGGTGAGATGGGCTCGAATAAGCCATTAGATTGGCATTATTCTGAGTGTTTGTCATTAAGCTAGAACTCTTAATTTTTCTACTTTTTAAGTGTTAATGTTAACCCTCGTTGACTTCTCTATTGAAGCTCAAGAGTATAGTAGTGTACTAATACACACCAGTGATGTCAATTAGATTTGAAAAGTTGTATTTCCTACCTATTGAAATATCTGGGTACCTGCCTATCTAATGGTGAATGTATTTTAAAGTAGTTCAGCCATTCCCGACAGATGGTTGTTACGTTCACGCGGTGCTCGGACGACGAGCTACATTGGCTGGGACCAATGTGCCTGAGGGTCCTACTATGCCAAAAAGGTTGTATGGCGATTAGACCAAAAGCAGTTATCGTCATAGTTTAAGTGGTTTACACTATGTTCAGGGTTTGTTGGCAAAGTCGTACTGTAACGACAAAAGACAAGGGTGTTATAACGGTAGGGAATTGAATGAAGACGTTTTCACCTTGCTCTGTCTGCGCCTGAACTAATCTGCCTATCTGCTCGTCGTACCTTCCGATTTAGTAAAGCACGCAAATATCAAAAGACAAAGGCTGGACTGTGACTGTGTATTGAAGTGCAACAACGACAAAGAAAGCCATGGTTAAATAAAGTATAATTATATTTGAATAGTTTACACACAATGATAAGTTTTGTTATTGGTAATATTTCGAGCAAATTTACTGCCCGTGTTCACACCACTGTTGGAATTGTTTTATTCAATAAAACAATTCCAACAGTGGTGTGAACACGGGCAGTAAATTTGCTCGAAATATTACCAATAACAAAACTTATCATTGTGTGTAAACTATTCAAATATAATTAACTTTATTTAATCTAATCCACAATGCTCAAACTTTTTACTGATATTGAAAGCCATGGTATTTATACATTTTACAACAATATGGACAGCTAACAGCATTTGAAATAATTTATCTTAATAGCCAATAACAAAGTGCGTGAGAGATGATAATATACCATATGTGCGAGATTGACAGTCAATAACAAAATGTGTGGGAATGATAATATACCATATATACAAGATTAACAGTCAATACCAAAATGTGTGAGAATGATAACATACCATATATGCAAGATTAAACAGTCAATACCAAAATATGTGGGATCCTATCACCTCTCCCCGTAAAGAGTGTAGGACTTGCTTTTTGGATCTATTTGAAAAGGTTTCGGAGCTCTTCTTTGTCGAGTTGACCTTTGCGTGGTACTGGATAGAGCGTGATCTGTGTGTCTGACACATAACTGTCCTTTTTCATTCGTACGATAATGCAGCAAGAATTTATCCAAAATTTCTTCTGTTGTTCCCTCCCCCTTCGCTTTTGCATAAGCACGCTTAAAGGTGTCGACGAAACGTTCAGTCTGTCCATTCGATTGGGGATGATACGGGGGGCTACGAATATGCTGGATGCCAAACAGTTTGCAGCAACCAAGTTTGTCCTGGAAGACAGAAGCGTGCTTTTGACGACGGCGTTGCAAGAGAGATTGATCAGATACATCTCCGGGAACAACGTTGTGTGGTGAAGACGAAACATTAGAGCATACTGAATTTAATGGTACATTAAAGATATGGAGCTTGTCTAACCAGTCAAGACCAAGCAAATTCAAATCATGGTAGTTTGTAACGTAACATACACCATTGAAGTGATGCTCACCAAACTGAACCTGGCAATTTATCTCACCCACGAGTTTCAGTATATCTCCAGAGACATTCTTGGCGACATGCTCGGTCGGCAGAATCTGTGGGCAACCAAGTTTGCGCCACGTAGTTCGGGAAATTACGGTGATATCTGATGCCGTATCCAACTGAAGACGAATACGTTTGCCGTTAATATCTAGTGTTATGTACTTACGTTTGCTGGCGAACTCGACTTTGGAAGTAGTGAAAACGGTCTGTACTCGAGGAGATTGTTTCGGCTTGAAACGACTACTTCTGTTCCTCACCGAAGAATTTTTCTGCGGTGTACAGTAACCCTCCTTATGTCCAAAACGGTGACAATTACGGCATTTATGCTTCTTGAAAGGACAGAACTTGACAAAATGCCACGAACCACAGTGCCAGCACACTGAAGGAGGTTTAGCTGAATTTTGAGACTGACGTTCTGTGTGCTTAACGGTGATCGGAGGACTTTTCACTGTGTTAATCGAACCAAATTCAGACGACTGTCGTTTGCACTCCACCATAGCAGTATCGTGCTTCAAGTTGATTAAACGTAGGCATTCTGCTGTCACCATTTGTAAAGTCATTTTCGGGTCTTGTTCCACAAGTGACAGAAGTCGAGTTCGTATGTCAGTATCTTCTGGGTTCTTCAACCCACAAATAAAAATCAAACACTTGAACTGATCTGATGTCATTTCGTGTGGTTTGAACCTTTCACATTCCTTGTTCACTTTGCCAGCGTAAGTCACATAATCATCGGAAGGCATTTTTGTCAACTGAAAACATTGATACCGAATATTAAACATGGATGACTGTTCACCAAAGATTTGTGATAAAACGGTGACTGTCTCATCGAATGATAACTCACGTGGGTTCTTGGGCAGAATGAAGTTAACATATCTGTTGTGCTCAACAGTACCAAGTTTTCTTAGTAACAATCGGACTTTGGCAGCATCATCAAACATGTAGCATTCAATACGGAAGACGTCTTCGTAACGATTGAACCATGCATCAAATACGAGACCAGATATTGGGTCGTAGTTGAACTCACTGATGGAATTTGAGATGCTTTCATATTTGTCAGAATGAGATGTTGATGGAACTTGAATGGACAGCTTCTGAGTGAGAGCTTCGATTAATTTTAGTTGAGCTGCTTCATTCTGAACTTGCTGCTGCTGCAAGATAGATTTGAGATCGTCCAGAGAGATAGACATTGTAATTGGGTTGTAATTAACACAGTCAAAAATGTTATATAGCTGCGCTGAACAGAATAAAAACTGTCGTCGTTTGCTTGCTATAACTGCAATGAATTAAGGTAAAACCCCGTCGCCAATTTGTTATAACTGTAGGGAATTGAATGAAGACGTTTTCACCTTGCTCTGTCTGCGCCTGAACTAATCTGCCTATCTGCTTGTCGTACCTTCCGATTTAGTAAAGCACGCAAATATCAAAAGACAAAGGCTGGACTGTGACTGTGTATTGAAGTGCAACAACGACAAAGAAAGCCATGGTATTTATACATTTTACAACAATATGGACAGCTAACAGCATTTGAAATAATTTATCTTAATAGCCAATAACAAAGTGCGTGAGAGATGATAATATACCATATGTGCGAGATTGACAGTCAATAACAAAATGTGTGGGAATGATAATATACCATATATACAAGATTAGCAGTCAATACCAAAATGTGTGAGAATGATAATATACCATATATACAAGATTAACAGTAAATACCAAAATGTGTGAGAATGATAACATACCATATATGCAAGATTAAACAGTCAATACCAAAATATGTGGGATCCTATCAAAGGGTCAGGCAACAGATCCTTTATCAAGGAAATCAACACGTATTTATATATATTTCATGTACATTATTATAGCTTATTGAAGCAGACAAACACAGTCTTCTGATTGGTTGTTTCTTACAGAAAGTTGACTTTGCATCTCTTTCAGACTGTTTCTTGAATGTCAGGTCATCTATATGTTAACTGTATCTGCCTATGCCAAGTCTGCTGTGATTGGTTGTTGAACCAGTTTTGTTCATATTTCCTCACCACCAATATTTGCGACATGCCCATTGACGTAAAATGCTGTCTACCATTTTTGGCTAGCCTGCTCTCACCACAGTACTACTATGGAATAGGGATGTAACAACAGTATGATGTTTCTCCTAGATGCCTAGCAGTGCTACCTCTCCACTCTACAGAAGGAAGGCAAAAATGTTTGGCACCGAAAAGTGTACATCAGGACTTACGTTGCAGCAGTCCGTAGCCGGCAGTAATATCTTAATACGGACACAATACCAAAAAGCAATTCAAACAAGCCGTGCGTGACTGACATCAAGCAGTTTTCGCACGCGATCTATGGTCAAGCAACACTAATGCTCTTCCTTTCTCCGAGAGGAAAATTCTTTCCCTACTTTATTCTTGAGATATGATAGTTGAAGGTGGAATAAATATAACTTGGCTACGGTTTGTAATCATAGTTCGCTGTAGAGGGAGTACTACTAAGTGTAGAAATTTATTTGTTCATCAAAATTTCGAACATTTTAACATAGACATTCATTCAAACCTAAATAATATACTTAGAAGGCAAATATTCCTACATTATCATACTTCCGATTTTCTGTGCAATCGTATCACAAAGATCATGGTTGACAACTAATTAATTATCAAGTGTTGGTTTGCAGGGATTCGATTGGTTACTGGTTTGGTCACGAGCTGACATCAGTTACAGAACCATTAAGAAAAACGGGAATACTAGACAGCTGTCTCATCCTGGTGTGGGTCTCTTTAGCAGTATGCAACCACCTGGGCTCCAACCCAGGATCTCCCAGTTACAAAGCAAGCTTGTAGACCGGTCAGCCACTGGGGGCCGGTCAGATGGCCCATGAATTTCAACTTCTGCGACTGACTGTATGTAGGAACTGACCTGGAACTCTAGTGAGAAGTCGTAGCCAATTGGGTCTTCCAAGTAAGTTCAGAGGACAGTTACTCGCCACTATCGCCATTCTATCCTTGTAGCTGGAAGGTCCTGGGTTCAAACTCCGGCGAGTGTCTACTGCCGAAGAGTCCAAAACCAGGACAGAAGACCTACCCAGTACTGCCTGTTTTTCCAATGGTTCTCTAACTGATAGTTAGCTCGTGAGCGAACGTGCAGCTAACTAACTTTTTGAGAATAGCTATAGCTATTCATAAACTTAAGCCTCCCCTGTGTATTCAAAGAGAGTTTATTATTACTCTTAACCTACCTTTGTAATCCTTAATTGATTGGATTACCAAACATTGTGTTAATCATTCTTAAATCTAAAATTCATCTCTCTGCATACCTCAAACCAACTGTCAAAGACTTGTAACGACAGAAGACAGGAACCAGGCAACAGAACGTTTATTGAGAAAATCAAGAGATATTTATAGATTTTTATGTACATTATTGTCAGTGGAGGAGGAACGTCTTCTGATTGGTTGTTTTCTTGCCGAAGGTCATTCTGTACTGTTTTTGACCGTTTCTCATAAAGTTAAGCCATATATCTGCGAATCATATTTGCACACGTTCACTGTTCTGTGATTGGTTGTTGAGTTCCTTGAGGTTAAGCTTTGTTATTGTTTTTCCTGATGACCATGATTTGGGACGTGAACACTGACGTAAATTGGTGTTTACAATTTTGGCTTGATCGCAGCCAGCCCTCACCACAGACTTCATGGATTAATGTCGGGTTCTGATGTGACCATCCCTAACTCTGTTTCAAACTAGTCTTAAACCAGCTAATATTTCCAGCCGAGGAAGACAGCTGCTTGGCATGTGCAACGTTTGTCCTAGCTGTCTCAGTCGATGCAACTTCACCACTATATACTAAAGAAAAGGCATTCAGCGAAGAGTTACTCTCTCCGGTGAAATCATTCTCAAGCTGTACAATCGCATATATACATAGTAACTTATCTTAGCAACATAAGGAATATTTCCAAAGGTGTGTCATTAGAATTGAAAATCTTTTTAGATAACAAATTAAGTAACGTAAAAAGCGTTAATCGGGTAGGAGTTAAAATGAGATTAAATAAATGAAGTGAGTGAGTGACGTAATATAATTGACAAGGTTGAGTAGAATTCAACTAAGATTTGAACGAAAGTCAAGTTAACAACAGTGGTAATAAAGGGTAGAAATTTAATACGGAGTCGCGGGGAGGGGGAGAAAATAATAAAATTAAGAAACAAAAAGAAAAATTACCCACTTAGCGTTAAGGTAGATCAGGTCCATTGTAGATTTAATGGCTGAGCAAACGTCTTTTGATTGATTAAAGATGCCTATTCGAAATTTCAAAAGACTGATTATTTGAACAAAGGATACTGTTTTCGATAACCTGCTCTCCTTCATCAGGTCCTACTGTTATTTTTCCATCCATAATAATCAAAGAATGATTTGGATAGTGTTATTAGAAGACGGAGATTATCTGAAAAACGATGTGGTGTATTTGCGCTATACATTTCGAACAATTTGATCACACATTTACTTGTCAAGTCGATGTTGACAACATTAGTGGTTTTTTTTAAAAAGAGAGTAACATCGAATCATTTAGATCAGAATTCCCAAAGTTATTTGGAATTAGACTGTTAGTCGATTATAGTCTGTGCATCGGTGGCACACTGGTTAGGACTCTCGCCGACCATGCACATTGTCCGGGGTTTGATCCCCAGCCGATGCACACCTGATATCAATAATCGGCCTGCAAAATTTGGGCCACCGATATTGAATGCTGAAAATTCAATACTTGTACCCAAAAGTACTGTGTGATTTCAAGCTATAATCAAAATAAAAATTTTTTTGTCACTTTGTTTAATTGAATTGCCCTTATTTTTTTCATATATATCGACTTGACAAGTAAATGTGTGATCAGATTGTTCGAAATGTATAGCGCAAATACATCACATTTTTCAGATAATCTCCGTCTTCTAATAACGCTATCCACATTTTTAAAATGGTGATCGAGATCGTTTGGTTCAATTATATACAGAGGAAACTAGCTATCAGCCTTTTCCTATTCTAGACAACTTGACCTTGTGAAATACGACTGGTTATTGACTATGTATTCTTTTATATTATATAGTTCATTAATCGTTAGTAGTAACGTGATTGTAGAGAAGATATCTGAATGTCAATTTTTAGTTAATAATTAGCTACTGGATAGATGACTTGAAGTTCTAATCAGAAATTGCGGCTTGTGGGCTGCACCATGTTAAGCTGACGTGGATATTCATCGGTGGTATTGCTTGATGACAAAACTACATCGCGAATTGTTTAGAGTGAGAATTAATGGGTCATTGAATACTGATCTCTAGTGTCTGAATGTACCAAAAGGAGGTCTGGTAAAATGAGTATCCTGGGTTTGATCCTTATTAATAGAATGATGGTTGCACACTGTCAAAGAACGCGGGGCTTAGATTAAGATAGCTTTGGTTATGGTAAATACAGAGGTTGAACATACTTCTTCCGCATACAGCGTTCACTTCAGTTCTCTGTTTCGGTCACTAGCAGTTATGTTGGTCGAGCGTCTGTTTTTTCCTCATTGACTTAGGGGACACATTTAAAGGAATCATCTTTATCTTGGGTACAATGGTATTCGAAGTACCAATAAATATTAGATAAATAATATGGGCCTTATCAAAAACCAACATAAGTTAGATAATCACTGAAAGACAGGAAGTAAGTACTGGACATCTGTTTCGTTCTAGCCAGTGACTCTTCAGGAGTGTGAACTCACAACCCCACCGCTAGGGACTGAAACCAGGACCTTCAAGTTATGAGGTTGGCTGACTGACTATTCAACCACTGGTTTGGAACTCAATAATCTGCGACATATTGCTACTCCTAATATCTTTGAATCATATTAGTTAGTGACAAAATCTACGTTGAAATAAATTCGAATCTCTACAAAATCCATAAAAAGGTAAAACGAAGTGACATATACCAGCGATATTTAACTTTTGAAGTTCTCATTCAAGTTTATTCCTATCAATGCACCTGCCTGTTTACTGATACCACAAAAAATACACCTAATAGGCAAAGATACTGACTAGAAGTAGAATATTGTTAAAATGTTTCATATCTACTATGTGAATTGTTACTTCTGAAATGGTCTGTGTCAGTATCCCATCAAACTGTTGGGAGTGAAGCGATTGAACACATCAATCAGTTCAATTACCCAGAGAGTCACATCTCTTGATGTGGTTGTGTTCTCTGAGCTGGATAGTTAATTTGCGAAGCTTTCATCGCCCTACTATGCGACATCTTCAGAGCATACTTCAATTTCAAGTGAGCTTTTAGATTTCTCCACGAGTTTATTAATCATCTCTTCTGGTGGGTGAGCTTGGATGTGATTGGTTGCTTTGTGTGTTTTCACACCTTCTAGGTTGCTTGTATTGGGACTGATTGCTTCTTTGACTTGAACTTTGACCCTTTGTGTGTGTGTGGTTTCTTTCTTATCGGTTGATAAATTTTGCCTATCTCTATGTGTCTATTGATTGATGATTCACTGGAATGCCAAGCTTCTAAAAGTTCTCTAGCATTCTTGTTGTTTCCTCTGTCTAATATTTGAACGTTGTCCCAGTCGAATTGATGTCGGTGGTTGTCTGTGTGCAGTGATATGAGGGAGTGGATATCATGTCTTTTGACGGCTAGCTTATGTTCGTGGATACGAAGACGAAGGGGACGTCCACTTTGGCCAACGTAGTGTCTTTTGCATTTGTTACAATTTATTTTGTAGATGTTGGTTTTATCTTCTTTCACTGTTGAGTCTTTGGTTGACATAGAATTGAGTGAAATGACTTTGTTGGTTTGTGTACGACGTCAATTCCTAAAGGTTTGAAGAGTCTTGTAGTGATTTCTGAGATATCCTTTATATATGGTAGGGCGATTTTCTTTGTGCTTTTCTTGGGGGATTTTGGTTTGATAGGTTGGCTTTGGTGTATACATCTTTTGATGAAGCTCCGTGGATATTCATACAAAATTCAAGTCAACGAACCAGTCAGTCCCAATACAAGTAACCTAGAAGGTGTTAAAACTCATAAAAACAACCAATCACGTCCAAGCTCACCCACCAGGAGAGATAATTAATAAACTCGTGGAGAAATCTAAAAGCTCACTTCAAATTGAAGTAAGCGCTGAAGATGTCGTCGTCCAGTAGGAAGAAGAAAGCTTCGCAAATTAACTATCCAGCTCAAAGAACACAACCACATCAGAATCATCCACCTGAGCTACAAATCTCCTGTATCATATCCAAGTTAAATCTCTTCTAATAGTAGGTTGTTGACTAACTAAATTTCGATACGAAAATAGAAGATTCAGTTGGCCTCTGTTAAACGCTCTCTACTATATAATATTGATGCGAAAATAGCGACTGAAGTTGAACCACTCAAAGAGATCGCATTCATTTGGCTGCAGCCATCTTGTTATTTCATCCTTATTTCCCTGAAGAAATAAGGATGATTCAGCACGCAACCTGTGCATCGGTGGTTCAGTGGTAGAATGTCTGCTGACTATCCACATGGTCTGGGTTTCGATCCTCCGCCAACGCATTCCTAAACCTCGCTTAGCCAGTAGTAAGCCCAGCAAAGAGGGAAGGTCGGATGTGTAAAAAGAACACTGCTGCTGAGACTATAAAGCTAAAGCTTGAAGCCGTATGTCCCACTCGAATCGCAAAGGAATAAAAAACACGCCTGATCCGTGCATGCTTTCTGTTTAGAAAAGATGAGGTCTCGTGTTGGACTTCTCATTTCACAAGTGCTAACCAGAATTTAGGTCATTAGAACTATTCGGCTCAAAAAGCTGATTAGCTGTGCACGAAACAATTTCAACAATCATCAGACGTTTTTATCACCTTTGTTTGAATAAAGAATCCTTTTGAATGGTTGTTAATAGTATATTCTATTCCTCTCTAGCAAAAGAATGTTGTTATACGCCTAAAATACCGTCGGGAACTCAACGAGTTGACTTCATATTTGATCGCAGCCCCTTTGTTTGGGCAACCAAGTAGTATCAAATGACCCTAGCTATCGATTTTCGTACGGCATTCGTACGTCAGACTTTTACCATCTTTACAAAATATTTAGACAGATCTTTGAAAAGAAGTCGTAGAGACTGTTTCAGTGGAAAAATTTCATAATTTATTCGTCTAGAAATCTACAGCGTTTGCATATCAAATTCATCCTAATCAGATTACAGTCTTATTTCAATTTTATTTTTTAAAAACTTTGTTTTAATCCACATTATTATTATTATTGTTATTATTCCGAAGTGTGAATAGTGGAGTTGACTGTGGTTTTTGCTAATTTTTCTACTTATATGTTGAATTCATTAAGCTTGTTTTTTTTATGCTGACTTCTGATTAGTTATTATTATTATTACTTTTTCTTCCCCCTCCGACTACCACCTCTTTTTCCACGTGCCATTTTTCTCGTTTTGTACGATCTCCAGTAGGCTTGTATTGTTGTTACTGCTTGTTCCATTTGACGTCTTTCTTCTTCGTCTCTTTGACGTTTCTCCTCTTGTATTCTACGTTCTTCCATTATCTTCTGATATTCTTCATTTATAATCTAATAGAAAAAAAGTTTAAGTTAAAAAAATTTTGGGACAGACAAGCTTCTATTATTAGCCATGAGGTTGGGCATTTATACACCTACTGTCATGGTAACCTGACTGAACAGCTTCTGATTCGTTTATTTATAGCCTAAATTTCTGAGGTTTTGTAAGCATAGCATACCACGTATTTTGTCTAATCAAGATTGTTGTGGTTTATTTTCTGTCGTTGTTGTTTTTCCCAGTCTGACTTTTGTATCTGTCTCAGTGTGGGAGATACTTTCAGGTGATTAGTTGAATATAGTGTGGTATTCTAGAGGCGCGTTATGGTCAAGTTTGACGAATCACAACCCATTATCACCCAATCATAACAATAATAGAATTATTTATATGATTATAAAGAAAGTAAGAATATATTGAACAGCTGAGTGACTAGCAGTGGAATACAGGATGTGCACGTCGTCCTGTTTTGAGACTCTTCATCTGGATGTACGTACCTGCGTTCTCCTAGTGTGTGATGTTGTTATTCCCACTGAGACTCGAACCCAGTACCTGTCGTTTTAGACGCAAAAGCACTATCCAATCTCCACCACTCACTGGGTATTGTTGCGTGCATATCTAACTGACGAGTCCCAAACAAGACGAAGTGAGCACCTTGGATTTCACTGCTAGTCAGCAACAACTTAAATAACTTTATGTTGATCCTCCTTCCTAGGAGATGCGGATATGTCAACAGAGAATGAATATTTCGGTCCAATATAATTAATCTGTCAGTGTGACTTCACCTGTGGAGCTAGTTACATTGGGCTTACAATTAAGCATGTTTACTGTTGGATTTCTGAAAATTATTCTGTGTGGTTTAACAAGGGAAAGACAAGGTTTATTCACAGCTCTATTTTGACCCATCTTGTAGACAATGAAAACATAAAATCGATGTTAAAAAGGCTTTTAAAGTTATCTACCATACCCTGACTAATTCTAATTTTACTTTAGGAGTTCTGTTTTTATATATCAATGAAGCCGTTGGAATTCACCTTAAAAAGCCTAACTTAAGTGTTCCCAGGAGTTTCCTTTAGACGATTTCCCAGCCATGGCTATCACTGTTTTAAAAATCATCAACTGTCGCATAAAATTTCTTGATTTCACCTGATATTCAGCTAAGCATTGCATTTTTTGGGCTTGTTATCACTACACATATTTTTGAACAGTAATTCCATTGATCTTAACAACTAGATATTGTTTGAAAACATCAGCGTTGTCAATAAAATTCCTCTTTAAATATTATGTATCGGCAGGAAGCCTTCAGTCTAGGTCTCGTGCTTGTTGGTACTCGTCGCAAGACGTGTCAGCAGTTTTGAGCCAACTCATCCCTTATCTTAGATTCAATCTTGTGTAACCCAACGCTGCAGTAGGAGACGTTACCGCCACTTAGTTATTCGGGCTCACGGTTGATTTCCTTTTGGACTGTATTGGATAACTTGATTGGACACTAGGCATTTACTGATACCATGTGTCTAGTTCCTTGTTTGGTGCAGACAGTCAAGTTTACTATGTGGCAATGTCTTTGAATGCAGCACTTGGTGACGTGGGTTCGAATCTCAGAAGCGACATAAGTTCCCTCAAGAGTTCAAACATGCCTTGATGACGAGTGCTAACAAACACGAAACTCAGGAGGTCAAAGTCTTTCTGCCGATTGCCCACAACCATCTAATACCAGTAACAATTCATAGCGCATTGTGATGGTGAGCAATCCCGCTGTGTGGTCTCATTGAAAACTTGACTGAATTTAGTCTGTACAGAACAAAGAACTAGATGTATGACACTGGTTACAGCCTACTGTTCAATCAAAGTTTATATATATTTATATGCTCACCTGAAAGCGTTCGTTCAGTTCATTATAAGCAGCTTTCTCCTCAGTATACTCTGCTTCAAGTTTGTCATATTCGTCCTCAAAAATACAAATAAACCAAAAAAAGATTGATAGATCAATTTGAATGTGATTTTCACTTTTTATGTTTCATTCTTTGCATTTCGAGTAGGACATACAAACGGCTTCAAGGGTGAGCTCTGAAATTTCAGCAGCAATGTTTGGTATTGTTCTTATGGGATGGGATTCTTACCCTTATGCCCAATCAATCGATAGTAAATAATATCAGTTAATAAACTAGGTGAGAGACTGAGTAGTGATCTGGCTGGAAATCTAACCATCAGATAACGTTAATGGTTGTTTGTGAGAATCCTACTGTGGTGAGAGCAGGCTGCTAACCACTTTACGTCAATTTCTAGGTCACTAATATTGCCGTGAGAAAATATGAACGAGGCTGATACAACAACCAATTACAGCAGACTTGACGTGGGCATTACGATTCGCAGATATATGGCTTAACTTTCTGAGGAACCAGTCACAAGCAGTACAGAATAACCATGAGCAAGAGACAACCAATCAGAAGACTGTGTTTGTCTGCTTGAATAGGCTATAATAATGTACATGAAATATATATAAATACGTGCTGATTTCCGTAGTAAAACGATCTGTTGCCGGCCCTTGTCTTCTGTTGTTACACTACGACTGAACCACCCAACAAAACGTATTGAAATTGGAGTGTCAATTTCAAGTTAAACAGACTGAAGTAAGATTGTTTAATAGCCGCTTACAAACTTGTATGCCAAGCCGAAAGTAAACGTAGAATCCTACACTTTGTTTTAATGTTTTTGTTTAATGAAATTACGTGAAAAATACTCATCTAGACATGGAAATAGGAACATAGTTCTGCGCAGAAATGGTAATTTCGTTCCCTTAGCTGTATAATCATAAATATAACTATTTCCTCGAGGATTCGGGAAATATGCAGCGAGGAAGTGATTGAGGAAGAACTGCGTAATCTCCGAAAAGTCCTGATGGAAAACGGTTTCCCGCCCAGGTTCATAGACAAGAATCTCAAATCTAAGAAGACTTCCGAACAAGTCCAATCCGTTCCAAAGAAAATACTTCTGCTTAATCTAGAATTCAAAGGTGATATTGAAGCAGAAATCCTTCGTAAACGCCTCTCCAAATCGCTGAGGAAAACATACTTCGCTGCGAGCCTACGACTGACGTTTTCCTGCAAGAGACTGTTCAGCCAGAACGCGAAAGACGAGCTGTCGCATTGGGCCACCTCAACGTGCATATACCAATTTACTTGCTCTTGTGGAACTGAGTACGTTGGCGCTTGTGAACACTACCCAGCCTGGTTAGTAAAAGGAGATCAAAAGCGTGTATACAGTTCAGTGACAGAACATCTGGTCAATTCACGACATTCAGCGCTATTGGGAAAATTCTTCAAAATAATATACAACATTCCATCAAACCTATCAAAGGGAGTAAAATTAAGACATCTGGGCATAGCCGAGGCGCTAGCTATCCAAAAACTCAAGCCAAAGCTTTGTATCCAAAAAAAATACGTCCAACCCGTGTCCCTGCCATGGCCATGGTAAACAGGCAATTTTTTAGTAATGACCATCCCATTGGCTTTCTTATCTAAACTTCCTGTTTATTCATGTTATTTTTAATTTTTTCCTAATCCCTGTTTACACTACCATATTTTCATATCAGAACTTCGTGTTTATTTTGTCATTTTACTATTTCTAAATATTTAATCCCTGATTGCATAAACAATTATTCATCACATTAGTCTTTTTTATCCAAACATCCTGTCTATTTTGTTATTTCTACATTTCTAGCCCCCCAATTGCACAATGTCAATCTTCTTAGTTATTATGATGCTACTTTATTTGAGTTTTATCCGTCGCCTGTTTATCATGGCATTCTAATTCCTAATTGTAATTTTTATTAATTTGACCCTTAACCGGAAATTATTCTGGAACTTTCCCATCCATTTGATATAAATACACGAATGTACAGTCTAGATGATGACTTCGTCGAAAAGAAAATTTTCTTCGCTGCAATTGTCTTTTTAATAAATCCTATAACCCAATGTGTATATTCCGTATTTTGTGTGTGTGTGTTTGGGTGTACATTCAGTTTTTCAAGTATAGCGAAAAACATCAGTTTGGAATATAATATCAAAAAAATACTGCAGAATAGTGAACATGAATCAAGATGTAATGGAAGGTGTGAAAATTAATGAGCTTAGACAAGAGTTTACTAGATAGGAAATCTGATGCAATTAGCACAAATAACAAGATTTTGATTTTCAGCATCAATAGTGGTTCACTGTTTCTATGTGGTTCAAGAAAAGCATTTCCAACAGGTTAAAGCAGACATATATCAACTGCTGCCCTGGCTCCCTAGTGAAGGTCAGATGGCCAACAAGGACTGAGAACAAACAACTCTGAGAACAGACCAGTTAACCGACAAATATGCACTGATAAATGCAAATGAACTGGACATATGTTGGGCGACATCGTGCACCAAGCCCTCGAGTGGAATCTGAATGGCGGAACGACTAGTTGGGTCTGGTCCGAGAGTGACATCATGAAGACCGTGTGGAGACGAGATGAAAGCTTATGGTCAGTTGTGAAGCCAGCTAAAGTAGACTGTAAAGAACAGGGTGGATTGAAGATGTGTTGCAGAATATCTGTGTTCCACTATATAACTCAAGGGAATGATAATAATAATAATGAACATTAGAGAATTTATTACTGAGAAAGGAATTATAAGTAGTTATACCCGCAAAAACACACAATTTACCTGTAACACTGTCATTTCTTGATCATATTTGGAAATTTTTGATTCTATATCACTTTCCATTTTATAAATTGTTTTACGCAGTACTTCCTCTTCACAACGATTTGTTTCAATCAACTTTTCAAGTAGTTGATTATGAGTTTTACACTGTTTTTTCAAATCGTCTTCTTTTTCTAATTGTAGTAGATTTTGGAGAATGAAAAGAAAAGGGATTATTACAATCATGATGATGATAGCTGAGGCTTCATATGACATCCACAAAAGAGAATTTTTTATTTAAATTCTTTGCCTTTTCAGTGGAACATGGGGTTTCACGATTCAGCTTTGAAGTTTCAGTAGCGGGGCTGTTTTTATATGGGGTAATGTTATAAGCCTCACGCCTAACCTTCCCTCTTTACCACGCTTACTATCGGCTTAGAGAGGTTTATGAGTGCTTCGACCGGTCTCGAACCACGTGCATGGTTTGTGGGCATCCTACTGTTGCACCACCGAGGCAGTATATGAAAGGAAAAGCTGAGGAGAAATAAATTGCAGGACTCTGATGAACTGCTGGTTGATAGACTAGACATGAGTAACCAGTAATGTTTGTTCGACAGTATGAAGAGATACAAAACCCCAAATGGCCACTTTGCTCCTTTGGGGTGCCCGGATTTCCACTCAGATCAGAAAGGTGAATCAGTTCAAACCTTTAGAATATTGGTTAGCTACTTTGGCGAACCGATAATACCTTAAAATAAATTCGTAATTGGCAAATTAATTACCTATGTGATCTGAATAATAGTTTCGGTTTTCAAAAGAAACTGTGGTGAAATCTCACCTCCCTGGACTATGCAAATTATGAATGACGAATGCGAAAAAAAAATCAGGTTGTTCTGAAGTAATGGAGAAGGTTCATAGATGTGGAAGATGTCTTTGGAGTTTAATTAGAATCAAATAATCCAGCTGGGAGAAAACAGTAACATCATTTGTATTGTAATACTGGCATACATAGGAACTCCAACTCCAACTCCTCCTGTATTAGGACGTTTAAAATAATGAGGAGGTGGGGTGGTTCAGCAAAGTGACTCTTTTACTCCATGTCCGATCATGGATTGATGTCAGTCACAGGACTGCTGAAAATCAGGGAGTACTGGACGGCTGTTTCGTTGTAGTTTAGGACTCCGAATCAGAACGCAACTGTCGAAGTTCGAACTCATGACTTTGCTCTCACAAGGTTAGCTCTTAGACCATTCGCCCACTGGGACCCAATCCAGCGGCTCATGAATTCTAGTTTCTACCAATTCGTGATTTTAACGCTACCATCTGCCAGTGTCATCGGGGAGTATTTTTTATTTTATTATTACTTTTTTTATGATTCTGTCCAAAAAGGTTTCGTCATCTGAATAAACATCTAATGAATGTTGTTGCGTAATACAGGTTGAACAAGTCTCTTTCGTAAGGAAATCTCTAAGTTCCCTTAATTCGATAACTAGAAATTTTGTAATACAAAGAAAACGAACACGTACTGATTTTAGTAGGTTGTTTTTGACTCCGTAAACAATTTTAAAGGAGGAGTTTATGAATGGTTGATCCACTTCTATGTCATCATAATTAGATAGAATAGTATTCTTGAACAATTTTCGGTTGAATCCAATATGAAAAGCTGGTGTATTATTATTATTTCCTTGGGTCTCCAGTGGGATATAGGGCTTAGCAGCATGTCACCTTTTCACTATGTTTATTGAAGTTTTCACTGACGACTCCACGATTATTTACAAGCTCTCACTTCCTCCACACATAATCTCCTCCATGTCTATCTTGGACCCCTACCCAAATCATCTTTTCTCATCGGGTTCCACTCGTGGGTCTGGTGTGTGATGTCACCCAACAGCCAGGCAACTGATCCCTGGTTAGTTCGTCTCCAGATTTATTTGTTGCTTATTATTTCTGGCCGGCTATCTGATCTTCAACATTGAGAGAAGGCAGGTGTTGATGAAAGTCTACCATAGCCTGTTTGAAATGCTTTCCGTGACGCGCGAACCATACTGCAACACTAACTGATTTGATATTGGTTTTGAAAATCCAAATCTTGTTTTAATGCTTGATGCAGCAGCATATTTACTCACTAATTTCTGAGTTATCAACGTTTGTCTTGCTTTTGCGTTCCTCGCTGGCTTTGACATCCTCATTTGTGCTCCCTGTGTGGCTAAAATGATGCTGCCCAGATAATTAAAATTTCTCCCGTTGATACTGATCAGTGCTTGTTGTTAGTAGTAACGTTAGTAGTAACGTGATTGTAGAGAAGATATCTGAATGCCAATTTTTAGTTGATAATTAGCTACTGGATAGATGACTTGAAGTTCTAATCAGAAATTGTGGCTTGTGGGCTGCACCATGTTAAGCTGACGTGGATATTCATCGGTGGTATTGCTTGATGACAAAACTACATCGCGAATTGTTTAGAGTGAGAATTAATGGGTCATTGAATACTGATCTCTAGTGTCTGAATGTACCAAAAGGAGGTCTGGTAAAATGAGTATCCTGCGTTTGATCCTTATTAATAGAATGATGGTTGCACACTGTCAAAGAACGCGGGGCTTAGATTAAGATAGCTTTGGTTATGGTAAATACAGAGGTTGAACATACTTCTTCCGCATACAGCGTTCACTTCAGTTCTCTGTTTCGGTCACTAGCAGTTATGTTGGTCGAGCGTCTGTTGTTTCCTCATTGACTTAGGGGACACATTTAAAGGAATCATCTTTATCTTGGGTACAATGGTATTCGAAGTACCAATAAATATTAGATAAATAATATGGGCCTTATCAAAAATCAACATTAGTTAGATAATCACTGAAAGACAGGAAGTGCGTCGGTGGCACAGTGGTTAGGACTCTCGCCGACCATGCACATGGTCCGGGGTTCGAGCCCACGCCGGCGCACACCTGATATCTTTGGTCGGCCTGCGAAATTCCGGCTACCGATATCCATGCTGAAAATTCCATACTTGTACCAAAAATACAGTGTGGAATCAAGCCGTAAATTAAAAAATCAAATCAAATCAAGTACTGGACATCTGTTTCGTTCTAGCCAGTGACTCTTCAGGAGTGTGAACCCACAACCCCACCGCTAGGGACTGAAACCAGGACCTTCAAGTTATGAGGTTGGCTGACTGACTATACAACCACTGGTTTGGAACTCAATAATCTGCGACATATTGCTACTCCTAATATCTTTGAATCATATTAGTTAGTGACAAAATCTACGTTGAAATAAATTCGAATCTCTACAAAATCCATAAAAAGGTAAAACGAAGTGACATATACCAGCGATATTTAACTTTTGAAGTTCTCATTCAAGTTTATTCCTATCAATGCACCTGCCTGTTTACTGATACCACAAAAATACACCTAATAGGCAAAGATACTGACTAGAAGTAGAATATTGTTAAAATGTTTCACATCTACTATATGAATTGTTACTTCTGAAATGGTTTGTGTCAGTATCCCATCAAACTGTTGGGAGTGAAGCGATTGAACACATCAATCAGTTCAATTACCCAGAGAGTCACATCTCTTGATGTGGTTGTGTTCTCTGAGCTGGATAGTTAATTTGCGAAGCTTTCATCGGCCTACTAGGCGACATCTTCAGAGCATACCTCAATTTCAAGTGAGCTTTTAGATTTCTCCACGAGTTTATTAATCATCTCTTCTGGTGGGTGACCTTGGACGTGATTGGTTGCTTTGTGTGTTTTCACACCTTCTAGGTTACTTGTATTGGGACTGATTGCTTCTTTGACTTGAACTTTGACCCTTTGTGTGTGTGTGGTTTCTTTCTTATCGGTTGATAAATTTTGCCTATCTCTATGTGTCTATTGATTGATGATTCACTGGAATGCCAAGCTTCTAAAAGTTCCTAGCATTCTTGTTGTTTCCTCTGTCTAATATTTGAACGTTGTCCCAGTCGAATTGATGTCGGTGGTTGTCTGTGTGCAGTGATATGAGGGAGTGGATATCATGTCTTTTGACGGCTAGCTTATGTTCGTGGATACGAAGACGAAGGGGACGTCCACTTTGGCCAATGTAGTGTTTTTCACATTTGTTACAATTTATTTTGTAGATGTTGGTTTTGTCTTCTTTCACTGTTGAGTCTTTGGTTGACATAGAATTGAGTGAAGTGACTTTGTTGGTTTGTGTACGACGTCAATTCCTAAAGGTTTGAAGAGTCTTGTAGTGATTTCTGAGATATCCTTTATATATGGTAGGACGATTTTCTTTGTGCTTTTCTTGGGGGATTTTGGTTTGATAGGTTGGCTTTGGCGTATACATCTTTTGATGAAATTCCGTGGATATTCACACGAAATTCAAGTCAACGAACCAGTCAGTCCCAATACAAGTAACCTAGAAGGTGTGAAAACTCATAAAAACAACCAATCACGTCCAAGCTCACCCACCAGGAGAGATAATTAATAAACTCGTGGAGAAATCTAAAAGCTCACTTCAAATTGAAGTAAGCGCTGAAGATGTCGTCGTCCAGTAGGAAGATGAAAGCTTCGCAAATTAACTATCCAGCTCAAAGAACACAACCACATCAGAATCATCCACCTGAGCTACAAATCTCCTGTATCATATCCAAGTTAAATCTCTTCTAATAGTAGGTGGTTGACTAACGAAATTTCGATACGAAAATAGAAGATTCAGTTGGCCTCTGTTAAACGCTCTCTACTATATAATATTGATGCGAAAATAGCGACTGAAGTTGAACCACTCAAAGAGATCGCATTCATTTGGCTGCAGCCATCTTGTTATTTCATCCTTATTTCCCTGAAGAAATAAGGATGATTCAGCACGCAACCTGTGCATCGGTGGTTCAGTGGTAGAATGTCTGCTGACTATCCACATGGTCTGGGTTTCGATCCTCCGCCAACGCATTCCTAAACCTCGCTTAGCCAGTAGTAAGCCCAGCAAAGAGGGAAGGTCGGATGTGTAAAAAGAACACTGCTGCTGAGACTATAAAGCTAAAGCTTGAAGCCGTATGTCCCACTCGAATCGCAAAGGAATAAAAAACACGCCTGATCCGTGCATGCTTTCTGTTTAGAAAAGATGAGGTCTCGTGTTGGACTTCTCATTTCACAAGTGCTAACCAGAATTTAGGTCATTAGAACTATTCGGCTCAAAAAGCTGATTAGCTGTGCACGAAACAATTTCAACAATCATCAGACGTTTTTATCACCTTTGTTTGAATAAAGAATCCTTTTGAATGGTTGTTAATAGTATATTCTATTCCTCTCTAGCAAAAGAATGTTGTTATACGCCTAAAATACCGTCGGGAACTCAACGAGTTGACTTCATATTTGATCGCAGCCCCTTTGTTTGGGCAACCAAGTAGTATCAAATGACCCTAGCTATCGATTTTCGTACGGCATTCGTACGTCAGACTTTTACCATCTTTACAAAATATTTAGACAGATCTTTGAAAAGAAGTCGTAGAGACTGTTTCAGTGGAAAAATTTCATAATTTATTCGTCTAGAAATCTACAGCGTTTGCATATCAAATTCATCCTAATCAGATTACAGTCTTATTTCAATTTTATTTTTTAAAAACTTTGTTTTAATCCACATTATTATTATTATTGTTATTATTCCGAAGTGTGAATAGTGGAGTTGACTGTGGTTTTTGCTAGTTTTTCTACTTATATGTTGAATTCATTAAGCTTGTTTTTTTATGCTGACTTCTGATTAGTTATTATTATTATTACTTTTTCTTCCCCCTCCGACTACCACCTCTTTTTCCACGTGCCATTTTTCTCGTTTTGTACGATCTCCAGTAGGCTTGTATTGTTGTTACTGCTTGTTCCATTTGACGTCTTTCTTCTTCGTCTCTTTGACGTTTCTCCTCTTGTATTCTACGTTCTTCCATTATCTTCTGATATTCTTCATTTATAATCTAATAGAAAAAAAGTTTAAGTTAAAAAAATTTTGGGACAGACAAGCTTCTATTATTAGCCATGAGGTTGGGCATTTATACACCTACTGTCATGGTAACCTGACTGAACAGCTTCTGATTCGTTTATTTATAGCCTAAATTTCTGAGGTTTTGTAAGCATAGCATACCACGTATTTTGTCTAATCAAGATTGTTGTGGTTTATTTTCTGTCGTTGTTGTTTTTCCCAGTCTGACTTTTGTATCTGTCTCAGTGTGGGAGATACTTTCAGGTGATTAGTTGAATATAGTGTGGTGTTCTAGAGGCGCGTTATGGTCAAGTTTGACGAATCACAACCCATTATCACCCAATCATAACAATAATAGAATTATTTATATGATTATAAAGAAAGTAAGAATATATTGAACAGCTGAGTGACTAGCAGTGGAATACAGGATGTGCACGTCGTCCTGTTTTGAGACTCTTCATCTGGATGTACGTACCTGCGTTCTCCTAGTGTGTGATGTTGTTATTCCCACTGAGACTCGAACCCAGTACCTGTCGTTTTAGACGCAAAAGCACTATCCAATCTCCACCACTCACTGGGTATTGTTGCGTGCACATCTAACTGACGAGTCCCAAACAAGACGAAGTGAGCACCTTGGATTTCACTGCTAGTCAGCAACAACTTAAATAACTTCATGTTGATCCTCCTTCCTAGGAGATGCTGATATGTCAACAGAGAATGAATATTTCGGTCCAATATAATTAATCTGTCAGTGTGACTTCACCTGTGGAGCTAGTTACATTGGGCTTACAATTAAGCATGTTTACTGTTGGATTTCTGAAAATTATTCTGTGCGGTTTAACAAGGGAAGACAAGGTTTATTCACAGCTCTATTTTGACCCATCTTGTAGACAATGAAAACATAAAATCGATGTTAAAAAGGCTTTTAAAGTTATCTACCATACCCTGACTAATTCTAATTTTACTTTAGGAGTTCTGTTTTTATATATCAATGAAGCCGTTGGAATTCACCTTAAAAAGCCTAACTTAAGTGTTCCCAGGAGTTTCCTTTAGACGATTTCCCAGCCATGGCTATCACTGTTTTAAAAATCATCAACTGTCGCATAAAATTTCTTGATTTCACCTGATATTCAGCTAAGCATTGCATTTTTTGGGCTTGTTATCACTACACATATTTTTGAACAGTAATTCCATTGATCTTAACAACTAGATATTGTTTGAAAACATCAGCGTTGTCAATAAAATTCCTCTTTAAATATTATGTATCGGCAGGAAGCCTTCAGTCTAGGTCTCGTGCTTGTTGGTACTCGTCGGCAAGACGTGTCAGCAGTTTTGAGCCAACTCATCCCTTATCTTAGATTCAATCTTGTGTAACCCAACGCTGCAGTAGGAGACGTTACCGCCACTTAGTTATTCGGGCTCACGGTTGATTTCCTTTTGGACTGTATTGGATAACTTGATTGGACACTAGGCATTTACTGATACCATGTGTCTAGTTCCTTGTTTGGTGCAGACAGTCAAGTTTACTATGTGGCAATGTCTTTGAATGCAGCACTTGGTGACGTGGGTTCGAATCTCAGAAGCGACATAAGTTCCCTCAAGAGTTCAAACATGCCTTGATGACGAGTGCTAACAAACACGAAACTCAGGAGGTCAAAGTCTTTCTGCCGATTGCCCACAACCATCTAATAGCAGTAACAATTCATAGCGCATTGTGATGGTGAGCAATCCCGCTGTGTGGTCTCATTGAAAACTTGACTGAATTTAGTCTGTACAGAACAAAGAACTAGATGTATGACACTGGTTACAGCCTACTGTTCAATCAAAGTTTATATATATTTATATGCTCACCTGAAAGCGTTCGTTCAGTTCATTATAAGCAGCTTTCTCCTCAGTATACTCTGCTTCAAGTTTGTCATATTCGTCCTCAAAAATACAAATAAACCAAAAAAAGATTGATAGATCAATTTGAATGTGATTTTCACTTTTTATGTTTCATTCTTTGCATTTCGAGTAGGACATACAAACGGCTTCAAGGGTGAGCTCTGAAATTTCAGCAGCAATGTTTGGTATTGTTCTTATGGGATGGGATTCTTACCCTTATGCCCAATCAATCGATAGTAAGTAATATCAGTTAATAAACTAGGTGAGAGACTGAGTAGTGATCTGGCTGGAAATCTAACCATCAGATAACGTTAATGGTTGTTTGTGAGAATCCTACTGTGGTGAGAGCAGGCTGCTAACCACTTTACGTCAATTTCTAGGTCACTAATATTGCCGTGAGAAATATGAACGAGGCTGATACAACAACCAATTACAGCAGACTTGACGTGGGCATTACGATTCGCAGATATATGGCTTAACTTTCTGAGGAACCAGTCACAAGCAGTACAGAATAACCATGAGCAAGAGACAACCAATCAGAAGACTGTGTTTGTCTGCTTGAATAGGCTATAATAATGTACATGAAATATATATAAATACGTGCTGATTTCTGTAATAAAACGATCTGTTGCCGGCCCTTGTCTTCTGTTGTTACACTACGACTGAACCACCCAACAAAACGTATTGAAATTGGAGTGTCAATTTCAAGTTAAACAGACTGAAGTAAGATTGTTTAATAGCCGCTTACAAACTTGTATGCCAAGCCGAAAGTAAACGTAGAATCCTACACTTTGTTTTAATGTTTTTGTTTAATGAAATTACGTGAAAAATACTCATCTAGACGTGGAAATAGGAACATAGTTCTGCGCAGAAATGGTAATTTCGTTCCCTTAGCTGTATAATCATAAATATAACTATTTCCTCGAGGATTCGGGAAATATGCAGCGAGGAAGTGATTGAGGAAGAACTGCGTAATCTCCGAAAAGTCCTGATGGAAAACGGTTTCCCGCCCAGGTTCATAGACAAGAATCTCAAATCTAAGAAGACTTCCGAACAAGTCCAATCCGTTCCAAAGAAAATACTTCTGCTTAATCTAGAATTCAAAGGTGATATTGAAGCAGAAATCCTTCGTAAACGCCTCTCCAAATCGCTGAGGAAAACATACTTCGCTGCGAGCCTACGACTGACGTTTTCCTGCAAGAGACTGTTCAGCCAGAACGCGAAAGACGAGCTGTCGCATTGGGCCACCTCAACGTGCATATACCAATTTACTTGCTCTTGTGGAACTGAGTACGTTGGCGCTTGTGAACACTACCCAGCCTGGTTAGTAAAAGGAGATCAAAAGCGTGTATACAGTTCAGTGACAGAACATCTGGTCAATTCACGACATTCAGCGCTATTGGGAAAATTCTTCAAAATAATATACAACATTCCATCAAACCTATCAAAGGGAGTAAAATTAAGACATCTGGGCATAGCCGAGGCGCTAGCTATCCAAAAACTCAAGCCAAAGCTTTGTATCCAAAAAAAATACGTCCAACCCTGTCCCTGCCATGGCCATGGTAAACAGGCAATTTTTTAGTAATGACCATCCCATTGGCTTTCTTATCTAAACTTCCTGTTTATTCATGTTATTTTTAATTTTTTCCTAATCCCTGTTTACACTACCATATTTTCATATCAGAACTTCGTGTTTATTTTGTCATTTTACTATTTCTAAATATTTAATCCCTGATTGCATAAACAATTATTCATCACATTAGTCTTTTTTATCCAAACATCCTGTCTATTTTGTTATTTCTACATTTCTAGCCCCCCAATTGCACAATGTCAATCTTCTTAGTTATTATGATGCTACTTTATTTGAGTTTTATCCGTCGCCTGTTTATCATGGCATTCTAATTCCTAATTGTAATTTTTATTAATTTGACCCTTAACCGGAAATTATTCTGGAACTTTCCCATCCATTTGATATAAATACACGAATGTACAGTCTAGATGATGACTTCGTCGAAAAGAAAATTTTCTTCGCTGCAATTGTCTTTTTAATAAATCCTATAACCCAATGTGTATATTCCGTATTTTGTGTGTGTGTGTTTGGGTGTACATTCAGTTTTTCAAGTATAGCGAAAAACATCAGTTTGGAATATAATATCAAAAAAATACTGCAGAATAGTGAACATGAATCAAGATGTAATGGAAGGTGTGAAAATTAATGAGCTTAGACAAGAGTTTACTAGATAGGAAATCTGATGCAATTAGCACAAATAACAAGATTTTGATTTTCAGCATCAATAGTGGTTCACTGTTTCTATGTGGTTCAAGAAAAGCATTTCCAACAGGTTAAAGCAGACATATATCAACTGCTGCCCTGGCTCCCTAGTGAAGGTCAGATGGCCAACAAGGACTGAGAACAAACAACTCTGAGAACAGACCAGTTAACCGACAAATATGCACTGATAAATGCAAATGAACTGGACATATGTTGGGCGACATCGTGCACCAAGCCCTCGAGTGGAATCTGAATGGCGGAACGACTAGTTGGGTCTGGTCCGAGAGTGACATCATGAAGACCGTGTGGAGACGAGATGAAAGCTTATGGTCAGTTGTGAAGCCAGCTAAAGTAGACTGTAAAGAACAGGGTGGATTGAAGATGTGTTGCAGAATATCTGTGTTCCACTTATATAACTCAAGGGAATGATAATAATAATAATGAACATTAGAGAATTTATTACTGAGAAAGGAATTATAAGTAGTTATACCCGCAAAAACACACAATTTACCTGTAACACTGTCATTTCTTGATCATATTTGGAAATTTTTGATTCTATATCACTTTCCATTTTATAAATTGTTTTACGCAGTACTTCCTCTTCACAACGATTTGTTTCAATCAACTTTTCAAGTAGTTGATTATGAGTTTTACACTGTTTTTTCAAATCGTCTTCTTTTTCTAATTGTAGTAGATTTTGGAGAATGAAAAGAAAAGGGATTATTACAATCATGATGATGATAGCTGAGGCTTCATATGACATCCACAAAAGAGAATTTTTTATTTAAATTCTTTGCCTTTTCAGTGGAACATGGGGTTTCACGATTCAGCTTTGAAGTTTCAGTAGCGGGGCTGTTTTTATATGGGGTAATGTTATAAGCCTCACGCCTAACCTTCCCTCTTTACCACGCTTACTATCGGCTTAGAGAGGTTTATGAGTGCTTCGACCGGTCTCGAACCACGTGCATGGTTTGTGGGCATCCTACTGTTGCACCACCGAGGCAGTATATGAAAGGAAAAGCTGAGGAGAAATAAATTGCAGGACTCTGATGAACTGCTGGTTGATAGACTAGACATGAGTAACCAGTAATGTTTGTTCGACAGTATGAAGAGATACAAAACCCCAAATGGCCACTTTGCTCCTTTGGGGTGCCCGGATTTCCACTCAGATCAGAAAGGTGAATCAGTTCAAACCTTTAGAATATTGGTTAGCTACTTTGGCGAACCGATAATACCTTAAAATAAATTCGTAATTGGCAAATTAATTACCTATGTGATCTGAATAATAGTTTCGGTTTTCAAAAGAAACTGTGGTGAAATCTCACCTCCCTGGACTATGCAAATTATGAATGACGAATGCGAAAAAAAAATCAGGTTGTTCTGAAGTAATGGAGAAGGTTCATAGATGTGGAAGATGTCTTTGGAGTTTAATTAGAATCAAATAATCCAGCTGGGAGAAAACAGTAACATCATTTGTATTGTAATACTGGCATACATAGGAACTCCAACTCCAACTCCTCCTGTATTAGGACGTTTAAAATAATGAGGAGGTGGGGTGGTTCAGCAAAGTGACTCTTTTACTCCATGTCCGATCATGGATTGATGTCAGTCACAGGACTGCTGAAAATCAGGGAGTACTGGACGGCTGTTTCGTTGTAGTTTAGGACTCCGAATCAGAACGCAACTGTCGAAGTTCGAACTCATGACTTTGCTCTCACAAGGTTAGCTCTTAGACCATTCGCCCACTGGGACCCAATCCAGCGGCTCATGAATTCTAGTTTCTACCAATTCGTGATTTTAACGCTACCATCTGCCAGTGTCATCGGGGAGTATTTTTTATTTTATTATTACTTTTTTTATGATTCTGTCCAAAAAGGTTTCGTCATCTGAATAAACATCTAATGAATGTTGTTGCGTAATACAGGTTGAACAAGTCTCTTTCGTAAGGAAATCTCTAAGTTCCCTTAATTCGATAACTAGAAATTTTGTAATACAAAGAAAACGAACACGTACTGATTTTAGTAGGTTGTTTTTGACTCCGTAAACAATTTTAAAGGAGGAGTTTATGAATGGTTGATCCACTTCTATGTCATCATAATTAGATAGAATAGTATTCTTGAACAATTTTCGGTTGAATCCAATATGAAAAGCTGGTGTATTATTATTATTTCCTTGGGTCTCCAGTGGGATATAGGGCTTAGCAGCATGTCACCTTTTCACTATGTTTATTGAAGTTTTCACTGACGACTCCACGATTATTTACAAGCTCTCACTTCCTCCACACATAATCTCCTCCATGTCTATCTTGGACCCCTACCCAAATCATCTTTTCTCATCGGGTTCCACTCGTGGGTCTGGTGTGTGATGTCACCCAACAGCCAGGCAACTGATCTCTGGTTAGTTCGTCTCCAGATTTATTTGTTGCTTATTATTTCTGGCCGGCTATCTGATCTTCAACATTGAGAGAAGGCAGGTGTTGATGAAAGTCTACCATAGCCTGTTTGAAATGCTTTCCGTGACGCGCGAACCATACTGCAACACTAACTGATTTGATATTGGTTTTGAAAATCCAAATCTTGTTTTAATGCTTGATGCAGCAGCATATTTACTCACTAATTTCTGAGTTATCAACGTTTGTCTTGCTTTTGCGTTCCTCGCTGGCTTTGACATCCTCATTTGTGCTCCCTGTGTGGCTAAAATGATGCTGCCCAGATAATTAAAATTTCTCCCGTTGATACTGATCAGTGCTTGTTGTTGTTGGTTGTCGATTATCTTCATTGCCTCAGTCTTCTCGACGTTGAATAGATAGATGTCCTGTCTCCACTTTTTCTTCTAACCACTTGTTAGTTTTCGCCTGTAAACCTTCAAGTTTGTGTGATTGACTCACCTACCTCCATCTAAAGAAGCAGGTGATCTGGTGCACACAAATTCAAGTGATTATATTAAGACCTTCGCCTTTCAAACTGAACAGAAATGCTGGTCGATTCAGGAGAGCTGCTCTAGACGCCTTGTTTTATAATCTTAGATTTTCAGCCTTAGGGATGCCAGCATTTAAGTCTCCTATGAAACCGAAATTTATATTAAAGTGTTAGTTTGTAGGGATTTGATTGGTTACAGGATTTCATCATGAGCTAACATTAGTTGGAGAACCATTGGAAAACCTGAGAGTACTGGACAGCTGTTTCCTCCTAGTTTGGGACTCTCCGTCAGTACACACCCACCGGGATTCGAACCTAAGACCTTCCGGTTACAAGGAGAGCTCGTACACCATTAAGCCACTGAGACCCGATCGAATGGCCCATGAATTCTAACTTCTGCCAATTCACGACATAGCGCGACCCCTAGGGTCGGGTGTGAGGACAAATACTCGCCAAAGACATTGACTAGCAGTCGCGCTATGTCATGAATTGGCAGAAGTTGGAATTCATGGGCCATTGAGTTGGGTCCCAGTGGCTGAATGGTCTACGAGCTCGCCTTGTAACCAGAAGGTCCTGGGTTCGAACCCGGGCGGTGGGTGCGTACTGATGAAGAGTCCCAAACTAGGACGAAACGGCTGTCCAGTACTCTCAGGTTTTTCAATGGTCCTGTAACTAATGTCAACTCATGATGAAATCCTGCAACGAAATTGATATATTCTCTATCCATAATTATTAATGAAATTTTGATGTATTATACTTTGTATACAAAATAATTTTTAGAAACTTGAAAGGTAGCAATAAGAAAGAATCCCAGGATAGGCGGTAGATATCTTTTTAAAATTATGAATGACTGCGCTGGGTGTCTCCGAACACCATGAGATACCTAAACATCTTAAAGATTTGACACCAACAGTCAAACACTTCAAGGTCGGATGTCTGTTAAAAAGGACAACTTATCTTTGTTATCGTTGAATTCATGATTTATGCATTTCCTGACATGATAACCAAATTGGATAGATTTTGAGGATTTTATATAGATTTTGATTGGTTTATTTATGGCTAAATTCCTGATATATATATATATATATATATATATATATATATATGCCATGTTTTTTGACTGATAAAAAGTTATCGTTGCTGTCGCAGTTAAATCTCACTTGTTTGTCGATCTCAGTGTTAGGCATATTTTTAAATGTTCCGGTGGCTGGAGGTGCATTTTAGTCAAGCTATACGACACCACAATCCCAATAACACTCCGTTATAATAATGCCAGAACTACATACTTTCCTGACTTCAGTAAATATTAGGTGTAGAGAGAGAGAGAGAGGCTGTACGAAAGCCCTCACGAAATGCGTCCGTTCCATCTAATCTCACGTACTCACCTGTCTGTCTATCTATATAACTTAACATATTATGTTGGATCTCAGCACTACCCACTCTGTGGCGTCGTTACACTTATACAATATTATAATTCTGTCTGTAATGAAAAGTCTACAATGTTTTTATCAACCATGTCTCACAAACATTAACAGAGTAGGTTCAGGCTTTTTACATATACTTTAGAATAGGTTTGGCGAATATCATGTCGGTAACGGAAATGGCACATCTTAGCAATATGCAGTGGCGAACTTCCTGCAATCCAAATGAAATTTCGACACCAGAAAGCTGATACAAGCAATGACTGTACACTTTAAGATATTTTTGACTGAAAATATTTTAAAATCAAGAAAATCAATCGATTTCCTTTTATATAATTTTTTTTAGAAATAAAATTAGTTTCAACCTACCATTACTTTGATTCTTAATTTCTGTTATTTTTTTCATCTCTTCAGTGTTAACTTGTTTTGTACGTTCAGTTAAATACTTTTCAAGATTTTCAATTTCATTTTTAAGTTTAGAAACTGTATAACCAATTTTACGAGTCTATAAATATGAAGTATAATAAAACTGTTTTTCAAAAAACCTACACATTCTATTAGAGCATTTAACAATGAAATACCGCATTACATGTAAAGGAATGATTAGACTTCATTGAAACAGTGTTATCAAACTAGGTACTAAAGTCAGTGAGGTACAATTCTCCAGGATGATTTGATGTTTCTCAAAAATATCATCTGAATAATCTGATGAATGAAGCAGCCATCAACTACTTCTTGATGAAGTTATATAAGTACGTACTGATGAGGAGTCCCAAACGAGGACGGAACAGCCAACTAATCCTCTGTGATTTTCATTGGTTCTCTAATGGAATTCAGTTCTTGGAATCTATTAAATCCCTTCGAATCAATACCTGACAATTGATCCAGTTCACTCTAGAGATTGATTACTGGATGAATGTATCTGAAGTTCTAGTCAGAAATCATGACCATTGGAGTCCACTGAGCCGTGTGTGAGAAAGATTACTCACTGATGACATTCGCCGGTTGTTGCACTATGCACCACGGATTGGCGGAAAATAGAATTCTGTCCCAGCTACGGAATGGTTTATGAGCTCGAGTCATGACCTGAAGGTCGTCAGTTCAGTCCGTAACAGTGAGGTGGCGGTGCGTACTGATGAAGAGTCTCGGACAAGGCCGAAACAGATGTCTTGTACTACTTGGTGGTTTTCAATGGTTCTCTAACCAAAATCAGTTCGTGATCACCTTGCAGAACCTTTTATAAGGTCAGGGTAGTAAATAACAATAAGTTTTAAAATAATCCTCTTTTAGATTAACTCTTTGGACCTTAGTCAACTTAGGATAAAGTATCTATTCAGTTGGTTTCTCTAATCGACTTCCCCGGTTATGGATTAATTTGTTCAACAATCCAAAAATAGTGTATTAGTCGAATGAGAGTTGATTAGTCATTGAGATTTTACGACGAACTCATCATTTTAGTATATACATAGATCACGACTAACAAAGTGTGGTGAGAGCTGGCTGTTAGTCAAAATTGGTGGACAGTAATTTACACCTATGTTTATGACCCCAATATTGGTTGTGAGAAAAATGAGAACAAAGGCTTTGCGTAGGCGGATACAGTTAACATAAAGATGATCTGACATTCAAGAAACAGCCACAAAGAGATGCAAGTTTAACTTTCTGTGAGAAACAACCAATGAGAAGACTGTGTTTTTCCGCTAACAATAATCTATAATAATGTACATAAAAATCTATAAATATCTGTTGATTTCTTTAATAAACGATCTGTTGCCTGGCCCTTGTCTTCTGTTGCTACAAAAGAAGCTCGTCCGTCCTAAAAAAAGTGAGTTAACGGGAACAGATATTTCATTTGATACAGTATGAACTACACTTATGTTGTATGAGACAGCTGATGATGATACTACCCGTTTGTCCAGTGTGAACTAGGTAGAACTGGATTCAGATCTGCGATTCACTAATTGAAAGTGAAGTGTTCAAGCCGGTTAGCCACATCTCCACAATTCACACAATACTCTCATCCATGTTTACACCAAATTATTCTACATAGATATGCAAAGTTTTGAATATGGTCTTTCAGGTTAGATCACGAGCTGACATCAGTTAAAGGATCATTAGTACTGAACATTTGTTTCGTCCTACTGTGAGACTTTTCATCAGTGCTGAGCCATCAACTCGCCACCAGGGATCGAACTTGGGACTTTCACGTTACACGGACAGCCCCCTGACCTTTCAGATACTTGAAATGAACTTGAAAGCTCACTACTTCTACTAATGCGCGATACAGAGCTCGTGCCCCCGCCCTGCCCCCTCCCAATGTCATCGACGGGTATTCAGTCTCAAGTTGAATAACAACCACAATTCTACTATTATGCAAATATAAATAACCCACCTCTGTATTATTTTTACATATTTGTTTATCTAATTCTTTAATAAGTCCACTTAATTTCGTTTGACATTCTTGATCTCTATTTTCAAGTTCTTTGATGTAATTTTTTCTACGTTTTTTATCTTCTGGTGTTGTTAACAATTTTGTTAATAATAATATCCTTAAATGTATTAAAAATTCTAATAATTTTGTTTTATTATCCTCATCAAATTGTGGTATATTAATCCATTGAACACTGCCTTTAAAATTACTTATTATCTCAGGTAATTTCCATTCCATTGGATATTCATACTGATATTGACATTCAGCTTTTTTTAACATAATACTTGCTAAAAATTGATTTATCAGTGGTTTTGATAGTAAGAAATGTAGTAAATTGCGAGTGTGATCTCTCATTTCTTCATCTTCACTTTCGTCTTCTACTACTACTATTTCCCCCGTCATAGTAGTGTCTTCCTGTAAAGCAGAGAAAGCGTACCATACACATTATAACACTCAAATTTTAACATAAAATTACATTTTATTGACTGACTTGCTGAAGGATCAGCATAATGGATCAATTCACGTTGATATGCTTTTTGAGCAGTACACATAATAAGGAAACAAAACTATTATAGGACAGAAAGACGTGTGTACAATGTTGAAAGTACTCCAGTCAACATGAACGAACTATTTTTCACATTTAGAACACAAAAATGGATACTTTTTGTGTAACTGTAAACAGTTTTGGGTAAATTTTTATGAGGGGGCATTTTATGAGTATTTATGTAGTTCTGTACTGATGAAACATTAAACATGACCATCCCTTTTTAACTTTGTGAAAGTAATCACCCTTCTACTCATTCTTGTCATTGTTCTGTTGTGTAATACAAGTGGAACACAGTGCTTCTGTAAAACACATCTCCGCTCTATCCTATTCTTTGCAGTCCTGTTTAACTGGCTCCAAGACTATCTATAAGCCTTCGTTTCCTGCCCACGCGGTCCCCTCCGTGTCACTCTCAGCCCTGAAACAACTCGTTTTCTGTTCAGTTTCGACTCAATGGTCTGGCGCATAGAGTCACGCAACAGTCTCCTTATCGTATGTCTAATCCATCTTCATTTTCACTGCCACATTTGTTAGGTAATAGCTGGCTTGGTTTCTTTATACCCAGAGTTCTTTGTTGCTCATCCTTTCTAGTTATCTGATTTTAAGTATGGAACGAAGACAGCAGTTGGTAAGACCACTAGATTATGCAAACATCAACAAGGCAGGATGGTGTGCACTATTAATTGAGTGATATGAGTAGTGGAGTACCACTCACATCAGCCACTAGTGCTTGCTGGACATAATGCAATAGTCTAAACACTGGATTGCCGTTTCTAGATAGACTTCACTTCGAACTGTGTAAGTTGTGAATTGCGAATTCGATTCCATGTATCACCAGTTCTAAGCAGCTTACCAGCCACAATTCAAGCGATTTGGATAGACTCGATTATCTAACCTGATTCGAAAATAGGGTACACTACTGGCCACCTCGGCCAGCAAACGAGCGAAACAGCCATCCAGTTTTTAAATCACTTCGATCTAGTTACCACTAGCACTACTTAGTGATGTGAGTGGTGTCCAATTACTCATATCAATCAATTAGTAGTGTATGGTACCATAAAGTTCACTTATAATGGATTTAATCATAAAACGAAACTGAAATCCATTGAATATTATTATTGTTTCACTCATATTCGTTTAGGTAAACAACTTCCATAACAAATAGTGTAGCACAACATTTGATGACATACAGACGTCCAAATGTATAACTTATTAAAGTTAACACAATGAGAAAAGTTTGACATGAATTCGAAAATAAAAGGCTAGAATAGATATGAACTCAAAATTGACTTCCTGAAGGATAATGTCACGGCGGTTGTGGTGTCGTCTTAACATGACTAGAATGCGTCTTCAGAACACCACACTATTGCTAACTGATCACTTGAAAATATCCATCACACTGAGGCAGACACAAAAGTTAGACTGGGAAAAATGGCGACGACAACGACGACCAACGACAACAACTGTGACAACACTTATTAGACAAAATACATGGTATATTATATTTTCGAAGCCTCAGAAATTTAAGTCATAATCAAACAAATCTGACTGGTTGTCTATCAATGAAAATGATTCAGAAAGTTAAGCCTTAGATAAACGAATCAAAAGTTGTCCAGTCATGTCAGTGCATGCATAAATGTTGCCTCACGGCTAAAAAGGGAGCTTGTCTCTCTTAACACAAATAAGATGTATACAAGAAAGAATAAACACTCGAACTTGTTAAGTATGATGCAGAACAATGAGCCATCTACAGTACCATAAAGCTGTCAAATACTTATGATTTGTATTCAAGTATTGGTTTGCAGGGATTTGATTGATTGGTTATAGGATTTCATCATGAGCTGACATCGGTTAGAGGAGCACTGGCCAGTTGATTCGTCCTGGTTTGGGACTATTAATCAGTACAAATCCAACACCAATATTTGAATATCAATGAGATGCTCACTAGCGACTGGTTCTATTCAATTAGGTAGTAACCTGGGGTTCTAGTGGGAAGTCGTGACCAGTAGGGTGCAGCAGGTCGGGTGTGAGGACAAATACTCGCCGAAGACATTGGCTAGGGGTCGCGTTATGTAGTGAATTGGCAGAATTTGGAATTCATAGGCCATTGGATCGGGTCCCAGTGACTTAATGTTCTAAGAGCTCGCTAGCCTTGTAACCAGAAGGCCCTGGGTTAAATCCCGGCAGTGGGTGCATAGTGATGAAGAGCCCCAAACTAGGATGAAACAGCTGCCCAGTACTCCTTGCTGGTTTTCCAATGGTTCTCTAACCGATGTCAGCACATGATGAAATCCTGTAAATTATGATTTCTATTCATAAATCTCTGGGGTGTAATCACAGTGTCATAAGTCTAATACTTCGTGATTGACTGACTGAATTCTGTTAGTATATTTTTGATATTTTCACCAGTCAACGTGATTTAGCATCAGTAATGCACTTTTCAAATTATTCGGTTTTAGCCAGATGCCGCTGCCTGCTGATCGCCTGCACTCATCTAATCTAATATATGACTATAATTTAAAATTCATCCTAATTATTTACCATTATATGAACAAAAGTTCACAGGGATTTGACCACAAGCTGACATCAGTTGGAGAACCACTAGGAAACCAGAGAGTACTGTACAGCTGTTTCATCTTGATTTCATGGGTCATTGAATCGGGTTCTACTGGTTTGAACCCCGGTAGGAGTGTACTACTGAATGGTCTCAAACTAGGATGAGAATTTGAATACCTGTTTAGCTATACAGTCCAGAAATATATAACTGCTTTTATTATTTATTTTGAACAACTATTGAAGTAGATAGCTAATTATTATGCGTCCTAACCGTTGTATTACTTGAGTAATGTTCGACAGTTGACTTTTTGTCCAGATTCACACCGCTAATCATCGGGATTTATGCATCAAATTTTAAAAATCTATTTCATAATCTATTACTTTCGGGAAATTAAGTATTTCTCACAGGATTTGACTTATGTATATTACCTTCAGTAAAATACAGTGTTTTAAGGCTAAAGGAATCCGGAAATCTCCAAGATTTTTCTGTAGGTTTAAATACACAAATACTAGAATTAAGCACTTATATTCATCTTTTCTAATATTGATCAAATTAAGCGCCAGAGACATAAGTTGTATTAAGTTTTTTTCAGGTGAATATACTACTGAGTTTTTGAATCATATCTATTACTTGCGCAACAGATTACAGACATCTAGACTAACTATGACTTTGTATCTAAGCCTCTCTTATTAAACAAGCTCTCTGAGACACAACCAAATGGCCAGACTACTAAGTGGTTGCATTCACAAATTTTTGATAAGAAGCGGAACGCTGTTTACTATTTTATTTATTTATTTTTGATTACAGCTTGATTACACACCGTATTTTTGGTACAAGTATGGAATTTTCAGCGTGGATATCGGTAGCCCAAATTTCGCAGGCCGACCATAGATATCAGGTGTGCGTCAGCGTGGGCTCGAACCCCAGAGTCCTAACCACTGTGCCACCGACGCAAAACTGGAAGTCATCCACTGCTTCAATCACCCTAGCTGGTGTTCTTTAAGGATCTGTTCTTTCTCCTCATCCGTCTTCTTTCTTGCGCAAGAGAGAACAGACATATAAACTGACGTGAACTATTGACTGCACAAATGTATACGTTTATGTGACCAATGGGTGAACAGAAATAGAATGGTTCTATAATAGATAAATATAAATATGCTCCCCTTAAGTCAGCAGTTATGGATTTTACAGTATCATGACGTACCTGGCTCAGACCACATCCCTAGCTCACATAATGTGTGAGACAGAGGCGTTAACACATTAAAACTCATAAAACATATGTAGGCGATAACTCAGATGAATCCATCAAAGCATTCCACTTTCATTGCGCTATAATATAGTAATTATGTCATAGGTTGTGCAGCAATAATAAGCAGGTATTTCTTTTATGTTGACTGACTGAAAAACCAAAGTAAAATTAATCTCATTTCGAACCACTATACTACCAAAAAGGATAAGAGGACATAAATATATCAGAAACTTGAGAGATTTTTCGACCAACAATAACAGAGATTAAAATAGCATAGTGAACAATTTAATCCATAAATGTGTGCATAAACTTTCCAAAGTTTTAAATATCATCCTAACATCAAATTGTAAGTAAAGTATAGCCTATTCGATTGAAGATCATATTTTGTAAAGGTGAAAAATTTACCTTTATTGTAGAAAGAAGCATAGTTAATGTAAAAAATTTAATGTCAATAAGTAAAATAGGTGTTTATATATACTCTGAGTAAAGTACTTAATCAACTTTATGTGACTTTTCATAGATGAATGTTTTGCGAAAATGTTCATTCATTTAATGTGCTTTTTCAAATTGTTGATATCTGGAAACTGATAAGCAAACATAGGAGTTTTTCAGCTTCCGCCATTGAAAACATTACCTCTTATGAATGTCATGTGGATGGATACACCACTCATAAACTCACCATATTCGCTGTGATTTGTGACTCTACAAATGTTGACATGATGATTGAGTGTACACAATACTTACCTTCATCTATCAGTAATTCGCAATTGTCCGATGAATTTTGATTAATTATGCCCTCACTAGTATTACTAGCTTTGGTCAAGTAATATTTCCCCATTTGTTTCAAGAAAGTAGTCACACGATCTAATATACTTTTCTCCTCCTAAATATTTAAATGTTTGGGAGGTAATAATAAATAATTATACCTTCACATTTTCTGTAATATTTTGTAAACATAAAACAGTCAAAACTTTTTGAATGGTAGAATCCAAAACTGCAAGGACCTTTTTAGCCATTGGAGATCCAATGTGCCTACTGAGAGGCATAAGGTCTTGTATGAAATTCATTTTCTGACACGGTACACTGTTTTCTAAATTCATATCAACAGTCGACATTTGAAAACTATTCTAAAATTGTAGGCTGATTCTAAGTTCAGTGATGCAATTTTGACTCACACGGTGGGGCAAACCTCTGAAACTGGAGAAGAAAAGTACGTTATGTTTATGGGCATAGTCACAAACACTATGTTCTGAATCAACAAAATATGTGGTTACATTTATTACAAATTCTCGTCACGAATGTATATATTATAGTGCCAGTGAAATAGCAAACGTTTTTGAGCCTTAAAATGTGCTATTAGGGAGAATTGCATTCCATAAATAATCTGAAGAAAATATGATTCCTTATGGTGTGTCCGAATGCGATTTACACCAAATCAAAAAGTACAGAATTTAATTTCGAATGACAGAAAAGAACTTGGTACAAACGCTAGAAAATAATCCATGACTCCAGATGTTTTCCGAAATTCAAGGCCTGATAGTGGAACAACCAAACTGATGGATGCTTTTTATACAATTTATGTATAAGCAGTTGGAGAAAACAATTCCCATAACTTAAGCTTTATAAAAGCAACTGATGTTTAACCCGGAAAATCTACTTATAGTCCATATATACCTCACATCAAATAAAGGTAGCTATGAAGTGTGTACATGTTTTAGGAGATGATGAAGTGTTGACCTTTGTGTAAAGTGAGATGTATAATAACACAGTTCTTGTGCTCACAACTCCTATAGTATTTTTTTGGCGAAAACCAAAGGCAAATAAAAAAACTGAATTAATCCTCCAAAATACTAAATCTTTTTGGGATCAAAATCGTAGTGAATGGCCAGAGATCGTGCGATTCTAAAGTAAAACCTTAAAGAAATGTCAGCGTAATTTCGGGATATTCTAGTGGCAGGTGGAGCAAATTTTCTAGTAATACCACATCTCTTTATGTTTTCCGTGGAAAATGGAGACATTTTAACGGAAATACTATTACTTGAAAAATAATGATAATCATCATTCTAAAATACTTGAATGTATTCCTATTCAGAGATAGGGGACAATTATAATGACCTACACCTTGGTGGAATAAAGAATTACAACGTTTTAAGTCACTTTAAACATAAACAACAAGTAGGGGGATCCACACTATTTAACTATCAGAGGCTTCATTTTTTATTTTAAACTGTGCTGTTACACTGATTAGATGCAAACAAGGAAATGCTGCAAAATATCTCGATTGTCCTCATAATCACTAGAATCGCCCTCAAAACTTCTTTATCTAAAAGCTATAGACCATTTTAGTCAATGACAACTAATGCTGGTTGTACTAGCGCGAGCTAGTATATGGCAAGACACTACGACTGCCTGGTGAATTTGTTTCTCCCTCGAGCTTTCCACCAGTGGTAGATCATGCTTCATACGTCAGTAGGCTTACAAACGCAATGCATTGAGTTAAACCTGCTCCCCTTCGCCCACAGTCCATTGATGTTTTTGTTCACCCGTGTTTAAAAACTTCTTCACATGTATTTGTTCGTCGCGAATCTGTGCGTAGACCTCTGGAACCCCCATACGACGGACCTTATAAAGTAATTAAACGTTTGGATAAATTCTTTGTCATGGACAGAAAAGGCCGCGAAGACACCGTCAGCATTGACCGTCTGAAACCGGTTTATTTGGAGGGTGATCCTATTAGCGTAGAGCTCAACATACCCCATAATCCGCAAATAACTGACGATCGTTTAGACCTCGATGAAGTCACTAGCACAGCGACAGCTACCGAATCTTCTGTCGAGTCCCCTAAGAAAACCCGTTCTGGACGTACCGTAAGGATCCCAGAATATCTTCACACTTATTTAAAATAACGAAGTCGTGTGATTCACCCAACTCATTCGTTTGTGGTACTAACTATTTTTTTAGACGTATCAATTTTTTTATATACAGTGTCACTAAACACAAGTAATTATTTTTTTCTTCAACAGTACATGTAACAGGCAAAAAAGAATTTTTCATTAGATGTATTTTTTTCGATGTTCTGAACTTAGCATTATTTTACTGTATAGTAAACGCACATCATTTTTTTAAACAAAAAACCTGATTTGGTACATTTTCCTCGACATGGTTCTTAGCGTTCTTGTTTTCTTTTCCAGGTGCGACGGGCACTGGACAGGAAACAAACGAAGCACGGGATCCAGCGAACAACATCAAGGAAGCTATTTACAAACACCCTATTAGCATAGGCAGACAAACCAGTAGGCATGCCACCAAGCCGCTCGGAAGATTTTTTTCACTCGAAAGGGAACCATCGAGTTTTTTTTATTTCCGGCTGGTTCTATCTTAGGGTCCTCACCACCCCACTAGGGGGGGGGAGTGAGCTGTATCGGTAAGTAATTCCCCAAAATTATTGACCACAGCAATCACTCATCATTGGATGCTGACTACCACGTTTAAGTCGACTTGTTTAGCTGAAAGCTTCCGGTCAAGCATCCCCGCCATTTGGTACCCCGTCGTGTCACGTGCACGATCACTAGCCAGCTAAGTGTTCGTCTGACGACTTGTTTTGGTCCCGAAATATATCTCGTAGTTTGGACGATCAAATATCGGCTTTTGCTTTGTTTTTGGTACGCGAGAATAAATAAGTTAGAAGTTGCTGTACAAGATATCCTTCAACCTCTAAAACATCAAATAACTGAGGCTTTACATTTCCCCTGATATAAACAAAAAGCTTAACAGCGATACGAAACGATGACTGATTGCCGTTGAACGGTATTATGCACAAGCACTTCTAAAATCCAGTCCATAGACAACTCCAGTCAGACAAAGACGAGTATATAGTAATTTAAAAAACGTCTGAAAATAGCAGGATTTGATCATATGTCCAGAATGGTAAAACAATGGGAAAAACATTATCATTAGGTAAGAATACCTAAATGTTGATTAGATGGTTGTCATAATAGTGAAATCAAGCCGTTATCAAAAATAAAATAAATAAATCATGACCACATTTCGAAAAGCCTTTCGTCATAAAATGATGAAAATGGGAGGATATTCAGAAAATTGACAGTCTTTTCATGTAACTGGAATCGTCGTGTTTTTTTAAAGGCCATGGCCTTTATTTTCCTATTATAGACCTGAATATTACCATCTATGTCCGACAGTGCCTTAAGTACTAATAGCACATGTGTGGTTTAAAAAAATTCACTACATTCCTTAACATATTTTTCACGCAAATTAGTATGAGTTCTCAAGTCAGAGAGATATCTGCGGCGAAGATGCGACATAAGCAGTCAAGACACCTATGAGATCATAATTTATAATTTAATTTCGAAGGTCGCCATTTGAATTGTAGAAACATAGTAAGTACAGCGGTAACTATGATTTGGCCTATTCAAACAAACACAAAAATGTGCTTTATTCAAGTTCAACACTAGCGAGATACGCTGTTGGAATGTGAGTTTGCATCATCAATCTGTGTCTTGACAGCAATCGAATGCCATGTAAAGATATTCTAGACGGCTTTTAGAATATTTTCTGCTGGTAAATGTTTTCATGAAGACATCTGACTGAAGTACATGATAGTAACCACTCTGTGTTGGCTTAGACTGCTAGTCAAGACGAAACCGCTAGTTTGGACTGTGAATTTACTTTCCAGCGTCAATTCATACGGACAGAGTCCAATTAAACCTGAAACACAGATGTTGCCCGACACAGAAATTGCCTGTAATCCAGTATGTGAATATATATGTGTTAAATGGTGAAAATGTATAGCTTTATCTTGACGGCATTTGCGAGGTTTAGTTGATCCGGGTTGGAGCTAGTCGTCCAGGCAAACGCAGCTGACTTCGTTTTGGTGCTTATTTTGCTCTCGTTGAATGAATCTATATAAAAATTGTTGCTCGATATTCTTCTTGAGCATTTACTGATTGCTTGCGTATCAGGACGCTTAAATATATGGTTCATCCGATGATTACTTCACATACCGAGTAAACCTCGCGTACATTTCGACGACTGTCTTTCGATAAATTTCTTTGCAGCTTGGCGGCAACCTGTAATTAATCGTTAATTTCCCTATAAGCTGTTGTGCGGTACCTATTTCTCTAGCAGGAACCGACGAATATGGTTGATATCGAATTCGTGCATGATTCCGCACTTTTGTGTGGCATTCTGATGGCTGAAAGTCAATTGAATCCATAGATACAAGCGAAGACTAGTGTTCACAACTGGGAAGAAACTGCAAAATGTTTACGATGAATGGAACCATGGACTGTTTTCTGCCAGAATTTTTAACTGAGTCAAGCGCACTAGTACTACCGGTAGTACGTCAGCAGTTATCCCTCGAAATCAACGTGACATATTGAATACCAAAAATAGGATTATCACTGCGGGCATGAAGAGAATTAGTGACAAATTTGGAGAAGTGTTTGCCAATACTTATGCAGACGGAGTAATCGCAGGAATCAATCGTATTCTTAATATGTAAATAAACTAAATTTGTATCATAATTAAAATAAACTTTTCATGTAAATCTTGTGGTCTTTCAATTCATGTGTTCCCTTTGTGAGCACGGCATGCTAGACCGGTGCTCCCTAGGACTTTAACTACTTACTATACGTAAGTGTAATTGCGTAGGAACGATGTCGGTCGTCATACGTGTTAAATTATAGGTATTTTAGTGAAATTACGTGGATACGTCTCAGTCATATGCAAGTCTTTAGGGACAAATGACAACAATAGGCATAACTTGGGCACTGCATTCGAGTTCCAGTTCGTATACTGTTAGGTGTATTCGAAAGTATTGCATTACTAATGTTTCACTTAAAGCGTGATGTCAATCCATATGACTAAGGCTGTTAACATGTAGCGTAAATTAAAGTCTACAAAGGACAAATTATTGAATTCATTGAGCTGTAGCAACCGTAGTTAGATTTACCTTACACTAAAATATGCCACCAATTACTTCGTCAGTTCTTATTAATAAGTCATGCCTGCATCTAGTCATCATGACAAATATAGCTACACTCAGAATAAGAAAGGTCTGGTAAGCAGGATGTTAAATATATTTAATGAAAAATAATAACAAGCAAATGTCTTTACGCAGTTGTTTGTCGTAATAATTTGGGCAATGTCGAATCGCTGTGACCGGGTTGACTGACGTTACCGGATATCTGCAAATAAGTAAACAAAATGTGTTTTTTTAAATCGCTGAAGTAAGAAGGCAGTAATATTAAAGTTAAACGATTTATATTTGCCTAACTTTTCTGAAAATGGTTTATTCTCCTTTCTCTTTCTCTGTTCATGATAGCATTCTTCTGTGGTTTTCACTGCCACACACATTGTTCATCTTATAAAGGATAGCAGCAAGCAAATAATGATAATTTCATGTGTCGTATAAACGAATGTGTACAAAGGATGAATGTCATTTCTACAGGCGCAATAAATTATGTTATAAACTGCAATCTAGCTGTTCCGAATTTTTTCCTTTGATGCAGTTTCTTATCAACAGTTTGCAGTATTCATAGTGAGTTTATAGGAACCTTCATTGTATCATGATTTTCACCAAATCTCCCTTAACTCACAGAAGCAGGCAGTAACCCCATACAATCAAGCATTGTAACCAGAACATCACAAAATGCTTACAGATAACTTGTTTAATAATAACTGCTTTAAATATATGAGCCATAAGTGCATCTTCCATATCTTTCATAGCTACAATTAAGTCATTAAGGATCTCAGAATATCTTAGTGATCTGAAACCAAATAATTATTAAGATTGATATAACCTATGTAACAGGTGCAGTAGTTGTATGACACAGCTGCTAGCTACTAATCAACAGAAAGCTGATACTCATTTTAAGTACTCTGACATTTCAGAAGGACTATTCATACTATTCTTCGGGACGCTATGAACACTGATGTCAATATAGTCTGATGCCATTTTATGCACTGAGAAATTAAGACCTTCTGAAATTCCATGTGCAAATGTAAACTAAGCTATTATCACATCTTCACCCAAGCAGTTTTAACTAGGAACTTCATCAAAATAGATATAATCACCAGGAAATTCAGCAGCCTGTCTCACTCACCGCATGATGTCGTCGACGTGTCATGGAATATTTAAGTCATCCCGGATGATAACAGAAGTGTTTAGCATCCTCAAAACACACATCTAACCTATGTCTGCGGGCTATTTCTCTTTTATATGCCCGATTCTCATAGATTCACTGGAATGACAATAGCCATTGCTTGTAGTCTATTTACAACCTTAAGATTTGAAACAACTCACAAAAAACAAACCCTCAACGCACTATAATGCAAATAATAGTCTTTCTATGCGAACTTTCTTAAAAAGGATGACTTCTTTATTAATAATTCATCCGAGATATAATACACAATTTAAAGCTCTACTACGAACAAAATACGGCAAACTACTGACATCTAGCTAAAGAAGTCTAAAACTAGTCCAATATAATCTATTTCCATGAAAATAGGTGATTATAACGTCTGTTGCAGCGAACGCGGTAACAGATGACATTATGCGATAACACCTGGTTATAGCCTATACCCAAAATACACTTTTAATTCAAGGTCGCTAATTGAATAAAAACATAGTAAGTACAGCGGTAACTATGATTTGGCCTATTCAAACAAACACAAAAATGTGCTTTATTCAAGTTCAACACTAGCGAGATACGCTGTTGGAATGTGAGTTTGCATCATCAATCTGTGTCTTGACAGCAATCGAATGCCATGTAAAGATATTCTAGACGGCTTTTAGAATATTTTCTGCTGGTAAATGTTTTCATGAAGACATCTGACTGAAGTACATGATAGTAACCACTCTGTGTTGGCTTAGACTGCTAGTCAAGACGAAACCGCTAGTTTGGACTGTGAATTTACTTTCCAGCGTCAATTCATACGGACAGAGTCCAATTAAACCTGAAACACAGATGTTGCCCGACACAGAAATTGCCTGTAATCCAGTATGTGAATATATATGTGTTAAATGGTGAAAATGTATAGCTTTATCTTGACGGCATTTGCGAGGTTTAGTTGATCCGGGTTGGAGCTAGTCGTCCAGGCAAACGCAGCTGACTTCGTTTTGGTGCTTATTTTGCTCTCGTTGAATGAATCTATATAAAAATTGTTGCTCGATATTCTTCTTGAGCATTTACTGATTGCTTGCGTATCAGGACGCTTAAATATATGGTTCATCCGATGATTACTTCACATACCGAGTAAACCTCGCGTACATTTCGACGACTGTCTTTCGATAAATTTCTTTGCAGCTTGGCGGCAACCTGTAATTAATCGTTAATTTCCCTATAAGCTGTTGTGCGGTACCTATTTCTCTAGCAGGAACCGACGAATATGGTTGATATCGAATTCGTGCATGATTCCGCACTTTTGTGTGGCATTCTGATGGCTGAAAGTCAATTGAATCCATAGATACAAGCGAAGACTAGTGTTCACAACTGGGAAGAAACTGCAAAATGTTTACGATGAATGGAACCATGGACTGTTTTCTGCCAGAATTTTTAACTGAGTCAAGCGCACTAGTACTACCGGTAGTACGTCAGCAGTTATCCCTCGAAATCAACGTGACATATTGAATACCAAAAATAGGATTATCACTGCGGGCATGAAGAGAATTAGTGACAAATTTGGAGAAGTGTTTGCCAATACTTATGCAGACGGAGTAATCGCAGGAATCAATCGTATTCTTAATATGTAAATAAACTAAATTTGTATCATAATTAAAATAAACTTTTCATGTAAATCTTGTGGTCTTTCAATTCATGTGTTCCCTTTGTGAGCACGGCATGCTAGACCGGTGCTCCCTAGGACTTTAACTACTTACTATACGTAAGTGTAATTGCGTAGGAACGATGTCGGTCGTCATACGTGTTAAATTATAGGTATTTTAGTGAAATTACGTGGATACGTCTCAGTCATATGCAAGTCTTTAGGGACAAATGACAACAATAGGCATAACTTGGGCACTGCATTCGAGTTCCAGTTCGTATACTGTTAGGTGTATTCGAAAGTATTGCATTACTAATGTTTCACTTAAAGCGTGATGTCAATCCATATGACTAAGGCTGTTAACATGTAGCGTAAATTAAAGTCTACAAAGGACAAATTATTGAATTCATTGAGCTGTAGCAACCGTAGTTAGATTTACCTTACACTAAAATATGCCACCAATTACTTCGTCAGTTCTTATTAATAAGTCATGCCTGCATCTAGTCATCATGACAAATATAGCTACACTCAGAATAAGAAAGGTCTGGTAAGCAGGATGTTAAATATATTTAATGAAAAATAATAACAAGCAAATGTCTTTACGCAGTTGTTTGTCGTAATAATTTGGGCAATGTCGAATCGCTGTGACCGGGTTGACTGACGTTACCGGATATCTGCAAATAAGTAAACAAAATGTGTTTTTTTAAATCGCTGAAGTAAGAAGGCAGTAATATTAAAGTTAAACGATTTATATTTGCCTAACTTTTCTGAAAATGGTTTATTCTCCTTTCTCTTTCTCTGTTCATGATAGCATTCTTCTGTGGTTTTCACTGCCACACACATTGTTCATCTTATAAAGGATAGCAGCAAGCAAATAATGATAATTTCATGTGTCGTATAAACGAATGTGTACAAAGGATGAATGTCATTTCTACGGGCGCAATAAATTATGTTATAAACTGCAATCTAGCTGTTCCGAATTTTTTCCTTTGATGCAGTTTCTTATCAACAGTTTGCAGTATTCATAGTGAGTTTATAGGAACCTTCATTGTATCATGATTTTCACCAAATCTCCCTTAACTCACAGAAGCAGGCAGTAACCCCATACACTCAAGCATTGTAACCAGAACATCACAAAATGCTTACAGATAACTTGTTTAATAATAACTGCTTTAAATATATGAGCCATAAGTGCATCTTCCATATCTTTCATAGCTACAATTAAGTCATTAAGGATCTCAGAATATCTTAGTGATCTGAAACCAAATAATTATTAAGATTGATATAACCTATGTAACAGGTGCAGTAGTTGTATGACACAGCTGCTAGCTACTAATCAACAGAAAGCTGATACTCATTTTAAGTACTCTGACATTTCAGAAGGACTATTCATACTATTCTTCGGGACGCTATGAACACTGATGTCAATATAGTCTGATGCCATTTTATGCACTGAGAAATTAAGACCTTCTGAAATTCCATGTGCAAATGTAAACTAAGCTATTATCACATCTTCACCCAAGCAGTTTTAACTAGGAACTTCATCAAAATAGATATAATCACCAGGAAATTCAGCAGCCTGTCTCACTCACCGCATGATGTCGTCGACGTGTCATGGAATATTTAAGTCATCCCGGATGATAACAGAAGTGTTTAGCATCCTCAAAACACACATCTAACCTATGTCTGCGGGCTATTTCTCTTTTATATGCCCGATTCTCATAGATTCACTGGAATGACAATAGCCATTGCTTGTAGTCTATTTACAACCTTAAGATTTGAAACAACTCACAAAAAACAAACCCTCAACGCACTATAATGCAAATAATAGTCTTTCTATGCGAACTTTCTTAAAAAGGATGACTTCTTTATTAATAATTCATCCGAGATATAATACACAATTTAAAGCTCTACTACGAACAAAATACGGCAAACTACTGACATCTAGCTAAAGAAGTCTAAAACTAGTCAAATATAATCTATTTCCATGAAAATAGGTGATTATAACGTCTGTTGCAGCGAACGCGGTAACAGATGACATTATGCGATAACACCTGGTTATAGCCTATATCCTCATACACTTTTATTTCAAGGTGCTATTTGAATAAAAACATAGTAAGTACAGCGGTAACTATGATTTGGCCTATTCAAACAAACACAAAAATGTGCTTTATTCAAGTTCAACACTAGCGAGATACGCTGTTGGAATGTGAGTTTGCATCATCAATCTGTGTCTTGACAGCAATCGAATGCCATGTAAAGATATTCTAGACGGCTTTTAGAATATTTTCTGCTGGTAAATGTTTTCATGAAGACATCTGACTGAAGTACATGATAGTAACCACTCTGTGTTGGCTTAGACTGCTAGTCAAGACGAAACCGCTAGTTTGGACTGTGAATTTACTTTCCAGCGTCAATTCATACGGACAGAGTCCAATTAAACCTGAAACACAGATGTTGCCCGACACAGAAATTGCCTGTAATCCAGTATGTGAATATATATGTGTTAAATGGTGAAAATGTATAGCTTTATCTTGACGGCATTTGCGAGGTTTAGTTGATCCGGGTTGGAGCTAGTCGTCCAGGCAAACGCAGCTGACTTCGTTTTGGTGCTTATTTTGCTCTCGTTGAATGAATCTATATAAAAATTGTTGCTCGATATTCTTCTTGAGCATTTACTGATTGCTTGCGTATCAGGACGCTTAAATATATGGTTCATCCGATGATTACTTCACATACCGAGTAAACCTCGCGTACATTTCGACGACTGTCTTTCGATAAATTTCTTTGCAGCTTGGCGGCAACCTGTAATTAATCGTTAATTTCCCTATAAGCTGTTGTGCGGTACCTATTTCTCTAGCAGGAACCGACGAATATGGTTGATATCGAATTCGTGCATGATTCCGCACTTTTGTGTGGCATTCTGATGGCTGAAAGTCAATTGAATCCATAGATACAAGCGAAGACTAGTGTTCACAACTGGGAAGAAACTGCAAAATGTTTACGATGAATGGAACCATGGACTGTTTTCTGCCAGAATTTTTAACTGAGTCAAGCGCACTAGTACTACCGGTAGTACGTCAGCAGTTATCCCTCGAAATCAACGTGACATATTGAATACCAAAAATAGGATTATCACTGCGGGCATGAAGAGAATTAGTGACAAATTTGGAGAAGTGTTTGCCAATACTTATGCAGACGGAGTAATCGCAGGAATCAATCGTATTCTTAATATGTAAATAAACTAAATTTGTATCATAATTAAAATAAACTTTTCATGTAAATCTTGTGGTCTTTCAATTCATGTGTTCCCTTTGTGAGCACGGCATGCTAGACCGGTGCTCCCTAGGACTTTAACTACTTACTATACGTAAGTGTAATTGCGTAGGAACGATGTCGGTCGTCATACGTGTTAAATTATAGGTATTTTAGTGAAATTACGTGGATACGTCTCAGTCATATGCAAGTCTTTAGGGACAAATGACAACAATAGGCATAACTTGGGCACTGCATTCGAGTTCCAGTTCGTATACTGTTAGGTGTATTCGAAAGTATTGCATTACTAATGTTTCACTTAAAGCGTGATGTCAATCCATATGACTAAGGCTGTTAACATGTAGCGTAAATTAAAGTCTACAAAGGACAAATTATTGAATTCATTGAGCTGTAGCAACCGTAGTTAGATTTACCTTACACTAAAATATGCCACCAATTACTTCGTCAGTTCTTATTAATAAGTCATGCCTGCATCTAGTCATCATGACAAATATAGCTACACTCAGAATAAGAAAGGTCTGGTAAGCAGGATGTTAAATATATTTAATGAAAAATAATAACAAGCAAATGTCTTTACGCAGTTGTTTGTCGTAATAATTTGGGCAATGTCGAATCGCTGTGACCGGGTTGACTGACGTTACCGGATATCTGCAAATAAGTAAACAAAATGTGTTTTTTTAAATCGCTGAAGTAAGAAGGCAGTAATATTAAAGTTAAACGATTTATATTTGCCTAACTTTTCTGAAAATGGTTTATTCTCCTTTCTCTTTCTCTGTTCATGATAGCATTCTTCTGTGGTTTTCACTGCCACACACATTGTTCATCTTATAAAGGATAGCAGCAAGCAAATAATGATAATTTCATGTGTCGTATAAACGAATGTGTACAAAGGATGAATGTCATTTCTACGGGCGCAATAAATTATGTTATAAACTGCAATCTAGCTGTTCCGAATTTTTTCCTTTGATGCAGTTTCTTATCAACAGTTTGCAGTATTCATAGTGAGTTTATAGGAACCTTCATTGTATCATGATTTTCACCAAATCTCCCTTAACTCACAGAAGCAGGCAGTAACCCCATACACTCAAGCATTGTAACCAGAACATCACAAAATGCTTACAGATAACTTGTTTAATAATAACTGCTTTAAATATATGAGCCATAAGTGCATCTTCCATATCTTTCATAGCTACAATTAAGTCATTAAGGATCTCAGAATATCTTAGTGATCTGAAACCAAATAATTATTAAGATTGATATAACCTATGTAACAGGTGCAGTAGTTGTATGACACAGCTGCTAGCTACTAATCAACAGAAAGCTGATACTCATTTTAAGTACTCTGACATTTCAGAAGGACTATTCATACTATTCTTCGGGACGCTATGAACACTGATGTCAATATAGTCTGATGCCATTTTATGCACTGAGAAATTAAGACCTTCTGAAATTCCATGTGCAAATGTAAACTAAGCTATTATCACATCTTCACCCAAGCAGTTTTAACTAGGAACTTCATCAAAATAGATATAATCACCAGGAAATTCAGCAGCCTGTCTCACTCACCGCATGATGTCGTCGACGTGTCATGGAATATTTAAGTCATCCCGGATGATAACAGAAGTGTTTAGCATCCTCAAAACACACATCTAACCTATGTCTGCGGGCTATTTCTCTTTTATATGCCCGATTCTCATAGATTCACTGGAATGACAATAGCCATTGCTTGTAGTCTATTTACAACCTTAAGATTTGAAACAACTCACAAAAAACAAACCCTCAACGCACTATAATGCAAATAATAGTCTTTCTATGCGAACTTTCTTAAAAAGGATGACTTCTTTATTAATAATTCATCCGAGATATAATACACAATTTAAAGCTCTACTACGAACAAAATACGGCAAACTACTGACATCTAGCTAAAGAAGTCTAAAACTAGTCAAATATAATCTATTTCCATGAAAATAGGTGATTATAACGTCTGTTGCAGCGAACGCGGTAACAGATGACATTATGCGATAACACCTGGTTATAGCTTATACCCTCATACACTTTTATTTCAAGCTGTTAATTGAATAAAAACATAGTAAGTACAGCGGTAACTATGATTTGGCCTATTCAAACAAACACAAAAATGTGCTTTATTCAAGTTCAACACTAGCGAGATACGCTGTTGGAATGTGAGTTTGCATCATCAATCTGTGTCTTGACAGCAATCGAATGCCATGTAAAGATATTCTAGACGGCTTTTAGAATATTTTCTGCTGGTAAATGTTTTCATGAAGACATCTGACTGAAGTACATGATAGTAACCACTCTGTGTTGGCTTAGACTGCTAGTCAAGACGAAACCGCTAGTTTGGACTGTGAATTTACTTTCCAGCGTCAATTCATACGGACAGAGTCCAATTAAACCTGAAACACAGATGTTGCCCGACACAGAAATTGCCTGTAATCCAGTATGTGAATATATATGTGTTAAATGGTGAAAATGTATAGCTTTATCTTGACGGCATTTGCGAGGTTTAGTTGATCCGGGTTGGAGCTAGTCGTCCAGGCAAACGCAGCTGACTTCGTTTTGGTGCTTATTTTGCTCTCGTTGAATGAATCTATATAAAAATTGTTGCTCGATATTCTTCTTGAGCATTTACTGATTGCTTGCGTATCAGGACGCTTAAATATATGGTTCATCCGATGATTACTTCACATACCGAGTAAACCTCGCGTACATTTCGACGACTGTCTTTCGATAAATTTCTTTGCAGCTTGGCGGCAACCTGTAATTAATCGTTAATTTCCCTATAAGCTGTTGTGCGGTACCTATTTCTCTAGCAGGAACCGACGAATATGGTTGATATCGAATTCGTGCATGATTCCGCACTTTTGTGTGGCATTCTGATGGCTGAAAGTCAATTGAATCCATAGATACAAGCGAAGACTAGTGTTCACAACTGGGAAGAAACTGCAAAATGTTTACGATGAATGGAACCATGGACTGTTTTCTGCCAGAAATTTTAACTGAGTCAAGCGCACTTGTATTTCCGGTGGATTTGAATTCCATCCTCGTGATCAGGTACGCATGGACATCTGAGGTGTACGTTATTTTGTCCTATTATTGAGTTTGGTTTCATAAACTTGCGCTTTTTGTTATTGTCCTGAGGCCATATTATGTGCGCTTGTAAAACAGCAGTTCACAGAATTATTTTCGAATCACGTAAACCTGGTGTCCGACACCTATTAAAGCTATGGACGTAAGGTTTAAAAGCAGCACACTTAGGGGGACTCATTGATGTCTGCAGGCAAAGGCTTAGCATCATATTCGTAAATGCGAACAAAATCTTCAGAAGCTATTCATGTTGAGAAAAGGGGCCCTGGCTCTTCTACTGCGAAACATATTATGGAGACAGAACATCTTTTAAAACCTATCTATAAAACCTTTTTGGATTGTGTCCTATAGTCCGTGGAAGCCCAAGTGTGATTAGAAAGTCTAAACCACCTTTGTGAGTTCCAAAACTAATCGTCATCACACGAAACCTTCTTTGGTAAACTTCGTTTTGATACCAGTCACGGTAGATGTACTAATACTTCTATTATTTGGTTTGGTGATCGTCATTTTTATTTCGACCTACAGTATGTGATTTTAATTCCACCTAAATTTATTTTCTAACCTCTTAACTCTATTAATTTCATATGCGTTCTTATGACAAGTCCGTGCGTGACCAGACTGTTCAAAATTTGTTGCGCATATACAACGCTACAAGATTCAGACACATTACGTCTTCCTATTACTTTGTCTAAATATCCACTTGTGTCAAAAATACTGATGTAATCGCGGATTGATAGATATACGTTGTAACGTGTTATATTTTCCGCGACTCAGGTTTTTTCTTCTTTCATTGGCTAGAACAGTGGCGGTCAATTGGAGTTTGAATTGTCCTTAGGTGCGTGCTGTCGGGTGCTGTCTTAGCGTGGTTGTGTTTGCTTCGTTTGCCAGCATATGTGATGACTATAAACGTGATTAGACTATTGTAACGCTTTTTTTTGTTTGCGCATGTACTAGGCTTTGTGTGTCGTACAATTCGTTGTTTGGTCTATCGGTTGCTTACGATGTCAACGAACCGGTGGGTTCTTGTGTTTTTCTGTAATTTAGGTGATACGTGCGGTATTATCTTGATAGTTATCGATCATCCCTGTATTTCAATGTTGTTTTTTTACGATTTATCTTGGAATAGTTGTGACATAGATGGATACTAATTGATAATTTTATTTTAGTCCGTTGCAGGTAGTCAATTCGAGTGAAAGGCGCACAGACTTAAGTGGAATTTTTGGTGAATACATACTTGGAAGGCGTTTCTTTAGCTGGGATGAATTTGAGAAGTCATCAGCCGAATTTCAAAAAGTGAGGAAGTCATTTAATGCTAACAATGTAGTTGTCCTGCACTCACTATGTTCATAATTGCAGCAAAACGATACCGGATGACAGATTTAAGTACGCTTATGTTGGTTTTAAATGCACTTTTGGAGTGAATCGTACAAGATTTGGATTGAAATCGAGAAAAAAGTCGTAAGAAGAAGTGTAATATGATTTCATGAATATTTCAGGTCTAAATGTTGCAATTGCTCGTCTTCATCTCGCGTGGTTTTGCGTTATAGTGAATACATAATTGCTTCCCACAATATGGTACATAACCATCCATGCAGCAGGGTGTACATGCAGAATGACCCATGGTATAGACGACTAACAGTGGAAGAGAAAGAAAACGTGGAACCACTTCTTCAGCAATCCCACTCATCCGATGAAATAATAATGCATGTTAAGGAGAAGTACCACAAGGATATAACTCGTATCGACGTTAAAAATATGAAAGCCGCAGTTAATAAAGGTAACGTTGACGTACTTGTTAATTACTTCAGGTATTTCGAGTCGTAGTGACATTTTTGAATTCCTAAAATCCCGTGGGAAGTTAATGGAGTATTATTCCGATGAACCGATCAGGAATTCACTAACAAGAATTTGTTTTGCAACTTATGAGCAAATGGAATTGTATAAACAGTTCCCTGAGGTTGTTGGTATTGATTCGACGTATAATACAAATAAAGGGAAGTAAGTTTACCAATTCATTAATCAACGTGCAGGTATTCTTTGTTCCAATTACTTGTGACGGATAATTTTGGTCGTGGACGACCAGTTTTATTTGCTTGGACTAGAAAGGAATTCAAACGTGATGTAGTTTGGATATTGGACTCATTTCGTCGAATAATGGAAGATACCTCCAAGACAGAAACTTTCATTATGGATTGTGCGCAAGCTGAAATAGCAGCCGTCAAGTTAACGCACAGACAAGCGCACATTGTTTTGTGTTCTTTCCATGTTTGTCGAGCATTCTGTCGTAAAGTAAGTTTTTCAAAACATACTTTACATTTTATTTGTAGACAAGAAATCCCATTGTGAAGAACTACTTATGCCGTCTAGTGCAGTGTAAAAGGAGATCAGAGTAATGCCTTAATGTTCTCATTTTCCAGATTTAATTTCTATTTCAGAGTTATTAGCAGATTGGATGCTAGTGTCAGTCAATATCTACAACGTCGTTGGATGCATCGACGAGAATTGTGGGCAGCATGTTTCAGAGACAACGTGCTGACTTTTGGGAATGATACAAATAATCGCGTCGAAAGTTCCCACAAGCAAATGAAGCGGTACTTGCAAAGATCAGATAGTTTGCATAAAAGTATGCTGAAGGTGTTTAAATGGTATCAACAAAGTTTTGCAAGGAAACAGCAGGAGGCGACTATTGCTCAGTCGCGATGCTTCAACTATCCCTGTTCACGACGTCTACTCCCAATTATACGATTGCTGACGCCATACGCTGCGAGGAAGGTTATCCGTGAATACGAAAGGCGACGATGGGCTGTTGTTGAGGTTGAATCCTTCGATTATGTATTCTTCCAAGACAACGGGAATCGAGTGGAGGTTGATCTGAGTGCTTGCACCTGCACGTGTGTTACATTTCAGACTTTTCGGTACCCCTGCCGACACTTGCTTTTGGTCCATTTCAGAAAGCCACATTTTACAGGTATATATGCGTTTTTATGACTATGTTTTCAATGTATGTCAATCGAAACTTAATTAATTATTGTTCTTATATACGGAAACTTGTGATTTTCATTACCGTATTCGTGTGTACGATGCCTTAACTGGAAACAGGACACAAGCACTACCATCATTGCACCTGTAACAATCAGTTCATAGTTATCTTAACGTTATTTGTTCCACCTTTTGTAGTTAACCATGTGATGCATAATTGTAAACAATGGACGTGGTCACGCAACTTGTTCGCATCTCAAAGTACGTCAGCAGTTATCCCTCGAAATCAACGTGACATATTGAATACCAAAAATAGGATTATCACTGCGGGCATGAAGAGAATTAGTGACAAATTTGGAGAAGTGTTTGCCAATACTTATGCAGACGGAGTAATCGCAGGAATCAATCGTATTCTTAATATGTAAATAAACTAAATTTGTATCATAATTAAAATAAACTTTTCATGTAAATCTTGTGGTCTTTCAATTCATGTGTTCCCTTTGTGAGCACGGCATGCTAGACCGGTGCTCCCTAGGACTTTAACTACTTACTATACGTAAGTGTAATTGCGTAGGAACGATGTCGGTCGTCATACGTGTTAAATTATAGGTATTTTAGTGAAATTACGTGGATACGTCTCAGTCATATGCAAGTCTTTAGGGACAAATGACAACAATAGGCATAACTTAGGCACTGCATTCGAGTTCCAGTTCGTATACTGTTAGGTGTATTCGAAAGTATTGCATTACTAATGTTTCACTTAAAGCGTGATGTCAATCCATATGACTAAGGCTGTTAACATGTAGCGTAAATTAAAGTCTACAAAGGACAAATTATTGAATTCATTGAGCTGTAGCAACCGTAGTTAGATTTACCTTACACTAAAATATGCCACCAATTACTTCGTCAGTTCTTATTAATAAGTCATGCCTGCATCTAAGGAGGGAGGGTGGCGTTAGCTGATCAGTAGATATGGTGGTGGTCACTAAGGTGAATCGCCCCATTCTGCAGGAACAGCAATATACAAATTAAAGGCTCGAGATATTTCTGATTTTTATGAGGGCTTAGATCTTTATCTTGAAAAAGATAATAGTGAACGCCTTGACAGATAATGCTTCTACCTTTAAATATATACCATTCGCTCAGCCTATTGTTGAGATGCGACCACGTGGGATCTGCACAGATTTATGGGGCATCTTATGAATTAACTTGCTATCCATTGTCAGATCTTTAAATACCACTTCACAATATCTTGTCTCACTTATTTTCTAATAACGTCTTTACTTGATTCTCATTATATTCCATTAAACCTAACATTTTATAGCTCTTTATGAATTTGATTCGACTTATTCTATTCCTATTCTCTGGAGGGTACGGTTGTGTACCAAATAGAAAAAAAGACATGAAATAAAGACAACTGGCTTGAAAATAATTGTATTAAAGCCAAAAGTGAACGCATTATAGTATAAAATATATTGGTTTCATTATACATTGCAAATGAACGTTGTCGGCCTAAGGATTAATTACTTCCCCATTCTGTTTTCTATATAAATGTGTTTATTAATGATATATTTCACTCACTTAATCTATTACACTTTAATGTTACACCACAGCACTTTAATTTTTCTAAAAAAGCTTCCAATTCCTTGTAAACGTTGTACTTACCTCAATATTGGTTGATTATCGTATGCCTACAACCACGGGATGAAAACGAAACGAAGTCGATTTTCCTGCTCAACCTGGAGGACAATTGTACAATTCAATAACTATACAGCCTAGTTCAGACAATGTGTATTTATATATATATCAAATATTTAACTGTTGAGACATTATTAACTTGTAGACAATTTAAGATTTGACATTATATCATCCTTGATCGTGCCTGTAAAAATGGCATGCATTTTCATATAAATTTATGTTTATATGAAAATAAATTATTATTATTATTATTATTATTATCTAGTCATCATGACAAATATAGCTACACTCAGAATAAGAAAGGTCTGGTAAGCAGGATGTTAAATATATTTAATGAAAAATAATAACAAGCAAATGTCTTTACGCAGTTGTTTGTCGTAATAATTTGGGCAATGTCGAATCGCTGTGACCGGGTTGACTGACGTTACCGGATATCTGCAAATAAGTAAACAAAATGTGTTTATTTAAATCGCTGAAGTAAGAAGGCAGTAATATTAAAGTTAAACGATTTATATTTGCCTAACTTTGCTGAAAATGGTATATTCTCCTTTCTCTTTCTCTGTTCATGATAGCATTCTTGTCAATGGAGTTGAAGATTGAACGATCAATTCTTGGTTGTTTGCTTAAAATCAACTTCCCCAATTTTCGCGGAGGCATCAATACGACAGTCATCGTCTCATCGGTCGCTGTTCAGAAAGAAGAGTGAAACATCGTCAGAAGTAATACAATGATTTATTATTGTAATATTTGTTTTCAGACCTTAGTTCACTTATTCTTTTTATATGTTGGTGTAACAATAAAGAAATCTCAAGCGGCAGATCGGTGTTTTGGTTTTTTCGTCCGTTATAACTAAGCGTTTCTGAAAACTTCAAGGAACAGCGTGGGCCCGAGCGTAGCGAGAGCTGGGCATTAACGGTTTATGAGACGTGATTGACAGTTTCTGACGATAGAAACAGATCTGGCGGATTCAAACAGTTGGTGAAAGTTTGGATAGTCGCCGTTCATTTTTCCTGGTGCCGGTCAAGTCCTCTTTGAACAAGCAATATCTGGAACTTTTTGGAATTGGGTCAAGTTCAACAATGCCTGGGTCAAAGAAGGGACAGAGTGTCTTGGATGCAAACAGGAAAGTAAGTCATGGTGACTTGTCTGTTAATTGTAACGATGTGTCTGATGTTAAGCATGACATGGTTGATGTTACTGTTTCGCCGTTCAGGGATAATAGGAACATCAAACTCCCTAAATTTGAACCACGGTGTTTTGATGGAAACCCGGCTGATTATTTACAATTTGTAAAGGAGTTTGAGATCATGTTGAGTGGTTTTTTATTAAATGATGAATTGAAGTTAATGTATTTGATGAGATATTGCACTGGAGATGCTGCAAGAGCTATACAGTGCTGTAAGTTTATGAAGCCAAAAGAGGGCTACGATGAGGCTATGAGCATATTACGTCAAAGGTTTGGAAGACCTTCGATGATTGCAGGGAAATTATTCGAGGCTGTTAAGGGTAATGGTGGTCAATTACAGGATGACTCCCAGGCACTCACTGAGTTTTTAGATAATTTGCTAATTTACAAGAATGGAATGATTTCGATGAATCGCATGAGTGACCTCAACTCGAGTTTTATACTAGAAGTAATAGCAAGACGTCTACCTACTCGACTGCAAAGGAAGTGGGTGAAGATAAGCTCCCGTATGGAGGATGAGGGTATCGAGCCAAAGTTTGATGATATCCTGAAACTGGTAAATACTAGTGTCAATCAATCTATGAGCAAGTTCGCCAGTCTATTACATCTCACCCCTAGAATAGAGCAGTCTGAGAGCAAAATGCAATCATTGATGACGAGTAGGCCTCAGAGAGGTGGATATCGAGAAGGCTCCATGATGTCTAGTAATGCATATAGACCTAGTGAGTGTAACAGGTTTCGTAGTACATCCTCAACAGATAAGTTACAAGATGCAAGACAAACACGGTTGTGTTTCACACGTTTGCAAGAGGTGCATACAGAAGTGAACTGTGAACCAGTGAGCAAGTTCAGTGATAAGCTAAATGTAAACTCCAGGTCTGACTCCGAATTGTGTGACGATAACGGTGCGGTCAAGAAGTCTGTAGTTGCAACTGGTAAGCCATTGTTGAATAGAGTGTCACAGAATAGAGTTACTGCTTCAGAGTGCAGTTCTGACTCCAAAAGTTTACAAAGTATAACTAGTCAGAGTGAAGATATAAAACCTTTAATGATTTGTGAGGAGGAACCAAAATTGTCTACTTCTGTTATTAAAGAGTTTGAAAATGATGAAGTTGACGGTAAATTGAATATTTGTGGTAATGATCATGATAGTGCAGATTTGTCTTTGGTTGATCATGATGAAATGGAGGGAATGCCTACTACTGCTAAGTTAAATAAAGGTTCTGTAGAACTTGAACGTGAAGTAGAAATAAATGCAGGTGCAGTTGCAGAAGGCATGCGTACTTGTGAGACCGTCAGTGTAATTGATCAGCATGTAGCCCACCTATCATCAGATGCTAGTGCTAAACCTGAGCTGATAGTAAAAGACAGCAGTGGTGGTGGTCTTGCAGGTAGACAAACTTCTGAAAGCCGAGCAACAACAGCTTTTGATCCACCGCTAACTTCATCAACTGATATCAATCAGTCGTCGTTGGTGCTGTCATCCACAATGAAAAAGACGCCCATCAACTCAAGTATCTTGTGCAATGACTATGCTAGTATCAGTTCGTTTGAAAGGACGAATATCAATGGTCAGTTTAGTGAGGATAAGCCAAGTGTAAACGAGAGAGTAATTGTTAAATTGACTTGCACGAATAAAGGCATTTCTAGTTTCAAGTTACTATTTGAATGTTATTATCTTTGGTGTAAATTACTCTGTTTCTACACTTGGTTGATGAGATATGTCGTGTGTTTGTTGGTCATCTATATTCTACGATACAATGACATGGGCGTGTTGCCGTTCAGATTTGAGGATATAGCTGATAGAAGGAAGTTAGCAAATGAACTCTGCGACGATTTTCCAACCTAGAGCGTCAACCTGAGAAGGGTTGTAGGCGTACTGCTGTAAGTCCTACAATTCTTCAAAGGGTAGCGCATCAATGAGCAGTCCAATGTGCTTGGTGTGTGATTTTGTACATATGTTCATATTGTATATACTGAATTGATATCATCTGTCATCTAGCTGTTGGTAATTCTGTTTGTGTCCGGACGACTTCCACTTGGATCATCAACCTGAGAAGGAATGTAGGCGTACTGCTGTAAGTCCTACAGTTCTTCAAGGGTAGTTTGTCATGCCGGAATCCACAACATTTGATGTAGTGATTGTACATATGTTTGTGTTAAATAGTTGTGTGAGTTCCAATTATTGTAATTGTTGGTTAATCTTGTTTGTGTCCGGACATTCCACAAATTACAATCGTCAACCTGTGAAGGGTTGTAGGCGTACTGGTGTAAGTCCTGCAATTCTTCAAAGGAATTCCATCAAGACATGATCCGCGAGTTTTGTGTACTGTTTGTATATACGTGTGGTGTGTCATATCAATTGGTGTTTTTGGATTCATTGTGTTTACTTGTTGTTTTCGTATCTTGTTGTTATTGCGTAATTTTGTTAAAATTTTCGTCGTGATTACTTCTGAAGTTGTTTCGAGTCTTCTACATCCATGAATGAATTGATTGATGTTAAGGACAGCAGATGGGTCGTATACGCCGGGGAGGCTAGGCTATTGCTGAGAATGAAATGCACACGGAGATAATTGTTAGCTGCGGTCCGACACGCCGGGGAGAAAGAGTGTAAACGACTGAGGCTCGCATGCGTCACCGCTACTAGAACTGAGGCAGAATGAGTGACAAGCGATTTCAGTGGTAATTGGTAGTGAGTAGATAAGAGGATGTGCGTAGAGTATCATGAGTTGGTGCTATGGTCACGTTGCATTCTGCAAGAGTCATTCTAGCAAGTGGCGATTGTGTTGCAAGATGTCAAGAGGAGGTCTCTGTCTGGAGGCGCAGGTCGTCAGCGATGTGTGAGATTGTGCTGTGGGTATGCTTGTGGTGTGTTGGCTTTTCTGTTTGTTTTCCATTTCAGCTCTGTCCGTGTGACCCAGGTTCTCGCAATGGCATCCAAGTCAACGTGTATTGGTCGTGAAGGAAAAAAGGGTTGGATCCCTTTTTTGCCGGGGAGTGTCAATGGAGTTGAAGATTGAACGATCAATTCTTGGTTGTTTGCTCAAAATCAACTTCCCCAATTTTCGCGGAGGCATCAATACGACAGTCATCGTCTCATCGGTCGCTGTTCAGAAAGAAGAGTGAAACATCGTCAGAAGTAATACAATGATTTATTATTGTAATATTTGTTTTCAGACCTTAGTTCACTTATTCTTTTTATATGTTGGTGTAACAATAAAGAAATCTCAAGCGGCAGATCGGTGTTTTGGTTTTTTCGTCCGTTATAACTAAGCGTTTCTGAAAACTTCAAGGAACAGCGTGGGCCCGAGCGTAGCGAGAGCTGGGCATTAACGGTTTATGAGACGTGATTGACATTTCTTCTGTGGTTTTCACTGCCACACACATTGTTCATCTTATAAAGGATAGCAGCATGCAAATAATGATAATTTCATGTGTCGTATAAATGAATGTGTACAAAGGATGAATGTCATTTCTACGGGCGCAATAAATTATGTTATAAACTGCAATCTAGCTGTTCCGAATTTTTTCCTTTGATGCAGTTTCTTATCAACAGTTTGCAGTATTCATAGTGAGTTTATAGGAACCTTCATTGTATCATGATTTTCACCAAATCTCCCTTAACTCACAGAAGCAGGCAGTAACCCCATACAATCAAGCATTGTAACCAGAACATCACAAAATGCTTACAGATAACTTGTTTAATAATAACTGCTTTAAATATATGAGCCATAAGTGCATCTTCCATATCTTTCATAGCTACAATTAAGTCATTAAGGATCTCAGAATATCTTAGTGATCTGAAACCAAATAATTATTAAGATTGATATAACCTATGTAACAGGTGCAGTAGTTGTATGACACAGCTGCTAGCTACTAATCAACAGAAAGCTGATACTCATTTTAAGTACTCTGACATTTCAGAAGGACTATTCATACTATTCTTCGGGACGCTATGAACACTGATGTCAATATAGTCTGATGCCATTTTATGCACTGAGAAATTAAGACCTTCTGAAATTCCATGTGCAAATGTAAACTAAGCTATTATCACATCTTCACCCAAGCAGTTTTAACTAGGAACTTCATCAAAATAGATATAATCACCAGGAAATTCAGCAGCCTGTCTCACTCACCGCATGATGTCGTCGACGTGTCATGGAATATTTAAGTCATCCCGGATGATAACAGAAGTGTTTAGCATCCTCAAAACACACATCTAACCTATGTCTGCGGGCTATTTCTCTTTTATATGCCCGATTCTCATAGATTCACTGGAATGACAATAGCCATTGCTTGTAGTCTATTTACAACCTTAAGATTTGAAACAACTCACAAAAAACAAACCCTCAACGCACTAAAGGAGGGAGGGTGGCGTTAGCTGATCAGTAGATATGGTGGTGGTCACTAAGGTGAATCGCCCCATTCTGCAGGAACAGCAATATACAAATTAAAGGCTCGAGATATTTCTGATTTTTATGAGGGCTTAGATCTTTATCTTGAAAAAGATAATAGTGAACGCCTTGACAGATAATGCTTCTACCTTTAAATATATACCATTCGCTCAGCCTATTGTTGAGATGCGACCACGTGGGATCTGCACAGATTTATGGGGCATCTTATGAATTAACTTGCTATCCATTGTCAGATCTTTAAATACCACTTCACAATATCTTGTCTCACTTATTTTCTAATAACGTCTTTACTTGATTCTCATTATATTCCATTAAACCTAACATTTTATAGCTCTTTATGAATTTGATTCGACTTATTCTATTCCTATTCTCTGGAGGGTACGGTTGTGTACCAAATAGAAAAAAGACATGAAATAAAGACAACTGGCTTGAAAATAATTGTATTAAAGCCAAAAGTGAACGCATTATAGTATAAAATATATTGGTTTCATTATACATTGCAAATGAACGTTGTCGGCCTAAGGATTAATTACTTCCCCATTCTGTTTTCTATATAAATGTGTTTATTAATGATATATTTCACTCACTTAATCTATTACACTATAATGTTTCACCTTAGCACTTTAACTTTTCTAAAACAGCTTCCAATCCCTTGTAAACGTTGTACTTACCTCAATATTGGTTGATTATCGTATGCCTACAACCACGGGATGAAAACGAAACGAAGTCGATTTTCCCGCTCAACCTGGAGGACAAATGTACAATTCAATAACTATCCGGCCTGGTTCAGACAATGAGTGTATATATATATATCAAATATTTAACTGTTGAGACATTATTAACTTGTAGACAATTTAAGATTTGACATTATATCATCCTTGATCGTGCCTGTAAAAATGGCATGCATTTTCATGTAAATTTATGTTTATATGAAAATAAATTATTATTATTATTATTATATACTTAGGTTTTTTGTTAATGTGAAGACAATATTTCTGTATTTCGTGATGTGCTCCATTGAATGACTAGTTATCATATTGTTCCCTCAAACCAAAGACAAAAACATCAGCAACCATGTAATTTAACCATAAACCAAATTTATGAAAATTAAATAATGCTTATCCATGCCTGTACATTTGGTGTGTCCTACACAGGTAGGAAACAAATATGTATATTATTAAAACATTATTATTATGTGTGATTACTAATCGTATATGTAATTTATCATATTGATGATGCCTGTAAACTGGCGTCCCTCATGTAAAAAATGAGAATACATTATTATTATAATATTATATAATGCAAATAATAGTCTTTCTATGCGAACTTTCTTAAAAAGGATGACTTCTTTATTAATAATTCATCCGAGATATAATACACAATTTAAAGCTCTACTACGAACAAAATACGGCAAACTACTGACATCTAGCTAAAGAAGTCTAAAACTAGTCCAATATAATCTATTTCCATGAAAATAGGTGATTATAACGTCTGTTGCAGCGAACGCGGTAACAGATGACATTATGCGATAACACCTGGTTATAGCCTATATCCTCACACTTTTATTTCAAGGTCGCTATTTGAATTGTAGAAACATAGTAAGTACAGCGGTAACTATGATTTGGCCTATTCAAACAAACACAAAAATGTGCTTTATTCAAGTTCAACACCAGCGAGATACGCTGTTGGAATGTGAGTTTGCATCATCAATCTGTGTCTTGACAGCAATCGAATGCCATGTAAAGATATTCTAGACGGCTTTTAGAATATTTTCTGCTGGTAAATGTTTTCATGAAGACATCTGACTGAAGTACATGATAGTAACCACTCTGTGTTGGCTTAGACTGCTAGTCAAGACGAAACCGCTAGTTTGGACTGTGAATTTACTTTCCAGCGTCAATTCATACGGACAGAGTCCAATTAAACCTGAAACACAGATGTTGCCCGACACAGAAATTGCCTGTAATCCAGTATGTGAATATATATGTGTTAAATGGTGAAAATGTATAGCTTTATCTTGACGGCATTTGCGAGGTTTAGTTGATCCGGGTTGGAGCTAGTCGTCCAGGCAAACGCAGCTGACTTCGTTTTGGTGCTTATTTTGCTCTCGTTGAATGAATCTATATAAAAATTGTTGCTCGATATTCTTCTTGAGCATTTACTGATTGCTTGCGTATCAGGACGCTTAAATATATGGTTCATCCGATGATTACTTCACATACCGAGTAAACCTCGCGTACATTTCGACGACTGTCTTTCGATAAATTTCTTTGCAGCTTGGCGGCAACCTGTAATTAATCGTTAATTTCCCTATAAGCTGTTGTGCGGTACCTATTTCTCTAGCAGGAACCGACGAATATGGTTGATATCGAATTCGTGCATGATTCCGCACTTTTGTGTGGCATTCTGATGGCTGAAAGTCAATTGAATCCATAGATACAAGCGAAGACTAGTGTTCACAACTGGGAAGAAACTGCAAAATGTTTACGATGAATGGAACCATGGACTGTTTTCTGCCAGAAATTTTAACTGAGTCAAGCGCACTTGTATTTCCGGTGGATTTGAATTCCATCCTCGTGATCAGGTACGCATGGACATCTGAGGTGTACGTTATTTTGTCCTATTATTGAGTTTGGTTTCATAAACTTGCGCTTTTTGTTATTGTCCTGAGGCCATATTATGTGCGCTTGTAAAACAGCAGTTCACAGAATTATTTTCGAATCACGTAAACCTGGTGTCCGACACCTATTAAAGCTATGGACGTAAGGTTTAAAAGCAGCACACTTAGGGGGGACTCATTGATGTCTGCAGGCAAAGGCTTAGCATCATATTCGTAAATGCGAACAAAATCTTCAGAAGCTATTCATGTTGAGAAAAGGGGCCCTGGCTCTTCTACTGCGAAACATATTATGGAGACAGAACATCTTTTAAAACCTATCTATAAAACCTTTTTGGATTGTGTCCTATAGTCCGTGGAAGCCCAAGTGTGATTAGAAAGTCTAAACCACCTTTGTGAGTTCCAAAACTAATCGTCATCACACGAAACCTTCTTTGGTAAACTTCGTTTTGATACCAGTCACGGTAGATGTACTAATACTTCTATTATTTGGTTTGGTGATCGTCATTTTTATTTCGACCTACAGTATGTGATTTTAATTCCACCTAAATTTATTTTCTAACCTCTTAACTCTATTAATTTCATATGCGTTCTTATGACAAGTCCGTGCGTGACCAGACTGTTCAAAAATTTGTTGCGCATATACAACGCTACAAGATTCAGACACATTACGCCTTCCTATTACTTTGTCTAAATATCCACTTGTGTCAAAAATACTGATGTAATCACACATTGATATAAACTTCCACTAATTCTTATTTTACTAATTCGTTAGTTTATATATTGACACCTACATTCACGGATGTATCCTGCGAATCCTTGTTTTCTTTTCTTAGCTACTCTCTAATCCCAGTGACCTTGTGGGATTCGTTGCTGAAGAAAGTAGTTTCCAGTATCGTTGATTTTGTATATTGTGTTGAGTCACTAATAAATATATTCCCTATACCTAAAATGGACATTCCACTTGTTAGTAGTGACTACTATATTTATAGAATGTTACGAGCTACAGAGTTATGGTGAGTAGGGTCATGTGTTGTATTGAGTAGTGCGTTTAGAAGATATAAGCGCCTCTGCGTTAGATTGTCGTCAGTATGCAGTACACTCTTGTTTTTATGATAATTTTGTTAGCGGTAATTACCATCAGTACCTATATTTTGTAAGGATGGTATATAACGAAACGTGTTAATTCAATGGTAATAGGTTAGAACTATCCGTTAAAATTGAAACAGGTTCTCATGTTAGGGAAACTGACTGTCCGAAAGTCGAAACATCAAGTAAGTGATAAAGTTATTGGCATCGTTTACATGCAAACAGTTAATGTCATTAATTTAGAAATGATGGTAACTTGTTGATAGTTTAAGGATGTTTTGAGTGATAGGAACATTTGTGGCGGCCTGCCTGAATCTTGGGCTACCAAAATTTCCATCCTACATATTGCATCTATTTCCTCGGATTTATTTTGTTTTAATTATTCAATTATGTATCCAAGTCGCATCACTTACTCTCGTGATTATTTAAAATGTTTTCAACCTGTTGATTTACGAGTATATAATAACGTTAATACAAAGCATCATGGAGGTTGGCAGAGATCATTAAAGTGTACTCCAATGAATCAGATGACTGTTCCTGTGATTATGAGCACAAATTGCAGGTCATTATCGAACAAGATTAACTACTTGCATTCTCTATTATACTCAAATGTATATTGTAATACTGGTGTAATCACTCTTCAAGAAACCTGGCTCCATGATTCATATGACGATAATTTAGTCTTCTTAAGTGGGTTCACAAACTACAGACAAGACCGATGCAGCTCAAAGAAGAAGAGAGGTGGTGGTGTTGCCACTTTTATTAATTCTCAGTGGTCTACTGCCAACAACGTCTGCTTCAAATTCTCAAATGACAATATTGATTGTATAACTGTAAAATGTCGACCTAAACACTTACCTAAGTATAGCTTCATTTTTGTCACAAATATCTATATCACACCTTGTTGCAGTCCCTCAGAACTACCTATCTTCGCTGATGAATTCACACTTTTTGCTGCTGCTTCGTTTGGTAACTCAGGTAGAACAAGGAGTAACTTCAGAAAACTGTGTGCTCACACGTCTAAGTATAAGAATTCTATGATACCATACTTGTCACGTATTTTATGTGATGAAAATAGTGTCAGGCAAGAATTAAATAACCTTTTTTCATCTAGTAAATAAACGATTTCCTCCATCCATCCTTATTTACCTTCGAGTTTTACTTTTATTACTTCTATTATATTTATGGTCCTGTTACTTCTCTGTTTTACTCTCATAATTGCAAACACCGGCTTATCTCCATGACGGCTGTAATCTTTGTTTTTTATCTTCACCATATCATGTAAAGAGAACATTATACTCAATATTTTTAAACATGTTAGGATTTCTATACCACATTGCCAATACTGTGTGACACAAACCAACGGCAATTTTCACTTGTATTCTTAGTATTATTACCCTAGCTGTTATCATTATTATTGCTATTTCCATTTTATATGCTGCATGTTTTTGACACTACCTCTATTGTAAATGTGGAAAATTTTCTGTGTGATTAATTTTTATTTATAATTTGAGGAAATTAGATGCAATATTGTGATTAATGCTGAAAATTTCACTCTGTATCACAAGTAATGTTTTTGGAATAAAGTAAATTATTATTATTATTATTAACTGAATAACAGCATAACTGGATAGGAAAAATCAATTGGCCAGTATTCTCATATTTTGAAGTAAAGCACGATCGGGCAAAAGTATTTGGAAGACAAGGGTAGAGCAGTGTCCTGAAACTACTAATTTAGTGAGTAACTAAATTTGTCTTTGAATCAAGATCGAAAGTAAACGGCATATTGGTAGGCTAGATGATTATCATTATCTGTTTAATTTAAAATAAGTTTCAGTGTTGGTTTGAAGGGATTTGTTAGGTTTCAGGATTTCATCATGAGCTGACATCAGTCAGAGAACCATTGGAAAACATGGGAGTACTGGACAGCTGTTTCGTCCTAGTTTAGGAATCTTCATCAGTACGCACCCACCGATTCGGGTTCGAACCCAGGACCTTCCGATTACAAGGCGAGCTCGTATACCATTAAGCCACTGGGACCCGATCCAATGGTACTTGAAATCTAACTTCTGCCAATTCACGACATAGCGCGACCGCTAGCCAATGTCTTTGGCGAGTATTTGTCCTCACACCCGACCCGCTGCACCGGCATAAGACACTTGAGTTCATGGAAGTCCCTTTCCTCGTGGATGATAACACCAACGACGACTGAATGACACAAGTTGATGAACTCATAGATGCATCATATGCTGTTATTGTTCGACATTTAGAAAGTTGTCTAACTGCAAGATAACCACCACTTTTGTCCTTTATTATTAGCTCCAGTCCATCATTAACATCTGTCGATAGGTGGGCTACAGGCTGATCATTTACACTGATGGTCTCACAAGTATCCATACCTTCTACCACTGCATCTGTTAATGTAGTTGAAGATTGAACGATCAATTCATGGTTGTTTGACCAAACCCAACTTCCCCATATTTTCGTCTCATCGGTCGCTGTTCAGAAAGAAGTCAGGAGAAAACCGTCAGAAACCTTATTTGTAAAGTTGGCTATATGTTGGTGTTAGAATAAAGAATTCTCAAGTTGCGTCCGTTCGTACTAAGCGTTTCTGAGAAGCTTCGAGGGACAGCGTGAGGCCCAGCGTAGCAAGAGCTGGGCATTAGCGGTTTACGAGACGAGGCTGACGGCATCTGCTCTTAAATCTACTTCACGTTCAAGTTGTACAGAACCTTTGCTCGAGTCAGCGGTAGTAGGCATTCCACTCATCTCATCATGATCAACCAAAGACAAATGTGCACTATCATGATCATTATCACGAATATTCACTTAACCGTCAATTTCATAATTTTTAATCTCTTTAATAGCAGCAGTAGACAATTTTGGTTCTTCCTCACAAATCCTTAAAGGTTTTATACCTTCACTCTTTCTCCAGTTTCAGAATATCGTCAAACTTTGGCTCAGTACCTTCATCCTCTTTACGGGAGCTTATTTTTATCCACTTCATTTGCAGTCGAGTAGGTAGGCGTCTCTCAATTACCTCTAGGACTGAACTTCACTCATGCAATTCATCGAAATCAATGCATTCTTGTTAGTCATCAGATTATCCAAAAACTCAGAGAGTGCCTTGGAGTCATCTTGTAATTGACCACCATTACCCTTAACAGCCTCGAATAATTTCCCTAAAATCATCGAAGCTCTTTGACGCAGTATACTCATAGCCTCAGAGCATCCTTCATTAGGGGGTATGAACTATCACCACTGGAAAGCCCTTGAAGCAACTCCAGTGCAATACCTCATCAAATACATCAACTTCATTTCATTATTTAATAAAAAGCTACTCAACATGATTTCACACTCCTTTAAAAACTGTGGATAGTCATCTGGGTTTCCGTTGAAACACCGAGGTTCATATCTAAAGTTCCTTCAATACCTAGACTGCGAAACATGGACAACAGACTCATCATGCTGTGCATCAAACACATCGTTACATGTAACAGACAAGTCAACATGACTTACTTTCCTGCTTGCTTCGAAGACGCTGTGTCTCTTCTTTGATCCAGGCATCATTGAACTTGACCGAAATTCCAGAAATTTCCAGATAATACTTGTCCGAATAGGACTAGCAAGCTCCAAGTAAGAAGAACGGAAACTATCCAAAACTATCAGAAACTGTCGGTCAAGCCACATAAACCGTCAATGTTCAGTTCTTGCCACTCTGGGCCACACGCTCTCCACCGAATATTTTCAGAAACGCTTAGTATTAACCGACGCAAAAACCAGAACACTGATTGGCGACTCAGGAATCCTTCATTCTAACACCAACATATAACCAACAATACTGCTATTACAGAGGAAGGTCTAAGAACAAATGTTTTAACAATAAATCACGATATTACTTCTGATAGTTTTTTAATCTTCCTTCTGAACAGCGACCGATGAGACGATGACTGATGGATTGATGACTCCGCGAAAATACAGGGAAGTTGGGTTTGAGCAAACAGCCATGAGTTGATCGCTCAATCTTCATCTACATTGACATGTGTGTTTTTATACTTATGTTTATCACATATGAATTCCATAGGATATATACACTCAGACATAAAAAACTGATCTTTACAAATCAACTGTAGAAAAGTATACACAACAACAATTTGACATCAGTCATTACAAATAAATGTGATGACTGTTTACATATTTTCTTTGCTAAAAATGTCCGTGGACAAATGACCTTCAAATAAACTGACTTCAATATATGTAAAAAATGCTTGACTATTTATTTTTATGATTAATTAAACTCCGAATAATTCTTCTAGAGAACTCTTGGCTTACACAGCGAGACGTTGAGAAAATCTTGTTTTGATTTCTTACCACACCGGGTTTAAATTAAATAATTTATAATAAAACTATATCTGCAAAGACAGCGTGCTAATGACTTCTAGATGTCGGGAATGAAGAATTATATCCATAAGTTAATGGGATTAGTTGCATGATATCAATTCGAAACTAGGTAACTACGATTTGCGACTACAGAAAACAACAAGTTACAGTCTATTCCTCTAATCGTATCAGTGACGTCAGTTAAGATTAGAGAAGGAACACCACTGATTTTCAGAAAATCCATTTGTGTTCCTCGGTATAATGCACATTCCGTAATTAAAGGCAAACTAGGAAACGCACTAAGTAATTATATATATACGTGGACACTGATTGAGCGTACAACGGAAGGCCGATTTAAAAGAATACCTGCTCGATATGATCCAGAGTTCACGTGAAGTAATAAGTACCTACATCTGAAGGTGCGTGTATAGGGTATCGCATTTCGCCACCCTTTCGTCTAAATGACTCGACGGGACGCCTCCATATTTAACAAATGCTCATTCCGTGAATTCTACCCGTAACTGCAGAACTTTTACGGCAAAAAATACCTTGCTGAGATGTGGTGCCGTGTTACAATAAAGTTCCTCCGTTTACAGGTGAATCAGACAGTAATATCAGTATTACCGCTGTCAGCCACGTCTCGTAAACCGTCAATGCCCAGCTCTTGCTGCACTCGGGCTTACGCTGTTCCTTGAAGTTTCTCAAAAACGCTTAGTAATAACGGACGAAAGAACCAAAACACCAATTGGCGACTCGAGGATTCTTTATTGTAACACCAACATATAAACACTGTTACAACTAAGGTATGTGAACGAATATTACAATAATAAATCACAATATTACTTCTGACGGTTTTCTGCTGACTTCTTTCTGAACAGCGACCGATGAGACGATGACTGTCGTATTGATGCCTCCGCGAAAATTGGGGAAGTTGGTTTTGAGCAAACAACCATGAATTGATCGTTCAATCTTCAACTGCATTGACAAGCGCTTTTAGTTGAAAAATAATTGGACCGTGTTACAGATGCTTTTGGCTGAATTCCCCAGTATCAAGTATTGTTCCTTATGAGAAAGAATTGAAGAAACTCTGCAGGGAGATATATGCAGCTTCGCCGAGAATCAAATAGAAGCATTTCACTTATACAGGGTATATCCTGTAATGAATACACTATTAACTCACTGCGCTCAGCCCTACATGACCCCATACAATTTTCTCGTTTGGAAATGAAACTTGTATACATATATTGTGTCAATAACTTCAAATACAGACTAACATCTAAATTTCATACGCCTTCTGTCTCACTACTCCATATAATAATAAGTTTGATAGTTATTTACGAATTCATTAAAGAATATTTCATGGACCACGGGTAGCACTTGGTATTCACTAGAGGTATGGGCCTTTAGTGAAAGAAGTTTTGAGGGTTAATATGACGAGGTTAGGTTTTTCTACATTTACGCGTTGTCAATGTCCAAGTCCAACTACACTGGACTTGACACTGTCCTCAGAAGACTTTTGGCAACAATGTGTAATAACCAACGGGAAAAACCAAAACACTGATTGGCGACTCAAGAATCCCTTATTCTTGTGCCAATACGTTACCAACAATAAAGTTATTATGCACAAGTTCGAAGAATTAACGTCATAAAAATTCATCACAGTAATACTTCTGATAGTATTTCTTCGTCTTCTAACGAACAGCGAACTATAAAACGATGACCGCAGTATAGGTGACTCCCACCAAAATATGGAGTTGGGTTTAAGCATACAACCATGAATTGATCGTTCATTCTTCAACTACATTGACACCAGTCTTCAGTATAATCACATATGTATAACTCGACTCTGCTACTTACTCAGCGAACGTTTAACTAATATACTGACTTTCTATCCTCTATTATGTTTATTAAGTGTTTTATAAGTAAAATTAATTCTAGAAACAATTATTGTCAATGGAGTTGAAGATTGAACGATCAATTCTTGGTTGTTTGCTCAAAATCAACTTCCTCGATTTTCGCGGAGGCATCAATACGACAGTCATCGTCTCATCGGTCGCTGTTCAGAAAGAAGACTGAAACATCGTCAGAATATTATTGTAATATTTGTTTTCAGACCTTAGTTTGCTTAGTTCGCTTATTCCTTTTATATGTTGGTGTAACAATACAGAAATATCAAACGGCAGATCGGTGTTTTGGTTTTTGCGTCCGTTATAACTAAGCGTTTCTGAGAAATCTTCTAAGAACAGCGTGGGCCCGAGCGTAGCGAGAGCTGGGCATTAACGGTTTATGAGACTTGGCTGACAGTTTCTGACGATGGAAACAGATCTGGCGGATTCAAACAGTTGGTGAAAGTTTGGATAGTCGCCGTTCATTTTCCTGGTGCCGGTCAAGTCCTCTTTGAACAAGCAATATCTGGAACTTTTTGGAATTGGGTCAAGTTCAACAATGCCTGGGTCAAAGAAGGGACAGAGTGTCTTGGATGCAAACAGGAAAGTAAGTCATGGTGACTTGTCTGTTAATTGTAACGATGTGTCTGATGTTAAGCATGACATGGTTGATGTTACTGTTTCGCCGTTCAGGGATAATAGGAACATCAAACTCCCTAAATTTGAACCACGGTGTTTTGATGGAAACCCGGCTGATTATTTACAATTTGTAAAGGAGTTTGAGATCATGTTGAGTGGTTTTTTATTAAATGATGAATTGAAGTTAATGTATTTGATGAGATATTGCACTGGAGATGCTGCAAGAGCTATACAGTGCTGTAAGTTTATGAAGCCAAAAGAGGGCTACGATGAGGCTATGAGCATATTACGTCAAAGGTTTGGAAGACCTTCGATGATTGCAGGGAAATTATTCGAGGCTGTTAAGGGTAATGGTGGTCAATTACAGGATGACTCCCAGGCACTCACTGAGTTTTTGGATAATTTGCTAATTTACAAGAATGGAATGATTTCGATGAATCGAATGAGTGACCTCAACTCGAGTTTTATACTAGAAGTAATAGCAAGACGTCTACCTACTCGACTGCAAAGGAAGTGGGTGAAGATAAGCTCCCGTATGGAGGATGAGGGTATCGAGCCAAAGTTTGATGATATCCTGAAACTGGTAAATACTAGTGTCAATCAATCTATGAGCAAGTTCGCCAGTCTGTTAGATCTCACCCCTAGAATAGAGCAGTCTGAGATCAAAATGCAATCATTGATGACGAATAGGCCTCAGAGAGGTGGATATCGAGAAGGCTCCATGATGTCTAGTAATGCATATAGACCTAGTGAGTGTAACAGGTTTCGTAGTACATCCTCAACAGATAAGTTACAAGATGCAAGACAAACACGGTTGTGCTTGACACGTGTGCAAGAGGTGCATACAGAAGTGAACTGTGAACCGGTGAGCAAGTTCAGTGATAAGCTAAATGTAAACTCCAGGTCTGACTCCGAATTGTGTGACGATAACGGTGTTGTGAAAAAGTCTGTAGTTGCAACTGGTAAGCCGTTGTTGAATAAAGTGTCACAGAATAGAGTTGCTGCTTCAGAGTGCAGTTCTGACCCTACAAGTTTACGAGGTATTACTAGTCAGAGTGAAGTTATAAAGCCTTTTAGGATTTGTGAGAAGGAATCAAAATTATCTACTTCTGTTATTAAAGAGTTTGAAAATGATGAAGTTGACGTCAAATTGAATATTTGTGATAATGATCATGATAGTGCAGATTTGTCTTTGGTTGATCATTATGAGATGCGGGATATGCCTACTACTGCTAAGTTAAATAAAGGTTCTGTACAACTACAACGTGAAGTAGAATTGAACGCAGATGCAGTTCCAGAAGGTGTGCATACTTGTGAGACAGTCAGTGTAATTGATCAGCGTGTAGCCCACCTATCATCAGATGATAGTGCTAAACCCGAACTAGTAGTGAAAGACAGCAGTGGTGGTGTAACAACAGAAGACAAGGGCCAGGCAACAGATCGTTTATTATGAAAATCAACACGTATTTATACATATTTCAACTACATTATTATAGACAAGCGCAGTCATCTGATTGGTTGTTTAGGTAGACAAACGCAGGCTTCTGATTGGTTGTTTCGGGATTCCTTGACAAATAGAGTTCTCTCTGCGAATCATATTCTGCCACGTTAACTTTGCTGTGATTGGTTGTTGACTCAGGCTTGTTCATATTTTCTCACGGCCCATATTAGTGACCTAGACCTTAACGTAGATTAGTGCCAACCAATCGGCTAGCAGCCAGCTCTCACCACAGTGGTAATCTTGCAGTTAGACAACTATCTGAAAGCCGAAAATGAACAGCTTCTGATCCACCGCTAAGTTCATCACCTTGTGTCACTCAGTCATCGTTGGTGCTGTCATCCACAATGAAACGGACACCCATCAACTCAAGTATCTTGTGCAATGACTATGATAGTATCAGTTCGTTTGAAGGGACGAATATCAATGGTCAGTTTAGTGTGGATAAGCCAGGTGTAAAGGAGAGAGTTATTGTTAAATTGACTTGCATGAATAAAGGAATTTCTAGTTTCAAGTTACTATTTGAATGTTATTATCTTTGGTGTAAATTACTCTGTTTCTATACTTGGTTGATGAGATATGCCGTGTGTTTGTTGGTCATCTATATTCTACGATACAATGACATGGGCGTGTTGCCGTTCAGATTTGAGGATATAGCTGATAGAAGGAAGTTAGCAAATGAACTCTGCGACGATTTTCCAACCTAGGGCGTCAACCTGAGAAGAGTTGTAGGCGTACTGCTGTAAGTCCTACAGTTCTTCAAAGGGTAGCGCATCAATGAGCAGTCCAATGTGCTTGGTGTATGATCTTGTACATATGTTCATATTGCATATACTGAATCGATATCATCTGTCATCTAGCTGTTGGTAATTCTGTTTGCGTCCGGACGACTTCCACTTGGATCATCAACCTGAGAAGGAATGTAGGCGTACTGCTGCAAGTCCTACAGTTCTTCAAGGGTAGTTTGTCGTGTCAGAATCCACAACATTTGAAGTGTTGATTGTACATATGTTTGTGTTAAATAGTTGTGTGAGTTCCAATTGATGTAATTGTTGGTTAATCTTGTTTGTGTCTGGACATTCCACAACTTACAATCGTCAACTTGAGATGGGTTGTCGGCGTATTGGTGTAAGTCCTCCAATTCTTCAAAATAATTCCACCAAGACATGATCCGCGAGGTTATTTGTACTGTTTGTGTATACGTGTGGTGTGTCATATCAATTGGTGTTATTTGAATTCATTGTGTTTACTCGTTGTTTTCGTACCTTGTTGTTATTGCATAATTTTGTTAAAATTTTCGTCGTGATTACTTCTGAAGTTGTTTCGAGTCTTCTACATCCATGAATGAATTGATTGATGTTAGAGACAACAGATGGGTCGTATACGCCGAGGAGGCTAGGCTATTGCTGAGAATGAAACGCACACGGAGATAATTGTTAGCTGCGGTCCCACACGCCGGGGAGTAAAAGTGTAAACGACTGAGGCTCGCATGCGTCACCGCTACTAGAACTGAGGCAGAATGAGTGAAAAGCGATTTCAGTGGTAATTGGTAATGAGTTGATAAGAGGATGTGCGTAGAGTATCGTGAGGTGCTGCCATGGTCACTTTGCATTCTGCAAGAGTCATTCTAGCAAGTGGAGACTGTGTTGTAAGATGTCAAGAGGAGGTCTCTATCTGGAGGCGCAGGTCATCATTGATGTGTGAGATTGTGCTGTCGGTATGCTTGTGGTGTGTTGGCTTTTCTGTTTGTTTTCCATTTCAGCTCTGTCCGTGTGACCCAGGTTCTCGCAATGGCATCCAAGTCAACGTGCATTGGTTGTGAAGAAAAAAAGGGTTGGATCCCTTTTTTGCCGGGGAGTGTCAATGTAGTTGAAGATTGAACGATCAATTCTTGGTTGTTTGCTCAAAATCAACTTCCTCGATTTTCGCGGAGGCATCAATACGACAGTCATCGTCTCATCGGTCGCTGTTCAGAAAGAAGACTGAAACATCGTCAGAAACCTTAGTTTGCTTAGTTCGCTTATTCCTTTTATATGTTGGTGTAACAATACAGAAATATCAAACGGCAGATCGGTGTTTTGGTTTTTGCGTCCGTTATAACTAAGCGTTTCTGAGAAATCTTCTAAGAACAGCGTGGGCCCGAGCGTAGCAAGAGCTGGGCATTAACGGTTTATGAGACTTGGCTGACAATTATATTGACAGCCACACCTTTTAGTATTCTTCATATATACAATTAATGATACGCTGCTTTTGAAGGAACTTGTCCCTACGTTCTTATTGTTACGAGGACGCTCCGAAACGGTGAATACTATGTACTTTCTTCGACTCTAACTCCAAAACACCAGTATTGTGAGAAGAAAGTTATATTTTTTGGCAATCAAAGCGGAGAACAGTAAAAGTGTATAAAAAATATTTTAGACAAAATTACAGAGCACTTTTATTCGTTTTTAGTCGTCCTCGTCGAACTTGTACACGATCGAACCGTTCGCGCCTTCGAGTTGCCCACCAATGGCTACCAGTTCCAAAAACAAACGTTCGATGTTCACCTTCACTGACACTGCTATTTTTTGGGTCAAAATAATAATAAAATAACAGCTTCGAAACAGTATTTGTGGTACAGGTAAGGAATTTTAAGCGTGCATTACAATACATTGCATCTAATAACCTCATGAATTTTATTAGATTTTAAAATCAAAAGGTAACACAAGAAAAAGATAAATAAAAATAAAAAGAACAGCTTTGTGTTTACATTTTGAACAATGCACTACAGGATATGAAATATAAAATCAGTGTGTAATAGATGTGAACAGGGATGTCCACTTTCCCCATTTCTGTTTAACTTCATCATAGAAATGCTAATGGAAGTATCCTTAACTGAACGTAGTGACTTAGGAATCGACTTGTTACCAGGGAATAATCTAATGGACTTAGAATATGCAGATGACATAGTCCTGTTAGGGGAGGATGCTGACAAAATGCAGAGTCTTCTGAACACCTTGAGCAGCAATCTTCGTATGTTTGGCATGCGATTCGCCCCTACGAAATGTAAGATGCTGCTACAGGACTGGACCCCGTCAATCCCTAACTTAGTGATAGGGAGTGAAGTGATAGAACATGTTGACCACTTCACCTACTTGGGAAGTTGTATTAGCACCAACGGACTGATTGGCGATGAAATCTCAGCACGGATCCGAAAAGCTCGAGCTGCTTTCGCTGACTTACACCATCTCTGGCGTAGGCGTGACATCCGTTATCAACCAAGGGACGTGTGTACTGCTCATCAGTTCGCTCCGTCCTTCTCTATGGCTCTGAAACATGGCCAATACGCGTTGAAGACATGAAAAGGTTGACTGCTTTCGATCATAGATGTCTGCGATCTCTGTCTCACGTTAGGTGGTTTCACAAGATAAGTAATGTTGACGTTAGGCGTAGAGTGTTGGGCAAAGATGGGAAATAAATCGACGAGGCTATAAAGTTACATAGACTAAGATGGCTAGGTCACGTGCTGCGCATGCCTAACCACCGCCTCCCCCGACGGGCATTGCTAGCTGATATAGGTTTAGGTTGGAAAAGAGCCAGTGGTGGCCAAACAAAAACATGGCCTCATCAATCCATGAAATCCTTGACAGTTAAACTGAGTCAGGTAGGGAGATGCAGACTTCCGGGTTGGGGCCCTCGGGACTCTAGGAATCAATGGCTGGAGACAGTAGGTGACATGGCTCAAAATCGTTGTCAATGGCGCAGATGTATTCAGTCTCTGTAATCTTTCATGTTCCTTTCTACCATTATCCATTCTGTTTCACTCTTATACTTGTCAAACTCTATTGATTCTCTTCACTCATCTTCTTGTCTACCTCTGTGTGCTATTTGGAACGTGGCAACTGGAACTGATGCACTTCGGTGCCAAGTTCTGTGTTGAGTCCAGACAGACAGATGTGAACAACAATATAATAGTAACGAAGAAAGGAAAAGAAAAACTAATGGGACTATTTGTTAGAATGCCATGGTAAGTTTATCGTGTCACATAATAGCTGTGTCAGATAAGGTATTGTGGAGATTTTGTGCTTGGTAGTCCAAGCATGTAGCCTCTCATACCTGCTTCTAGTTCAACCAGATTAAATGCAAGAAGGGAGCTGCGTATAGAGAGGATTCTCGGGGCCGGACAATATAGTATTCGCTAGTTTCTTACATGACATCATGTGTCTCCCCACAATAGTGTTAACCAGTTGGTTTAATGATATCCCACTCGCCCTACTAACGGCTTTTAGTGCCCTTCTCAGCAAAGTAAAATCTTTCTTAATAAGTCCAGGAAAAATTAATGAGAAACAGTAAAGAGGGACGGGTAGAATACCAGAATTGACAAAGTGAGAAAGCAAAGGCTGCTCTATACCAGACTGCCTAAATTTCCTAACGTAGATCGTTAAGCAAAACATCTTTCTAGCAACTGGCAAGATGTGGGAGGCAGGGAAAGATCGGTGGAAAAACTAAGCCCGAGGTGCTTGAAATTAGATATATTTTCAACCTCTACGCCTTCAATGAGAATGGGGCCATGTGAGCTAAATAGTTGTTGTAGGCCACGTTTTCGTCTGAAAGTGAAATTGACTACCTGACATTTAGACGGATTCATCTTAGGACCGTTTGAAGAGGACCACTGACTAATTTCCGACAGAAAGTTATTAAATTGGGAACCATCTGACTGAGAGTTGACAAGCATAGAAACAGAGGTCATCGGCATACTTAGCAAAAGTGACTATATCAGAATGAGGCAAGTCATGTAAGAAAAAAGAAAACAGAAAAGGAGAAGGAACAGCACTTTGATGAACACCAGCTGAAGTAAGTGAGGTAGTGGAGGACTTTCCATTATAGACGGTGTACTGCTTCCTATCAGAAAAGTAGGAATGCAACTACTTATTTGTCCAGCTCTCAGCCTGTGTTGCAGGAAGCTTACTTAGCAAGAGAGACATACGTACAGAGTCGAATGCAGATGTGTAATCAAGGAAGGCACAGCGAACGTATTCAGCTCCTTTATCTAAATTAGAGACTATACTATGATGTAGGACAACAGCGGCATATAAGGTGCACCTACTATGTTTACAAGCAAACTGGTTGGGGTCATTGGAAGGCTTTAAAGAGGGTTCAAGATTAAGTAAAATAAGTCTTTCCATAACTTTCCAAAAAGGTGAGTTAATAGCAATGGGTCTAAACTTAACATTAGGTCCACTTGTTGATTTAGGCACTGCAACAATCTTGATATTTTTCCATGATTCAGGTAAAATACTTTTAAAACGATTCGTTGAAAGTGTTAGTCAATGGGGAAATAAGATATCAGCACACTTCTTAAGAATAACAGCAGGAACACTATCAGGACCAAGGGACTGAGTAGGTTTGAGAGATTGAAGACATTTAAGGACATCATTCTTATTAAAGCATGAGAAGCAGTTATTATTTACACTATTAGAGTTAGGAATCATAACGTCTGCAGGGATACATATGAAGGATTTATCAAGCATGTCAACATCGACAGAAATATCATTCATTATTTGCTTACCACCTGTGATTTCCTTCAATAACTTCCACATATTATACGAGGATTTACATGAAAGAAACTTCTGGTTATAGAGAGCATTCAATCTTTGTAATTCAGCTTTAATCAAAGTGTTCATTCTCTTAACACCAGATTTATTTTTCATTTTCAACAACCTCTCTTTTTCACGACGAAGCTTCCTGAGTTGAAAAGAGGAGAAGCGGTCGAATTTTGAGAAGATTGTTTCTTTTGGACAGCAAACGTAGACAGAAATTTAGATAGTGTGTTATGTTAGTAATTGTGTTTTCAAGAGCTTGTTCAGTAAATAAGTCCCAGTTTGTGTCTTTTAACATGGTTCTTAGACTCTGTATGTTGTCATGAGAATAACATTTGTGTTGTGTTTTCTTTCCGAGGTATGAGAAGACCCTTTTGTGCTGCTTTCCATATACTTTGGGCGATATTCTTATGATACGGTGATCAGAATTAAGTAGTGGGACTCTTTTTCGAGCTTCAAATATTTCTGTGTCATTTGTAAACACGAGATGGAGAGTGTTATCCAGTCTAGTCAAGAGGTTGACAATGTTATCGTGTCCAAGTGAAATAAAGAAGCTGTGATCACTAGAACTGAGATCTCCAGTAACTATAGACAAGGAGTTGCTGAAGGAGGTGGCAGCAAAGGAGATAAGTCCATCCGCAAATAAAGACAATTCTGTGGAACTGCATCCAGGAGCAATACAAATGTTCGAGGTGTAAATGTAGTTATATTTTGACAAATGTTTAGGTCGACTTTTAACGGTGAGGCAGTCAATATTGTCACTAGAGATTTTGAAACATACATTATTAGACGTACACCATTGTGAATTGATGAAGATGGCGACACCACCAAGCGTTTCTTCCTGCCACTATACCGATCTTGTCTGAATAATATGAAATCATTTAGATACACTAGATTGTCATCATAAAGATCATGTGGCCATGTTTCTTGAAGTGATATGATCCCAGTATTACGATATATAATGGGAGACACGAGTGATTGAAGACAGTTAAATTTAGCTGGCAGGGAGCGACAATTAATACTCATAATTGCTGGAACAGTCATGAAGTGAATCGGGGTATTTTTTTAGGCTCTTTGCCACCCGACATGATGCTTCTTTTGTCTTCTTTTGGAATAGCAGATCATTAGGTATTAAGGATAATAAATAATCACGAGAATAAATAACCCGGTTAGAGGTCATACTTAGATAAGATTTAGTTATTTAAAATGAATTGGAAATGAGAAATTAGATGCAATATGATTTGTAACGTACAAGGTATTTGGTAGCCCAAGATTTAAACAGACTACCTTAATAACCCATTTAGTTTACTTGGCTTTACTCAGTGAATAACTACCTTTCCTCACATTCTTTTCTGAAATGTATAATTACACAACATTTCGCGGTATTTTTCTATAATAGAATTTGATGGTTACTTTGCAGTGTCTGACGCATACCATATGAAAACCGGTCATGAAAATTTAGCATAACAAGTTCTATTGAACAGCTATTTCCTTTAGGCTCACTCTACATAATTTTATCACCAATTGTTTCACTACCCATTTAACTCTGTTAAATAGACAATAACCTAGTTGCTGGAATACTAGCTACTTGCAAGCTTTATACTTCTTAAAAGAAACTCAATTCGGTAGTCGATTGTAACAAGTACGTGGGATATCTTACAGGTCGGGTTGTCCTACGAGTTCTAACCTTCCAGATCTTTGAACTTACTTCCTAGTGAACTATCGCTTATCGACTTCACGATAATTTGCTTATCTAATTACTACTTCACTCTATCTTATCTTAACTGCCAAGGCCATTATTAAAGCTAAATCTTACCCTTAGTTCATATTTGCCGCTTGCTTAAACTCTAGTTGCTTTGGTGAAAAACACAACGACAAAAATGTCTGAAAAAAGCTATAATTTCATTAAAAACGTCATAGTTTACAAGCTAAGACTATTACGTTAAGCACTAAACATTGCAAATGTATGCTACCATTCCAAGGAGTCTCCACCTTTGTCAACGTAGTTGAAGAATGAACGATCAATTCATGGTTGTTTGCTCAAGCCCAACTTCCCTATATTTCCACGGAGGCATCAATACACCAGTCATCGTCTCATCGTTCAGAGAGCACGTAAAAAACCGTCAGAAGTAATATTGTGATTTATTATTGTAATATTTGTTCATAGACCTTAGTTTATTGTGCTGCTCATATGTTGGTATTAGAATAAAAAATTCTCGAGTCGCCAATCGGTGTTTTGGTTTTAGCGTCCGTTAGTACTAAGCGTTTCTGAATGGCATCGAGGGACAGCGAAAGGCTCAGCGTGGCAAGAACTGGGCATTAACGGTTTTTGAGACATGATTGACAACCTTCTTTTTATAGTTATCTTATAAATGAACTTTCAATGATGTACTATCCATAACTATTTGATACCACTTTGCAGCTGCGCAGGACGTGCTTCTTTTCCAGAAATAGCGTTCAATCACGCGGCGGCACAACACTCAACCAGATATACACTGTTCACTGGTTGACCATAACTATCAGCAGGAAACAAAACGAAGTTTGGGTTGTCGTTCAACTTTGATATCGACCTTGGTAAAGAGTTTGCAATTCAACATTTACAAGAACCTGTTCCGAATGCTTGTACAATAATTGAAAAATTTAAACTTTCGAGAAAGTATTGATTTATGATACTTCGAGATTGTAATTTATAAGATTACTTATCGTGCCTGTAAATATGGCATTCTTTTTTGCAAACACCCGTTCATAAGAAAGTAAGTGATTATTGATAATGTATTCTGCTCTAGTATTGTCATTCCAAAGTGAAATTGATCGAAAATTGACTTCACTTAAAGAATTGCAAACTAGTAGGCACTGGTTCTTGTAGTTTGAAAACCTTTAAAAGCCAGATCTAGGAAAATTACCGTCTGGAGGAGTGGGAATCCTATGTCTCATAATGTCTATCCTGTTATAACAGCCTTTCAGTTTCATCCGATTATATTCACACACAACCAAACTGCAGAACTTTATATGTAACGACAAAATTAACAGACGAACACATTTTTAGCATTTCTGTAAATCATTTTGAGTAGTTTATCGATGGACAATATATATATTTATCGGAAAAACAAGCCAAAAGCGCGTATAGGGTTAGAAGACAGTAGTTGGAAATAAACTTCCATTTCGTAAACAGATAATAATAATAATATATATTCTCATTTTTTACATGAGGGACGCCAGTTTACAGGCATCATCAATTCGATAATTTACACATAATATTAATAAGCATATTTAGTAAAGATAATATAATAAAGTACATTTTTTTCCCTAGCTATGTAGGGTACACCAATTGTATAGGCATGCATAAATATTGTTTTAATAATAATAATATATTCCTTCCTGTTTATGCAGGAACATACCTATTGTACAGGCATGGATAAGTTATTATATAAATTACACATAATTTGATGTATAATGGACTTACAGTTTGGTTGTTCTTTCTGACATTAGAGTCAGTCGGAACAGTCTGCTATAAAGTCTGTTTGTGTAGCACATAAAGAGATATAGAAATATTGTCTTCGCATTAACAAAAAACCCAGACATCACATGAATGTAATACAGATATCTGGGAAAAATAAAGCTTGAAGTCAATTCTCCTATATAACTTTGTTGTGAACAGCACCCTTGGCTTAAAGTTTATTGATGTATTATGTTGAGATCAGTGATATATTTATTCCATTTTTCAGCAGTCTTATCGTAGTTTCATAACAGGAAAGAAATTTGATCGTGGAGGCGAAAATTAGATAAGGTCATGTCGGGTTGTTTTACTGCATCAAATGGTCCCGAGGTCGATTCCAGAATTCCCCATTTGCGCCATTTGTGTCTGCATGGCGGACTGTACTCGTAAGTTGAGTAAAATGTTGAAAACCAGTTGCTTCTTTATTTCAGATCATGAATACTCATTTACATCGTGTCCGCCAGCTTCTTTAAATGGTAGAATTGGATCGTTCCTGGAATTTGAGTGATTATGGGATAAATGGTTTGGAATTAATCATAGCAGTTAGAATACAGTTAAACATGCAGAGAAGTACTTTTGATTCAGCAACCGGTGAATTTTTTATTCTTTTCGATCTAGTACCAGAATAACTGCGAACCATTCCATTCAATATGTCGAATAAGGCACGCAGGAGGAGATCATTACCATGGAATGAGTCAACTTGATCTGAGATGCAGCTTTCAGCATGTTTTCGTTATATCATAGATATCCAGGTTTATTGGCGCTGTAGAGGCAGTGATTTGGATTATGACGTATTCTACAAAGTCTCCGTGCCCATTTGAAGTATACATGTGCTTTGAAAGGATTACTTTGTTGGCTCCTACCCCCACTGAGTGTTAACAACAGCTGCTGTGGGTTTATGTATTTCCTCGCCTTTTTGGATAAAACATCGCCGCATTCTTTTTGGGTAGGAGACCAGTTGGTGGATTATAAATGATATCCAAGTAACTTTTATCTTTTCATGTGGTGTTGCGGTAAGTTTCTACCTTGTTTTCTCATATTTCATTCGTATGTTGATTATGGTTCGCCCTTTGTATCAGGTAGACATAGTTTGATCGACTCTTGGTTGAATGGGTGTTATTGTCATGACTGCTGCTTTTTTGTCTGGAATTATAAATAGAGACAAAACAAACAACAGGTGTAGTCTCTGAGTTCATACATTAAATGGGCCTATGATTTCTGAAACTCTTACATGGGAATTACCATTGGTATCAATTACAAACTCACTTAGTGTGTCATTAAGTGCCTTTTCAAAGGAGGCCAATGTGCTTGCTAGTCGTATTTTCTCAGGTAGTTTGTTCCATATTTGGGCATACCTAATCAAGAAAAACTTTTGCCTGGTGGCTGTTTTACATGGTTCTATAGCCACTGTACCTTTAGTGTGCCTAAGGTTGTATCCTGTGTTACCTGAGGACCGAGTATAGTTAGCAGGGGTATACACTATTTGGTTAAGAAGCTTATAGAAGAGTAACAGATTTAGTCGCAGTCGCCTTAACCATAATGTTTCTAGTCCCAGGATTTCACATCTGGTAGAGTAGTTTGTGCCGTTATCGGTTCCGAGTACTTTTCGCGTGAAGTACCTCTGTACTCCTTCTACTTTCAGTTTGTCTTCTATGCGTGTACTGCTGAATATGAATGAGCAGTAATCTAGGAGTGGGCGCACACATACCTTGTACAGTAGTATTCTGGACTCGTTTCTGTAGAAGTTCCTGAGTAGGAAACCAATAAGCCTTCGTGATTTCGACACTTGATTCGAGATATGCTCTGAAAATGATAGATTGTGTGAATATTTCAGTCCTAGGTCTAGTACAGATTTGAGTCTGGGGATTTTGTGGCCCTGAATTGCTAGGTTGAGGTCAAGGTTGGAACAGCCTATGCAGAGCCATCCACACTTTTCAACATTAAACTCAAGTCTCCACGTGTCACACCATCTATCCATTTTTGCTAATTCTTCATGTATGGAGTTCATAGTTGGGCCGATATCTGTATTTGTGCAGGTATATGTCACCTTCAAGTCATCTGCATACAGTATTGGCTTGCCTATACTAAAACATTCACATATACTGTTTATGTATATAATGAAAAGAAGGGGTCCCAATACACTCCCCTGGATGACACCACTGCTGATTGGTCTAGGTCTGGAGGTCATTGAGCCAACTTTAGTTGTCTGATTCCTGTCATACAGAAATGATTTTATCCAATTGTAGAGGGGGTTGCGTATCCCTAGTGAGCATAGCCTACCGACTAACAGACTATGTGGGACTCTGTCGAAGGCTTTCCTTATATCGAAATAGAGGATAATCACTAGCTCTCTCCTATCTCTTCTATAGGTGACTTCGTTGAAAAAGTCTATATGGCAAGTGACGCAAGATCTTTTCTTGAGGAATCCGTGTTGTGACAGGTTGATGAGTTTATGTTTTAGAAAGTAGTCTGACATTTGGTCTTTGATTACTTTCTCCATGATCCTTGATATGACTGGTGTTATATTGATAGGCCTATAATTACATGCACTAGTTTTGGCCCCTCCTTTATGCTTAGGTAATATATATGTGTTTTTCCAAGTTTCAGGGTAGGTTTCGGTCACTAGTGAGATATTAAATATTCTAAGTAATAATACAATCATATCCGTACCACCGTTTTTGTATATGACGGATGGTATATCGTCTATCCCACAACTACTGTTAGCTTTTAATGTCCTTACCGCCGATGCTATATTTTGTATATTAAAGTTTATTTCACCTAACTTGTAGTTATTTTTGCAGGTTATGTCGAGAATTGGGGACGGATGTGCTTTGGTGTTATTGGAGAACCACTCACTCAGGAGTTCACTAATGATCTGGGGATCATCATAAATTATATCTTCGTGTTCTAAATGACTGATATTGTTTTCTTCACCCTTCTTCATCCGTTTTTGCAAGATTTTGCAGAGTTCCTGGGTTTTAGAGGTGCCCTCTAGGGCTTTATTTTCCTCGACTTGTGCTTTCATTTTATGTCTCTCATCTAAATTTTTAAATATTTCGTGTATCAGGTGTAATGCATTAAATTCTTTGTATAAATAAAATCTCCTTTTTAGTTTCCTTAGTTTTATTCGCGTTTTGCGATCTATGAACAGAGTTGGTGTCTTTAGGGCAGATTTCAGGGGTGCGATTGTGTCTCTTACCGAACTGATTGTCTTGTAGAAGGTATTTAGTATTACTTCTAAGTTATTATTGGTGAAGTATTCACCCCAGTCTGAGCTTCTCAAGAGCGTTGGTAGGAATTCCCAGTCGGCATTTCGATAGTCCCTATATTGATAGTAAACCGGGGAACTCTTAGGTGTGTGTTTAGTTGTTAGTTGTAAGGGTAGGGTGCAGTACAGTATGTTGTGGTCACTGTTGTCGAGTTTATCCCTCACCTCTATCGAGATCGGCTCTATTTTGTGACAGAGGATTAAGTCGAGTATATTGTTGTGTCGTGTTGGGAGGCGTACGCACTGCTTCCATCCTCCTACATCTATGGCTTCTAGGATCACCTCGTAGGTTCTCGGTCCAGTGCAGGTATCCCAGTTCACTCCAGGGAGGTTGAAATCGCCACAAACTAGTTTGTAGTCGAATTCCAGCTTAGGTACAACCTCTAGTATTTCTCCGATAACCGTATCAGTCGTTATAGGGCTGTTAGGGGCTCTGTATATACATCCCACAAGAATGTTATTTTCATTCGTGTGGATGCTTATCCACTTGGATTCTGGGAGTTTGTCGATAGTTAGGTTTGTAAAGGTATTGGAGTTAGTGGATTTAGAGGCATATATTAGACAGCCGCCTCCTCTCTTGTCTGCTCTGTCATTCCTGTGGATGTTATAGTTATCAATTATCAGCTTTGTGTCAGGTATATCAATAGTAAGCCAAGTTTCAGTTACCAGAATCAGTGTTGGCCGCTCCATGTATACCAAGCTGCGAAGGGAAGTTATTTTGTTAAGGAGAGATCGAGCATTTAAAAGCATAATTTTCAGAAAACCAGGGTTGTTGGGATAGTTAGTAGGTTTTCTTGTTACTATCCCTAACTCCTGGTTGCCTATGTTATGTTCGGAGGAATCCTCATATGAGACATTGTCAGCGTGTTTACTATTCCCTGGACAAATTGTGCTGCGAGGGGGGCTATTGCTTGCTGCAGCCGAAAATAATCCTGTTGCATATTTTGACTATTAGCATCCATGGGTCGGCATCTGCGTTGATCTACTGGTGATATATGGTCTGCCCTGCAATTTGGGTTGTAGTTTGCTGGACCTGGGTACCCTGTGTTAAGACTACCCTGGTAGTTGTACCTCATGGGGCTTTCATAGCCGTATGCATATTGGCTCACGTCACGTGCGTGAGTGAAGTTATTGAGGGGATCAAGTGTCGACCTGTTCTCATTATGTTGATGAGGTTTAACATATATAGTGCGGGAGTCTGGACGAGAATTTTCGTTAATATGGTGCCTATATGAGTCCCGTTTAGTGCCCCATGTATCCCGAGGATCCATTCTACGTTGCATTCCCAAGTTATGTGCGTTGTTAGGCATGTTACTTCTAGTCCGGGAAGGGGTATTCCTTCTCATATGCTGCGTGACGTCTTTGGGAATGTGCTTCGTTACCCATGCTTTGTCATTTTTTAGACTGACACGCTGCTTATTTGACTTATTACGAGGGAGGTATGTCGAAGTCTGGGGTGGGACTCTGGGTTTTGTGGTCTTTTTTGCGGTTTCTACTGAGGGACTCTCTGGCTTGGATCCAGATTGAGTGTGGTCTGCCAGTAGTTTCTGGTCAGCCATAGTTTGTGCGTCTATGTCAACCTCATGTAGGTCAGCAGGTTTTCGAGATGTGCTCTCGTGCACTCTAAGACTGCACCCAGTGGCACTGCTCTTACTGAGTTTTGGGTCGCTCTTACTTGCCGTTTTTTCTCCTAACACTATACACGTGACTTGCTGTGCCTCAGTGTCCGTCGACTCTTTAGCACTGATACCAGATGTATTTCTCAGTGTTGTCAACTTTGTGTCGAAGGAGTTCTTGGTTGCTTGCCTTTGGTTTGGTGTTTTATCCGAGACTACTTTGATAGTCTTGAATTTAGTGGCAGTAGCCAGAAGATCTTCGGCCATCTTAAATCGTTCAGCTGTTATGTAGCTGTCGAACCTAAAGAGTATAGGACAAGGATACTTCAGGTCTTTTTTGCTTAGGCGAATGCACTGACAAGGTGCATTCAATAGATTTGCAGCCTTCAGCAATGAGTGCTGGACTGACTTTATGGGCTCACTATCCGGTACATTATATACTATTGCGTTTTGTTTTGAAGCCAGCCTTTTAACAACTTCGCTGGATAGAAAGTCGATGGCGTTTTCTAACTCCTTCGCATTTTCTGAGTCAGTATGAGTCATTCTAGAGGTCATATTAAAAAGCTTTAGGATTGTAGGATCCTGCATTTCTTTTTTCATACGTGAGATAGTTTCAGGTATACATTCTAGGGAACTTAATTTCGTTTTTAATTCATCTATCTGTAGCTGCATCTCTTTAATTACGCACGTTAAGTAAGAGAGCTCTACTTTTTCAGACAGAACATCTTCCACCTGTATTACAGGGGTCAGAGTTATGTTCGAGGCTTTTATGTTGGGTGAACTACTAATAATATGGGGTGGTAATGTGTTATTAGACGAGCCGGTGCTATTTTCTAAATTACTGGTGTTCACACGAACACGCTTTTTAGAATTTTGAACCATCGTTATTAAAGATCAATTATTAGTAACCAATAAATGAATATAAGCGAAAACACGTGCAAAAGCGTCACCTGATTTGAACGTACCGGGCGAGTATATTAGTGTGTACTTTGAGCAGAGAACACCTACTTGGGCATACACATGGGCATTTACCATTCAACAGAGTTCGATAGAGGAGAGGAAACCTATGAATTGTAAGGAAGCTATTGTTTTCTGCTAAGTTGCTGGTATCTTCCTCCGGTATTCCTCGAACGTTATTAAATTCAGCCAACACACTTTTTTCTAGTGGGCACAGTCTCTGCAATGATATCTACTAAAATTCCGGAACAGTAACAAACAACATGGGGTATTAGAATATTTACACAATTTTGTCAAGCCGGCATTGGACACTGAAGGTCATGCTTTTTTTCAAGATATGCGTTACATTGACCTTGTTATCGCCCTTATGAGCTAGTTGATCGTGTACGGTGGATTTTGTGTGCCAAGGGAGTCTCTTCTCTAGATTCTAGTTTGGATGTTTAGAATGATCACTTGGCGGGCTTTATTAATTAGTAATTGATAGTTAGGAGTCTATGTCATTGGTTCTGTTCAGTAATCGGTTACAGTGAAGACAACTGTTCGCATAGTTTCATTCACAGTATTAAATTTCTGAAAAAGAAAGACATTAATTTATATGAAGCTTGAGGAACGTACAAATGTCGATGCCCGACACCACATTATTTCCTAGAGTTTTTTTCAATTGTGGCTCTTCACTACTGAGAAGACCTTATTAGAATGTGTATAACCGTTGGATCGCTGCATCGCCTCAGGGATAAAAGGCTTTATCCATGCATAGTCGGACTGACAGAAAATGAAATATTGTGGAGAACTATTGGCAGAGCCTCAAATCGCGATGTGAAGCCAATAAAGCACAGTACGTTTCATGTGAATTTATTTTGGTTTCAGTTAGTTTTAAACATTTCGTTGGTGTTTCTTCCCTGAAGCATATTGGTGACTTAAAGGACTCAAACAAAGTGTGCAAGTCATTGAGAAAAAAAGATGAATACTTCGAACATACTCGTGGATTCGTCATTTGGAGCATCAGGAAGGCAGAGAAATCCAATTGGAAAGTCAGTCACACTGCATTTTACTGTGAACATGAGGAACAGGTGCCTAAGTGGACTGACGCTTTAGACCGCAGTCTACAAAAAATAAGTAAGTGAATGCCTTATAATCTCGTATATATATGTATATATACATATGTATATACATGTATATCAGTCCATTTGCATATTCCTCTACTAACCATTCCTCTTGCATTTGATTTGACTGTGACTAAAGTTTCTTCACGGTGTCAAATAATGCCTGTATTCCCCTCTTGGCACTTCATTTCGTTTCTTTTAGAGAATTATGGTTGACTTGAAAATTAAGCATTAAGGCTTTCTCCAATAATTTAACCTTGAGGGTTGTTTGCTTAATTTCGATGCGAATACTAGCAAATCCGCATTAATTTTCAAGTGAATTATTTAACTAGGAGAGTTATGGGGGTGTGACAGGAAATGCATGCTCTGTTGACCCTACTATACAAACCCGCTGCATACCGGTAAACAATTTAGTGGGGGACTTTGTTGAATATAATTCGAACTGTCTGCAGAGGCTTGCAGGCACTTGATTAACTGTGTTGTCAATATTAATTTATTCAGTACTTGTAAGCTGCTGTTTTTCTACATGAACTCTTAAATTGAACAGACGATTTCTTCGTCGTAGAGCTTTGTAAATACACTTGATTCATTCGCAGTGGTACCGTACGATCCCTCGTTCGAAAATATGATACTGGAAGTAGATTATTCTGCGGCATTTACGATAATAAATTACCACATTTTACGATTATTGGCACTACTTGTGGAGGAGTCAGTTGTACGTTGTTCAGTTAGTGTGATTCCGTCAGCTACTATAGCGCATGTTTAGTCACTTCCTATCTCACACAAAAGGGTATTCATTTATCATTTTATTCCATTATGTGTGTAGTTTGATATCTCTCATTTTTGTGTTGTAAAGGGGAGCCATTTTAATAGTCCTTTTTCAAGATTTTATAGTGTTCTATTAATCCTGAAATGACTGGCTAATATAAATTTGATAACATGCTGTTGGCCACCATAGATATTAGTATTGGTCATTATGCAAAGGGTACTGTGCTGTCTAGGTTTCATGTACTTAGTGGAATTCTACTTCTGTCATTTAATTTTGTTTTCCCAAGGTTTATTGTAGGAGAAAACAATACAATTTCAAAGCATTATAGACATGCGCATATATGAGTAACTGTAATACAACACATAGTGCTTGATGATTATTTCTGTTGTTACTTGGTTTAGTGAATTTTACTTGTACACACTTGATATTTATTTGTGCTTATTGGTTCATATTTTGATATTTGTAAATTTATTTATCAATCCAGACTCTTCTCGACCACGAAACTTGTTAGTTTTTATCAATCCATTTGGTGGTGCAAAGAAGTCACAAGAAATTTATGCGAACCAAGTGGCACCATTATTTCATATAGCCAAAATTGAAACAAAAGTTATTGGTGAGTTGATGCAATATGCAGCATTTATTTCTATACAGATTTTTGCATTAAATATATCGACTATTCTAATATCCCGTCATTATTTCCTTGGTAAATGCTTCAAAAATAGGTTTCCTTTCTTATGGACTGTTTAACAACCGGTCCTAGTTCTTAACGATTACTCTGTAGTTAATCCTTTGTCCTTCTTTTTACTTGTTGCTGCCACTAGAGTTTACAGTTTTTGACGCCTTAGAGTGTACACCTTAGATGTCAATCTCATTTAGCAGCTCAATACTCCGTCACCTGGCTGTTATAAGATACCAAGCAGACATTGTGTTTTTACAAAGTGACGGATAGACAAACAAACTAGTACGTTGTAGTCGTTGGTTCACATAATACAATCTATACGAACGGCTTACATTACTTATCCTCGGGTTAAATAGTATAATTTTGTCTCCAAATATCTCTAAATGTTCAGTCTCTACAGAGACTAGTATTTGAATCATTGAAATATAAAATGTGCACCTTTTTATGTACTTTTATTTCAAATACATAGTCATACTTGAGTTTTATGTGTATTTTGGAAACGTAGCACATAATCATGACTAAACGTGTTAGGGTTTTACTCAAAGATTACTGTTTTCAGATATAGTTAGGAGCACAAGCATTAAAATCTTTAAATAACAGTTTTAAGTACTTTTTCTGATTTGTAGATAATTATTCATTCCCCCAGTTACATATGGAATCATTATGTAGATTATGAACAGAAACTAATGCGATTTAAAGACATCATGTAGCCACATAAATGTAGTTGAGCAAAGTTAGTACCAATGCTTTAACGATCATGTCTTTTCAGGAAAACAGTGGTGCTACTGATTAATCTGAAAATATCATTTAGGGTGAAATGACAATCTACTGATCTAAGCTTCTGTCACATTGTGGTACGCAGTAGTAGAACTTAAGAACTAACATGGTGACGCATGTGTTCAACTTTCTGCACAGAATAATCAAAAGGAATGGAGTACTATATTTATCTGGAAGGATGAGAAAAAGGAGACAGATGCGTAGAACAATGAAATACCTCATATTTTACTATATTGAACCTGTATGTGTATATACGAACCTAATCTTTCAATTCCACCTTACCATTTTATACAGTTACAACACGCCGTGGCCATTTGACAGACTACCTTTTGGAGAATGTTTTGGATTCGTATGATGGGTAAGCTTTCCCTTGGATCTTTTCATTGCAATTGACTATATATTCATATTTATTTTACTTATTTTTATTTTTGATTACAGCTTGATTCCACACTGTATTTTTGGTACAAGTATGAAATTTTCAGCCTACGATATCGGTAGCCCAAGTTTTGCAGGCCGACCATGGATATCAAGTGTGCGTCAGCAGGGGATCGAACCTCGGATCATGTGCATGGTCGGCGAGAGTCCTAACCACTGTTCCACCGATGCATATAGCTGTCATTCAATAGTCTAGGACCTGGCATTTGTTTCTAAGTGCCTACTAGTACAATTTTACCTGTAGTGGACTAATGTGTGCTCATTATTGGGTTTGAGCGTACACTTTCAGTCGAGAAGGATGAATAAGTTTGTTGGGATATGTATTGTGGGCTTGAACTAGGATAGGGTTTCGATATGCTTCACTTCTTAAGTCACCAGTATATTTTATTTATTTAAGATACACACTTGGTACAGCGTGGATACTAAGAAATGTGCCACACAATACAATAAACAGTATAATGAAGAGATAGATAAGGTAACTGATAGACAACATAGTGAATACAAGTAGGCATGCTTATCAAGAACTTTGAGAAGTATTTGTTACTTTATATTACTTTCAGAAATGGAAGAAACAAGCTAATTACAGCACGTTTACCACTAATTTCTATTAGAACTATATCTGATGACGTCTCTAGCCACTTAGTCACATGATATCTCTGATCCTGTCCAGAGAGTGGTGATGCATCAACGGATGCTAAACCCACACAGCTATCCTTCAGCTCACTGCTCCGTGTCATTCGCCGACCCATTCCCCGCTTCTTCTGACCGGTTTCATAGCTGGCAAACAGCGGATGGTATGGAAGCCACTGGGGTGATATTCACAACACGTGTCCAAACCATCAAAGTTGATGTTCAAAGATGACATCACTTATTGTAAGGCTATATCCATCTTATTTAAATACGTTTCTTTGAACCTTAAGATTATTTACACTGTGATGTCGTCGGATGCATGCAGTCTGCCTCTGTCTGTCTGTTTTTGACATAGAACTTTGCACATATGTGCGGCAGTTCAAGTCGCCACATGCATGCAGTCCTACGAAGACAGTGATCGTTAAACATTCAAAGCTACCTCACATCATCAGCACAGAGACATCAGGTTTCACAGACGTAGGGCAAGGCTGCATGCACAAAAACATTGTAAGCCCGATCTTTGACGGTCAGACTCATCATGATTTTCTCACAGATGACCCAGGTTGGCGTCGGATCTGGTTTGAGTGAAGTGTAGGAAGTACAGAAAGGTGGAATTCTGTGTGAATTTGGATGCGACTTCTTGTCGGCAGACACTTCTTTTACATTTTGGTCAACTGAACATTTAATTTTTTTTCATGCAGTATTATTTGTTAAATTTAGTGAATAAGTGTAGATGGAATGCTTTCTGAATAATGTTATTGTCTAACATTTTTTCTAAAAGAGGATGTGTACTTCAATGTAGAATCGAACCTTAAAGTTTCGCTAATTAACGTTATGGCTGCAGTTTGTCTATTTGTTGATCAACAATCTTGAATATGACTTAATATGCATACAGAAAAATAATATGTCCCGCCCTTATTTTAAGTATTGATTCTTTCTAATATGAAACAACAGTGAACACGTGGTAGTTGTTAAATTGAAAGCTTTTTTCATGGCTACTGTGGACACTATTTGAGTACGACATATCACTACTGCTTAGTGTTCGCTAATATTCATAAGTTTTTCATTTTTCATTTTCCGAATTTCCCATTTGCTGTTAAGTTTTTATTTATTATCAACATCCATAAAACTCTCCCCAATTTAGTCAGGAAATAAAAACAGTTTTATTTTCGTATGAATACAAACAGAGGTGGGTGTACGCCCGTTGTTTCCTACGCTGCAAACTAGATATACAAGTGCACAACTTATTTATAAAGACTGACATACAGAAATGTGAAGTTTAAAGGATAAGACCAAAGTGGTTATCGTTAGTGTCTTGTATAACATTGTAACTTAAGCATGACTGTGACAGGCAGACTGGTTCCCAATTGCGTTATGTATCTGAGGATAAGGTATACTAACTGTTTGATGCAACCTGTCAAATTGTCCACGATATTACTAACTATAGGTCCTGTTAATGAGCTATGTTGTTAATTTCTTTCGCTGGTGATGGAAGAAGATATGTACTAGTTGAAAGACTGAATTTAAAGCAGTTTATTGAATCATTTCATATTAATTAGTTTATTGGGTAGTTGTGTGAGTGCTGGCAGAGGGATGATGGATGAGATGAGTCATAAAGACTAGTGTGGCATACATCAACTTGAGCTACCTCTGGCGCCGTCACGACGTTAGTCTGGCTGTCAAAGGTCGGGTATGCAATGCTTCGGTGCAGGCCTGTGAAACCTGGCCTCTTCGAGCTGGGGATTTGTAGCGGCTCTGCGTGTTCGATCATCGCTGTCTCCGCAGGATTGCTTGCGGTCGATGGCATCATCGCATGAGTAATTCTGAGTTTCGGAGGCGTGTGTTTGAACACAGTGGAGTTCATCATTCATTGAGTGCCGTTATCTGGAAACACCGGCTTCGGTGACTTGGACATATGATGTTAATGTCATCCCAGAGGCTTCCGTACAGGTCTCTGTCCTCTAGCCCTGGGACCAAATGGAAAAGGTAGTCAGTCCATGATGTGGCGTCGTGGGATGAAGGATATTTGTGTTAGATTAGCATCGATTGGTGCGTCACGACTCCTTGGTTGGGGTCCGCGAGATAGCTCGAAACGTTATGGGATATGACCAAGAATCGTAACCAATGGCGGACGTGTTGCAATTTCCTTGTTTCTTCCCTTCCCGATGATAGTTGTCGAATACTGTTTGAATTTGTTAACTATGGCTCCACCCATATTTTTACCTTTAATCTATGTTGTTTTATTATTATGTGGGGCATCTTCTTGGTACCATATTGTACCAAGTTTTCTTGCGTTTAAATAAATAAATAAGTTGGATATATTGCACAGTGAAACAGTATTATTTACTTGAATGACCTTTTCACACACAATATATTGCTCATAATCATATAAATTGAGATATCCAATAAACAAATAAATATGGAGTTCCATACTACTGCAATGCCCAAGTTTTACACAATTTAATGAAGCCATCTACATCTGTATATTCACACCCGTTTTGTTTTTAATTATCTTAGTTTAAGGAATCATGTAAAATCTTTTAACGCTTTGAAATCTCACCATAACTTCACTTTTAGAAGTAATCAGAATGAATCAGCATTTCAGAGGTGTTTTTAAAATAATTTTCGATTACTTTACAGTACATGTTTATTTTCTTCATTTGACACTGCATCAATAAATGTCTTATTAACTAAATTTTCCAGTGGAGTCAACGATTTTTAAGCTAAGAATGAATTTCTGTAGACTAAATTAAAGGGTAATCACTTGTTATGTTATGGATTGCCACTGCGTCGGTGGCATAGTGGTTAGGACTCTCGTCGACCATGCACATGATCCGAGGTTCGATCCCCTGCTGACGCACACTTGATATCCATGGTCGGCCTGCAAAAATTGGGCTACCGATATCGTAGGCTGAAAATTTCATACTTGTACCAAAAATACAGTGTGGAATCAAGCAGTAATCAAAAATAAAAAGGAATCAAAATATTCTTAGAATTACCTCATTCGGTTATATAATTGTTCGTGACGTTTTATCCAGTAGTTAGATCGAGTTTAAAGTGAGTAAATTATTCGGTGACTTCTTACTTAACAATATATTGTCTTTAGCATAAAATAGTCAATCGATGAGGCTGTGAAGCTACATGGACTAAGATGCCTAGGATGTGTTTTGTGCATACCGAGCATTCACTTTCCTTGAGGATCAACGTCAGCTGATATAGGATTAAGTTGGAAAAGAGTTAGAGGGGGTCAAACCAAAGCCTAGTGTCGATCTTGAAGTCTGTTGGTTCGAGCTACGCAGGGAGGTGTAGGCTGCCTAGTTGTGGTCGTCGAGATGACTTAAGATTGTTGATGCTATGGCTTAAAGTTGTTCTCAGTGGTTCAGATGCATTTACGCTGTAATACATTAAATCATCCTGGTTCTTCATGTTTCTATTTTTTTTCTGTAAATTTCCGCTTTTTATAGTCCTTTTGAATTTTCTTCCCGTTTGTGTATTGTATGAAGTGTGGTGGGTTGAACTTGTGCACATCTATGTACAATTCTATGTTGAATCTCAATCAATCAGTCAGTCTGTTAAGCATCTTATGACTTACTTTGCTGATAATATTCAGGAAATGTTCAAGTGATATTAACGCTACATGGGAGATTCATTTTCTCTTAATCCTATCGAATGACATTCTCAGAGTTTAGGTAATATTGCCGTTTTTATAGTTGAATTATATTCATCTGCAACCTCTGTGGCCACTTGGACTTCATTTTTCCTTTAAGGAAAGTCGATACATTATACCTTCTTGTCTATTTAAATAGTATTTTATGTGTATTTAGCCTTTATATTATGCCTCAAGTGATTTGTTTTTATTTATTCCGATTACTGAAATGGGAAACGAACTTGTAATATTAAAGGATTAGACAGTGATGCACACTAATCACTCTTAAGTGTACAATTGCACTTTTTCTTGATTCTACACACTTTACTACTTTTACTGCTGTATTAGTTTCAGATAGATGTTTTCTGTCAGATTATATAATCGAATTGTGTATATATTAAGCACTACAAAACACATTATAACCATGCATAATAACAGTTAAGAGAATATGATGTTCTCATCATCGCTGGCCAAGCATGTGGTCCAGGGTTCTATCCCCGATCGGCGCACTCCCTTACCTTGCCAAGTCGGTAATAAGACTTGTAAAGAAGAGAGAGGCTAGCAGCCCTACCCAGTAAAAGTCAACACTGCTAACGAAACTTCAAGCCTCTAGCTTGAAGCCCTATATTCCACTGGGAACTTATTAAAAAAATCGGTTTTTATTACTCAGAATTTTACTTCTTTCTTATAAAGTATTACTCCATTTAATTTGATTTTGTAGTAAATAAATGTAAATTGATAAAAACAAATGTAAGAAGCACACTAGTTTATTTCATATTAATTACCCAATTGGATAAACTGTGATAACGCTCATGTCAACTTCATATGGTCACTTTCATTTTCACTTCTCTTGAATAAGAGAATTAGTTTTAAATTATTTGAGTTCAACATTAGCTTTAGATTTTTCGTATTTCGTTGTTTTGAAATATTTTGGAATATTGTTTCATCCTGTACAGGAGTATTTTAGAAGTCTACCACACCTACTGTTATCACTCCCTAGGCTGAACTCACTCCGTCGTCATACTACCACCTTATTTTTTTAGTAATCTAGTGTACAATGAACCGACATGTTTTTGTCAATTGAAAGTTTGTAGTGTTAATCTTGTGAAGGTTATTTGTGAAAATGACTTATGCATTATGAGTGTCGTCTGAATATTTTCCATAAGGGAGAGTTTAAATGATGAACTTTAAGAGTATGTAATATTGTTTTTAGTGTTTTAGAAAAAAGGTGTATGAAGTTAAACTATAGCGTCCCAAGGGATGCGGATACTCTAATGACCTTGAACGCATGCCAGTCGTTGGCTAACGACACCTGTCATTATTATAGCGCAATTACGAACGCTATTCACCAACTGAGGAGCGAATTTCACCTAGATCACGTTTTTAAGTACTATTCGGATAATGTGTTAATAGCTCGTTAGGTTTAGGATTAAGGTTAGGGTTACGATTAGGGATAGGTTTGGAGTTTGTATTATTTATTTTAATTTGTTTTATTAAAGCCGTCGATCCTCTTACTGGAAACCCTAGTAATTCAACTGAGGGCTTTTGGGGAGGACTGCAAAACAGGATTAGAGCGATAAACGTGTCACAAGGAAAGCCCGTCTTAAGTAGTCACCTCAGTGAATGTATGTACAGAAACTGGTCTAACTTGAAAATTGACACTCCTCATTATAACTGGGACGTATTTTCATGTCATGTTAAAGAAAGATACCCTGTTTAATGTGTTTCTATGCATTTTCTTGTAAGTGAACGTCATTTTTGTGCCAAAATCACTTATTTTGTGTTCGCATCACTTGAGACGCTAAAGTTTAACTTTGCCGACAGTTGCACATTATTCTTTATGTACTTATTTCATCCTCTTTTAAGTCGTTATCTAATATGTATTCATACTTGTCTTTAAGAAAAAATGTACTGTTGTAATTAGGTGTTTTCTTTATGTAATTATGTTGTTTAAAACCAATTTTAAATACCCCGTCTAACAGTAACTAGATACTTATATTTTATTTCGATATGCATAAGGGTGTGAATCTCAAGTTCGGAAATGCTGTTATCCCCGGCCGATAACTGCTACCTTGTCGTGGTGGTCGGGCTTGAATACCGCAATGACCCAACAAGCTGAACTGACTGGGACTCTGTCTCTACAGGTCCTACCATGTCAGGAAGGTTTTCTGGATAGCGGTTAAACTAAAAGCAGTTACCATGGGGTACATGGGCTCCAGTTTCCAATCGGATCAAATGGCGTATGAACCCACATGGGTCACCGGCAACCATGGGAATGCAGCTCCTGACGCTGCTCCGCTGCCTTGCGGATTAGACTCCAAGTCAAAGGCTCGGGGGTGGTCCCTTAATAAAACCACCTGCTTCGGTCTGGGCGCCCGGGCAGTATCTCAGCCCGCACACAATGAATGAATTAAAGCAACGAACTCCCATTGAAACTCAACGCGCGCTAGCAAAATGATTCCAAGCAATACTGATCCCTCAAGGAACTTATTTCCTTCCTACCCTACTTTTATTTTTATACATAGTTTCCTGTATTGTACCTTTTCTAACCTTGGCTTCTTAACCTTCGACAGCCTTTCGCCTTTGTCGAGATTCCCAGCCTATCCGTGTCGTTTCGAGATGTTAGTGAGTAGTCCTCAAAATGGTTGTTCCCAATGTGACATCTAACACGGATATCCTGAAACCGCGTGCTGCGTTCAAGCTGGCTACCTACAATGTTCGGACGCTGATGCAAATCGGACAACAGGCAGGGTTGGCAAGAACTTTGGAAAGCCTCGCTATCGATGTCTGCTGCATTTCGGAGACCCGCATTCAAGATCCCAGTGAAGTGCTTCGACTATCCTCTCCATCTGGAAGTTCTAGTAGTATGTACCACCTGCGCTTATCCGGGGACCCTGTGGCGTCGGCATCCGGCGTAGCTGGTGTCGGTGTCGCACTGAGCGCTAGAGCCGAAGCTGCACTGCTCGACTGGATTCCCATTAACAGTCGTTTATGTGCTGTGAGGCTGGAAGGTTATACGAAAGTAAAGAGTAGTAGGCCAGATAGGCGGTGTCTATTTGTTGTCTCTGCCTATGCACCGACGGATTGCAGCCCGGATGCAATGAAGGATGAGTTTTACTACCAACTGAGCGATCTCTGGAAACAGGCGGGTCGGAGGGATATCGTAGTGCTGGCTGGGGACTTGAATGCACAGGTCGGGCGTCTAAGCTCAGAGGAGAATCGTCTAGGTGGTCAGTGGGGACTACATGGTCGCAGGTCAGATAATGGGGACCGTCTTCTGCAGCTTTGCGCGGATCACAACCTATTTCTAGCTAGCACCAACTTCCGGCACAGCCATCGCCGTAGCGCTACCTGGCGTCCTCCCTCTGCGAAGCAAGCTTGGACTCAGATTGATCATATTGCGGTCAGTTTCCGGTGGCGAGGATGCATACAAGACTGTCGCTCCTTCTGGAGCACATGCCTGGACTCCGATCATGCGTTAGTGTGTGCCAAGTTCGTCTTGCGATTTGGTGGGGTTCGTAAAAGCCGTCGTCTAAGCGTTGATGTGAGCAAACTAGTAGCACCTGCTACTTCTTTGAAATATCAGAATGAGTTAAAAACAATGCTTGCCAGCAACCCCCCAAGTAGTATAGATGAACATTGGCTTCATGTGCAAGGTGCCATGCAAAAGGCGAGTGTAGCCGCTTGCGGCTTGAAAGAATGCTCCGCTAACAACCACTGGGTTTCTGCGAGTTCCTTGCAACTCATGGATGAACGCCGGTCCATTCCGGCTGGCAGCGAATACAACAATCAGCGAAAGGCGCTCACGCGCAAGATTAGACAGTGTTTACGTAAGGACCGCGAAGCCTGGTGGTCAGAACGTGCGTGTGAGATGGAGTCAGCTGCTGCATCTGGCAACAGTCGGAAGCTGTTCCAACTCATACGAGCCACCGGCAGCAAGAAACAAGGTGTCAGCGAGACGGTCTGTGAGGCAGATGGCACTCCAATTACCAGCCTGAAAAGACGCCTGGAACGCTGGGCAGAGCACTTCGGGAAGCAGTTCAGCTGGCCACCAGCTTCAGTGTCTACTATCATTAGCCCGAGTGCTCCTTGGTCGGTTAGTACCGACCCACCCACCGAAGCGGAGGTCCGTAAGGAACTCCAAGTTCTGAAACGCCATAAGGCGCCCGGCCCAGACAAATTACCCCCGGCTCTTTTTAAAGATGGTGGCGAGACTCTCACAATGGCTCTAACTGGGTTGTTCAGGAAGGTGTGGGAGACAGAGAGTGTACCATCAATGTGGAACGAAGCCATTATCGTCCCCATCTTTAAAAAGGGTCGACGTAATTCGTGTGACAATCATAGGGGTATCAGTCTGTTACCAGTCGCGTCTAAAATATTGGCTGCTGTCTTGCTTCGCAGACTGTGCAAAATACGTGAAGGATTGATTCGCGAAGAGCAGGCTGGGTTTCGTTCAGGTCGTGGATGCATTGATCATGTGTTCACCCTTCGTCAGTTGTTGGAACACCGCCACACGTATTGCAGGCCAACGATCGTTGTGTTTCTTGATATTAGGGCTGCCTTCGATTCGTTGGACAGAACTGTGCTCTGGAACTGTCTGTTAGAGAGAGGTGTACCTGAGAAATTTGTTAACATCTTGAAAGCCCTATACAGAAACACCTCAGGTAGAGTGAGGGCATACAACCAACTATCACCACTGTTCCCAACCAACAGTGGGGTTAGACAGGGTTGCCCAATCTCTCCATTTCTCTTTAACTTTGCCATCGATGACATTCTGGAGTCAGCTCTGAAGGATGTGCGTGAAGGTGGTGTAGATCTGCTACCTGGAGATAGACTTTTCGACCTCGAGTATGCAGACGATATCGTCTTACTGTGCGATAGCATGCAGGCTGCCCAAATCGCACTTAATCAGTTGGCGATCAGTGTCTGTAAGTATGGTATGTGCTTTGCGCCGTCTAAGTGCAAAGTACTGTTACAAGATTGGCAGGAGCCTGTACCTGCACTCACTCTTGCGGGTGAACCGCTTGAAGTTGTTGATAAGTTTGTGTACCTGGGTAGTTGTGTGAGTGCTGGCGGAGGGGTGACGGATGAGATTTCCAACCGTATAATGAAGGCTAGGGTGGCATACATCAACTTGAGCCACCTATGGCGCCGTCGCGACGTTAGCCTGGCTGTCAAAGGTCGGGTATACAATGCTTCGGTGCGGGCTGCGCTGCTCTACGCCTGTGAAACCTGGCCTCTCCGAGCTGAGGATGTGCGGCGACTCTGCGTGTTCGATCACCGCTGTCTCCGCTGGATTGCTTGCCTCCAAAGCCTCAGGATGGTCGGGGGTGGGTGCCTTGCGCTGCGGGTTGGCCACCCCTCCGTACACCTCTTGAAATGCTCCCATATGACCGGGCGTCTTACATAGCCTCTCCTGAGGAAGTCCTACTCACTGCCTTCACGTGGCGGAGGTGTTTCTCACCAAAGTGAGAGGGCGAAAGCGGATGCCCGGCGCTCTCCACCGGGTTGACTGTCCATTGGATGACGGTCTAGGGGAGATGGCTAAACCCTGATTCCAAACCTCCAACGACTGGCGTATGAAGCTCACTGGAGCTCACCGGCAGACGTATGGACAAAGGGCTTGTTGGATGTCCTGGATGTCTGGCCCCATTCAAAAAGGCGTATGAACCGAACTCCGGTCACCGGCTGCCAATGGATAGTGGACTCCTTACTCCACTCCTACTGCCTTGTAGGTCACACTTGGCTGTGTAAAGGCTAGAGCTGCACTCTCAAACAAAAGGCCGAGCGATGCTGGGGACATCACTCGTACCAAATTCCCATGAAACTTCATGAAATCTCTTACAAATTGCCGCGCCTGGGCAGCGATGATTCGAGATGTTCATGAAGCCGGCTCATCCTCCCGTAGGAGATAGCCGAAGTAAAGTAAAAAAAGTAAGTAAGTTCGATGACATCATCGCATGAGTAATTCTGAGGTTCGGCGGCGTGTGTTTGAACACAGTGGAGATCACCATTCATTGAATGTCGTCATCTGGAAACACCGGCTCCGGTGGCTTGGATACGTGCTGCGAATGTCACCCCAGAGGCTTCCGTACAGGTCTCTGTTCGCTAGCCAGGCCTGGGACGGGATGGAAAAGGCGGAGAGGTGGTCAGTCCATGACGTGGCGTCGTGGGATGAAGGATTTTTGTGCTAGATTAGCATCGGTTGGTGTGTCACGACTCCCTGGTTGGGGTCCGAGAGATAGCTCAAATCGATGGCTCGAAACGTTATCGGATATAGCCAAGAATCGTAATCAATGGCGAACGTGTTGGAATTTCCTTCATTCTTCCCTTCCCGATGATAGTTAAAGAAAACTGTTTGAACTTGTTAAGCATGAGTGTTTTCCTTCCAGATGAAGTTCTTTATCCGTTCTCTACTTATATATATTTTTTTCTTTCCTTCCTTCCTTTTTTTGATCTATGTTGTTTTATTATTATTGTGTGGCGCATCTTTCTTGGTGCCATATTGTACCAAGTTTTTATGCGTTTAAATAAATAAATAAATAAATGCTGTTATCACCTTTTTTAGGGATAGTGTAACGTGAGAAGACAAGAGACTTTGTCACCAAATGTTTATTTGTTATTTGATATACATATACAGGGAAATTATGTATATCATATATTAGAGTCGTCATTTACACAGATCTTGCCCTTTGTATCGTGTTTCTCTGTCTTCTTTTCGTGTCTCCTATGTTTTGCCGAAATACTACTGGTTCATTTCTTCTCTTTAACATCGAATCTACTTGAATCTATTATAATTCAAAAGGGTGATAATTTGATTAGAACTCAGTGAGATTACCTTCAGCTTATTTGTAAATGCTTGTTACACTGTGCCTGATTTTCATTGTAAGCTTCATTCTTAATGGCTAAGTGAAACTGAGTGATCGTTAAATTATGTTAGTGATTGAAATTAAATTACCGAAAAATTTCTCTTTTAGGTAAATTCTGTGTAAATTTGATGTTCACACCACGTTAGGCCTAATGATGCTATCTAACCGTCTAATCTTCAGCTAATGTGAGGTAGAATCTAAGCATTTGATCCGTCGGTTGAGATCCTTCTGCTTCAGCCGATCGATCACATTTCCATATAGTTATACAGAGTATTTAGAGAAGACTATCTAGAGTGTTTGTCTGGCAACTCGTTGATTGGGGTAAAGCTCAGCCTAAAAATTTGGATATATCTTTAGCGAAAGTGGATTCTAAAGATAACTTATGCCGTTTTTTTTAAAAAAAATTCCCACCTTTTCTCACGAAAAGTTTCTCCCCTATGTTTTGTTTTTAGAGTAGTCTGTGTCGGTGGTGATGGATTTTTAGCAGAAGCTGTTCAAGGTCTATTACTACACGAAAGGCGTAAGGCAAATTTACCTCTGTTTGTTGATCATAAACCTGGAGAAATTGAATTGAAACCAAAGATTCCACTCGGAGTTATTCCAGCAGGTGATTGAAGAAATTTTTATACTTCGATGTATATTTTTTGTTTTTAAGTTCTCTGCATTCCAAGTGCATCATACAGTTTCATGTTTACAGTAGCGGTAGTGTTGTTGCTTTTTATAGAGTGATGTTGCCAGTCTCACCCCCATCCCCCACCGGAACCTAAACTCTTTTTCGGATTTACAATTGTCTAGTAAACTAGATGAGATTCAGAAGTGAGTCAATAGATGCTTAGCCATAATCACTCGTTAACTGACCTTTCCTGTATGTTAATATCTTATGAAATAAAGTCTTCAGTCGTAATCGTGTTATAGATTCACTGGACATCCGCATAAACGTGTTTGTGAGTTGTAATATTCTCTGGGAGCCTAATTCAGTTCTAGATTCATCGTAATATTGACCCTGACTGTCTTAATTCCTAGTGAAAAATGTATCAATGCGAGGTTTCATATTCACTTACACTGGTATAGTTCCTCAATCCCAGTTAATATTGAGTGTTTATTATTATTATTTCCTTTAATTTCTAGAGGAACATAGGGCTTCAGCCGCGCGTCTCCATTGCGTTCGGTTCTCTGCTAGAGTTTTCACCTGGCTCCAAGTCTGCCCACATGCTTTCATCTCCTCTTCACAATACGTCTTCCAAGTCACCCTCACACTGACGAACAACTCGCCCCTTCCCTTACAGGTTCCACTCAGGGGCTTGTCTAGTGATGTCACTTGATGGTTTCCTCAGAGTATGGCCAATCCATCTCTATTTCTTCCTGCCCGTTTGTTGCACAATCAGTTCCTCGTTGGTTCACTCCCAGAGATCCCCTTTTCTGATCTGTTCTGGCCATCTGATATTGAATATTGAGCAAAGACAGCTGTTAATGAAGGTCTGTAGTTTGTTTGAGATGCTCTTTATGACGCTCCAAGTCTCTGATCCGTGTAGTGAGTAGCACTGACTTGACATTGGAGTTGAAAATCCGGATGTTATTTTTGATGGTGAGTGCTGTTGACCTACACACAGACTTGGGAGTAATGAAAGCTTACCTTGCTTTCCCGATCCTCGCTGCTTTGATATCCTCGTCAGTTCCATTCGCCTGTAGTTGAAACTATGCTTCCCAGGTAGCTGGTAAAGAAGGTTGCTTCTTTCAGATTTCTCCCATTTATGCTATAATACCTGTTGTTTTACTATCATCCATACCTGATTAATTAATTGAGCTTTGTGGTGGTTCAGTGATCTGACTAAACCGTCTATTAGATTATCAGGTTTTCTTAGTGGCACAGCGGTAGAGTGCTCACCGACCACGTAGGTAGTCTGGGGTTCGATCCCCAGCCGACACACTCCTTTACCTCGCTAGGCCGGTAATAAGTCTGGTAAAAAGGGAAAGGTTGTGCATGAGGCTAACAACCCAATCCTGTAAAAGTAATCAACATTGCTACCGAAACTTCAAGCTTGTAGCTTGAAGCCCTATATTCCACTGGGAACGTAAAGGAATAAAAGAAGAAGAGACAAAGAAAAAGAATGGTTTTTCTGCAGTCAGTTTGTGAACTTTTTTACTTTACACTATAATGTATAAGGTATTTCTTTTTTCTTATATATATATATATATATATATATATATATATATATATATATATGTATAATCGATATGTCATTGGATCAGCTGTTTTTAAAAATGGTTTAGTCCACCTGCTTGTGTAATCTCTATTTCTGTTCACGTGTTTCATTTCATTTTGAGTTTCACATGTGAGAATTACTTATTTAAGCCTATTTCAAGGTGTATAATAATTTATACACTATAAGAGACAACAAAGGAAAGTAAAGCCTTAACATAATAATCTATGGATAGAGAATCTTCTCAAACCCCGTGTTCAATATGGACAGAATACGTTTTAGAATTACCTCAATCTGAGTTGACTGTTTTAATATCGAATCCAAAAGTTCGTCATATAGTTGAAAAAAAGTCTTGTTGTATTGAAGTCACTCGACGTGTACTAAACCGACGATATTCATCTCTTCATTGGATTAAATATTCTATTATACGAGTCAGTGGACCAAACAGTAAGGCTATCCATGAATGTAATCGTCTCCTTGAAAGACTTGTACCAATTTATCAGAAACGTAAAGCTTATCCAAAACGTGCACCAATTACTTATTATTCATCATCTAAAAGTCTGTTGAATGCCGGTGGTGATCTAGTTTATAATCCCTTTAGATCGTCATTATCAGATGTTCGTTCAATTGACTTCGATAGTCAATCATCGTATAGATCAAAACCTTCAAGATCTTTATCATTATCATCGATGCCATCATCATCATCAGCAACAAAATTGTGGACTGGTAAAAAGCCTCGTAATGACATCAATTCAATCAGTAAATATTCATCATCATTGTGGGAAATGGAAAGGAAAAATGAAAGTAGGAACACAAAGCCTTGTAAGAAAAGTACACTACATACATCATCTCAACATTTGAATCAATTGTTGCTAAAAGAGAATTCTAAGCTAGAAATCTCTACTGAGTATGTTATTAATCTATCTGATGCTATTCAGGATAATAAAGTTCAATCCTCATCGTTTTTACAGTCTTCAAAAATATCATCGAATAAGCAAGATCATTTAAAACAGAAGTATACATCTACAGTTTCTGTTAACAAGCCGACAAAATTACCTACACAAGAGTTAAAACATCCTATTGAAATGGATTTCTCCCTACAAGTCCCGTGTACTAAACCTACACAGGCTATATCACGCTCACCTCTTTTAAACAATACTCATAAAAGCAATAAAGTGAAGAAAACCACTTCAACGCTTCAATATACTACAAACACTTTAAAAAGCCAACCATCATCTTTACTAGTGAATATCAACTACCAGCATAATGTACCAGAAAAAGAGATTTTCACTGCTCTTTTATACTTAACTAATATCAATGAAATTTCAAATGAATTTAAAAATACCCCTAAAATTGTTGGAGAGTCTTTAAATAAACAAAAAAACAAAACTTTGAAAATTCTTCCACAGATTGGATGTTCCGTTGATGTTGCCTATCCATTCAGTATTGATTATGAGATAAAAACCCTGACAGAAGTCAATTGTAATCCAGTTGGCGTGAATTTAAAGGATTTCACTTTCTTTTCATTGGTCACTTTAGGAAAGCGTATTAATAATCAATTGCCTGGTGTTGTAACACTACAACAAGATAGTACTTTATGTGAATCATCTGTTTTGGAAAATACAATTTCAACTATTATAAACACATGCCTTAAGCGTAATGATACTACAAGAACATTAGGAGTTCCGGTCGAATCGGGCGGTGGTACATCTAATTTAGCTTGTGATAATTCAAAAGTGATGAATACATTCACTGATGGGATTAGGAATTGGCATATAAAATTACAACGGAATACTCGATTCGGTGTAGTAGGTTCAGTGTCTAGTTAACTATTAACTTGCATAAAAAGAAAAGCGGGTGTTTAGTTATCTGTGTTAATGTTCATTCAGATGGTAATATTTGTTTTTAATTCTTCACTCTTTAATCTTTGTGTATTTCTGACACAATCAGTTGTATTCGAATTGGTGTGTGTGTGCGTGCGTGCGTTTTATTTCCCTAAAGTCGCTTGCATTAATGATGTCATTATTGTTTAGTTTAATTTGAATGGCTTTTCTATACTTGTCATTATTTCCAATGACAAATATATATATTTTTAAAATTTACTGACACAATTTCTCTTGTATCAGTTATATTTTTGTCAACTGAAAGTGATTGAGTAGGGCGATTAAATGTAGTCATGAAATGTGGTTTCTTTCAAATTTTCTTTCACATCGTTCACTGCGACAGTTTAGTATATTTAATATGAAATTAAGAAAATGGAAATTTGTGAAAAGTCTCCCTTTAGCTTTACCAACCTAACCAGTAAAAACCACCGAATATGTCGGGGAAAAAGGAGAACCGAATCAATTTATGTGACATTTTGATGGATAACATGGAAAAACAGTGCTGAATGTATTTGTAGGCCTTTACGGCATCACTTTGTGGACGAACTGTGAGGTCAAAATGGAAAATCGGCAAATGTATGAGAATTTTAAATCACGTAAATCAGGTCTGTCTGTCTGTTTTCGACGTAGAACTTTGCACTAATGTGCGTCAGTTCAAGTCGCCACACTTCATGTAGCACTCAAAGCAAGAGTAGAAAGTAAAAAGAAATGCATAATATAGACAGTAAACAAAGGTGTGAGACAAATGAATAGTAATATCGAAGAACAATATAGTTTCATTGAAAATTATACGTCACAAGGAGTGGATGCATCTGCGCCATTGTAAATCAGGAAAGTTACTGAAGATCAGATAGCGGGTCTGAAAGGCTAAGCAGTCAAGCATCTATCCCAGGGAATATGAAGAAGAGAATAGAGACAGATAGGACATATGCTGCGTAACATTACGCGTTAGCCAGGACCTCGAATGAGACCTGGATGGGAAATTAGGAGTTGGGCGCCGTTCTGAGGGTGATGTACATGATATCATGTAAGGTTGGAATGAAAGCTTATGAATAGCCGTGGAGCCATCTAAAAATGACAGCAAAGGACAAAATGAAATAGAGATGTGCTGTTCAAGGCTCATTTTCCACTAGAAGTTTAAGAGACGAATACTACTAATAATAATTCAGAAAAGGTAGAGTTTTTGTTAACATCAAGCAGAAGTATTAGGAAACGATGGCGTTTCTTAGCTGATATCAGTTAAGGCGAACAAGTATGAAGCGTTCGATTAGGCAGAGCTTCCTACTGACCTAACATTTAATATATAGTTTAAATGTACTACAATGTGCAGCGGTGTTATGTCATCATATTACACAACTGACCGATAAATTTTGACTCAGCAGTTTTATTGAGTCTCATTTGATGATGACTATTTCGCATAAACGGTTGCGTTTATTACAACAGAAAACGTACATTGTACTACTGAGCTGCGACTATGTCTGCTGCTAATAGGAATGATGAATTTGTGCTACATCGATCATCTTTGGAAAATAAATCGGTATTCACTTATTGAATTCACTATAATTAATAGTCAGCAGCTTCTTTCTTATATTACGGATATACCTTGGTTTCATTACTGTTTCTTTTGTATTTCTTTGTATTATTGCTGGCAGCTGATACATCACATTAATTTAGACCATAGTTAAAACTTCTGTATGTTGTTTTTTGCATGTGTCAGGTGATACAGGATTAAACTTAAGTAATACTCATTTGTGTTCTTCACTCATGGATTACCTTCACTTTATATATACAATTTAGATTGTCATGTTGAAATGGACCAGTTCAAAGATATTGTTACTTGTCCTGATAAGTTTTTAGTGTACTACGAAAACGTGGAGACGTGGCTCAGTGGCTTAAACACTCGACTTTCACTCAGTATGTTCCGGGTTCGAGTCCCATTCCACTTACTTAAGCTTGGACAACTGGTTAGTATCATTATCCTTCATATAATAAGTTTGGCTCATAGTCTAGATTATGAAAACGTCCAGTTCTAGAAGCTCCGTACACTATCCTACAATGAAGATGCAATTATTTTAGGAAGATAATTCTATATGGATTGCGTAATATAGACGTAATATAGACATTCAAGTATGTTATCGATGAGATGAATTGCTACTTGATTGGTAGACTTTGAACAGATGTTCGTCCACAAACTAGTTGTATTTATCGTTGATGCATTCCGAGATTGACTCTTAGGCGATTCTTAACTCATATAAGACATTTCTGTTGAGCTTCGAACTGGAAATCTGATGTTGAGTAAAATTTACGTTGAGTATCATACGAAGCTATTTTTTCTTACCTTGAAGTTTACAAAATATTTATATCGTACACATAATCAATAAAACTTTCAATAACATTACGAAATAATCTCGGTGTCTAAAACTTTGACTAAAATTAGGAAGTATGGATAATCACAATTTTGATAAGTGAGTTTTACAAAGTAACATATTTGGCAATGAGGTTTACGGGTTAATCCTACTGAGGTATTCACTGTATTCCACACTTCATGTCATTTTAGTTGATGGTATCCAACAGTGGAATCCAGGACACGTATTCCGTCCTATTTGGCACTCACCGTCTGAATATACTTGCATCTTCAGGGGGTGATCGTCTTCCCACGAAGAGTCGAACCCAGGACCCTTCTTTGCAAACTCTAAGGCTGGGGAGTTCCAAATATGACGAAATGCACATCCTGGATTCTACTGCTAGTCACCATCAACCAAAACAACGTCATGTTAATCTTCAGGCATTGTCGAAGCATCCGTACTACAGGCTGACATGTCAACAGTCCAACATAATCAATCAACTGCGAATGGAAATGAACATGAATAGTATCTTACTCGCAGATCGAGTACATGTTTTAGAGTTCCATTCTTCAATTAACATCAGTTCTTAATGAGGCAATCCTGGTATGGTTGTTTAACCGTTTAAAAGATCTTTCCTCACCAGCTGTTAAATTCGAAATAGTGAAGTTTAAAAACAATAGTTGCTGCTACGTGGTCCGAAAACTTCGGGTTGTTTTCGAGTCACACTATCTCTGTATAATTCGACTTTCTTGTGAAAATCTGTTGAAATATATCAAAGTGGTTTTTTGTTTATAATCCATTTGACACTTTTCAGCAGTTTGAATCCATTGGGAGGGTGTGGTATGGTGTATTGTTTTTCAGACATATACCTGGATTAGTCGTTTCATGAGATAATTCTTATAATGTGCACGTATTTTTCAAGTAAGCCGTGTTTCCCGTATTTTAGATTATTAAAGTGCTGAGTATCCCTATTGACCACTGCACTTGTTTAGGAGGTTGTGTCAGTTTTAATGGATTGATATCTAACGAGATTTCAGCATCGATACAGAAGCTCGTGTGGCATTCGCCAACTTACTTCTTCTGTAGTGTAAATTTTGAGGTGCGGCTACCTAACAGTGTCCTCGTTTATTGCTTTGAGACATGGCCACTGAAGGCGGAAGAGAATAGCTGCCCTTAATTATTGATGCTTGTGTGTTATTTCCCACGTTAAGTCTTATATTATGAGGAGTAATACTAAGGATAGGTGTAGATTGTTAAGGAATGAGAACAAGTCAGTCTATGAGCTTGTGAAACCGTATCTCTCGATATGGATACGACATGCGATACTTACATTGAGTCACCACCTTCCTCGGCGAGGAATGTTAGGTGACATAAAATTAAGCTGGAAAAGAGTTAGCAACCAAACCAAAATCTGGAATCAATACATGAAGTCTTTGACTGTTGATTTAAGCCAGCCATGTAGAGAGGTGTAGACTGACTGGTTGGAGTCCTCAGGAGGGTAAGCTTCAATGGCTTGAGACTTGGTTGGTGATATGGCTCAAAATCATACTCGATGGCGTAGATGTATTCGCTCTGTGTAATATGCCAGATCGATTAAATCCTCATGTTACTATTCTTTCTTCTGTATACTGATGCTCATTATGGCTTTTCCCTACGCTTGTGAGATGTATGGAGTGTGGTGACGTGAACCACCATACTTGTTTTTGCACATTTCTATGTTGAAATTTAGTCAGTTAATCAATAGTGCTACAATTTTTCTGGTAATTTATTGATTTGAATAATCAAAACCATCATTTAGTATGAATAAATAATAAGGTAGCTCAGTGAGTATGTTTGATTTCACATACTGATCATTTTAATAGGTTGTTCAAATTCCGGTCACTGTAATCCAGTTTGAACCAAGTATTACTGCTTAAATGTCCAGATTAATTAGTTACTGTTTTACAAGAGTTCCTTTCTAAACTTTCACGAAGTTTAGATATACACAGTTTTAATACTTCTGTAATTCTCATGAAGGTAAAGTGCTTCATCGATTATTTACCCCCCCCCCCTCTAATGCGACTTGGTGCTGCCGAGGGTGGATAGACTGCGGTCTTTCTCTCGAAATGCTGTCATGTGTCTATGTGTTCATAGCCTATTCGCTGCCTTAACGCGATAGAAAATTCGAGCGTCTGGCGCTTACAGCTGGACTTGTGGAAATGCTGGTTTTCCTCGAAGGGCTGAAAAGCCTGATTCAAAGTCCTATAGTGTATGAGTCTGTTTTGGACACTGGCAAACATGGGAATGCAGCTCCTGACGCTTCTCCACTGCCTATTGAATTAGATTTCAAGTCATAAAGTGGTCCCTCGCTTCGTTCTGGGTGTCCGGGCAGTATCCTAGCCCTCACACAAATTATGCGATTTTGTGTGGCGCATCCCTTCGTGCCGATAATTTACGAAGTTTAAGTCATAGTAACAATGACAATGATACTAATAATTCTATTGTCACCTTTTGAATCAGACAACTTAATCCAATCGAAGTTCACTTATAACAGTTTGAAAAAGTTTGGGCACTTGGTATATGTTTTCCTTCATTGGGAAATACAAAAAAACCTTTATTATAACTTAATCCACTGTTTTAAATAGTTAATAGTAATTAGTAATCCTCTTTTATTCTTATTATATTAATGATATAATCCTATTTATTTTCAATTTATATTTAGGCTCAACAGATGCTGCGTGTTTTTCTATTCATGGTACTAATGATGTGGTGACTGCTGCTCTTCATATCATTGCTGGTAAGTGATGGTTTATAACTGCGTAGGTTTCATTCTCATCCTAGACAACATTTTCAGTGAGTGTTTGGAATTCACCGTGATTGAAATAACCGTTTTCACTGCTGATTTTGATTGTGATTGGTGTTGTCGGCTAGAGATTTTCTTTACATCTCTACATTCACCTGAATTGATATTCATCTTTTCATTGACCTGACAAGCATTATTGATTTATTGATTGTGTAACTTATTCTATGTTGATTGATTAAAATTTGATCTGCATTCACATGTTTGTTTGTTATTTTTCTCATTAAAGAAGAATTACAATAGCTCACTTCACTTTGAAGTTACTAATAAAAGTGTTATCTAGAATGATAAGGTAAGTTGTTTCTCAGTTAAAAACCTTCAGGTTAGTGGATTAGACAGATTATATTGATGAACTGGTTATTATCATCAAAACCGATTGAACGTTGATTGAAACTAAAATGTTATATTGTGTACTTGATTTCTAAAGAGTATTCTTCAAATCGTAGATCCAGCTCAATTATTCTCAATTAAATACTTTTAAAATTATGTTTAATAGCGCGAACATAAAATAATGCAAGACAAAGAATCATTCTAATATTTGATACATTTATTTCCCTTTATGCGTCGGTGGTACAATGGTTAGGACTCTCGCCAACCATGCACATGGTCCGAAGTTCGATCCCCTGCCGACGCACACCTGATATCTATGGTTAGCCTGCGAAATTTGGGCTACGATATCACATGCTAAAATTCCATACTTCTACTGAAAATACGGTGTGGAATCAAGCTGTAATCAAAAATAAAAAAAAGAATTTGGATAAAGCAAGAACAGTAATTTGTGCAAAATAAAATGATACTACCATTTATTTCGTCGGCTTTTCATCAGCTGCTTACAGCCCAAAGGCATTAAGTTTATGTACAGATACAAGTTTAACATACTTAAACAGAGAGTTCATTTTTGAACAAAAAATCAATATGGTATTAGATGGTTGGAGGCAATCGGCAGGAAGCCTTGGACCTAGGATTCTTGCTAGTTGGCACTCGTCAGCAAGGCGTATCAAATCGATGTGCACCGTGATGGCGAGCTGGCTAGAATGGTGGTCACATTACAACCTGACTGATAGAATTCAGTCTATACCAATCAGAGGACTAGACGCATCACACTAGTTACTAGTGTCAAATCAAAAAATCAATATACTCATGAATAATCCTCATCCAGACATTGATGAAAACAAAACACGTAGTTCAGCGAAGAGTTTTCTGTCGGCGGTGAATTCATTCACTTAGCTGTACAATCACGATTATATATACTTATTTTTATGTGTGTATACATTAGGTTTGCCCAATAAGAATAAAAATAAGTTAGAGTTATTGTTGTCAAGACATTTCAAAAAATGTGATGAGTAATCAAACTGTAATTGAGGGGGGGGTCAAGAATACTATCCTGCATGGCTGGAAAAAGGTAGTGGCTGCATAAGAAGTACGATAACCGAACATCTCGTCACCACTGGTCATTCTGTTATCTCAACAAACGCCTCCTTCAAAGTAATCTACAAAGTGGAGAACAGTCTACCAAAGGCAGTACGCTTTCGTCTCCTTTGTATTGCTGAAACCTTAGTCATTCAGTTGGAGAAATCAGAGTTATGTATACAAAAGAAAATCATTCAACCACTTCTAATATCATGGTAACAATCATGTTGACTTCTACTGACTTGATGTTTGTGTGCTTTTCGTTTTTTTCTAACTCCTTTTAACATTTGTAATTTTAGAAGTTTTACATATTTCCGTATATTCCTTTGTTTCTATGTGCATCCTAATCTCAGCTCACTCATTAAACTATTCATCTTATCACGTAACTGTATTACGCTTATTCAATAATTTCTTTTATGTGCCACTAAATATGTTTTTTTCACAACACGTCACCACCACCCTCTTATCAATCTTCACCCCCACCTTAGCTACACCTTGATTACTCATCACATTTATGAAATGTCTTGACAACGATAACCTTAACTTATTTTTATTCTTACAGGACAAACTTAATGTGCACACACACATAAGTATAAATGATTGGGATTGTACAGCTAGGTGAATGAATTCGCCGAGAAATCAACATATACATACAGTGCTAATAACAATAATAGTCACTTTATCCCAAATAATAATAGTCATACACAATGTAGTTTTTAGCTTTACGTAATAGAATAAAAGAGAGGTTAAAAACATCCAGTTATCCCGGCGAGGAAAGACTGATAACCGCTTCTTTCTGAACGCATAAATCGGGTTTCAGGCGCTTCATGGAGATTGCTTTAATATAGATATTGATTAATTTGTTGAATCAAGCTAGAAGGAATTCACTCTAGTATTAGAATTATGCTGAACCAGGCGAAGTATCTCAAAGAGCTTTATTTTCTTCATACACTATTAAGGAATTACTTATACTAACAATCGTAGATATTGCGATTTCTTCTGAACATTTGTCTATATAGATAGTATTCATAATCATTTCAGTGTTTATGAAGTCGTAACCAAAAGGGCTTAGGGATTACTTAGGGATGTTGGACATAATTCTGTCATCTATTACAGCATGTTATTTGCTAATCACTCCATATCCCCATCTTAACTTAGGCGTATCAATTGTAATTAGGCATACACTTCCTCACGTGTAGCTGATGCAGTTTTCATTTTCAGCTGCCATGTTTTTTCTGTTCATTAAGTTTTTTTCTATTCCTTTACATTCCCAGTGGAACATACATAGGGCTTCAAGCAAGAGGCTTGAATTTTTGGTAGCAGTGGTATTTTATTTTTACGAGATGGGATTGTTAGCCTCATGGTCGACCTACCCTCTTTACCAGTCTTATTACTAGCTTAGTAAAGTAAAGGAGTGCGTTGGTTGGGAATCGAATCCCGAACCACCTGCGTGGTTGGTGAGCTTTCTACCGCTGTACCACCGACATACCGTTCACTAAATTAGGTTTAAAATATTTTTCGTGTATGGACTTGAATTCTTATGGATTTCATTTACATATCTCATGGTAGATTGTTTATTTAATTCAAAGAAGTTGATTGTTTTTTTTGTATGCGGCGTCTACGATTGCTGTTGATTGTATGGAGGATTTCATCATGAGCTGACATTAGTTAGAGAACCACTGGAAAACCTGGGAGTACTGGACAGCTGTTTCGTACTCCCAGGTTTTCCAGTGGTTCTCTAACTGATATCAGCTCATGATGAAATCCTCCATACAATCAAACAAAAATCCCTATAAAACCAATACTTGAAGATTGCTGTTGAGCTTATAAAATCTGGTTTTTAAGCCTTTTTCACGTGTCGATTTTTCACTTCTGTTGATATAATTCGTCTTATTTCAATCAATGTTTTCTCTAATGTTAAATTCCTATTGATGCAAAGTGCGATACATTAGACTGGTGCTCAGTTATAGTAGTTTTTCTATTGTTTGTAGCTGTCCGTGTTTTTGGTGTTAATTAGTCGATATAGTACACATGTTTGCATATATACGCTGAAATGAAGTACCATTTGATCTGAAATTGTAATATATATATGCTGTAAAGAACTAGTTTAGTCTGATATATATGGATATTTTCAAAGTATTATCTACAAGTACACATTTTTGTTACCTATTTTTTTCTTTTCAAAATAGGTGATGATATTGGTTTAGATGTGGTTAGTGTTCATGCAGGTGGAAATGGCGCCTTTATACGTTATGCACTGACAATGCTAGGATATGGATTTCATGCGGATCTTTTACGTAATGATGACAAATTACGTTGGATGGGTCCACACAGATATGATTATTCAGGTAAACGACAAATAGATTTATCAGTGTTGTACATATACACATCTAAGCCTCTCTGCTTATTATTATTATTATTATTTTTGTTATTATTAATAATATTATCATTGCTATTATTAAAATGAAACAGCGCAGTGTATCATTAACTGATCCGAATTCATGCTAATTCAATTCATTCCTAACGATTGATACTATAAAAATAAAAACAAACAAACGCAATACGTTCAATGTAAGCCGGTGTGGGGAGGCATTAAAGAATGACAAAAATGAGGATAGGGTGCACTGGTCATATCGTAAATATATCCATGGAATGCGATAGATAGCCATAAATATGGAATGATTACATCCATGATGACTTTATGGAAGGCCAAGTTAAATGCACAGAATGAATTTGCTTCTTCACACACATGGGTTAAAGTTGCTCCTATTGATTTTTACAACTTCAGCTACGGTTAGGAGACACACATACAAAATGATCTGATCATATATTTTTGGCGGCATCCATATAATATAATGATAATAATAGTGGGGCTGTCTTGTGAGCTTCATATATGCCGGTCATTTGTGAACAATAAATCTAGCTTGTCGTCTAGTCTAGTTGCAAAACTGACAATATTTTTATGACCCAGTGATGTAAGGCGATTGCAGTTGCTAGACTAGCTTTCGGTATGTGCTAAAGTTGTTTCAATAAACAAAATAGTCACTTTAATTTTCTCCTCTGTTTTCTCATTGTTGTTGCTGATTATTTTTAGGCTTTAAAACATTCCTTCAGCATGCATCTTATTACGGTGAAGTATCTTTTCTGCCGTGTTCTGATCCTAACAATAAGTCATCCAATGGAACAGTTTGTTATAGTGGGTAAGTTGAATTTATTCGAATAATTCATATTACGGCAAAGTTCAACAATAGCGTCCCAAGGATGCGAACGCACGAGTGATGTTCAGCTGACCAATCATAAAAATGAGGAATTTTGCACAAAATTGCACGAGAACACCGTAAACAGGGTATCTTTCTCTAACATGACTTAAAAATACGTCCCACTAATAATGAGGAGTATTAATTGCTAAGTTAGACTAATTTCCGTACATATATTCACGGAGATGAAAAAAGATGAGCTGTTTTTGTGAATCGTTTATCTTTCGTATCCTATTGTGCGGTCTTCCCCAAAAGCACCCAGTTGAATTACTACGGTTTCCAGTAAGAGGATCGACGATTACTTACCAGAAATATGTGCATAATTAAACAAATAAAAATTATTATTATTGTTGCTTTGCGTTACTAGTGGAACATAGGGCTTCAACTGCACGTCTCCACTTGCCACTTCTGTCTTCTGCTCTACTTTTCACCTGCATCCATGTTAGTCCATACTCTTTCAACTCCTCTTCACACGATCTCCTCCATATCACCCTTGCGCCAACGACACACTCACCGCTTCCCTTTCGGCCTGGTTCCACTCGAGCGATGGCCTGACGCGCGCGCAATGTCACCCAGTGGCATCCTCAGCTAGCGAGTGTCCAATCCATCTCCACTTTCTCCTGCATCTTTATTGGTTGGCGATTGGTTCTTGTTTTGTTTGTTTGTTCCCATAGTTTCTTGTTGGTGGTGATTCTTTCCGGCCCGGCCATGTGACTGATCTTCAGCATAGAGCGAAGACAGTTGTTGGTTGATGAAGGTCTGCTACAGGCTGTTGGAAATATTCTTTGTAACCCGCCCGCCAAGTTTCTGATCCGTATAGAAGATCTGACTGACTTGATGTTTGTATTGAAAATCCGACTGAATTTTGTTGTTGATGCTGGCTGAGTGACGAAGATTTCCAGATTGGTTTCAGGTTGATGAATGTGTTTCTCGCCTGCCTTCCCGATTCTCGCTCGATTTGACATCCTCGTCCGTTCTATCTGCCTGTAGTTGAGGTAATGTTCCCTAGATAAGTGAATGAAGTAACCTCTTTCAAATCCCTCCCTTTGATGGTGATTGGCGCTGGATGTTCCTGCTGTTGTTGTTGTTGGTTGGTTATTTTCATAACCTCCGTCTTGTCTATGTTCACTTGGAGTCCTATCTTCGCCGACTGCTTCTTCGACCAGTTTGTCGGTTTTCGCTTGTAAGTCTTCGATTTTGTGTGACATCAAACATAAATCATTCACACGCGAAATCCAGGTCTTCTGGGTTCTTCACGTTGGTCCAGTCCAGGATATCCTTGTCTTCTCGTTTCCCACAGTCTGACGCATAATCCAGTCAGTCCACCACAATTAGGAATATCATTGGTGATAATAAGCACTCTTGTCTGACTCCAGTGTTTACTCCAAACGCCTCGCTGAGTTTTCCGTTGTGGATCACTTGACATGGGCCGACGTTGTCGTACAGCTGTTGAATAAGCTTGATGAATATTTGGGGTACGCCGTAGTACTCGAGTAATTTCCAAATGACTTCGCGGTCAACGCTGTCGAAGGTCTTCTCAAAGTCAATAAAGTTGAGGTAGAGGTTTGATTGGCATTCCATACTTTGTTCTGTGATGATGATGCGTAGAATTACAATTTGGTCAGAACATGATTTGCCTTTAGTTAATCCAGCTTGTTGTGGTCGGAGTTCTGTATCCAGTGCGCCCTTTATTCTCTCCAGGATGATGCGACCCAGAATTTTACTTTGCGTCGACAGGAGCATGATTCCTCGCCAGTTCTTGCAGAGTATGGCGTAAGCCGCCCTTCTTTGGTACTTTCACGAGGTAACCTCTCCTCCAGTCAGTAGGTACCTTTTCCTCCTTCCAGACCTTTTGCAATAATGGAGTCAGCATATCTGCTGTCGTCTCTGGGTCCGCTTTCAGTGCTTCAGGGGGTATTCCATCTGGTCCAGCTGCTTTTCCAGCTTTCAGAAAATAAAAATAAATGACATCAATTCTGAATTTATCCCAAATCGTAACCCTAACATCAATCCTAACCCCAATTACAACCCGTATCCTAACCCTAATTATGACCCTAACCCTAACCCCAATACTTACCTTAACCTCTCTAATCCTAACTCTAACAAGATATTAACACAATGTCCAGACAGTACTTAAAAACGTAATCTGGATGAAATTTGCTCCTTAGTTGGTGAGTAGGGTTGATATTTCAGTTATGATAATGACTGGTGCTGTTAGCCAACAACTAGCATATGCGTTGAAGGTCATTGGAGTGTTCGCACTTCTTGGACGCCATTGTTGAACTTCGCCTGCATAACTATTCATAATTACCCGCATACTTCATACACATCGTTGGTGTTTCCTAAAAGTGAGACTTGCTTATACATGTCTACGCATATCACTGATCAGATTTCAGATTGACAAGTCTCTTCATAGTGTAATGTGTAAACTCTGTGCATTGTGTGTTAGCTGTGGAGACAACGGGAAGTATGTTATTAGGAGTTGTAACTTGATCTCTTTTGTTTTAAAGAGCATTTCTGCCAACCTTCCTCCCTTAGAAACATTGAATATTTACTTAAGGTTTTGAGCTCTGCTGAACGTTTTAGTCGAGGATGAATTCATTTCTGTCTATTATATATTCGTGCATATTACATCGTGTTTCCAATGGTTCAAGCGTTTTTGTTGTCTTTTTCTCCTTTTTACACAGATGTTCTGTTTGCAATTCAGATGTGTCTGGAAAACTAGTGGTTGATGTGGACACTCTAGCTGTCAACTGTTCACATACTAAATCTACTGATGTAACTGTCACTAATGAGTGTAATTATCACTTACCCAATAAATCATCCTTACATAGTGCTCGTAGTAATAGCGATCTATCCAGTACATCGGTTAGTTTAGAGAATAGTCTACAAAGTATTACATATTCACAAGCAATTATTGATCACTCATCAATGGATTCTGATCTAGGCCAAAGTATATCATCAACAAGTGATAATCGTCCAATCCGTGAAATACCTCAATCTGATTTACAGTGCAGTGAGTTGAATTTCTCTACCCGTTTAGTTTGAATGATTGCTTCTTTTGTATGCAGCAATACTATTTACAATACTGATAATGTTTGTCTGTCGTTTTGGTATCTATTCTATTGACTGTTAATATGTATTTCATTGAAAAGTTAGTGAAGTGTTGAAGATGTTATCAAAGCTTGCGATAAGACTTCCACGACAAAATCGCAAAGGTTAGAGGATATCAAACAACTTTTTTTCTCATTTTGAGATGTATATCCTTCATTTCTAGATGTAATTTAGTTGATGCCGGAAAGCAGTAACATTCTGGGATGCGGACTTTGCCCTTTTTGGCACACGCTAGCTAGATGTACTTGCATCCTCAGTGAATGATGGTGTCCCCACTGAGACGATGTCACCACTGGACACACTGTCTTCAGACGTCGTTGAAGCATCCGTACTGCAGATGAACATTTCAAAAGAAACGGAGTATTTTGGTCTGAAACAATCAATCAGCGGGATTGTTATTTTTTCCTTTGATTCCTAGAGGAACATAGGGCTTCAGCCGCACGTCTCCATTGCATTCGGTTCTCTGCTAGAGTTTTCACCTGGCTCCAAGTCTGCCCACATGTTTTCATCTCCTCTACATATGACCTCCTCCAAGTCACCCTTGGACGACCAACTCTGCTTTTCTTTCGGGTTCCACTCAAGAGCTTGTCTAGTGATATCACTTGATCGTTTCCTCAGAGTATGGCCAATCCATCTCCATTTCTTCCTGCCTATTTGTTTCACAATCGGTTCCTGCTGTGTTGGTTCGCTCATTCCAAGACATCCCTGTTGCTGATCTTTTCTGGCCGGCCATATGATCTTGAGTATTGAGCGAAGACAGCTAGCTGTTGATGAAGGCCTGTAGTTTGTTTGAGATGCTCTTTATGACGCGCTGGCCAAGTCTCTGATCCGTATAGTGAGTAGCACTGACTTCACATTGGAGTTGAAAATCCGGATGTTATTTTTGATGGTGAGTGCTGTTGACCTACACACAGACTTGGGAGTAATGAAAGCTTGTCTTACTTTCCCGATCCTCGCTGCTTTGATATCCTCGTCAGTTCATTCGCCTGTAGTTGAAACTATGCTTCCCAGGTGGCTGGTAAAGGAGGTTGCTTCTTTCAGATTTCTCCCATTTATGCTGATGGTTCTCTGTTGTTGTTTTTACTGTTGCTGTTGTCCAGGAATCTTCATCACCTATCCCTGTTTTCACTATGTTCACCTGTAGTGAAGTTCTATCTTTGATGCTTCTTCTTCTGCCAACTTGTTGCTTTTCACTTGCATATCTTCCAGTTTGTGGGAAATCAATCAACGGGAAGCACAAATTAACTTAAACAGATAATATTCTCACACTAGTAGAATATAATTTCTTCTCTTTACAGAAAAAGAATACTAGAAAATGTGTTACTTGAAGGTTAATTTGTCCGATGTGTAACAAGTCTTCTCCGTATTGATGGGAAAACGTGATTACTTCCTTCTTTAGACTTCAAAACAGTATGTATCTGCGCTAAATAAATGTTTGTTTTCGTGACACTCATGCGTCACAAAAAGCATTTCAGACAGTCTTTAGACTTTCATCAACAGCTACTTTCTCTTGGTGCGCGAGATCATATTGTCTGGAAAAATTGGCAACAAGAAGCTCTGGCAACGAACCAGACAAGAACCTTATTTTCCAACAAGTTTGCAGAAAGAAATGAGGGATAGATTGGATATACACTGAGAAGACCATTGAGTGACGTCACACGCCAGGCCTGCCATCAAGTGGAAAACGAAGATTGTTGTTATTAGATGGTTGGAGACAATCGACAGGAAGCCTTGGACCTAGCTTTCGTGCTAGTTGGCACTCATCAGCAAGGCGTCTCTGACTGCAGCACTGGGTGACGCGGGTTCGAATCTCAGAAGGGACATGAATTCCTTTGAGGGTTCAGATACGCCTTGCTGATGAGTACCAACTAGCACGAAACCTAGGTCGAAAGCTTCCTTTGGGCGATTGTCTCCAACCATCTAATATCATCGAATCAATGTGCACCGTGATGAAGAGCTACCTAGAATGGTGGCCACATTGCAAAACCTGACTGATAGAATTCAGTCTGTACCAAAGAAAGGACTAGACACATCACACTAGTCCAATCGAAAAACGGAAAACCACGAGTTAGGCATTTAAGAATGATTTAGAAAGCAGAGGACACGAAGTTCAGTAAAGATATCTTTTCGATGATTTCATTTTCAAAAGCTGTTCAATCTCATTTAAATACATAAATTTTGCATAGATACAATTCTCATTTGATTCCACATAATTATGAGGGCGAATAAAAGGTGACAATTATTTTACAACTTGATCTAGTTTACGAGAGGCTTAAAAAACAAAATTACACAAGATTAGTACGAATTACAGGTGTGAACATATAATGAGCATGGAAATAAATTCAAATAATAATTTTCAATTTGATTTGGAAGTTAGGAGGTGTAAATATAGATTACAAGAGGCTTAGATACAAAAATTACACAGGATTAGAATATAACTGTCAAATAGTTATTTTAAACGAATTACAAATGTGAGCAGAAAGAGTATGGAACAAACTTAAAATAACTGTTCTTATAACTGAAAAAAGTGGGATGAATTGAATAAAGACAAAGAGAGAAAAATCACACACACACACAACGAACAAAAAAAACAAATAACCGAAGGCTAAGGGAACCTACCGAACTAGGTTCATGGTAGTTGTAAAGGTTGGAATAGGTTTCTTTTGAACACACACACCAGGCTTTTCAATGCATATTGCAGTGCAAAGAAGTCGGAAACATACTACCTTTGGTAGGTTTCTGTTGGCTTTGTAAATGACTTTGAATGAATCAGTTGAGATACTGTGTTAGGTGTTTATCAGATATTCAATTTTGGCAATTCTGACTGAACCTTTGGCTCCTCTTTGCATCCATGCTGGGTAATGTTCTCTAACATATTTTGTTTGAAAGGACGCGTATACAACGACCTATGTACTTAGCTCCACACGAGTAAGTGAACTGGTATATACACACATTAGGAATGACATGGAGGGGGGGTCGTGCGTGGAGGAAGTGATAGCTTATGTACATTCGTGGAGTCAGTTAAGAAGGACTGCAGAGAACAGTATGGAATAGGGATGGACTGTTGAAGTCCTATGTTCCATTCGGAATCCAAAGGGAATAATTATAAGTAAATGTTTATTTAGGTGACTCTTATTCTCAGAACTTACTATATATATATACCAATTCGTGATTTAGCGCGACCCCAACCAATGTCGTCGGTGGGACACATGCCATCTGGTTGGACCTCACTGGTCACGACTTCTCACTAGAACTCCAGGAAACTCCATCTTGTAGCTATTCACTAGCGAGCAGCAGATTAATTTTCTATAGTTTGGTTTGTAAGGCTTAGTTATATTTTTACGAGTTGATCACGGATTGATATAAGTTAGAGAACCATTGGAACACCTTCAGGGAGTACTGAACAGCTGCCGTTTCATCCTAGTTTGGGAATCATCGGCAGCACACACCCACTGGTTGGGGTCGCGCTAAATCACGAATCGGTAGAAGTTAGAATTCATGAGCCATTGAATTGGGTCCCAGTGGCTGAATGGTATATGAGCCAGCTTGCCGTGTAACTGGAAGGTCCTGGGTTCGAATCCCAGTGAGTGCGTACTGCCGATGATTCCCACACTGGGATGAAACAGCTGTCCAGTACTCCCTGAAGGTTTTCCAATGGTTCTCTAACTGATATCAATCCGTGATCAACTCGTAAAAACATAACTAACCCTTACAAACCAAACTATATATATATATATATATATATATATATATATAGTAATTAGGGTGAGGCTTAAAATTGTATGCTCATAATGTGTGTACGTTTATAGTGCGTACCTCAGTTACGCGTTACACTGTTAACTTTCATATAGAATGGGTGTAATTCACAGTTTATTATTAGCATATTTATACTGATTGACATACTTCCTACCTACTTTATGTTTTAAACATACCATAAACACAGTGGGTTATGCAGCAATAAGTGTATTAATAAAAATAAATACAAAAGTGTTCTCCAAGTGTGAGGAGAGTAATAATGTGATGTAAGTTGATAGTTAACTAACTGATGAAATAGTAGGGTGTTATAAATAATTATAAATGCTTTTATAATACTCATGTAGCTTCATCACACAGCTATACCCTTTTTGATTGACATAAAACCTCTTCAACACTTTTATTTTAGTTACTCTTTTACCTTTTAGATAAACATTCCATTGGTGATGATACATCAAATCCACAGAAAAATACTTCCAAAGTTAAAATTCAATCTCTAGACTCTAACTTATTGATGAAGTGTACTCCAAAAGGACTAAATGAAGGTTGGCATACTATTCGTAGTAATTTTCTTGCTGTGAATGCTTGTATTCAAAGTTGTCGATGTGCACGAGCTGTTTGTGGTCCTGCGCCTTGGGCACATCTAGGCGATGGTTGTCTTGATTTAATTCTAGTTCGAAAGTGTTCACAGCTTGAATTCTTACGATATCTTATGCGTATAGCTAAAAATCGTCATATGACACCAGAAGAGAATCCTTTCAATTTTCCTTTTATTACGGTTCAAAAAGTTCGTGCTTTTCGTTTTGTTGCCTATAATAATCATTCGACCTATGTGGACGACAGTGTTGAAAAACATTTGAATGATAGACAAAATGTTGTTATTGATTGTGGAAAAGCACACAATGATGAATTGAAGTCAACCACTGATGATTCATTTACTCAACCTCAACCATTACCTCATCACTCACACTTGTGTATAAAAAATTCATCCTGTACGCATAAATCTTCCAGTCAAAGTTATAAAAAAACATCTCTTTGGTGTTGTGATGGTGAATTAATTCAAAAATCAAATATAATTTGTTTGTAAGTTTTAAAAATTTCAATTTCAAAATTTGATTATTGTAAAAATAATAGTCTTCATGTGGAGTGTTTTATCTATGCACCCGTTTTGTATTCTGTCGGAAATTTCCTTAGCACTTACAATCGATAGTATTCCCGTTTTTCTATCGATCATCAAAAGATGAAAGATTCTCGGTCACTAGATTGTGATTCATTCATTATTTAATATCATCCAAGGTGTGGAGTTGTGGCTTGTTGGTCTAGGTTGACCAACTGATTTCGGTTACACAAAAGTGGAACAGTTCCAGTTTTACACACTCCATGTAGCACACAAAGTGGAGAAAAGATTCAAAAGAACTACAATATAAAACAAAATAACTGAGCAAAGAATATACTTTTTGATAAATTCCTCTTCTGGTTCTACAATTATATGCATATATGTTTATATACATAGAATATTCTAGATTAGTAGTCAATAACAATATTAGTGTTTTTAAATAACATCGACTTGTAAAGTATGATCAATGCAATTAAAGTTCATTAAAGGTGCTTAAATCATAATAATAAAGATATATTAGCAAATAGAATATCAACTAAGATTAGGAAAATTCCACAAAAATTGAGGATCATTCCAAGCAAGATGGCCAAGGTAATGATAATGTCTGAACTAACTTCTTTTAGATGCACAAATTAGGCTTGTTAATATGGATCCTCACAGCCTCAGCAATATTTAGTAGTCGAACTCTTAAGGCAAAATTGAGATTCGCAGATATGCGGTAAATGATCCTGAAAGCATGGTTAACGTCAATCTTGTGTTCTGTCTCCACAAGATGAAACAGAATAGCGCTGCGAATAAATTTTGTTTGTCCTTTGCTTAACCACGCAGGGTGATGTTCGGAAATTCGAAGAGAAACATGCCTAATTGTACGGCCTATGTAACTGGCTCTACAGGAGCAGTCAAACTGGTAGATACACATGGAAGAGGCGAAATTAGGCAGTTTAGCTTTTACTCCCGAACGCAAAAGAGGAGTGGTTTTAAAGATACAACGGAATTCAGCAACAGGGAATGCTCTTTTTACCGCATTTCTTATGAGCTGTGTTAGTATCTCACTGATGTCCCCAAGGAACTGCATTTGTCAGAAGAAGGCCTTTTTTGAAACTGTCGGTAACTTGGGTTGCTTTGATTTTAGATTCATATTCTTATCGATAAACTTTTCAAAATAACCATTCTCACTTAGCAACCGTTTAATATTATTAAGTTCCTCATCAAGACATTCATCCGAGAGAATTGCTCTTGCTCTGTGAACCAAGCACTTTATCAGATTGCGTTTGTATTTCAAGGGCACGAAGCTGAGAAAATGAGTATGCTGACCCGTTGATGTAGATTTTCTATATACACTTCTTCTTATTGTGCCATCCTCTTTTCTGGTCGTAAGGATGTCTAGAAATGAAATACTAGAGTCTTCTTCTTTTTCAATAGTAAAATTTATTGCAGGATGAACCTTGTTAAATTTATCCAGGATGCTCTTTGCTTCCTTCTTGTTTTTCATAATCAAAAATGTATCAATCATGTACCGACAGTAGAATTCGAGTCCATTAATTCCATCCCATTTTCTAGTTTCACAAGTAAAATGTAGACTAGAATGGGTCCTAGTGGTGACCCCATTGACACACCGTCGATTCGTCTATATAGTTCCTTGTTCTCCAGTAAGCAGAAATCTATGAGAGAAAGAATGGTAACATGGTAAAACAATAAGGTTTAATCGGTCTGTGAGACCGCAAAGAGTGATTGCATCTACATCAACCATTGTAACGAGTCATATCACTAATTATCTCCAGGTATATTGGTTCTCAGCATACTGAGAACCCCAGCCAAAGCAGTCTACACCGCTATACGTGACTCGAACTGTCAAAGACTTCATAGATGGATTGCTAGTTTTGGTTTGACCACCTGTAGCTCTTTTCCAACCTGATCCTATATTAGCTAACCCATAGAGGAAGGAGATGGCTAGGTTTGCGTAACACATGTCCTAGCCATCTTAAACGATGTGGTTGTACAACCTAGTCGATTGACTTTCTTTGCCTAACTTCAGTAATACTCACCCTATTATATAGCCTAACATGGAGATAGAACGCAAATTTATGAACAAAGACAACTAGCCTTTATATTATCTTCAACTTTCAGTGACCATATCTCACAGCCATAAAGGAGAACGGAGTGTAATGCTGTGCAGTACACTTGTCCTGTAATCGATAGTTGGCTATCACGTCTACACCATGGATGATGTAAGTTGGCAGTTAGTCTAGGTACTCGGCCGTCAATCACTGGTTTACGGATTCGAATCCCACCCCACTTATGGTGAGGTTTGGGAAGTTGGTACAGTATGGCACCAAGAAAGATGCACCAAACAATATTAGTAAAACAACATAGATCAAAAGTAAAAAAGAAAGAAAAGAAAAATATATATAAGTAAAGAACGGATAAAGAACTTCATCTGGAAGGAAAACACTCATGCTTAACAAGTTCAAACAGTATTCGTTAACTATCATCGGGAAGGGAAGCATGAAGGAAATTCCAACACGTTCGCCATTGATTACGATTCTTGGCTATATCCGATAACGTTTCGAGCCATCGATTTGAGCTATCTCTCGGACCCCAACCAGGGAGTCGTGACACACCAACCGATGCTAATCTAGCACAAAAATCCTTCATCCCACGACGCCACGTCATGGACTGACCACCTCTCCGCCTTTTCCATCCCGTCCCAGGGCTAGCGAACAGAGACCTGTACGGAAGCCTCTGGGGTGACATTCGCAGCACATATCCAAGCCACCGGAGCCGGTGTTTCCAGATGACGACATTCAATGAATGGTGATCTCCACTGTATTCAAACACACGCCGCCGAACCTCAGAATTACTCATGCGACGATGCCATCGACCGCAAGCAATCCTGCGGAGACAGCGGTGATCGAACACGCAGAGTCGCCGCACATCCTCAGCTCGAAGAGGCCAGGTTTCACAGGTGTAAAGCAGCGCAGCCCGCACCGAAGCATTGTATACCCGACCTTTGAAAGCCAGGCTAACGTCGCGATGGCGCCATAGGTGGCTCAAGTTGATGTATGCCACCCTAGCCTTCATTATACGGTTGGAAATCTCATCCGTCACCCCTCCGCCAGCACTCACACAACTACCCGGTACACAAACTTATCAACAACTTAAAGCGGTTCACCCGCAAGAGTGAGTGCAGGTACAGGCTCCTGCCAATCTTGTAACAGTACTTTGCACTTAGACGGCGCAAAGTACCTACCATACTTACAGACACTGGGAAGTCGGGTAGTATCACTCGTCCTCACACAATATGTGTGGCTCACTGCCAACTCCATGGCATGATTAAGTAAGCTAAAGTATGGTAGTCTTGTACCCGATCATTCAAGCGAAATAAGATGAAACTACTCTTCAGCGGTTTTTTTGAAATTTTCAATGGATTTCCTAACGGATATTGGTTGTTGATAAAATTTATCTACATATCATTTCTGTTTTCTAACTTGAGTTTTAGTTTTACATTAAAATTATTACCAATAATTAGGTGACGTTAGTCAACAAGTAGTAGAGATTTTGAGGTTTAGGATGGGTAAACATAATTAAGGAATTTAAGATTAGTTGATGTATACAGCTTACCAATGAGCAGGACCCGACGGAATTATTCCGGAGGTGTTTAAATATGGGGGTGACATACTAGTTTGTAGATTAACTGAGGTACTAGGCAAAGTCTGGGAATCAGAGACAGTCCATCAGACTGGGGTAAGTCACTTATTATACCGATATTCAAGAAGGGAAACAAGTCCTCGTGTGATAATCATAGGGGGATCAGCCTAACGAACATAGTCTCTAAAATCCTAGGCTCAGTAATCATGCATAGACTAAGCAGAACTCGGGAGGAACAGACAAGGGAAAATCAAGCAGGCTTTAGACCAGGTAGAGGGTGCATAGATCATATCTTCACTCTTCGACAGATTCTAGAACATAGACACACTTTTCGGCGTCCAACAATTGTCATATTTCTTGACTTGAAGGCGGCCTTCGACTCCGTGGATCGAAAGGTACTATGGCAATGTCTGACTGTGAAGGGAGTGCCAAGAAAGTACATTGCACTAATCAAGGCACTCTATTCAAACTCACGTAGTCGTGTAAGGGCTTATGGGGAATTGTCATCTGAATTGGTAACAACCAGTGGTGTCCGACAGGGATGTCCACTTTCCCCATTTCTGTTTAACTTCATCATAGATATGCTAATGGAAGTATCCTTAACTGAACGTAGTGACTTAGGAATCGACTTGTTACCAGGGAATAATCTTATGGACTTAGAATATGCAGATGACATAGTCCTGTTAGGGGAGGATGCTGACAAAATGCAGAGTCTTCTGAACACCTTGAGCAGCAATCTTCGTATGTTTGGCATGCGATTCGCCCCTGCAAAATGTAAGATGCTGCTACAGGACTGGACACGTCAACCCTAACTTAGTGATAGGGAGTGAAGTGATAGAACATGTTGACCACTTCACCTACTTGGGAAGTTGTATTAGCACCAACGGACTGATTGGCGATGAAATCTCAGCACGGATCCGAAAAGCTCGAGCTGCTTTCGCTGACTTACACCATCTCTGGCGTAGGCGTGACATCCGGTTATCAACCAAGGGACGTGTGTACTGCTCATCAGTTCGCTCCGTCCTTCTCTATGGCTCTGAAACATGGCCAATACGCGTTGAAGACATGAAAAGGTTGACTGCTTTCGATCATAGATGTCTGCGATCTCTGTCTCACGTTAGGTGGTTTCACAAGATAAGTAATGTTGACGTTAGGCGTAGAGTGTTGGGCAAAGAGGGAAAATCAATCGACGAGGCTATAAAGTTACATAGACTAAGATGGCTAGGTCACGTGCTGCGCATGCCTAACCACCGCCTCCCCCGACGGGCATTGCTAGCTGATATAGGTTCAGGTTGGAAAAGAGCCAGTGGTGGCCAAACAAAAACATGGCATCAATCCATGAAATCCTTGACAGTTAAACTGAGTCAGGTAGGGAGATGCAGACTCCCGGGTTGGGGCCCTCGGGACTCTAGGAATCAATGGCTGGAGACAATAGGTGACATGGCTCAAAATCGTTGTCAATGGCGCAGATGTATTCAGTCTCTGTAATCTTTCATATTCCTTTCTACCATTACCCATTCTGTTTCACTCTTATACTTGTCAAACTCTATTGATTCTCTTCACTCATCTTCTTGTCTACCTCTGTGTGCTATTTGGAACGTGGCAACTCGAACTGCTGCACTTCGGTGCCAAGTTCTATGTTGAATCCAGACAGACAGACCAATGAGCTATTGCATTATCAGTAATGCGTAAATTAATGATAACTAATAGGGAAACAGATGAATGAATTACACGAGAATATCAAGGTACAAGTAAGTTAATTGAATTAGCTAGAATAGTAATCACAATCAAATTACAATCTACTGCTAACTTCTACTAGTTAACTGTCTTGGGTGGTTTTTAATCAGTTATTCTCACCCCTTTTATACCTGAAAATCGATAATTCTTATTGGCTAGCATGACCACATGAGTGGCATAATTTTAGTATGGAACTATATTGTTAGAGTAGGACTGTTGTTGAGGAATATATTTCTATTCTCAACTTGCGTTTTCCTACTTTTTATTGATTATAATTAAATAAAACAGTCCTTGTGGAGTGTATTGACTAATTTTCAATAAACTCTGATATTGTTTTCACACGAGTTCTTGATTTATTCGTGGGTGAATCAAATTCTCATTATTTCTAAATAGTCTAGTCATTCAGTATTTTAGAAATATCTTAAAAGCGTCATTGTATAGTGACAATCTGTTTAATCTCTTTGCTGAATGAAATCGTATAGATTATATCGAAAATCAAACTAAATAATATATTTAATAGGGTAGTCTTCGCTTCAATGGGTTGATCGCTTACGAGATCTCAGCACCGATACATAAGGCTTGTTTCGCGTATGCCAACTTACGCCATCGCTGGTCGACTGCCTGTCGACTAAACGACGCGTGTACTGCTCATCAGTTCGCTCTGTCCTCCTTTTTAGCTGTGAGTGAGACATGACCATTGCAAGTGGAAGACATGAAAAGGCCGGCTAGCTGTCTTTGATCACTGGTGCTTGTGTTCTGTCTCCCGTGTGGTTTTGGTGGTATAATAGGGTGAGCGATATTTAGGTTAGGCATCGGTCGAGTGCTAGGTAAGGAGAGGAAATCAGTCGATGAGACTGTGAAGTTACACTGATTGAGGTGGTTGGGACATTCCATATTAGTTTGTTTATTAGATGTATTACACAGTGAAACAGTATTATTTACTGGATGACGTTTCGAACACAACTGTTTATAATCATATCAGTTATAATCACACGACTTCGAAACTTTCGTTTCATACTTTTCTCTATTCTTTCCTATTTGTCGTCGTAGGCGTAGTAGGATTTTCCAGATATCTGAGACAGGTGTTGAATCATTCCTATTACATGTATTTGCAGTTGATCCGGTAAAGAAAGCTTCTGTTATCAATCTCTCCATCCACCCTGTGACATTAGATTTTAAAACTGTCATCATATCCCATCCTATTGTATGGTTGTGTTGCTCATTAATCGCCTTCGTTGACGGGCGATGTTAGCTGACTGATATAGGGTTGATGGGGTTGGAAAAGAGGTAGTGGTGGTCGAACGAAAACATGGCGTCATCAGTGAATGAAATCCACAACAGTTAGTTTAAGCCAGCCGCCACGTAGTGAGGTGTAGACTGGCTTCCTGGTTGGAGTCCTCAGCATGGTGAAAGCCAATGATGGCTGGAGACAAAAAATCGTTCTTAATGGCGCAGATTCATTCACTCTTTGTGATATACAATATCCAGAAAAGGTCTATTGTTCTTCCATTTTACTACTTTTTTGCTTTCCCACTTCTGTTTGTAATCCGTGTTTTGAATCTCTGTTTACTGTTTTCTCTTGCTATGTGTGCTACAAGGAGGGAGTGTGGCAACTCGGACTTCTGCTTATCTGTGCAAAGTTCTATGCTGGAACTAGTCAGTTAGTCAGTCAGGGTGGTCATCTGACAACTAGGTATTTCTGTTTCATTTCTTGTATTCCAAGCGGAACATAAGGTTTCAACGTGTATCGTCTCAGTAGTGACGGTGATGTTTCTATAGGGTAGGGTTGACAACGTCACACTCAATCTCTCCTCTTTTCCGTGTCTACTATTGGCTAGTAAACTAAGCATGGAATCGAACCCCAACCACTTGCATCGCTGAAGAGCATTCTACCTTTAAACCGTAAACGTCTCCAGGATGAGGTAGACATAAATTATATTCTATTGTTTAGTAAAGACATGAAAGACTAAATTTATTCTGTTGTGAAATGTTTACTTTCTTCAAAGGAATAAAGTTTCAACTAATTTTATTGTTAAAAACAATAAAAATTTAGGCTAAAAAAACAAAAAAAACGAAATGACCTTTGTAGTTTGATTTCATCTATTCAACAAAATTGTGATAAACAATGAGCACACACACCATTAGGAGAACAAAACTATAGTTTTAATTAAATGATTAGGTATATAATAAATATTATGAAACCATGGTAACACGTTTAAAGTACACTTTATCTAAATAAAGTTTTATTTACATGTGAATTTAATTCAGAAAGTTTAATTCATCTAGTTTAGCTAATAATATTTTATTATATAAGAAAAACAATAACACTTTAAGACTTGAATTGTGATTAAATCTTTACTAACTCGTATATTTTCAAGTGTTGGTTTGTAAGGATTAGACTTGTTTATTACGAGTTTACGAGTTAATGGGCCATTGAATCGGGCCTCAGTGGCTGAATGGTATATGAGCTTACCTTGTAACTGGAAGGTCCTGGGTTCGAACCCGGCGGTGTGGTTGCGTACTACCGATGATTCCCAAAACTAAGATGAAACACCTACCCAGTACTCCAATACTTGTTTTCAATGGTTCCGTTGTCAAACTCGTAATAACACGTATATGCATAAAAATATGAATAAAATTATAAAATATCTTATTTCAATTGACTGACTAAGTTTTTAACGTAGAACTTCACACGACAGTTCAAGTCGTCCTACTCCATGTTGTAGAACGCAAAGGGTGAGAAAAAGAAGATTGAAAAGAACCAATAATAAGTAGAAATGTAGGCGAGAGAGAATAGTAACATGGGGAAAACACGAGGCTTTGGTGAGTATGGGAGATTATGAAGAATGAATACGTTTGAGCCATATCATCAATAGTTTTAAGCCACTGGATGGTCTTAGCATCCCGACGACCCCTACCATTCAGTCCTCACCTGTCTAAATAGCTCAAACCAACACTTCGTAGGTTGATGCCAAGTATCGATATGACCATCCTCATTTTGTGTCAGCTAAGACAGCTTGTCGAGGAAGCAGCTGGTTTGAAATATATATGCCTGTTGTATCCTAGCCATCTCAAACAGTGCAGCTGTATAACCTCATCAACTGACTATAGGGCTAACCTTAGTATTGTCTATAATCAAAGACAAGTGATCTTCGTATATCTTCCACTTTCAACGGTCTTGTCTCACAGCCATAATGAACGGTAGAGAGAATTCCTGCACAGTACACACGTCCTTTGATCAGTAGCTGTATATCACATCTACGCTAGAAACGAAGTGATTTATTCGTGCTGAGATTTCGTCAGTAATCAGTCCATTAAAGTTGATGCAAATAACCAAATAAGTGAAGCGGTCAACAGTGATATTCAACGCATTAATGATCTAAATTACGGGAATATAAGTAACAGATATAATAAGAAGCATGCTTAGTTAATACTACATATCTTATAAAACGATCAATCCAGAAGTGCATCAGTCGTGAATTGAATCCGGACCACATACAGAGTTGGTGAGCATTCAACCGTTGAAACACATGTTTATTTGTTATCTTTATTCCCTTCCCATGTTACCAATGACGATACTGAATAAGCACCATAACTATAATAATGTTTAGACACCTTTACCCATAGCTCAAAACCTCTATTTTTAATGACTACTCTTGTACTAATATTTCCTTTTTATTATCATCTAATGTCAACGTTTTTATAAGTCAAAAAGGTTGTCGTCGAATGTGTTGTGTATTTCTTTTTGCCTCATACTTAATACACACATAATGCATTACTACTGTATTGAATGACTTTACCATTCATTGTCTAATTATTTATTTATCTTGTATCATTTTTTTTTCACCAGTGTTCATCGGAAATTGATACGCTGTTTTGGTCGAGGTCCGGAAAACGATGCTTCAGCGGTAGGGAGTCACTTGAATATGATCTTAGAAAAGCAGGGATTTTATAAGCGAATATTTGAATCTATGGAAAAGGGGAACAATACATACGAATAGTGATTTATTTTGTTGCAATCCTTATACACATATCTCTTCTTTATATATGTGTATGTATCTTTCTTTTTTGATTTTATTCCCCTGTATTTCTTTCGTTTTCCACACTCCTACTATGTTTAGTTGTGAGTCACTGAGTATGTTTAAAGAAAATGTTCCTTGATTAAATATAGGCATGGTTTGCACCAATTACACTTCCTCTATTATCTCTTCATATATGTATACTTTTATGTACATATTCTTCAAATTGCTGTACTGTGATTTATTTTTTATGTTTCTTATATTCATGCGCATACATATTTATGTGCCTGAAATCTCCATGCCAGTCAGGTTTCTTAATTCAGTATGGAATTGTATATAGGTTAATACTATTTATTCCTGTATCTTTGTTAATCAATATTTATCGATTTAATCTGTATTCCGTACGTCATTATATACTTACAACTACTGAATTGTATGAATCTTCAAGTCTTAACTTGATATTTATCCTTATCAAAATATACATATCTAATAGTTGAAATTGGAATTCTAGAGCGCGGTTGGAAATCAGCCTTTATTGATATATCTTCAAGGATTGGTTTTGTAGGGATTTTGTTTGACTAGTTGGAAGATATCATTATGAGCTGACACCAGTGAACCATTGGAAAACCCTTCTGGGATTCCTGGACAGCTGTTTCGTCAGCCTAATTTTGGACTCTTCAATAGTACGCACCCACACCGCGAAGTTCGAACCCACGACCTCCTGGTGACAAAGCCAGCTAGCTCGTAGGCCATTAAGCCACTGGAACCCGATCCAATGACCAGTCCATGAATTCCGACATATGTCAATTCATGACAGCGTGACCACTTCGCAATCTCTTCTTCGATTAGTTACTACCTCGCCTTCAATCTGTTGTACCCTACTGGTCACGACTTCCCAATAGAACCCATGTTAACTGTCGGAATAGGGTCAGTCGCTAGTGAGTAGCACATCAATTTTCAAGCATTGGTTTTGTAGGGATTTTGATTGATTCGTTAGAGGATACCTAAACAATATGACTTGTGAATTCACAGATTATGAGGGCGTGTGAATTCTACGTTTACGGTTTCTGTCTTGTGGGGGGGGAGGGGTCACTTTAAAACAGATTGTGCGTTATTCTTCTTTGTAAATTATCTTTCCTATTGAAGATATTGTGCGTCAGTGGCATAGTGCTTAGGACGCTCGCCGACCATGTACAAGGTTCGGGGTTCGATCCCCGGCCGACACAGTCCTTCACCTCGCTAAGCCAGAAATAATGCTATTAAAGAGTAAATGTTGGGCATGAGCCTACCAACCCCATCCTGTAAAAGTAATCAGCACTGCTACAGAAACTTCAAGCTACTAGCTTGAAGCCCTATGTTCCACTGGGAACGTGAAGGAAAAAAATTGAAGATATTGCTAACTTATCCACTCAGAACTTTGTACATAAGTGCAACAGTTCAGTTTGTTACATTTCACACTTTCGATTAGTAAACCAACGTAGAGAAAACAGATCTAGTGAAACTACAATAGACACTATGAAGGATACTATAATCGCATGGAGTATAATGAATGCAATTGGGAACGTTTGTTTATTAGGTATGTTATCAAAAATCTGTAAGCATTGATTTTCTGAAAGTCGATAAAATTGCTGAATAGTACACATATCCCTTGATGGATAGCCGGATATCACATCTGTACCAAAGGTAATACAAGTTGGCAAATGCCTAGAGACTTCTGTATCCGCAGTGAGATTATGTTGTCAACCGGACAATTAGGGGCTCGTGAAACTTCTTAAGTAAACAAATGCATTAGTAAATTCGACCACTTTACTGCTTATCCTTAAAGTTGTAGTCAGTGTATTTCAGTCCTATGGCGCAATCTTACATTTATAGACAGGAATTTTTCATGAATCTTGCATTTGACAGGGGTACAGTAGTTCAGAAAACTTAATGTATCATATTCATTCAAAATTGATCAGCAGGAATATCCTCCTGTAACTAATTCATTCTTTGAACCATCTGATTCGACCAGTGTGATATCCATCAGTTTACCTATAATTAAATTAAATAGGAATGTCTGTCTTCGACATAGAACTTTGCACCATTGTGCGGCAGCTCAAGCCGCCACACTCCATGTAGCACACAAAGCAAGAGAAGAAAGTAGAAGAAATGCATAATAGAGACAGTAGACAGGGATATCAGACAAAGGAATAGTAATAACGAAGAACAATATAGTTTCATTGGGTCTTATAAGTCACAAGGAGTAGATGCACTTGCGCCATTGAGAGCGATTTTGAGCCATATCACCAATTGTTTCCAACCCGGAAGTCTACATCCTCCTACGTAGCCGGCTTAAACTAACTGTTGTGGATTTCATTGCCCGTCGAGGAAGGCGATAACTAGGCATATGTAACACATGTCCCAACCATCTCAGTCGATGTAATCTCACAGCCTTGTCGATTGATTTCCCCTCCTTACCTAACACTCGACGCCTAACCTCAATATTGCTCACCCTATTATACCACCTAAAACACACGGGATATAGAACGCAGGCATATGTGATTAAAGACAGTTAGCCTTTTCATGTCTTCTACTCGCAATGGCCATGTCTCACAACCATAATGGAGGGAGGTGCGGACTGCTGAGCGTTACACTAGCCCTTTGGTCGATACCCGGATATAACGTCTACGCCAGAGATGGCGTAAACTGGTATATGAGAAACTAGCCCTCTGTATCCGTGCTGAGATTTTGTCAACGATTAACAGGTTGATCTCTGAAGAAATAGGAATGATAACAGTAAACACCCATGACGAACACCACTGGTTATTGTCACTCGAGATGATAACTCTATATAACCTTTGGTATGAGTGGATTATTTCGAGTAGAGTACATGAATTCGCGTAATATTCTTTCAAAGCCAGCATCTCTACTCTTTTTCTCTTTCCTTCACGTTCCCTAGTGGAAAATAGGGCTTCAAGCTAGTAGCTTGAAGTTTCTGTAGCACTGTTTATTTTTACAGGATGGGATTGGTAGGCTCATGCCCACTCTTTCCTCTTCAACATCATTATTTCTGGCTTAGCGAGGTGAAGGATTGCGTCGGTCGGGGATCGAACCCCGGACCATATGCATCGTTGGCGAGCATCCTAACAGCTACTCATAAGCGATGGAGTCAAATGCAGTCTGACGTATGAAGTGTGGTTAGCGTCGGAGACTAAAACCTGTCGAAGGGTAAGAGTTGGACCAATGCGCCTTCATCCGCAACCTGAAGAGTTTGTTTTTTCTAAAGGGCGGTTATTCATGTTCGTTTGTTCCCAGGACTATGGGTTGTCCGACACTCTTAGATAGTATTTTGGTCCTGCGATTATCAACAATCTATACCGATCTTCTGGAACTACATCAGACCCCCATGCACTAAGTGTTACCTAAGCTTGATCGATATTTTATCACATCCTTCCTCAAACACTTCTAGATCGATACCATTCGGTTCCACAGCTTCATCTAACTTAAGATTAGAAACAGATTTTCCAACGTAAAAAGAAGTTGGAGGAAGACAGGTGAACCGCTCCTCTAGATGTTCTGACGAAAGTTCCAGTCACCTGCTCAAAGTTATTGAAGTTTCGTCCTTCTAGGAGATCATTTCACGTACTATGGTGGTGATTCCTCACTGACTGTTGTGGTTGATAAATTGTAGTTAAGTGTTTATGACTTTCTATGGATTGATATCGGTGTCGTTAGGTGAGATCATGTTTCTTCTTATGATTTAAGTTAATACTAACCAGGATAGATGTTTATTTCAAACAGTATTGAAAGAGACGGTGTTCGTAAGTGGTTCTTCGGCACTCGGCCCTATAGGCATCTCAATACAGTTTGTGGACTATCACATCTTCCCCACTTGTGCGTTAAAATCAAACTTCTAGCAGTAAACTAGGTTATCCACTTTTTACACTGCAGTAATTTGAAAAGTAAGGGGGATTAAGAAAACGTTTCGACGAGTTTCACAATCTTATTTACTTTTACAAATTCGTTTAAACGAGCAACGCACGGAGAACTGTTCATCGCTACCCTGTCAAACCCATCATACACCAGTGAGCTTACTAGAACTAGTCAACGAATCAACTGCTGTTGGGGTGAATTTCTTAAATTCAACTTGTTAGTCATGTCGAGTTTGAGGAATACCTACACTTGTGTACTGTATGCTTGTCTCAGAGGTGTCATAGTTTTGGCTAACAAAGTCTTTTCCGATTTGCCTTTAGTTTCTGGCACTGGATCCAAATGGAAGTTATCAGCTTGGTTTTATCAGACTGAGGTCGGTACCCCTCTTCTCCCAGGTTATCAGCAATGGTCAGAAGGTTGAAAGAAAGTAAACTGTATAGGAAATAGTGTTAACAAGATGGTAGCAAGATGATGATGAAGGGGAGTAATAGACAGAAAAATGTTATGTTTATTAAGCTAATTGGGCAGCTGCCAATTACCGCCTGTCTATACCGAGAGTATGACCTCGCCCTCCAAAACTTAATATGGAGTAAGCGGCTTGCCCAGTGATAGTAACCGCCTTTAAATTAACTGCTATCTAGGTGACCTATGTGGCTTGGTAGGAGCTGAATGAACCATCGTTCCAGCTAGGAAAACTGGTTGAGTGATTGCGATTTGAAAAACCTGATATCTTGTCAGAGGAGCACCTTCCTATTGGTGGAGAGTGCTCTACAATAAACTAGTCTTTTTGTTTGATTTTCGTGGAAGACTTATCATGTTTCATCTCAGACCTATACTTCATAGCAGCGATTATGAGACTGTAAGGTCCCAATTTGTTATTGTGCTTTTCACTTCGGAACTCAGCTAGATGGCGATCAGCTTAGATCCATGGTTCAGAACACCTGCAGGAAGATAGAAGTCAGCTGTTGAATACCAAGGGTAGCTGAAAAGTGAATCACATGAATATGATCGCTTCATGAGAGTTTTAGCTTTCATTTGTAAATTTATAAGTTGAACAATAGTAGATACGGTTATTTTTTTAATTCTCTAGATATAATGGAGCGTTGGATTGGTGGGTAGCTATTCTTTTATTGACAATCAGGTTTACTTGGGAAGTGTTAGACTTTTTTGTTATAACAGTAGTGATCACACTGGAATTTGTGGGTTCGTTACAACTGTTACTTCAATACGAAAATATACGTAGCATTCAGGTTCTACCCGAGGACTTAGCGAGTGTTGTCACCCAGTGGTCTCCTCAGTGTGCGTCCGATCTAGCTTCGTTTTCTTCTGAATACATGTTGAGCAATAGGTTCCTGATTGATTCGTTCACAGGGTTTAATGTTGCTAATCCTTTCTGGCCATCTCGTCTTCAGTAGGGAACAATGATACTTGTTGATGAAAGCTTGAATTATTATTATTATTGTTCCCTTGGGTTCCTAATGGAACATAGGGCTTCAACTGCACGTCTCCACTTGCCACTTCTGTCTTCTGCTCTACTTTTCACCTGCATCCATGTTAGTCCATACTCTTTCAACTCCTCTTCACACGATCTCCTCCATATCACCCTTGCACCAACGACACACTCGCCGCTTCCCTTTCGGCCTGGTTCCACTCGAGCGATGGCCTGACGTGCGCGCGATGTCACCCAGCGGCATCCTCAGCGAGCGAGTGTCCAATCCATCTCCACTTTCTCCTGCATCTTTATTGGTTGGCGATTGGTTCTTGTTTTGTTTGTTTGTTCCCATAGTTTCTTGTCGGTGGTGATTCTTTCCGGCCCGGCCATCTGACTGATCTTCAGCATAGAGCGAAGACAGTTGTTGGTTGATGAAGGTCTGCTACAGGCTGTTGGAAATATTCTTTGTAACCCGCCCACCAAGTTTCTGATCCGTATAGAAGATCTGACTGACTTGATGTTTGTATTGAAAATCCGACTGAATTTTGTTGTTGATACTGGCTGAGTGACGAAGATTTCCAGATTGGTTTCAGGTTGATGAATGTGTTTCCCACCTTCCCGATTCTCGCTCGATTCGACATCCTCGTCCGTTCTGTCTGCCTGTATTTGAGACAATGCTTGAAGTAGCCTACTCAAAATGCCTGTCATGATGCGCCTGGTTCCTGATTCACATAGAAGAACTAACTGACTTAACTTTAGTGTTGAAAGTCAGAATTTTGTTCCTTAGGCTGAGTGTAGAGGATTTCCAAAGTGATTTCAAAGTGATGAGTGTCCGTTTCAACTTTCCGATTCTGGTTTTGACATCCTCATCCATTCCGTCTGCCTGTAGTTGAAACAATACTGCCTAGGTAAGTGAAGTAAGCAACCTCTTTCAAATTTCTCTTGTTGATAGTGATTAATACTTGTAGTTGTTGGTTGGTTGGTTGGTTATCTCCATCACCTTTGTCTTCTTCACGCTCTTTTGAAGTCCTATCTCTGCCGCTCATTCTGCCGATTTCTTGGTTTTTGCCTGGAAGTCTTCGAGCCTATGTGAAATTTTACATAAATCATCCGCGAAATTCAGATCTTCTCGAATCTCATTGTCGATTGGTTCAATGTATTCCAGCCCTCTTGCTTCTCATGCATAGTCTGACGCATAATCCACTCCACCACAGTTAGGACTATCATCTGTAATAGTAAGCAGCTTTGTCTTACTCCTGTATTCACTTCGAACGCCTCACTGAGTTTTCTGTTGTGTAACATTTGACATAATGTATTGTTACCTGTTACTTAAATGTCACTGACACACACACACACATGAATCTTGATCACAGGCAATACAACTTTGTTTATTTTGTTTTTGATAACTATTCATCAGTGATAAATGATTGGAGAAGATTTTGAAAGACGAGATACGTCCTTAGACATTTGGAGTTTTATTTCACTGAAAAAGTTCCAACCAGTTTGCCGAAGAAAACATTGGAATTATTTAATTCTATTCCACTGGGATTTGTACAGACATAATGTTTACTTTTCACTCGACGTCCAATGTTTGTAAAAACTGTCCAATCAAATCTTGATCAGATTTCGTATAAATGTCACATAATTTATAAGTGAATTCGTAACTGTTACTTGATAGCCTTTACAGTGGAAAAACGATGATAACTGATAGTATCTCAACTCACTGAGTATTGATCAGTAAAAAAATGGCGTAGCTTTTAAAAAAGTCTAAATGATAAAATCAGAGGATAAGTAATGTGAAAGAATTTCCAGAATTAATAAAAGTTCACAAAAGTTCTTATTCAATCATAATACAAAGAGAATCAAGAATATCCTAATTTTAGAAATGAAAGAAGACAATTATTACTTTCAAATATAATAAAGTTGATAAAAAATTGTACTTTATAGAAAGGTGAAGTAAGTTTTCTATTCTTGATTTTCATTCATCTATATTGATTAAATCAATATCGATTTTATGCTTATTATTCAGATAATGAGTAATATAAAAAAAAGTATTGAAAGTGAAATAGGTAAAATAGTACAACCAAGCCTTGATGATGCAGCGATATTTGTTTCCAGGATTTCGGCATGAACTGACATCGACTAGAAGACCAGTGGAAAACGTGGAAGTACTAAAGAGCTGTTTCATCTTGAAACCAATCAAATCCTTGCAAAGCAACACTTGAATATCAATCTGATGCTCAGTAGCAACTGGCTCTATTAGGTAGTTACTGGAGTTACCTGGATTCTAGTGAGAATTCTTGATCACTGAGCTACAACAGGTAAGGTGTGAGGACTAATACTCGCCACCGATGACATTCGCTAGTGGTAGCGCCATATCGTGAATTAGCAGAAGTTGGAACCTCGCCAGGTACTAGCTTGCTAGGCTACTAGCTTACCAGTTTTCTCGCCGGTCCCAAGCCATGATAAAGAGGCAGGGTTAGGGCGTGGTGCTAGCAACTCCACCCCTGTAAAACAACCAAATCGCTACAGAAACTTCAACGAATAAATATATTAAAAATTCTAAAAACATAAGCAATAGCCTTACTTTTCGCTGGAATCGGGGAAGTGAAATGACGCAGGCTGGTGAAAGCCTTCGGGAAGCCAGTCAGCCGATGTGCCTTCTTTCGATGAAAGCAAAAGTAAGGATGGGTACCTGGAATGTTCGCACAATGTACGAAACTGGAAAGGCTGCCCAGATAGCCGCTGAAATGAGAAGGTACAGAATAGAAGTGTTGGGAATCTGCGAGAGCAGATGGAACGGAACTGGAAGGTGCCAACTACCTACTGGAGAGACAGTAATCTTTTCCGGCCACCTAGAGGACAACCATGAGCACACCGAGGGAGTGGCCATCATGATGTCACCAACAGCAACCAAAGCTCTCATGCAGTGGGAACCAATCTCCTCCAGGATAATGACAGCCAGGTTCAACTCAAAAGGAAGGAAAGTTACAGTCATTCAATGCTATGCGCCTACAAACGTCTCAGAACAAGAGAAGAAGGAGGCGTTCTACAGACAACTACAAACAGTAATGGACAACGTCCCAAATGGCGATATCAAAATCCTGATGGGCGACATGAATGCGAAGCTGGGAGGAGACAACACAGGAAGAGAACTCACCATGGGTCGTGAGGCCCTCGGTGAAATGAACGACAATGGTGAACTCTTCTCAGACTTCTGCGCCTTCAATGATTTGGTGATTGGCGGTAGTGTGTTCAAACACAAGGATATACACAAGACGACATGGATTTCACCAGATGGAAACACCAAGAATCAAATAGACTTCATCTCAATTTCAAGAAAGTGGAGACGGAGCCTACTGGACACAAGGTCAAGGAGAGGAGCAGATGTGGGTTCAGACCACTATCTAGTACAAGGGACTTTCAAGGTGAAACTAAAAGCCTCGAGGATAGCTGGGGATAGGCCACAATGCAAGTTCAACACTCAATTACTGAAGGACACAACCACAAAAGACACTTTCACTGCAACTGTCAGAGCAAAGCAGGAAACACTACGCGACATCACTGAAGAATCATGCGTGGAAGAACATTGGAAGTCTCTGAAGGCGATTCTCAACGAAACGTGTTCAACGGTTCTAGGAAGAAAGAAGAGACAAGACAAGGAATGGCTCTCAACGGACACTTGGAAATTAATAGAAGAGAGGAGAATGGTGAAAGAGAAAATGATTCAATGCAAGGACGGACAGGAGAAGGAGACGCTGAGCTCAACTTACAAAGCACTGGACAAAGAAGTGAAGAAGAGTGCTAGGAAGGACAAAAGACGATTCTACGACAATCTAGCTACTGAAGCTGAGAAGGCAGCAGGCAAAAGGGACCTGAGGACACTATATCAGATAACCAAATCTCTATCCGGGAAGAGATCAACACAAGCGAAACCTATAAAAGACAGCCAAGGGAACCCATTACCAAGGAAGAAAAACAGATTAAACAATGGGCGGATCACTTCAAAGGACTCTTGAACCGACCATCACCTGCAACCCGTCCAGAAATACCAACAACAGCGCGCACACAACTGCAAGTTGACACCAATCCTCCAACGAGAGCTGAAGTCTTGAATGCAATCAAACTTCTGAAAGCTGGAAAAGCAGCCGGACCAGATGGAATACCCCCTGAAGCACTGAAAGCAGACCCAGAGACGACAGCAGACATGCTGACTCCATTATTGCAAAAGGTCTGGAAGGAGGGAAAGGTGCCTACTGACTGGAGGAAAGGTTACCTCGTGAAACTACCAAAGAAGGGCGACTTACGCCAACTCTGCAAGAACTGGCGAGGAATCATGCTCCTGTCGACGCCAAGTAAAATCCTGAGTCGCATCATCCTGGAGAGATTAAAGGACGCACTGGAGACAGAACTCCGACCAGAACAAGCTGGATTCAGGAAAGGCAAATCATGTACTGACCAAATTGCAACTCTACGCATCATCATCACAGAACAAAGCATGGAATGGCAATCAAACCTCTACCTCAACTTTATAGACTTTGAGAAGGCCTTCGACAGCGTTGACCGCGAAGTAATTTGGAAATTACTCGAGTACTACGGCGTACCCCAAATATTCATCAACCTTATTCAACAGCTGTACGACAACGGCACATGTCAAGTGATCCACAACGGAAAACTCAGCGAGGCGTTTGGAGTAAACACAGGAGTCAGACAAGGGTGCTTATTATCACCAATGATATTCCTAATTGTGGTGGACTGACTGGATTATGCGTCAGACTGTGGGAAACGAGAAGACAAAGATATCCTGGACCGACGTGAAGAACCTAGAAGACCTGGATTTCGCGCGTGGATGATTTATGTTTGATGTCACACAAAATCGAAGACTTACAAGCGAAAACCGACAAACTGGTCGAAGAAGCAGCCGGCGAAGACAGGACTCCAAGTGAACATAGACAAGACGGAGGTTATGAAAATAACCAACCAACAACAACAACAGCAAACATCCAGCGCCAATCACCATCAACGGGGGGGATTTGAAAGAGGTTACTTACTTCACTTATCTAGGGAGCATTGTCTCAACTACAGGAGAGAACGGACGAGGATGTCAAATCGAGCGAGAATCGGGAAGGCGGGAAACACATTCATCAGCTTGAAATCAATCTGGAAATCTTCGTCACTCAGCATCAACAACAAAATTCGTCGGATTTTCAACACAAACATCAAGTCAGTCAGCTCTTCTATACGGATCAGAAACTTGGCGGGCGGGTTACAAAGAATATTTCCAACAGCCTGTAGCAGACCTTCATCAACAACTGTCTTCGCTCTATGCTGAAGATCAGATGGCCGGGCCGGAAAGAATCACCAACAAGAAACTATGGGAACAAACAAACCAAGAACCAATCGCCGACCAAAGATGCAGGAGAAAGTGGAGATGGATCGGACACTCACTGAGTAGACCGCTGGGTGACATCGCGCGCCAAGCCCTCGAGTGGAACCCGTAAGGGAAGCGGCGTGTGGGACGTCCAAGGGTGACATGGAGGAGATCGTGTGAAGAGGAGTTGAAAGAATATGGATTTACATGGATGCAGGTGAAAAGTAGAGCAGAAGACAGAAGTGCAAGTGGAGACGTGCAGTTGAAGCCCTATGTTCCATTAGGAACCCTAGGGAGCAATAATAAATAATAATAAGTGTCTAAATGGCCTACGAGCTCGCCTTGTGACCGGAAGGTCCCCGGTTCGAACCCACTTATGTGGGTGCGTACTGCTGAACAGTTCGAACTGGGCTGAAGAAGCAATAGTTCTCTAGCCGATGTCATGATGAAACCAATTAAAACCTGGAAACCAACACTTGGACGTTTGTTTTATTTCAAGATTTCATCACGAACTGACAACGTTTAGAAGACCTTAGGAAAACCTGCAGGGAGTACTGGGCAGCTGTTTCGTCAGCCCATTGGGTTCGAACCCTGGACCTTCCGGTTACAAGACGAGCTCGTTGACCATTCAGACACTGGGATCCAATCCAATGGCCAGCCTATGAATTCTAACTTCTGATAATTCTCGATATGGCTCTATCACTAGCGAATGTTTTATTTAATAATTTTTACACACCAAATTATAATTTGACTTACATCAGGAACTTATTGTAGTCATTAAATTCTCTCCAAATCTCACTAAGTCTATTTATAAATAGAGTGAATTAAACGAAAACGATGTAGGTTGAACTGTTTGATCCAAGTAAATTGACAGTAGCCATAATATTTCTAATAATAGTAATCCTAATGAATAATCATTAAATATTCCACAGTTAAAATTATAACAAGACATATAAGAGAGAATAATAATACTTTCAATTAGATCTTCAGGCTTTGCCCTAAAAGTGCATGAAAGAATTTTTAATCAACGGCAGTGAGTTTGTGGATCAGTGTTGTGAAGATATCAGTAATAACGATGATTATGTGATAATACCAACAATAGTGACGATAATAAGGTCAGCAATAACAAAAAATTACAAGCAGCTGACGTAGGTGGAAATAAGAATAATGAAGACAATATAATAATGTAAAGAATTCAATAATTAAATTGGGTCAAAATAGTATGAAACTAAGAGTTACTTAATACGAAAGATGAAGTGGATAGACAATTAGAGTTTAAATATTATAAAAGTACCTTTACCTCTTCTTTGGGTTAGATGAGTCTAATCAAAAACTTTCCACTATTTGTTTCAGTTTTAATCACAGATTGATTTCAGTTAGAGAACCACTGAAAGCCAGGGAGTACTGGATAGCTGTTTCGTCCTAGTCTAGGACTCTTCACAGTACATACCCACCACTGGGGATCGCATCCAGGACCTTCCAGTTATCAGACAAGCTTGTAGACGATTTAGCCAATGGGACCCAGTCCAATAGCCTTTGAGTGTATACTTATATGAAAAGACTGGGGCTGTTCTCTCTAATTCCAGTAGCTTCAGCTATGTGTATAAGGTGAAGACTAATTCTTTTCGAAAGGTTTGATGGAATGCAATAGAAAACCGTGAGTAATCCTGAATAGGGTCCCAGTGGCTAAATGGTTTACGAGCTTGCCTTGTAACTAAAAGGTCCTGGGTTCGAAACCCAGCGGGTGCGTACTACCGACAAATCCCAAACTAGGCTGACGAAACAGCTGTCCAGTACTAGCCGGTTCTCCTATGGTTCTCTAACTGATATCAATTCGTGTTCTAATCTGAACCAAATAGAATCCCTATAAATTGATTCTTGAAAATTAATCCTGATAAGTATAAACTGGTTATGGACTGAGTCTAAATATATACCAGACAAAGACCTAATTGAGTGAAAGTGGATTTTTCTGAAGTTAACAGAAATGACGTTGAAGATGGGAAATTTTCAAATGTTTGTTGTTTTGACCTTCCATAAGAATAATAGTAATGCATTTACTTTGTTTCGAACCCCGTATTTTGTTTACACAACTCTATTCCCCGATTTGGAATAATTCTGAATAATAATACTTGCTAAAGAATAGGCAGTCAGTTCGTGAAGTTTTAAAGAAGAAGACATTTGTTTCCTCTTTGTATTGATTGCATGGAGGATTTAATCATGAGCTGATATCAGTAAGAGAACCATTGGAAAACCAACTGGGAGTACTGGACAGCTGTTTCGTCCTAGTTTGGGACTCTTCAGCAGTTCACACCCACCGGGATTCGAACCCAGGACCTTCTGGTTACAAGGTGAGCTCGTAGACCATTAAGCCACTGGGACCCGATCCAATGGATCTTGAATTCTAACTTCTGTATATCAATGGAAAGGGTGAAAATCCATGTGTTTAAGTCGACATATAACCCAATGAAAGACACACCTAATCAACTGAATTATTAAACTGAGAAACGATCATTCTGTAACAGCAGAAGGCAAGACACGGAAGCCAAGGTATATTTTTAAGTGATCAAACCGCTATTTATACGTATATACAATTTTATATTCTTTAACCAATCATTGAGCGCGTGATTTTGGTTTATATTAAACAACATGAAATAGAATGTTCAAATATACGCATAGTATTCTGATGTTAATGCAGTATTGAACTGTGGGAATATGTGAGAATAATATTCCGTTGGCATACATTGTCTGTATCACACCATAACAATTTGCTGGACAACTGATAGCTTCTTATAGATTTATAAGACTGAAACGATCAGCCTCTGTTGTCCTACACACTTTTTTGTACGGATATTTCCATGGTATCTGTCATGTGATCCAACTATATACACTATCAGGGAGTTCAAAGAATGAATCTGTATGATACCAGAGACAAATCAATTCTCTTAAACCATCCAAATGAGTAACGAGTATTTACTTGTATAGGTTGCATAAGAGATACTCCCACTATCTTTGTAGTATGTTGGGTAACGTTTTTATGTTTACAAGAATATTTCTTAGTTTTGAGTTTAACTGGCTACACATGATAACACATTTGGATGCAGGTGATGAATTTAGGGTAAAATAATGCAGATCTTTTGAAATTTACTGTTGGCTTTTAAAAAATATATAACCAAGACGTGAAACAATCAATCGAGTTGATGAGTAGTGACTGGACATCCATCAAAAGAAGATTTAGTTAGTTACTCTGTTATCCAATGATTTCCTCCAAGAATTCAAGTGATCAACAGTGGACCTCTTTAATTTTACTTGTACATAATCTAAAATAGGTCAGAATCCCAAACAATGGACTTGCATTCATATTTTGAAATTCGCATCAGCTTACAATTGTAGTTAACAGTCTCTATTCCATTCTTCTGTTACCTACACTGGATTCTTAGAGTAAGACGAAATGATGATATTCAACTTAATGGACTATAATGAAATGAAAATTTTAACGATTAATATAGCAACTGATTGTCTAGTGGAATGTATTTAAACGTAATAAATTTCATTGAAATTTAGATTTTCCCGTCCATTGATTGGACCGAAGTGCTCAGTCTCAGGTTGACATGTTGGCTTCTTGTGCATATGCTTCGACGATGTCTGGGCATTTTATTAGAAACTATGGGCACTGGGTTCGAGCCTCGGTATGAACATCATCACTCACTGGGAAATGCAGGTACATCCAGATGATTAGTTCCAAATAGGATGAAATGGACGTTCCTGGATTCCACTGTTAGTCACTATCCACCAATTAAATTTTAATAAATTTCATTTTAAGAAAATTAAAGACAAATTCAGCAGAAAAAATTTTCTTTATCGACGAAATCATCTACACAGGCTGTACTCTACAGTTGTATTTATATTAACCAAAAATGCATATTAGACTATTATTGAGTAATAGAGGGCGACATTGTTATGTATCCACACATATATATATGTATGTGTGTGTGTATGTTGGTCTCTCTTTCTGTTTGCTCGGTTAGTCTGTGACCACTTCACTTGTATGAACTTGTCTCCTTTAATAATGTGTATTCTCCTTATATTATATTATATATAATATGAGTGTTTGTTGGCAGTCCGTTGCTTGGTGACATATATCCATATATGTTTGTTGGCATGTCTGCTATATTCGCTATGTATAATTGGATCGACACTCCATTATAATTAGCCATTCATGTTAAGACTGTCTAATGATTTTTCCCACGCTTGTCTGAATTATTTATATATATTCGCATTCACAATTTGTGTGAACTACTTTACTTTACAACTGCTTTACTTACTTACCATTTTGGTGTGAGACCATTTAATTTTCGTCTCCTTGTGTTTGGACAATAGAAGTATCATCGCAAACCTAGTGGTCTTCTGATTTCCGCCTTCTCGCGTCAGGACTATTAGTTTCTCGACCAGTCCATAACAATAATTTAGCGACGAGTACATAACAATTTGGCGACGGGGAAACTAGTATATAACAATTTGGCGACGGGGAAAACTACTATTAACCACACAGCAGCAGCTACATAACAATTTACTATGGATTATTCGAAATTGGAATTATTGTTTGAACAACAATTGAAATTAATGGAAATGTTCGTTAACCAACAGACTGGTCCAGCTTCACCTTCAAGCAATCCCAATCATACCATGCTACCATCTGTCGACGGAATTGTGAACAGCATTTCACAGTTCAATTATGACCCAGAGGCTAATGTCACTTTTGACACATGGTATCAACGTTATGAGGATTTATTCACTGTTGATCTCGCCTCACAAGACGATGCTTGGAAGGTGCGAGTTTTGCTACGTAAATTGGGTCCGGCAGAATATGAACGGTACTGCAACCTAATTTTACCACAGAAACCACGTGATAAGTGTTTCGATGATACAATAAAGATGCTTCGTGAACATTTCGGAGACCACTCCTCATTATTCAGTATACGTTATCGTTGCCTCAAGCTGACAATGAATGAAAATGATGATTTTCTTACTCACGTTGGCACAGTCAACCGAGAATGTGAGAGATTTCGACTCAGGTCCTTAACAGATGATCAATTCAAAGCCTTGATCCTCATATGCAGTCTCCAATCTCCTCGTTTCACAGATATCCGAACTCGACTGCTCAATCAGCTAGAACAAAATCCTAAGTTAACATTACATGACATAGCTGATGAATATCAACGGCTGATTAATCTGCAGAAAGACACACACCTGGTCGAATCAACACCTTCGAGAAGCTCTGATATTCATGCATTACGCAAGAGCAAAAATCTCTCATCATCTACTCCTGACCCACCTACTTCTCCTAATGTTCCGCGGAAATCTACACATACTCGTCCAAATTCACAAAATACTGCAAAGAAGACCCCACCATCACCATGCTGGCACTGTGGCGCGTGGCACTTTGTAAAGTCTTGTCCATACAAAAATCATCGTTGCAGCAAGTGCAAGATCATCGGTCACAAAAATGGTTTTTGTCAGCCACGCAAGCCCAGATGTCAAAATCCAGCAAAAGCTCAACAAAATGTTGGTCCTAAATCCCCCAAAAAGTCATTGAGTCTACGCGCAACCCGTCAAGTCACAACACCAGCTATGCGGAAATATATTGATCTTCAGATGAACGGTCATGATGCACGTCTGCAGCTAGATACCGCCTCTGATATTACTGTTATATCAGAGAAACTTTGGAATTATATTGGCAGACCACCTATCACCAATACTTCCCAGTCTCTTGTCAGCGCCTGTGGTGGGCGGCTCAAACTAATTGGTGAACTCAAATGTTTCGTTTCCTTCCGCAATACCAAATTCACAGGAATTTGTAACGTCACGAAGAATGATTTAAATCTTTTGGGACTTGATTGGTTCTATCGTTTGCATCTGGCTGATGTCCCACTAAATTCTCTACGCAATACAGTCAAGAAGCATAAAATGCTAGACAATTCCGGACGGAGCCGAAGCCGCAAACCCAACAATCAGACGAAACGACAGGCGTCAACAACAAGCCCAAAGGTCCCAGATAAACCCCCAGGTAAACATCCTACTAATCATCCATCTTCTCAAAAGGGGAGGTGATATGTATCCACACATATATATATGTATGTGTGTGTGTATGTTGGTCTCTCTTTCTGTTTGCTCGGTTAGTCTGTGACCACTTCACTTGTATGAACTTGTCTCCTTTAATAATGTGTATTCTCCTTATATTATATTATATATAATATGAGTGTTTGTTGGCAGTCCGTTGCTTGGTGACATATATCCATATATGTTTGTTGGCATGTCTGCTATATTCGCTATGTATAATTGGATCGACACTCCATTATAATTAGCCATTCATGTTAAGACTGTCTAATGATTTTTCCCACGCTTGTCTGAATTATTTATATATATTCGCATTCACAATTTGTGTGAACTACTTTACTTTACAACTGCTTTACTTACTTACCATTTTGGTGTGAGACCATTTATTTTCGTCTCCTTGTGTTTGGACAATAGAAGTATCATCGCAAACCTAGTGGTCTTCTGATTTCCGCCTTCTCGCGTCAGGACTATTAGTTTCTCGACCAGTCCATAACAATAATTTAGCGACGAGTACATAACAATTTGGCGACGGGGAAACTAGTATATAACAATTTGGCGACGGGGAAAACTACTATTAACCACACAGCAGCAGCTACATAACAATTTACTATGGATTATTCGAAATTGGAATTATTGTTTGAACAACAATTGAAATTAATGGAAATGTTCGTTAACCAACAGACTGGTCCAGCTTCACCTTCAAGCAATCCCAATCATACCATGCTACCATCTGTCGACGGAATTGTGAACAGCATTTCACAGTTCAATTATGACCCAGAGGCTAATGTCACTTTTGACACATGGTATCAACGTTATGAGGATTTATTCACTGTTGATCTCGCCTCACAAGACGATGCTTGGAAGGTGCGAGTTTTGCTACGTAAATTGGGTCCGGCAGAATATGAACGGTACTGCAACCTAATTTTACCACAGAAACCACGTGATAAGTGTTTCGATGATACAATAAAGATGCTTCGTGAACATTTCGGAGACCACTCCTCATTATTCAGTATACGTTATCGTTGCCTCAAGCTGACAATGAATGAAAATGATGATTTTCTTACTCACGTTGGCACAGTCAACCGAGAATGTGAGAGATTTCGACTCAGGTCCTTAACAGATGATCAATTCAAAGCCTTGATCCTCATATGCAGTCTCCAATCTCCTCGTTTCACAGATATCCGAACTCGACTGCTCAATCAGCTAGAACAAAATCCTAAGTTAACATTACATGACATAGCTGATGAATATCAACGGCTGATTAATCTGCAGAAAGACACACACCTGGTCGAATCAACACCTTCGAGAAGCTCTGATATTCATGCATTACGCAAGAGCAAAAATCTCTCATCATCTACTCCTGACCCACCTACTTCTCCTAATGTTCCGCGGAAATCTACACATACTCGTCCAAATTCACAAAATACTGCAAAGAAGACCCCACCATCACCATGCTGGCACTGTGGCGCGTGGCACTTTGTAAAGTCTTGTCCATACAAAAATCATCGTTGCAGCAAGTGCAAGATCATCGGTCACAAAAATGGTTTTTGTCAGCCACGCAAGCCCAGATGTCAAAATCCAGCAAAAGCTCAACAAAATGTTGGTCCTAAATCCCCCAAAAAGTCATTGAGTCTACGCGCAACCCGTCAAGTCACAACACCAGCTATGCGGAAATATATTGATCTTCAGATGAACGGTCATGATGCACGTCTGCAGCTAGATACCGCCTCTGATATTACTGTTATATCAGAGAAACTTTGGAATTATATTGGCAGACCACCTATCACCAATACTTCCCAGTCTCTTGTCAGCGCCTGTGGTGGGCGGCTCAAACTAATTGGTGAACTCAAATGTTTCGTTTCCTTCCGCAATACCAAATTCACAGGAATTTGTAACGTCACGAAGAATGATTTAAATCTTTTGGGACTTGATTGGTTCTATCGTTTGCATCTGGCTGATGTCCCACTAAATTCTCTACGCAATACAGTCAAGAAGCATAAAATGCTAGACAATTCCGGACGGAGCCGAAGCCGCAAACCCAACAATCAGACGAAACGACAGGCGTCAACAACAAGCCCAAAGGTCCCAGATAAACCCCCAGGTAAACATCCTACTAATCATCCATCTTCTCAAAAGGGGAGGTGATATGTATCCACACATATATATATGTATGTGTGTGTGTATGTTGGTCTCTCTTTCTGTTTGCTCGGTTAGTCTGTGACCACTTCACTTGTATGAACTTGTCTCCTTTAATAATGTGTATTCTCCTTATATTATATTATATATAATATGAGTGTTTGTTGGCAGTCCGTTGCTTGGTGACATATATCCATATATGTTTGTTGGCATGTCTGCTATATTCGCTATGTATAATTGGATCGACACTCCATTATAATTAGCCATTCATGTTAAGACTGTCTAATGATTTTTCCCACGCTTGTCTGAATTATTTATATATATTCGCATTCACAATTTGTGTGAACTACTTTACTTTACAACTGCTTTACTTACTTACCATTTTGGTGTGAGACCATTTATTTTCGTCTCCTTGTGTTTGGACAATAGAAGTATCATCGCAAACCTAGTGGTCTTCTGATTTCCGCCTTCTCGCGTCAGGACTATTAGTTTCTCGACCAGTCCATAACAATAATTTAGCGACGAGTACATAACAGACATATTTGGTATAAATACTCAGAATTGGCTTTAGAAGTAAAAAAATAAAAGTTGTAAGATACGTGGCACTCAAAGGCACAAAGTTAGAAATTTCATAAGGTTAAAATTGTTATTGAGTGAGAACTACTCAACTACCTTCATTCTCACTCAATAACAATTTTAACCTTATGAAATTTCTAACTTTGTGCCTTTGAGTGCCACGTATCTTACAACTTTTATTTTTTTACTTCTAAAGCCAATTCTGAGTAATTATACGAAATATGTCGCCCTCTATTACTCAATAATAGACTAATATGCATTTTTGGTTAATATAAATACAACTGTAGAGTACAACCTCTGTAGATGATTTCGTCGATAAAGAAAATTTTCAGGTATTGGTTTTGTAGGGATTTGGTTTGATTGTATGGAGGATTCAATCATGAGCTGACATCAGTTAGAGAACCACTGGAAAACCTGGGAGTACTGGACAGCTGTTTCGTCCTAGAATTGGCAGAAGTTAGAATTCAAGAACCATTGGATCGGGTCCCAGTGGCTTAATGGTCTACGAGCTCGCCTTGTAACCAGAAGGTCCTGGGTTCGAATCCCGGTGGGTGCGTACTGATGAGGAGTCTCAAACTAGGACGATACAGCTGTGCAGTACTCCTAGGTTTTCCAATGGTTCTCTTACTGATGTCAGCTCATGATAAAGAAAATGTTTTTCGTTGAATTTGTCTTTTATTTTCTTCATGACTCAATGGGTATTTTCGGTGAAATTTCATTTGAGCTGAAGCGTCGAATTTGTAGCTCAAATATGGAAATAAATGAATTAAGTTTATACAGGCAAATGTAGTACGACTAACCAAAAAATGTTTATTTCGTTTGTAACCAATCACAACGCTTAAATATTCCCATGGTGAAAAGAATTTATGGCATAGTAGAAGGATCCATATTTAAAAAGGGTTCATGGATGAGAGAGTACATATATTTTAAAAATCTTTTTCGAGTCCAATATAAAAAGAACTTAACACTGCTCAGTACAGCACACAAAATTTGTTCTGACAGTACAACTGAACATGAAATAAAGGCTCTGGAGGATATCCGGAGAAGTTCATTAATAAATACTCTAAAGAAATGAGCCCCCTCAAAAACTACCCAAACAGTTCCCAAGGAAATCAGTATATGTCAATCCGCCGTTCAAAGGAGATGGTGTACAAGAAGTAGTCAATCGAAGAATCGACAAAGCTATCAAAAGAACTAATTATGCAGCAAAACTTGTGTTCCTGAACGCCACCACGTGTGTGTTTCGATCATCTGGGAAAGACAGTCACCAGTCCTCGACAATTCAAACTGTATAGATCAATTTGAATGTATGTAGAAGCAAATACATAGACCGTACAGAAAGGAGACTGTCTACTTGCATGATGGAGCATTCACCAAGATGGTTGAAAACAACTGAAATCAAACTGCCTAAAAATCCAATAAAAAAGCATTTTATGGACTACGGACATGATATTTAGGCTGTCAATTCATTCAGTGTTGTTAGCAGACGAGTAAACAGGAAGATGCTTGTAACTGCAGAGGCTTGTGCAATTAGAGTTTATAAACCAGGTCTATGTGTACGACAGGAAATGGTGGTCGCTCTGAATCTACTATGGTAATATGTCCCACTTATTAACTGTTACTAATAATAATAATATTATATTCTATATTTTATCCAAACCATTATTATTAAAACTATCTGTTATTATTACCATTATCTCAACTCGTTTTAACATTATATTATTATTATTTCCTTTAATTCCTAGAGGAACATAGGGCTTCAGCTGCACGTCTCCATTGCATTCGGTTCTCTGCTAGAGTTTTCACCTGGCTCCAAGTCTGCCCACATGTTTTCATCTCCTCTACATATGACCTCCTCCAAGTCACCCTTGCACTCGCCGCTTCCCTTTCGGGTTCCACTCGAGCGATGGCTTGTCTAGTGATGTCTCTTGATGGTTTCCTCAGAGTATGACCAGCCAATCCACCTCCATTTTTTCCTGTCTATTTGTTTCACAATCGGTTCCTGCTGGGTTAGTTCGCTCATTCCCAGAGATCCCTGTTGCTGATCTTTTCTGGCCGGCCATATGATCTTGAGTATTGAGCGAAGACAACTGTTAATGAAGCTCTGTAGTTTGTTTGAAACGCTTTTATGACTCGCCAAGTCTCTGATCCGTATAGTAGCACTGACTGACTTCATATTGAAGTTGAAAATCCGGATTTTACTTTTGATGCTGAGTGGGGCTGTTGACCTCCACACAGACTTGAGAGTAATGGAAGCTTGTCTTGCTCTCCTGATCCTTGCATTGATATCCTCGTCGGTTACTATTAGTAGCATTACCATTATAACCAATATTATTTCGTTGGTATTTCTTGACACATTCAAGTTCTTTCACTCACTGATATCTGTTTGCTTATATAAGTGATGTAATTGAGTCGTAATGCATTCTATCTTAATTTTATACCCCTGTATGAAGAATATCCAGTTGAAGAGTTCTATCGGAATTTGATGAATTTATTAAATCTTGCTTCATTCACTGTTGTTGCTTCTTTTACAATACCTAAATCTCAACAAAGGCTAGTGTGTGTGTAGTGTGAGCAAAACTGTCTTTTCTATAACAGGTCAGACATTTTTCATATCTATTATTATTAATATTATCTTCATTAAAGTTGAACAACTCGATAACACTTCGGTTACATGAATCTTAATCAAAAATCTTATAGAAATCAGGTTCGTAAGTGAATCTTGCGTAGTTTTCTTAATTCAGTCTTTATTCAATAAAATCAAATGAAGAATGCATTAATTACAAGCATAAAACAAAGGTAGAGAACTTCTCAGTGCGTGTGTGTGTGTGATTGTGAATTATTATATGGTTTCAGACAGACAATGGCATAGCGAGAAAGTCTTGAGATGAAAACATAACAAATATGTAACAGACTGTTTAAACTAAGCTAATAAGTTCAATCTTTCGATGATACTGGGACATTTTCTTTGTCTGATAACATCAAATACACTTTAAATCTTGTGCATAAAACTTTATTTTATCTCATTTACTGGTCTTCCGATATTGTGTTTTTCAGAAAAAATAATCAGCTTCTTAGCACAAGCATAATAAGACAGCAAAAAAGGCGTCTTTGCTTTTAGAATATAGTCATGTAATAGTTATCAGAAAAATGTGACAAAACACAAAACTTAGTATTTAGGTATCGGTTTGTAGGGATTTGATTGGTTACAGGATTTTATCATGACCTGAAATCGGTTAGAAAATCATTGGTAAACCTTCAGGAAGTACTAAACAGCTGTCTCGTCAGCCCACTCTGAGACTCTTCAGCAGGACTCACCCACCGCAGGGTGGTTCTAACGCAGGACTTTCCGTTACAAGGCGACTGAGCTGGTAGACAATTTAACCATTGGGAACTTATCCAACGGCCAGTCCGTGATTCACGATCTGACGTATCCATTAGTGAATGTCATCCCTGGCGAGTATTAGTCGTCAGAACCGATCTAGTGTACCCCACTGGTCAGGAATTCTCACTGGAACCCAGGTAACTAACTGTCTGAATGGGATTAGTCGCTAGTGAGCATCAGATTGATATTCAAGAGTACTATAGAGTTCTACAACTTAAGAGTTATAATTTGAATGGGATATAAGTAAATAATGGGTAATCAGATACCTTTAGCAGTTATGTTAGATAAGTGATCATTCTTATTTCTCATCTAGGGTCTGTTGTACAGCGACAACAGTAGAAATACTCCACACCTTCAATATTATTGTCATTTGATAAGTCAGCATTTGCTGTTGGTACTAATTATCAAGATGAATTCAAAATCTCTAGGAACTTCTTACCATCACTAAGAATTAAACGTGTTCTACTCACTGTCGAAATCAGAGGATGTAGCACTAATGTATTTAAGTTACATCTAAATCTGCATAGGATAAGCCTTGTTATTTATTTTTAGTTGACAGCGATTAGAATACGCAGACTACGATGGCCAGTTCCACAGTAATTAGTCGAAATTATTTCTGACAAACGCTAAGGGGACTGTTGCATGACATAACGAATCAGAAAGTAACATGAAAGACATCGTCTGAGGTGGGGATGGACGCCTATGGGCGATCTTAGAGCCAGATAAAGCAAATTACAAATAATAAGGTGAAATGGAGATGTGCTGTTTAAAGCCTTTGTTCCACTTAGAATTCAAGGGAATAATAATATCATCCAATTGTTCGTTACTAAAGAGCTAATATTGTTGTTTTTCCGGACAGTAATTATTATATATGTTAATTAGTCACTTTGGAGTAACCAGTGCCATTTATCAAGTTCTTTGTGTTGGTGGTGACTTAATTCTACCAGTTAATTCTCAAGTTTTCTAGATTAGTGGCCAGATTGCAAGATGGTTGAAATAATCCTGAAGACTAAACACATGATAATGGTTACTCTCTACACACTAATCAATATACCCGTAAGTATCGATCGTTACAGTCATGTCATCTATTAACCCGAAGGCAAGTATGTGACCTAATGCAGTTTGGTCGTATAGAAAATATATATAATGTTATTGAAATTCCAGTTTTATTTTTCAGAGATTTTTTTGTCTTATTTGGCACTGTTGAGCTTATTCATTCTAATGAGTAAACCTGAAGCACAATGAAAGATAACGGATTTATCAGGGAATTATAAAGTTAAATTAATCTATGTAGAAATATATTCTGTGATATCTGTTTCGTCTTCCACAGAATTGTGCTGTTGACATACTATCTATGACTTAACAGCTGGTAAATTAAATACATAAATAAATAAACAAACTAGTATGCTCTAAAAATATGACGGCAGAGATGGTCCTTAAATCGGGCAACCTTGACGCGCTTTTCGATTAGTACGCTACGTTTGCCTGGTTAAATAAAACATACATTGCTGTAGGCTGGATAATGCGACAGACAGCGGGCAGCGAGTAAACAGGATCAAAATGGACCCACACAAAATACTTGGAGGATGTGGACTTCGCTGATGACATGTATGTGTCTGATTTCCCACAAACTGGAAGATGTGCAAGTGAAAAGCAACAAGTTGACGATAGAAGAGGCATCAAAGATAGGACTTCACTTCAGGTGAACGTAGACAAAACAGAGGTAGGTGATGAAGATTCCTGGCCAGCAGCAACAACCACAGCAAAAACAACAACAGACGACAATTAGCATTAGTGGGAGAAATATGAAAGAAGCAAACTCCTTTATCTACCTGGGAAGCATCGTTTCAACTACAGACTGACGGGACTGACGAGGATATCAAGGCGAGGATCGGGAAAGCAAGACAAGCCGTCATTACTGTCAAGTCTCTATGGAGGTCAACAGCCCTCAAAATCAAAAATAAGATCCGGATTTTCAACTCCAATGTGAAGTCAGTGCTACTAACCATACGGGTTAGAGACTTGGAGTGTCATGAAGAGCACCTCAAACAAACTGCAGGTCTTCATCAACAGCTAGCTGTCTTCGCTCAAAACTACCCAAGATCATATGGCCGGCCAGAAAAGATCAGCAACAGGGATCTCTGGTAGTGAACGAACCAACCCCGTAGGAACCAGCTGTGCAACGAGTAAGCAGGAAGAAATGGGAGTGGATTGACCATACTCTGAGAAAACCATCAAGGAGTGACATCACATAACAGACTCTCGAGTGTAACCCGAACAGGAAGCGGCGAGTTGGTCACCATTGCGAGGGTGACATGGAGGAGGTCATGCGAAGAGGACATAGAAGCATGTGGACAAATGTGGCGCCAGGTGAAAACGTTGTCAGAGAAACGAACGCAATGAAGACTTGCGGTTGAAGCCCTTGGTTCCTCTAGGAATTTAAGGAAATAGTAATAATAATATTAAAGCAAAGGCATTTGGGATTTATATGAAAAGCTAAATCTGTGTGTTCAAAGGAAATTTGTGAATTCCATTGCATCGCTGTGGCTATCTACATAATAAGTGTAAACTCTTACAAATGATTCTCCTCTATTCTTTGTAATTATCATTTGAATTTGTTATTTTATTATAATTATTATTTTAGCTAATTCACTTAAGTTATTCGTATTTTGTTATCCATGGGTTCAAACCCCAGTGGATGCGTACTGGTGTAAAGTCCAAAACTAAGACGAAACAGCTGTCTAATACTCTCAGGTTTCTGAATGGTTCTCTAACCGATGTCAGCACATGATGAAGTGTTGTAACCAAAATTGAAAAAAGTTACGCCTGCTTCCAGGAGGGATGTGGAGGAGGTCATATGAGGGGAAGATGAAAACTTATGGTCATTCATGGAGTCAGCTGAAAAGGACTGTAGAGGAGAGAGTGAAATGCAGCCCGATGTTCCACTAGGAGCCTATGGGAAAAATAATAATCTTGCAGGTCTTACATAATTCACCTATTTTTTCTTTTTAGTCATCATTAGTTTACAAAAGAGCTACCTTTTGCTCTTTGGATACTGATAGATTACATTGGTTGTCATAATGACATAGCGTTAAGTTGTCCATGAGATGGGCAAAATGTGTTGTTATTTGTAACCCAATCAGAAGAGGAAAAGGTTTTGGATTATACCACCTGGAGGAGAACGTTTTATTTACGATCAAAACAATTTCTGATGATGACTGAAATTTATTTGGCTTCAATTACCAGAGAGAACGAAAATGTCAGGGTTACATTTAAATTGTTGCAATCACCCATTTGAAGGTAAAATACAATACTAGAGTGAAAAAAATGTCATAGACGTTTTGTTTAATTAGTTAGTGATTTTACATTAGTTTACGCAACTAGTCAAACTTCCAGGAGCTGTAATTGACTGCTTGAAACTTGTTTTCGTTTTCACAATTTTAGTGGAGTAAATGTTGTACATCACAAGGATATTAACTTATTATGAATAGGCTATTAAAAGTTGTCTATCTGATGCAGTCTTCTGCTTTCAAATTCAAATGATTATGCATATCTTTAGGAATGTACAAATAATAGTTATATTTGCTTTATTACTTTCATTTATCTAAAGTAGTATAAAATGTATGACGACAATTTAGCAATTCGTACTATTTTCATGATTTTCTTACATGACTGATAGATTTGTGAGCAAATAATTTACTTGAATAAAGCAACAGCAACAGTTTCGCAGAATAAAATGGTACAATCATTCCTTATTTTGTTGGCTTCTCATCAGCGGATTACAGACCAAAGAAGTTATTAAGTATATCTGCAGAAACAATAAATATATGCATACAATGCTACTACTAATAATAATCACTTTATCCCCAAAAATAATAGTAATACACAATGGAAACTTTCGAGATTACGTAATCAGATGAAAGAGGGAATGAAAACAACCAGTTACCGGGGCAAGGGAAGACTGATAACCGCTACTTTCTGGACGCATAAATTGGGTTTCAGGCTCTTGAATAAACGTAAGGCGAATTAAACTCTTTTGTCTATTGATAATTTTGAAATATCTTGCTACGTGCACCTTATGACCCGTGTCAAGCAGATTCCTGACGATGGCACTTTTTAAAGCATTTGTTCATTTTAGACAGTCTTTTTGGTACATGTTCAGAAAATCGGAGGTATATTTTTCTTTCTGTTCTCCCAATATAACTGATCCCGCAGATGCATGCAAATTTGTACATACATTAATAATATTAATAATAATAATAATGGTAAAGCTTTATTTAAGACATTATGCGAAAATACGGTACAAATATTTTCAGCGTATCCAGTTCCAAAGTACTTTTTTCTTCACACAGGATTCACATGTTAAGTAATAATCTGAAGTATATCTTCATTTCGTTGAAGAATTGTACAGCGTTTACTTGGAAGCAAGTTAAATCATCGCGCAAGTTTATGTATAGGTCATTTGATATAACTGGACGATTAAAACAGTGATAAATTCAGACGAAATTAAGCATTCTGGAGGAAAGTAATTTTGGTAGCCCAATGATTTAAGCAGGCCGCCTTTTGAAGTTGGAGTTAACATGAGACGGATATCTGCCTAATTTTGATTGTATCAAAGAGTGGGAACCACTTTAGCTGCAGGATAAGCTCTGGCTAGTAACGTCTTCAATCTTCTGTTGATGACTGCTATAATATTTTCACCTTTAAAATCATTTTAAATGAAGATGGGATTTTTTCCCACTGTGATTTGCTTGACAATAGAGCTTTCAGATCTTCCGTAGATGTTAATGAACCGTTGTTTTCAACATCTTGTCGAGAAACATAAATTCTTCCTCTAATTTATCTATAGAGCATAATTTCCTAGTTCTATGGTATAGAGTCTTGACTAGTCCACATTTAAAGCTATTTGTGCAAAAACTATTAAAATGTAGGTATTGTCTTTTCCATGTAAACTTTCGGTAAAATGACTTCTGAAGACTACCATCTTCTAGGCGTTGTATGGCGATGTCGAGGGAGTGGAAATTTCCATCACTTTCATGTTCCATAGTAAATTCAGTATTGGTATGTTTGTCGTTGAATAGTCTAAGTGAGTGGGAAGCATGACTTCCATTGTTGCACACTACAAATGTGTCATTGACATATCGACAATAAGAAGTTGTTTCGTTGATTGCATGCTTCAACTTTGTTCTTTCAAGGTTGAACATGAAGATGTCTGCTAAAACACGGCTAAGTGAACTGCCCATAGCTACACCATCTATTTGGCGATAAAGAGTGTTGTCACAAATTGGAATTGCACATCCATGGTACACATAAGCAGTAGGCGTTTGAATTCCAACTCTGGGAATGGGAAAAGATCAGATTGCTGACAAATAGTCTCAATAGTTTCACTGATTGAAATCACTGTGAACAAGGCGGTTACGTCAAATGACACCATGAACTTGTTTAAAACGTTCATGTGGTTCACACTTTCAAAGAAATGAAATGAGTCTTTCATAATGTGCACGCCTAACCGTTGACGAATAGGTTCCAACTTCTCCGCAAGCCAACATGCTACCTTATGTTGGGGCAAGTTGATCATCGAAAGTATAGGTTTCAGAGAGATTTCTTTCTTGTTTGTCTTCGGAAGGCCATACATTTGTGGCAAGCGGGATCCTCGGGGATTTAAATCGTTGTACTTATTGTTGTCAATCAATTTCTTCTTTATGAGTTCAGAGAAAAGTGGTTATCAGTCTTCCCTTGCCCTGGTAACTGGTTTTTTTCATTCCCTCTTTCATCTGATTACGTAATGTCAAAAGTTTCCATTGTGTATTACTATTATTTTTGGGGATAAAGTGATTATTATTAGTAGTAGCATTGTATGCATATATTTATTGTTTCTGCAGATATACTAGTAACTTCTTTGTTCTGTAATCCGCTGATGAGAAGCCAACAAAATAAGGAGTGATGGTACCATTTTATTCTGCGAAACTGTTGCTGTTGCTTTATTCAAGTAAATTATTTGCTCACAAATCTATCAGTCATGTAAGAATATCATGAAAATAGTACGAATTGCTAAATTGTCGTCATACATTTTATACTACTTTAGATAAATGAAGGTAATAAAGCAAATATAACTATTATTTGTACATTCCTTAAGAAATGCATAATCATTTGAATTTGAAAGTGTTTGCTATTATTAGTAGCATTGTATTCATATATTGATCGTTCCTGTAACTATACTGAATAATGTCTTTGTGCTGTAAGCTACTGATGAGAGGCCAACGAAATAAGAGTTGATGGTATTAATTTGTTCTGCAAAACTGTTGATCTTCGTTTATTCCAAGTCGTAAACGGGAACAAATTTCATACATTTATTCCGTTTATGAATTTATGTGAATTAAGTAATGAAACACGAAGTTACTGTATAATTATTTTATTTTGGTTTTATATTCGGTATTTTCGTGCATACATGATACAACATGCGGAGGGATACATGATTGTTAAGATTCGAATAGTTTACATTGTTGTTCACCAATACTTAACATCTGATCATAAGTCTTTTTTTCATTAGCAACAAGCCTGAATATCGGTCTGCGGAAATCCTTTCAAAACGTTGTGAACTGCAGGGCCAATCGTGTTGTTTTTATGAACAGTGAAAATAGATCTGTATCGTCAACTGAGAGAGGTTGATTCACATACGTCATTAGATTAAGACCCAGAGACTTCATGATGTGTTTTTCGAGGTAACAGTTCCTAATTTGGATATTTGTAGATTCTGACATAAAATGGTTATGCTCAACGCTTCATCATTACAAATTCATGAAGCCTACGCCGTTAAAACCAACCACACTTTCTGCTCATAAAAGACTTCTCTATCTGAATCTATAATTCAATGGAGGCTCCTATTACATTATACCAAAAAAGATATTTGTAGGTGAATTCATGTAAATAAATAAAAATTCATGAAATATATAGTGGTACTTATGTAAGAACTTCAATTATTCTTCATGGATATTCAAACTAGGTATCACTGTTTGGAGTGTTTAGTTGTTAGATCTCTTACAATATACTAAGAAAAACAATAATATCAAGAAATATTCGAAATAAACGGTAAAAATTAGCCTTATAATGTTTATTATTGAAAAGTGTAAAATGTAGTTTATTCATTACTTGCCAAAATACTCGTAGCTTAAATTCTAAATTTTTGGATGATTCTATTGGCTCTGAAGAATTAATGTTTTTGTTCTCAAAGCCTTTGGTATTAGTCAAGACACCGTCCTCAATGCTACCTTATGAAAAGGTAAATCTGGGGAATTCTTTATCTACGAAATGTCTTGTTTCGGCTAACACCTTCCCAACTTACTGACTCTATGGCCGAAAATGTGAAAAATATTTAGCTGCTATCAACTAAGAAATTGGATCAGAAGACTCTATTCATCGACTTCTTCTCCAGTCGGTTTTCTAGGGACTACCTCTACATGGAAATGTACTGTAGACTACGAATAGATTTTAGTTAAAAGTTGTCCGTAAGAAGCTTTTAATTCAAAAACTAGCAATCTTGTTCAAACGTCTCCTTACAAGAGCTTTGAATGCTTGTCATTATTGTTGACAATAATATTTATTACATAACATTTTAAACTTCAGAGTGTCTATCTTTCATATCCATCAGGAGAGGTGTGCGATTGTTTCGATTCAACTCTGACCGGATTTTTATCTGTTATAGTTTCATATAATGGCGACCCGCTTGAACCACTGGGTTACCTGAATTTCTATGCAACGTAATGCATGCAACTTTCTCTATCTGTCTGTCTTTGTTTTAACTATTCACTTAAATCCGTTGGTCGGTAAATCTACTCATGCACATTTTTAATTGACTCTTAACCTACTGATGCACAAGACGAAAACAAAATACCATGATGGATTCCATATTAGTTTGTTTATTAGATGTATCACACAGTAAAACAGTATTATTTACTGGATGACGTTTCGAACAAAATTTATTGTTCACAATCATGCCATCAATTATAATCACACGACTTTGAAACTTGAGTTTTATAGTTTTTTGTTTTCTCCTACTTGTCGTAGGGGTAGTAGAATTTTCCAGATATCTGGGACAGGTGATGAATCATTCCTATAACATGTATTTGCAGTTGATCCGATAAACAAAGCTTCTGTTATCAATCTCTCCCTATACCCTGTGACATTAGATTTTAAAACTGTCATCCTATGGTTATGTGTAACTGCATGTAGTGTTATAGCTGAACTATTCCCTAGATTTCTTATCTTATTTGGGTCAACCAATCTAGATTTTGCTAGGTTTTCATGTTCGGCTAGTCTGACTGCCCCTGTTTTACTACTTTGACCTATGTATTTGACCTGACAGTCATTCCAGCCGGGTATTAGATAAACTAAACTGTTTTGTTTTAAGGGCTCCACAGGATTGATCCTTTAACCGACAAAGCTTGTTTCTAACTGAGTTTGTGGGTTTGAATGCCACTTTTATTCCCGCCTTGTTACGAATTCTATGTAAGGCCTCCGAGGTTCTTTCCTTGTATGGAATTACTACTGATGATTTAGAGTCCTTATTGTTGGTGTCGTCATTAATATTATTATTATTATTATCACTATTGTTATTATTATCATTATTATTATTACTATCGCTACTATCATTATATATCTTATTCTTACATTTCCTTACATATTTCCGGACTAATTTATCCGGGTAATAATTATGTTCCAAGGCTTCTTTTATGTGTATCACTTCCTGTTTTAGATTCGTTTCTGACTACCAAGGCAGGAATAAAAGTGGCATTCAAACCCACAAACTCAGTTAGAAACAAGCTTTGTCGGTTAAAGGATCAATCCTGTGGAGCCCTTAAAACAAAACAGTTTAGTTTATCTAATACCCGGCTGGAATGACTGTCAGGTCAAATACATAGGTCAAAGTAGTAGAACAGGGGCAGTCAGACTAGCCGAACATGAAAACCTAGCAAAATCTAGATTGGTTGACCCAAATAAGATAAGAAATCTAGGGAATAGTTCAGCTATAACACTACATGCAGTTACACATAACCATAGGATGACAGTTTTAAAATCTAATGTCACAGGGTATAGGGAGAGATTGATAACAGAAGCTTTGTTTATCGGATCAACTGCAAATACATGTTATAGGAATGATTCATCACCTGTCCCAGATATCTGGAAAATTCTACTACCCCTACGACAAGTAGGAGAAAACAAAAAACTATAAAACTCAAGTTTCAAAGTCGTGTGATTATAATTGATGGCATGATTGTGAACAATAAATTTTGTTCGAAACGTCATCCAGTAAATAATACTGTTTTACTGTGTGATACATCTAATAAACAAAATAATATGGAATTACTTACTACCACAGTACCCAAGTTTTATACATATATTACCATGAATGATTATTTTATTCTTCAAACTGTACAGCACTACATCACATTAGATACTTTAGAATCCTGTTCCACTTGAAGATCTTAGATGGTGAGAAAATATTGCACAATTAATTGAGCTAAAACACTGTATATTGTGTAGATGTTTTGTGAAGGATAAGGCTGTTGTCATTGTTATTACTACTGTTATTATTATCAGTAGTAGTAGTTAGTGATGATAAGTTTTTTTAGGTGTTCAGTCTTAATTTTAAACTGCACAGTTTAAACATAGCGTGATATTTTTTTGTAAAGATAGGTAGCTCTAAATATCAATTTTAGTAACAATTTTGATCAAACTAAAAAATATTTTTGCGTAGTGTAAATACATCTTAGCAATTAGAAATTTTTAAAAACACATTTTGTTTATTACTATCATTATCATCATCAGTTAGAATTGAGCAGAGTATAAAGTACAAAAATGTGTCCTTCACTTTATTCAAACAAGAAGAATTATAAATTTTAATCGTTTCATTCATAATAATATCATTTTTTCTCAAACGATGGTGATTCTATGCTTAGTACTACTATTTACTGTTCAAGTAGTATATTCATTACCAGCTATGGAAATTTTAGTAAGTCAGTGCGTATTTTATGCATAAATAGATGGGATATCTGTAAGTATAACTTAACCATTATTATATCAAGGTGTTGATGCCCTAAAGGACAATTAGTTTCATGAAACTGTGTACTACTGATTGAGTGAACTGAGTAATTGTATGTTGCCTCAATCAACCAGTAGTACTCACTAACCAGAGTATCGAAGGGATCTAAACACTTGACTGCCGTTTGTCTCCTTTGGGCTTCAGGTTATCATCGGACTCAGCCAAATCAGTTCATCATACCACGAGATATCTGGCTAGCCACTTGGGTGAACTGGTGATACCTGAGGTCAGATTTGCAGTTTGCAAATTATTTCTCAGTTAACGTATTTCAAGGTGATTATTTCATCACAATTTCATCGAGAAGTCGAGATTCTTCACATCACATTACATGATCTGCTTGATACCATAAATGTTATTCACGAAAGCAAGCAAATTTGCATATTACTATATACTACCGATTGACTGAAATAAGTAGTTTTAGACCACTCACATCAGTTCGTAGTGATAATTAGGCAGACCTAAGTGATCTATAAACACCAGACAGTCATTTTGCCCGTTTGGAGAGTGGCTTGAAGAAAACCACGGTGAAATATCACCTTTTTTCGAATTAGTAAATTGCCAATTAATTAGGAAATAGCGAATTCGACTTATGATGTTACCGGTTCGCCTAAGCAGCTAGCTAGAAATCGGACTTTTTGAGCTGATTCAGTTTTCTGAGCTAAGTCAAATTGGATACACCGTTGAAGAGCTTGGACTCAAACGAGCGATATGGCCCTCTTATGGTTGGATCATATCGATAATCTGAATAACAAGCACCAATGACTGATGTGAGTGGTATATAATTATTACTCATCTCATTCCCCTAGTAGTATATAGTCTTATGCATTCGTGCTTAGTCTCTTGATTACCAGTTTTGGTAGTAAGTAGATCAAATATTTTGATTTGAACACTCTAGGTTTTCAGAGGGAACTCTGGTGAACTAATCACATAAAAATACATAAATTGCGAATTTGATAATTAGTTTCATTTAGGAGATTAAATCCAATCGATAAACTGTCAGCAATGCATACTCGATGTCAGTATACTTTACCTATTGGAGAATTATTTTGTTTTATCTGTCAACTGAGATGTTTAAGACTGACAATCTCTGTGGTAGGCTTTTAATTAATCTAGAATCCCATCTCCCAATTGCAATATACCGTATTAAATCACAGTTGGTGTATATAAAAATGTGGTAATATTTTAACACATTAAGAAGTTACTAAGGACTTAATGCAAGTTATATTGATATAATGGAGTTAAATGCAAGTAAAGAATGAAAAACGGTTATGCTCAATATTCATGTTTCCCTAAGAAGAATAAACTGAATAGTAAATGAATGAGGATGTGCACAGTAATATGTTACCATCATTTATTTCGTTGGCTTCTCATCAGCTGCTGCTTACAGACTAAATAAATTAAGAGGTTCACGTACAGAAAAGTTTTAACATACTTGCAAATTTTACATGTTGTCAGTTGACAGGAAGTTCCACAATTAGTGAACAGTGCTCAGAAAATTGCGCTTATATAGTTTTTACACAGGCAGTTCAATTTTAAACCAAATAAATGTATGCATTCAATGGTAAAGGAGTTACGTAATAAAGACGAGAGATGCGTAAGATGTAGAGTGACTAATAAATTAGGTAACAATGTACAGTGGGTGCCATCGCCAGGCATCTCCTCGACACGAGTCATGAGGTGGAAATCGATAAATCCTTCAAAATTATCAATAGACAAAGGAGCACCATTCTCCTCAAGTTTGCCGAAGCAATTTCTATCGAACGCTTCAAATCAGATTTATGTGTTCAGAAAGAAGCAGTTATTAGTCTTTCCCTGCCCTGGTAACTGAATGTCTCTATTCTCTCATCTGATTACGTAATCCTTGCCTTTAATCTCACCCCTCTTGTTTTTATAATCTGTAATTTTGCTTGTCTCTTGTTTCTATGACGTGAGTTGAACTCAGTACATCGCCACCTAATTTATTAGTTGCTCATCGTCTTATTCACCTCTCGTCTTTATTACGTAACTCCTTTACCATTGTATGCACACACTTACTTTGTTTCAACTTGAACTGCCTCTGTAAAAACTATATAAGCTCAATTTTCTGAGCACTGTTCACTGATTGCGGAAGCTTCGGTCAACTGACATCATGAGAAATTTGCAAGTATGTTAAAACTTTCCTGTACGTGAACCTCATAATTTATTTAGTCTGTAAGCAGCAGCTGATGAGAAGCCAACGAAATAAATGATGGTACCATATTATGCTACACAAACCCCTGTTGTTATTGCTTTATTCAAATTCATCAAGGAGAATAAATGCATGAATGAAGATGTATAGTTAACTGGTCTGTCAGTATAGAACGTTTATGTTTCGTTGTCCGACTGTCATTCATTCTATATTCTATCTAATAAGATAGAGAGAATCAAGGAGTTTACAAATATTAAGTGAAAATTTCACTAGAATATTCAGTCATATATATCAGAAGCGTATTATACCACACAGTCGAATTATTTAAAACAAGCTGAAGTTGTGGTCTAATCTGACAAATGGACAGCATTTGATGTTGTCATTCTTCCAAATACTTAATGAGTTGTGTACATTGATATCAGTTCATATTAATAAGTCATACATAGTAAAACAAATATATTTTAACTGCATTTAAAACACTTCTGTTTGGTGAATCACCAGCATTTCTTTATGAATGAATACAAAATTGATAAAGACAGCCTAATTTCACTCGTAAATTCCACTCGAAGTCGTGGTAATGTTTCACAAGTCACATGTTATGTCGGAATACCTAATTCATAGAACTTTCCACCGACTATTACATTGTCAATATTACCTTGTTTTTATTTCTTTGCATTTTAGACCACTAATACAAGTGGAAATCATTCCAGTGTTGGTAAGTCAAAGAATGACGTGAATATAGATACCATGATAATGATTAGTGTCGGTGGTTCACCGGTAGAATGCTCGGCAACCATGTACTTGATCTGGGTTTCGACTTCCAGCCGACGAACTCCTAAACCTAACTTAGTTTACTAGCAGGTAGTAGGCCTGAAAAAGAGGAGAGGCTAAGTGTGAGACTAGAACCCTCACCCAGTGAAAACAACACCGAAATGTTACTGAAATTTCAAGGCCTGAAGGCTTAAATCTCAAGTTCTATTTGGGAATTCAGGAGTAGAAAAAAAATCACAACGGTGATCAAACTTTGGTAATGTTGTATTGAAGACAACAAGCATAGTGTAGGACTATCCTAAAAGGAATGTTTCGTGACTATGGCTTCCCATAATTCCAAATCGTATCTAGCCATTTAAACTGTTAAATCGTGTATTTTCGTAGTGTCAAATAGCACCAATCAACAGTAGTCTAGGGAATTTATTATTTAATGTGTAGTGATTTGTTATATTCAGAATCAACTAGTAGAATTTTATGTTTTAGACCGGAAATGAGATATAGATTAAGCATTTTTGTAGAACTCAGCCTCCAGACTGAATGACATTCCGACCAAGAGTGGTTAACTACAGACAGGTGACAGTTTTATAATGACAACTTATTCAAAAATATTTGGTATGGTTTAATAAATTTCATAGGGAAATATTATGGAGATTGAGGTTCATTTCGTCAGGATGGTTTCACAGTCTTAACGTTTGTCGCTGAAACATGTGATTCTTGTTTCATTTTTTGGCTGCAATCATTTTTTCTAAGTTCTTTCTTAAAGAAAGAGATATAAAAATCTACGACAAGTTGATAGACATACAGTGCAGCATCAATCAGACATTTACCTTGAATATTATTCATCATGACATTGTCTTCAGATTCAAATCAAGCTGTTCTTCATTCCTTTCGCTCCGAGTGGGACATAGGGCTTCAGACTAGGGTTGTAACATTTCAGTAGCATTGAAAGTTTTTTCGCAGGTGTGGGGTTCCTAGCCTCACGCCCAACCTACACACATTACCAGGCTTACTACTGTCTAGGCGAGGTTTAAGAGTGAGTAGGCTTGGAATGGAAATCGGACCACATGTGTGGCTGGCGAACTTTTGCCACTAAATCACTGACGCTTAACAAAATTTTCAAGTGAAAAAATTATGTACCTGAAGTATGCGATTATACAAAAATCAAATCATGACACTTGTGTAACTCTAAACTGGATCAATAGTTGTTGTGAGCATTTATCATCGACCTAAACTGAATTATGGAGTATACAAAATTTCATAAGTGAACATTTTGCTCTTACTGTCTGGATGACACTTTTGTGAATATGGAGTAACTACGTGAAGAAAGAGGTTTGTGGAACTAAGGTTTTTTATGAGCGAAAAATGTTGGAGTAAGCCATGTATGTGTCCATATACAGCTGTTACATGGAATAAGTAAAAGCCATAAGTGTCCAGGATCTATGTTGGTAAAACGTTTGGGCATTGTACAATAGATCAAATAGATTGTAATTATACTACAATATATACCTCCAAACCACGTTCAATTTTAACAGTTTGAAAAAATTTGAGCATTCGGTATATGGTATTCATTATAATAAAGGTTTTCTTGGATTTCCCGATGAATGAAAAACAAAACGATATTACCTTTCTTACTGACGTTTCGCTATTTAATGCTTATAGCTTTGTCAAAGTAATATTGAACCAGAATTTACAAAATCCACTCAGCATGTATATACAACAACTTGATCATCGTTCCGCAGCATGGGGTTATTTTTCGTTGTCAAATTGACCAGTTGGTAAAAATAACAAAACCAAGTGTAGAATGTTGGATTTGATAAGTGTGTAAAATTATAAAAACAGCGTGCGTTCACATAATGAAATTGCTTATCACATTTGTGTTCATTTTGTCACTTCATGGGGGAGGTAGGTGTTGAAAACAAGGTCAAATTCTGTTTCAGTCGTTGATTCCTATCCAGACAATTTGGATTCCACTTGTGCGTCGGTGGCACAGTGGTTAGGACTATCGCAGATCATGTACATTGTCCGAGGCTCGATCCACTACCGACGCACGCCTGATATCTATGGTCGGCCTGCAAAATTTGGGCTACCGATATCGTAGGCTGAAAATTGCATACTTGTACCAAAAATACAGTGGGGAATCAATTTGTTGTAAGAGCTATTAAGGCTTAGGGTAGACCTCAACTCTAAACACTCTTACAAAACTTCTTCACCGTTTTACGACCTTAGCTGTACGCTACTCAACGTGCAAATACTGACGAACTGAATCAAGGTAAAAAGACTTGGTATGACAAGTGTATCTGGGAAAATTATATTTTACACAACGAAATATGAAATTCAATAAATAAAGAGGTTGTACAGCTTATCTGCAGACGTCACTGGGGTAGGCTTGGAGAGTGTGCAGAATGAAAGCACAACGAGAGAGTGAACCAATGAACGTACGGAAGAGTCACAACTCAAAAGATCCAAGTGTGTCAAACATGAGTGAGCGAGTTTAAACAAAAGTTCAAGGGTTCAATGTGCACTACACTGTAATCAAAAATATAAAATATGTGAATTGCATTTGATATATATATATATGCTGAGTGCATTTTGTAAATTCTGGTTTAATAATACTTTGATAAGGCTATTAGTATTAAATAGCGAAGCGTCAGTAAAAAAGGTAATAACTGTATCTTTGCCTGTCAAATGTCAAAGTGACTGCTCTAAACTAAATGGCTTCTTATCGGAAATTAGCCAATGGTCCAAGGAAAACGGTCTAACCTTAAACCCCTCCAAATGCCAAACAGTTAATTTCACCCTTAGGCATAAATCTGACCTAAACAAACTGGTTAGCACTCACGAGGTGTGCAACATAGATGGCAGTGAAATAGAAACCAAGTCGGAAATTAAATACCTAGGCGTCACTTTATCTTCTGATCTTTCCTGGTCGTCTCATATCTTGACGATTTCCAAGAAAATATACCGTCTTACCTTCTACATCAAGAAGTTAGGACATTCTGGTGTAACCCAACCCTTACTCCTACATTTTGTTAACTCCCGTATTCTGCCTATTATTCTCTATTGCTCCCCCTTAGTCTTTCCTGGGCTATTGAAGAAAGACTATACCTTATTACGTAGGATGTTAAAGGTTGTCAGCAGGGTAAGCAGTTTGCCACTTAGCCAGCTTGTTAATATTCTGGTGGACAGGCATATGGACTCATGTGAAAAATGGGCGAAATCCATTTTATCTGACTCACAACACCCTCTACATTCACAACTCTCCCCATGTATCTCTTCAGGGAAAACAAGAAGCCTATATAGGAAACTATATGCCCGCACTAGTAAGTACAAAAACTCAACCATACCCTAATTAGCTCATGTTCTGTGCGATAAAGAATGCATCAGGCATGAAACCTTTAACTTATTAAATAGTCAGTAGAACCAATGGATCTTGTCTTTCCAACTCACATCATTTATAGGTACAACGTTTTCTCACTCTTCATTCTGTATTTATTTTTGTTATGTGCTGTTTTGTTTCTCTCTTCCTTGCAAACTCTACTTAAAACATTCTTGTTCGTTCTTTCACACTCTGTATAGCTCGACCTTTTTGCTATCGCTTATGCCAGTAAATATGCTAGTAGTATCTACTTTTCTAACACCTTCAAACACTTTAATTTTGGCTTTGCTACCGACATACTAATATGTTGTTGAGATAACTTTAATCTATGTAGAACTTTATTTATTGTTAATGTAAAAAACTGGATGCAATATTGTAGTAAAATGCTGAGAATTCCATTCTGTATCACAAGTACTGATTTGGAATAAAGCTTATCTTATGTTATGTTTTGTTTTTCATTCATTAGGAAATACAACATAACCTTTATTATACTTCATTAGTTTACACACAATGATACATTTCTTGTTTTCGTAATAATATTACAAATTATAAGTGTGTGAATAAAAAGAAAAACGTTTCAATAGTTGGTGTGATCACGGGCAATAATTTTTCTCGAAATATCACCAAAGCAAAAAAAACTTATCATTGTGTGTAAACTATTGAAATACAATTATTATTTATTTGTTCAGGATCAACCTTTGTTTTTTTTTACTAATAACCTTTAGAATATGTAACCACACTGTACACTGAGAAAATGACATATTTCATGGCTTAATGGTGAATTTCATTGAATTCTCTTCTTCAATTTTACAGACTGCAAAATCTGTTTATCTGCATTCAGTGTTCTACACTTCGCAATAACAGATCCCTACTGGAAACAAGTCTATGAAATGATTTTAGCTCAGATGTGTACACTTTTATCTCCTGGGTTCGTTAAAACTATGGTAAGTTACAGAGCTGCTTAATTGTCTATGTGTAATTTTCCAGGTCCAATAGGGTATACCTACTGTTTCTTCAGATATAGAGATATTTAATGGAAAATAAATAAGCGAGTTAAGCGCTTAATTCGAACGTGGGATGGGAAAATAAATTTTGATTGATTTAAATATTAGCACAATAATGACTTCAAGTCTTTAAAGTATTTTCTAAGTGAAGGACACTCAGAAATTAATCGAATGATGAATATTTAAAAGCCTGTCTGGTAATGAAAAGGGTATTTACTTATTACAGAATTTCTGTAAATACACTCAAGATGAAATTAAACGTTGAATATCTTGTCATGCTTACGATTTTGAATGTAGTAATATGAAATAATAGAAAAATAATTCTAAGGGTTGATGTAAACTAATTCAATGAGACCGATAGGAATTTCTGCTGAAAATCGTGAGGGAAGTATATCTGCAACCTCAGGGTAGATGATGTTCTGGATATGTATCTCTCGGGGCATCATTTAAAGAAATTCCCCTTTAACTTCTGAAGACTCACTGAATCCTTCACAAAGAATTAGAATAATGATTAAACATCACTCCAAGTAAGTAATAACCAGGTTTTAGAATAGAATAAAAATAAAAACCCTTCAAGTATTGGTTTGTGGGGATTTGATCATTTGGCTACAGAATTTCATCATGAGCTGACATTGGTTGGAGAACCATTAGAAGCCATCAAGAATTACTGGACAGCTATTTCGTCAGCTTAGTTTGGGACTCTTCAGCAATATGTACACACAAAAATGGGCTCGAAACCAGGACTTTGTGGTTACTAGGCGATTTCACTGACCATTCAGCCACTCGGACCCGATCCAATGACCAGTCCATAAGTTCCGACTTCTATCTATTCACGATATAGCGTGACCACTAACCAATTTCTTTGGCGAGTATTTGTCCTCATGCCTAAACTAGGCCGAATCAGCTATGCAGTACTCCTTGCTGGTTTTCCAATGGTTTTCTTACCGATGTCAGTTCATAATGAAATCCTGTAACCAAAAAACCCTTTTCAGCCTACAGAACTTGTCTGAAGTATTCACAAGTAGATTCACCCTTCTTTGGAAAGGTTTGTTCAATTTGTACAGTAGATGTTTTTCCACAACTCATCAGTTGTCTGTTTGGAAAGTTAAGACGAGATGTATTTCGTAACTAAGCTCAAAACTGGCTTCATTAGAAAACAATAGGGTTGTTGAGAGCAATCTTTTGTAAAAACGTTATTGTACTTGCTATGGGCCTATCTCCCCAGGATGGAATTATCTTAAATGTGAATTTCCAGGTGTTTTTTTTATACAATTACACTACCAGATATTAGATGTTACTCATGAATTGCAAGGAGGTTCTGTACCTAACTTTTATTCCTGTTAATCTTATAAACAGGCCGTTTCTACAATTCAAAAAGAGTCCTAATCCTCTGAGGTTTGGACATACGTCAGTCATTATTAGAGTAGAGGACTTTTCAACTGAGCTGTTTAAGCTATTGTTGATCCTCTTTGAGGATGAATGATATGGAGAGATCATTGGCTTAGTGGCTTCATGCCAGAGTCTATACTTAATCACTGAGTCACATCAATTCATGTGTTCAAAATAAGGTAACTTCTCTTAGGACTTTGAATAAACGTTATTTGTTAATGTCAACAACAACAAGTAGATTTAGACTAATTTTATTCGAATATATATATATATATACTTGGAACATGTCGGAAGCATTCAATCCCATGAGTATATTTTCCTTTTATTGTTATCATCCCCAGTGTACTGATTTGGGTGCAACGTATCTTCAGCAGGCATTGACGTTGATTAGTGATGAAGTCCAGCCGGAATACCTGTGTCGGGTAATCGATTTTTCAGATATATTTCCATTTGTTTTGTGATAAACCCTGTCAACTTCAGTTTTGTTTATAAATTGACGCACTCATGATGTAGTTGTGATGAATTTACTATACAGTCAAATTGTTCAAACGTGTGTTAAAGCTGATCCATGCGCATTTCGAAACTCACTAATTACAATCTGGTTAAATTTCTAAGTTGATGGATAGTAATTTATTTAACTCCTAGTTCAGTTTAAGTGTTGCACATTGTGTTTTAGACATATGAGATCAGTTCATATTTTCACTAATGATTTAATAAAAAAGATATTTACCATCATGAAAGCTAGAGAGTTGTTCTACTGGACGAAATGCCAAGGATAGTCATGGAGAGCTGTTCAGTGGATTCTGTTACCAAAATCGCTTACATCATTTAGCAACCAATCAGTATCATTAGCGTCACTAGTTCAGCGGTAGAATACTCGCCAACTCCGCCAAATGTCTGAGGTTCAACCTCTAATAGGTGTACTCCTAAACCTCACTAAGTCGGTAATAAGGCCGTTAAAGAGGGAAGGCTGCGCATGAGTCTGGTAACCCCATTCCGTTAAAATAAAGCCACTGCCACCGAAACTTCGAAGCCCAAGCTTGAAGCCATATGCCCAACTCAGAAAGTAAATAAATCAATAAATTTTTGGTCTGAATAGTATACAATGAAATAGGCTTTACCCAATATCTGCTTTCTTTTTGCCAGTTTTAGTGAACATAGAAATTAATGCTTCACAGTAGTCGAAGAACGGGTGTAAAATGTCGATGTGGTAAACCTTTTAAAAATTTTCGGAGGAAATAGTGGCTTGGAAGACTTCTAGGTGCAGTTTTCATTACTGTGCATAGATCTGAATTAAATATACTTAGATAAATATTCAAATGAAGTTTATAAGTGAAAATTCCATTCAAAACATCTCAATCCAAGCTTTGTTATGCGTGAATACTTTTGCCACATTCATCCCCTGACAAAATAATTACTACTATTATTGTTCCCTTGGAATCCTAGTGGATCATAGGGCTTCAACTGCACGTCTCCACTTGCCACTTCTGTCTTCTGCTCTACTTTTCACCTCCATCCATGTTAGTCCATACTCTTTCAACTCCTCTTCACACTATCTCCTCCATGTCACCCTTGCAGCGACGACCCACTCGCCGCTTCCCTTTCGGCCTGGTTCCACTCGAGCAATGGCCTGGCGCGCGCGCAACGTCACCCAGCGGCCTCCTCAGCGAGTGTCCAATGCATCTCCACTTTCTCCTGCATCTTTATTGGTTGGCGATTGGTTCTTGTTTCGTTTGTTTGTTCCCATAGTTTCTTGTTGGTGATTCTTTCTAGCCCGGCCATCTGATCTTCAGCATAGAGCGAAGAGAGTTGTTGATAAAGGTCTGGTCTGCAACAGGCTGTTGGAAATATTCTTTTTAACCCGCCCGCCAAGTTTCTGATCCGTATAGAAGAACTGACTGACTTGATGTTTGTATTGAAAATCCGATTGAATTTTGTTGTTGATACTGGCTGAGTGACGAAGATTTCCAGATTGGTTTCAGGTTGATGAATGTGTTTCTCGCCTTCCCGATTCTTAATTTGACATTCTCGTATGTTCCTCTTCCTGTAGATGATAAGTGAATGAAGTAACCTGAAAAAGCAATGGCCTAAATGAATTTACAAACACTGATATGTAAACAGCTAAAACCAAATTTACAATTCATAAACACCTCATTTTCATGTATACACAAGTTTATTATCTTTTCATGCAGTCGACAACTTAGTATTGTCTTTTCTGAAGCATCTTGGTTGAATTGCTTCAGATAAATACTCTGTCTTAGCGTTATTCTGAAAGAGCCGGTAAAAAAATAACTTATGAGTGATAGAAATTAGCCGGAAGAAGCATGAAAAGTTGAGGAACACCTGACTACTCTTCACTGTTACTCATCTGGTTAACATTTTCTTTCCCTTCTTAGTTCAGATGATATGAAAAATGACATAATATACCCCTAACGAACTTCTCCAGCTAAAAACTTTCAATCCGTCTAATAATATCATCCAACCAGAAATTGTTATACTACATTGTAAAGATATTTATTAGAACGCAATTCTTGTCTGGTTGTTTTAATAAAACTTCTTATCTAATTTCAAACAAATCTCTAACGTAAACAAACTAAAATTTATTCAATACCTTGTAGATATATAAGAATCTCAGTTTATAGACATAAAAAAGTAATATATATATGAGATATGTGCAGTTCCTTGACTGTGGATAGTAAAAGAGTTCAATGCTTGCCTTGCATTGTGGTATTTTGTTTCTTCAGGTGTGTTGAAATCGTTTAGACTGTAAATTAATTAATAAGTACATCAGTGAGAATATTCCCGCTTGTTGTTATTCATAATTCTTATTTTTTAAACAGGGTCTGAAAAAATGCAAAACAACTGGAAAATTGTACTGGAATCCAAAAGAATCAGAAGGTAAGGCTCACTTTATCTTTTCTTTTGATGATATTTAACTAGTATGTGATCATAGAAGTCTGAAACGTTGTCATTAAATTGGGAAACTTATCATCGCGGAGCATTTTGATTTACAGTTCAATTCATGAAGATAAAACAGAGAAAGGTCAAGACTAACACTCTGTATTTATTATCACTCATTAGCATTCAGTACTGTAAAGAATACTGACTGACTGGCTGGTTTCAACACAGAACTTTGCTCAGATGTGCTATTTATTTCAATATTTAAACCATTCGGTTATTTTGAAATCTAAGAGTAAAGAGTAAGTATATTTTGAACTCTTGAAAGAGTACAGGACATAATCAGAAATTCACGAAGAAATAGTTAGTTAAAATGGAAGTTTTTAATTTTTCTAGATGTTCGGATTTCTAAGGATGCGGTAAATTTCAAAGTACATTTCGAACTAAGATCAGTTAGGGAATCAGTCAAAATCAAGCGGCTCTGGAGAGCTGTTTCGTTCGGGTTTGGGACATATTGACAATACACAACTTAAGACCTAATCAGGGATCAGGTACAGGACTTTCCGATTAAAGCATAGAGATGCTAACTATTCAGTCACTGGGTTATAATCCAGTGGCTTATAAATTCAGACGTCTGTTATTTCATGTTATAAGACCACCACTTTCAACCAAAGCGACCACGACTTCATATTAGATCTTTTGGAGGGCTTTCCTTTATGCAAAAACGAGCAGTAGCTGGATGATAGACGGGTTTGTTTCGTATCCTGAAGGTCCTGTATTCAACCCCTCGTTGAGTTCCAAAACGGGACGAGATAGATATTCCGTGCCACATGATTTTCAGTGATCCTTTGGTGATATCCGTTCTTGAAGGAATCTGCTTTGAGATTTTCAAATGTAACAATCCCATAAATGTATTCTTAGCAAATAGTATCTTTCCAACTAAGAGTATTTAGGATTTTTGCTCTGCATATTTAAGCCAATAAGGATTAATGTGGAAATTTTTTGAATAAAACTTGCATATTAATTTCCCCAGATAATGATTAAACTTTTAAAATATAATTATTTACACTTAATTTTTATCTTTTTAGGTCACTGGGGAAAATGAGAAGCTGAATTGAAGCCACATATCAGTTAATATATATATTGTTTAACGAAGGGATATAATAATCTTTTATTAAATTAGTAAATAGGATTTTCTGAAGTTTAAAACTTTCAGTCCTTGTAAATTTATAGTTCAGCGCATAATTTAAACTTTTCGAATACCACCAGAAGTTTGAGTCTAGTCACAATCAGCAGTATGTTTCAGTGCTTCAGCAAGTTTGAATGACAGAGGAGAGGTAAATACCTTCAGGTGTGTACTTCTCACAGCCGGCATGCATGAACTTGAGTGTAGGGATTTTCGTCAGAGGACTCCTCATAATACCTCGTATGTATGTATGTATGTATGTATGTATGTATGTATGTATGTATGTATGTATGTATGTATGTATGTATGTATGTATGTATGTATATAAATGGCTTAGAAATGTTAATACTGTCTTGCCTGCTTTGAATGTTAGTGATCAGTTCTTCACCTATACATTAGCAATTTTTACAGCCTAATTCTTTAGACAAAGGCTGAAGCCCATAAGTTGATTTTTAACTACTGAGAATGGGCTTTAGGAGTTTTTTGCGTTAAGGGAAATTAATTAGTTTCCCAATGTGATATAAAAGAAAATAAGAAGATTTCAAGAGTATTATTCTCTCCATTGAAAGGGAAAATATAAAACAGTTAAGTCGTTGAAATCTGTAGCTTCAGGTGATTTGTGTCAAAAACAACCCCGCATAGTATTGCGAAATTTCAACTAAATAACTTTAATTTCAAACTATCGCAGACAGTTTTACGGCTGACAACATAAGACCTGTTACCAAGCCATTCATAGTAATCTTTTAAAATAAAAATATTAACTGGTGTAAATGCGAATGAAAAAAATTATAAAGACTTTAAACCAAAGAATAAAGGCAATGTATTCAGATGATACCATCGAAGAAGAAGAAGTGATGTTCTGACAAAACACTTCTTGATAAGGATTATCTGGGTAAACTTATCAGAAAATACATGTATAAAAAGATTTATTCGACGAACAACCAATGAAGGGAAATTATAAATCATATTTGACACAAGTCTACTGGTGACATCAAAACTGAAAAATAGCCACACTTATCCGTGTATTTATCTGTTATATCCTGTGGTTCCAGTCACGTTATTCTAGGAATATAATCGTCTGGGTTCAACCATACCTTCTTTTGTAGCTAGAGAAAGATTTAATAAGAACTATAACTAACTATATACCACCGCAACTAGTCCAGAATTACCGTAACGGTAGCTATGGACCAGCCATTTTCTGTCATTTACCATGTTTCTGTTAATTGACCAAATGCAGTTAGACTTCGAATTAAACAAAATATCAGTAACCATAAGAATCCAAACAAAATAACTCGATTTGTACAACCAGGAGTAACTAGTTTGATGTCTATGAAACATCTGACCGACTGTGAGGTAGAGAAGTTCCCAGATGTCATATGTATCAAAGTAGTTTAATTATAATCTTCACCAACCTACTCACATATTTTCCCAGTCTATAGATTCACAAATAATTTTGTCCCAATCATTTAATTTTGAACCAGCAAGCATAGATGTAGGTAGATATCTATCACTACTTTCTAATTATAACATTCCTCAAATCATGGCTTTACATCTATATATCAGGTTGTTACCACGGTGTATTGCGTTGAGTTATGACTGTTTCTGCATGCTGATACTTCATATATCTCTAATTATTGTCAGGCTTTAATTGAAGCGATTACAAAGAAACTGCCTATTTATTGTTAATTTTAATAAGATAATAGACCATAACATCATCTTGTAGTGATATGCTGAATGTTCAGTGCGATTAGACCATTAGAAGCAATCTATGGGACATTTTTAATACTTTGTATAGTGAAGAAGAAGAAGAATAAAATGACAGTTTCACACATAAACTTAATGGCCTGTGTAGATTGTACAGGTTCGGCTTTGTATTGATGATTTTGTTTAGTTGTCACTTCAGCCATAACATTTGTTAACTGTACAAACAATCGCAGTTACAAATATCACATAGCGAAGTTATGCATCACAAGTAGTGACAATAAAAAGGGATAATTAAGGTCAAAATGCGATTCAATTTTATGACTCATCAGATGAGTAGGGAACAAAAATTGAAATTCAAGTAGGGGTTCTGGTGGGAAGTCGTGACCAGTAGGGTGCAGCAGGTCGGGTGTAACGATAAATACTCGCCGAAGACATTGGCTAGCGGTTGACACTATATCGTGAATTGGTAGAAGTTAGAATTCATGGGCTGGTTATTGGATAGGGTCCCAATGGCCTAATGGTCTACGCGCTAGCTCACCTTGTAACCAGAATGTCCTGGGTTCGAACCCCGAGGTGTGGTTGCGTACTGGCGAAGAGTCTCAAACTGGGACAAAGCAGCAGTCCAGTACTCACAGGTGCTGTTCCAATGGTTCTCTAACCAATGTCAGCTCATGATGAAATTCTGTAACCAAAAATTTAAATGTTTGTGTTATTTATAAATAGACAATTAATATATAGAGCAGCGTCTGTGGAGAAGTAATAATAATTAATTATAATAATAATCACTTTATTCCAGATAATAATTTTTATGGAAAATGGAATTTTCAGAAAGCACATATTGCTACAATTTATCTCCACTTAAAAAAAAAAACGAATTGTTCAAGTATTGGTTTGTAGGGATTTGATTAATTGGTTACAAGATTTCATCATGAGCTGACATAGGTTAGGAAACCACTAGGAAACCTGGAGTTACTGAACAGCTGTTTCGTAAGCATAGTTTGGGACTCTTCATCAGTACGCACCCACCGTCAGGGTTTGAACTGAGGACCTTCTGGTTGTCAGTTGAGATAGCTCCTAGACCATTAGGCCACTGAGACCAGATTCAGTGGACTGCAAATGAATTCCAGCTTGTGCCAATTCATTATATAGCGCGACCACTAAACATTGTCTTCGGCGAACCCAAGAGATTCCGGGTTCACATCCCTGTGGGTGCGTACTGTTAAAGAGTCCCAAACTGGGTTGACGAAAAAGATAACCCAGGGTTTTTAATGATTCTCCAACCGATGCCAGCTGATGATGAAATCCTGTAACTAAAAAAGTTAGATAACCGCAGAATCTGAAGTTAACAGAAGAATGATGCTAGAAAGAAGTAGCGGTTTATTTACAGATAATGGAGTAAATTACTCAGTTCATTTCTGGCATTTGTCTCTTCATACAATATCAAGCTAAATAGAGTGCGTATGGATTTTTACATTCAGTCGTACGAGCATAAATTTTGATGAAAATTCTTTTAGTTTTTCCCGAAGAGTTTCAAAGAGAAAGTTCGAAAGGTGAAGGTGTTTAGTATCTGACAAGATGGCCATAGGTAACTGTTTGCATAAAGCAGTCTGCCTTTGATTACCAGTATCAGTTAGTTTTATCAGTGATGCGTCACTCACCATGTTTGCAGGCTTTAAAGTACAGCGTAATACGGCATAGACGTTTTCCAGAAAACTAAGGATAAATAAAGAGAAATAGTGACAAGGAATGAGCAGAACACACCAAACAAGAAACGGTTGAAAATTAGATTGAGTTAAGCTGGAGAATTTCAGCTTCCTAATGTAGTAGGTCTAAGGAAACATTTTTTTGAAACCAACAAGATATGAGGCAACCGAAAAAAATTATTGGAGAAATCGGTATGGAGATGAGAAATATTCGAATTGTTTCCTCCAACAATGCCGTCGATATTACAAGAATCAAGTGAATAAAGTAATTCGCATGAGACTTACTCACACCTGAAACTAAAATCAGCAACCTTGCATTAGAATTGTTCATTTTGACACCAATAGACACGACTGCTGGTTAAATTTCTTAAAGGAAACTATTCACATGAGAATAATCTAATGTAGAAACACCTTGAATAAAAAATTTCGGATCATAAGTGTAACTATTGTAAGTAGTTTTATATCAACACAATAAGTCATGTGTAAAGAAAGCGAAACAGGAATGTACGTAAAATTTCCATCTTGACTAATATACAAAACAAAACGTAACAGCGAGTTTTCCTCTTCGACGAATAATTCCAGCAGCTGTACAGTAACATTTATATTAAAAAAAGAATTTATAAAACTAATCAGATACTGGCAGCTGTGTTCTGTAAAATCTGTTGCGTGCGTCGATGGCACAGCGGTAGAATGCTCGCCAACCACAACTCACGTGGTTCGGGGTTCGATCCCCGGCCTACGCACTCCTTTACTTCGTTAATTCAGTAATTATACTGGTAAAAAGGGAAGGTTGAACATGAGGCGGCTAGCAACCCCATCTCGTAAAAATAAATAGCACTGCTACCGAAACTTCAAAGCTCTAGCTTGGAGCCCTGTGTTCCATTGAAAACCTAAAGGAGTAAAAGAATAATAAACTGCATAATAATGCAAGAAGTGATCTAGAATGGGATGACTAACTGTGGGTTAGAATAAACAGACAGAGTTTGGAAATACATGATAAGTGTGAAAAATGAATGATCAGTCCAGGTGGGCAAAAGCTAATGGAATTAAGGTGAATTTTATGTATAGATTTTGTATGATAGATGCAGTATTACTAACAAAAAATAAATGCGGTATTAATAATAATAATGATTATTATTATTATATCCCTTAATTCCTAGAGGAACATAGGGCTTCAGCTGCGCGTCTCCATTGCCTTCGGTTTTCTGCCAACTTTTTCACCCTGCTCCAAGTCTGCCCACATGCTTCCATCTCCTCTTCACAAGACCTCCTCCAAGCAACTGTCACACTGACGACCAACTTGCCACTTCCCTTTCGGGTTCCACTCGAGCAATGGCTTGGCGTGTGATGTCACTTGATGGTTTCCTCAGAGTATGGCCGCCAATCCATCTCCATGTCTTCCTGCCTATTTGTTGCACAATCGGTTCCTAGTTGGTTCGCTCCCAGAGATCCCTCCCTGTTACTGATCATTTCTGACCATCTGATCTTGAGTATTGAGCAAAGACAACTGTTAATGAAGCTCTGTAGTTTGTTTGAAACGCCAAGTCTCTGATCCGTATAGAAGCACTGACTGACTGCACATTGGAGTTGAAAATCCGGATGTTATTTTTGATGGTGAATGGGGCTGTTGACCTCCACACAAACTTGAGAGTAATGAAAGCTTGTCTTGCTTTTCCGATTCTGGCTTTGATATCCTCGTCAATTCCGCCTGTAGTTGAAACAATGCTTCTTAGGTAGGTAGGTAAAGGAGGTTGTTTCTTTCAGGTTCCTCCCATTCATGCTGGCTGATTGTTGTCTGTTGTTGCTGCTGTTGCTGTTGGTGTTGGCCAGGAATCTTCATCACCTGCCCCTGTTTTCTCTGTGTTCACTTGAAGTACTATCTTTGATGCTTCTTTCGCCAGCTTGTTGCTTTTCACTTGCATATCTTCTAGTTTGTGGGAAATCAGACATGTATCATCGGCGAAGTCCAGATTCTCCAAGTCTTTTTTGTGTGAGTTCATTTTATGCCTGTTTCCTCATTTCCCGATGTCTGTCTCACTATCCAATCTACTGCAATCAGGAAGATCATTGGCGATAGTAGACAGCCTTGTCTTACCCCTGTCCTCACTTCGGAGGATTCCGTAAGTTTCTCGTTGTGGATTACTTGGCATGCAGCATTGTCGTATAACTGTTGGATGAGATGTATAATTGTCGATGGGACCCCGTAGTAGCTAAGTAGTTGCCAAATGACCTCTCGATCAACGCTGTCGAAGGCCTTTTCAAAGTCGATGAAGTTGAGATAGAGAGGTGACTGCCATTCCAAGCTTTGTTCAATGATGATCCGTAGAGTGGCGATTTGATCAATACATGATTTGTTTCTCATGAATCCAGCCTGTTCCGGACGAAGTTTTTCATCTAGGGCTTGTTTGATTCTCTCCAGAATGATGCGACTTAGTATCTTGCTTGGAATGGACAGAAGCATAATTCCACGTCAGTTTTTACATTGACTTAAGTCTCCTTTCTTTGGAAGTTTGAATAAGTATCCTTTCTCCCGATCCTCGGGTACTTTGGCCTCTTTCCAAACCTTCTCAGGAAATGGTGTCATCAAGTCCGCTGTTGTCCCTGGGTCCATTTTCAATGCTTCTGGTGGGATTCCATCTGGTTCTGCTGCTTTTCCAGCTTTAGGCATCTTGATTGCATTCAGGACTTCTGATTTCGTCGGGGGGTCGATGTTCACTGGTAGTTCTGCTTCCGTTGTTGGTATTGTTGGGCACATTGTACGTGGCGGACGATTTAGAAGTCTTTTGAAGTGTTCAGCTCAGTGTTTTCTTTGCTATACTTCTTTGGTGATTGACTTTCCATTGTCATCCTTTAGTGGCTTAATCTGTGTCGAACGTCTGCCCGATAGGTGCCTAGTTGTTTGGTAGAGTGTGACAAGGTCTCCTTCGCCTGCAGCTTGTTCTATTCACTTGAAATGCCATCACTAACTAATATCATCTAGAGATGCACTGAAGCTAATCGCTACTAGGTATCTATTCTATTTCAGTCTGGAGCTCTTATACAACTACAATTTTCACTTCCATGAGAAGAGCCTATGGTACAACATTTCGTGATGAGGACATCTAAAATATCCAACATCTGCTGATTTTAGAAATAGCACCATTTTCAAATAATCTCCTAGTTATTATTGAAATATACCATTCAGATAATTAGAAGTGCTGTTAGCTAAAAGGAGGAAACGAGTAGTAAATAGTACAATAACTTTATCACACCACTTGTAGGTATGATGTTGCACATTGTACTGGTAATTTAAAACAAAGTATCAAGTGTTTTGTTCGGTTTTTTTCCTAATTGTACTTATTCAATCGTGTGACTTGAATTCAGAACTGACCGAAGTGTACAATTTCATGTTTATTTTTTAACAGAATTTTAATGTGTGGTGCTAATAAAAAAAATAGAAAATAGAAGTTTTTGAAAGTTAAAATAAGATACTACTGTCTACTTTGTCAGTAGGTACAAAATAAAAGAATAATAATCAGAAACTGTGAGAAAATCAGCTCTCGACTTAAATTAACTTTCTCAAAGAAATTATTGCAGTTCATTTTTTCTAGAAAGTAGTAATAATAATGGCTTATATAGAATTGAAAATATTCCTTTTGATAACTTTATCATCAGGTTCTTCAGAGGCAATTCAGAGGCGACATACCTAGCGAAATAATTAGGAATTATTTTAAAGAACTTTTAATGTTGGCAAACTACATGATTTATTTTCCATACTACTGATGGTGATTCCCAATTGAAATATGAAGTACCTAGACTAGCCACTGATAATTGTGTCCACCATCTGTGCTTGTGGAGTGAGTTTTTTTGACCGTTGCTATAGGAACTTTATTTTTCGTGCTCGGGAACATCTACCAGTGTGGTTGTATGAAGGTGTGGTAAAAACCATCAAAAGTTCCATATTAGACCACCTGGTTCAAATCGGTCAAAAATCCAGCATTAAAGAGTCCTTCTCTATCACCTACCGGGTAGCAAATAAATCGCCAAAAGCATCCAGGTACCCAGTACTCCAAACAGCAAACGCTTTGGCGATTGGCGTCAAACAACAAGTGCTTTCTATGCAAAAGAGCCAAGTCCAGCCAGCCACTACTATCGCCCTGGCCTTCAGTGAAGACTATAAATTCATGAATCTGTACAATTTTTTCCTAATTTTTCTGATATTCGGTGTATTGTTATGCTGATGCTATAGAACTGTAGTCCACTGATATTATAATGATTCGATGCTACTTAAACATTAATGCTGTTAATAACAGTTATTAATTCACTATAATGTATAAATAACTATGGAATCTAATGAAAAATTTTCGTGAAGAATATTCTTTGTTCAGTAATCATTCTTCTGAAAAAATTTTAATCGTTTTTTTCAATTTTATCGCTTTCTGAATGGAAATAATTCTTCAGGCTCTAAAGCTTCATTAGCCGTGATGTTGTTTTTATGAAATGCGGTTGCCAACCTCACACCCAGCGTTCCATATTCACCAGCCTTACTGCTTGTTGTGCGACGTCTAGGGGTACATCGGTCAGGAATCAAATTGGGACAGCGTACGTGGTCAGGGAGCATTCTACCACCGAAACAAATTGTGTATATAAAGGAATTCAATGAACAACCCTTTGGGTTAAAGTTGAGACGTTAACGTATAACTTTTCTGACCTTAATAGGGAAAAAGTCAACGGTAATGCACTAAATTATACTTCGATAGAGAGCACTCAGAAATCAACACAGGATAAAATAATGTAGCATTAGATCTCGCGGTAATGACTTAATCATTCAGGGACTTATTGAAAACATTGAAGCGTAAAAATTTCCATTTTTGTCACTTAGTGACACAACATATATTCCCGAACTGCGATTATGTAACTGATCGGGCTTATTACTTCTGATATTTTCTTACAATGGGTTAGGTGAATAATTATGTTACTGTTTTCTTTTTTCTTGCATGACTTGCCTGACTCTGCGGACTGTCTAACTTTTCCAGTGTCTATTAACTCCCAGCTAGACTGTACTAAGATGAACAGCTTTCTATCAGAAGTTAGAAAATGGTCTTCGTCTAACGGCCTTGAACTAAATTTCCAAGTGTCAGAGTGTTAATTTCAATTTCCGATGTAAAAGAAAGTTAAATGCAGCAATTAATTCCTAAGACCGTTGAAAAATTGATGATAGTGATATACAAATCAAATCTGAAGTTAAGTATTTTGGATTAGTTCTTTCTTATGACCTATCCTTTCTACCCATGTCTTAGTTATCTCTAAAAAAATATTTCGTTTGACCTTTTACGTTAAGAAGCTAAGGCACTCAGTCATAACCCAACCTCTCTTTTTGCAGTCTGTCAGTTCGTTCATCTTACCTATTTTTCTTTACTGTTCACCCTGATTCTTTCCTGAATTGCTTAAAAAAGACTATATCATACTTCGTAGAACTCTGAAGACTGTCATTGTGCGACAGCAGATATCTCATTGGGCTTTATCGTTGATATCGTCATTGATAGGCACTTGATATTATGCAACAAATTTTGCCAAAAGAATTTTATCGGACTGTGAGGATCCACTTTATCCGCAGCTCCAAACTTGTGGCTCCTCGGGTAAAAGAAGAAGTCTTTTCGGAAGACTTTATGCACGTATGTCTAAGCATGAAAATTCCACTATTCCATATTTGGCACGTATTTTATGTCCTTACTAACCTTCTTTGCACTAGTAAATGAACCATTTTCCCCAGCCTTATAACATCAAGCTTTATTGCTTTGTTCCTCTTATGTTATTATCGTCGCAATTTTTATTTCTATTTGTTTATTTTCTCAAAAGTTTTAACATCATTTAACCAGTGTTATAACTGTTATTTCTTGCCTTTCCCCTAACTATAATATATCAACAGAACATTAGATTCAATACTCTATAACATGCTAAAATTTCCAAACTGAATCGATAGTACTGTTTGAAACAAACTCATTGTTGTTATTATTACTATTATAATATTTATTATTCTCATTTGATACTTCGAATATTATTGACTTTATAACGTAAATATGGATAAACTCCTCTAGTTAATTTTGTTTTAATTTCTAACTTTATTTATAGTTTGAGTAAATCAGATGCAATATTGTAACTAATGCTGAGAATTCCACTCTGTTTTAAAGTACTGTTTTCGGAATAAAGTAGATTATTATTATATTTAACTACATCTAAAAAGATAGTAAACAACATTTGGAGATGTACGATCTAGTAGTTAAGTTTAGTTCTATCTGAATGCTGAAATGGATTAATTAATTTGACAAAAAGTGATATTTGCGTGTATTTTTCTGCTTATAAGTTTTTGTATCAATTGGATGCTATTTATACATTGAACTCGTAGAGCTTGTTTATTTGTTGAATGTCAATTTATCCTACCCTTGGATCATAATTCAATTTTTTTATTAGTATTTGCAATGGGGTTTATTTGAATAATAAATGGGTTCAGTATAATCACTTCCTCGAAAATGCCTAATTATTTGAATGAAGTTTATTGTTTTGCATATGAACATGAGTGTATTGGTTTATTTATTTATTCAACCACATTATAGTTAGTTTTTCATTCTTTTATTGTCATTAATTAAAAAAAAACTATGCTTCATCCACATTATTAGACTTTGGTCATCTGCAGAAAAGAAATCTAATCATTCAAATAGATCTTATTACTATGCATATATATATATATATATGCATATATCACACCATATCAGCAAACTTACTATACACCTGTTATCACCTACAAAATGTTCATCACATTGTTAACTGTGTTTTGCTTAATTAACAATTTTTATCTATCAACAGCTTTGGCATTGAAGTACGTTACATTTTAATAAAACTGAATTGTCCAATATTCTATCCTAATTTTCTATAAGACCTAATTTTGATTATATTTGTAAGGCACACTTCGTCACCGATATTGAGAACTACTAGAGACTAAGGTATTGGAATGAATACTTCTTTCTAGCCTCGAGCTCATTACTTGTAATACCTTAGCATCTTACATGAGACGGATGGATGTCAAGATCATTACAATCTATGACATAACTGTATGAAGACTAGTTTGTTTATGTGTTTTCAGTTGTTTGAATGGGTTATTATAGCTCAGTTGTTTGTGACTGACAGTTCTTGCGGTGGGTAACTATTCCCATCTGCAGGTTAATTGACCTCGTTGGCCATGGCTTTTCATGATAAGTCTAAGAAGTGAACTGTTGTATCTGTCCTTTAAAAAAAGAAGTTATACTTTGATGCTACAGTTAAAATATGTAGTACCATACCTTTAAATTCTCACGTTTCATGAAAATTTAAAACATCTATAAAAATTCCATCATATTTTATCCTAATTCCATGTTCATTTACTCATCGATAAGGTTACATTCTTCACTAGATATAGGAAGTCGTGCAAGCACCCTACTGGTTCACATTATTCCCCCTAGCTTACATCGAGTAGTAACCAGATCAACCTGGTGGAACAAGCTAACAAAACAGTGAATCCTTGTTAATATTCTCTTTAGTTCTGAGTAAAACATTGGGCTTCAGAAGCGTGTTTCCATTTCGTCTGCTTCGCTATAGTTTCTTATAACAGGATCAAAACTTGTTCTTACATGATCTCCTCCATGTCATCCTCGGTCACCTAACTCGTTGTTTTCTGTTCGGATTCCATTTTAGGACCTGTCAGAGTCTCCTTAGAGTATGTTAAGTCCTAAGCTCAGAAAAAGTCTAAGCGAGGGGTTAGCGACCCAACAGCGGAAAACCAATACAATCACTACAGAGAATATAGAACACAGGAAAATAATGAGTCGTACACTTAATTTCATCAGTGTGCTGTACAGCTTACATTTTTATACAAAATGTTTAGCAATTTATACGCTGTTTTACATCACTTCAACTTATTTTATTGGATTTATTATTTTCTTGGTGTTGACAGGATAGTTACATTCAAAAAGAAAATGTATCATGGGGTATGTTAGTATTTCATCTGATCACAAATGTTATATAACAGCTTTTAAAGAAAAAAAAAACCATTGTCTTTTTATTGCGTGTTATTTTTAACTATCTACTGTGAAGTGAAGGTTAAGTGTCCAGTGTTTTTATTCATAAGATAAATAAGGCTCTGAGTTAGTATTATTCACTACATGGTAATTAGACTATCTGTATAGGTCTCAGTGTTAGCACAGTTCTACTGCGCAAGCAAGCAGTTTGCCTTCTAAGTGACCTGCTACTATTATACACCGAAATTTACTAATATACATTAGAGGTACTGACAGTGAGAATGCTGGAGTAACAATAGGAAAAATAAGTATATTATGTATGATTTTAGGAAAGCACATCTAATTCTGAAGTTGTAAACTTTTGACATTCATGAGTTCTTCATAAAAATTTTAAATTATCCAGACAACTAAGGATCACCAAACCAAAACATTCACTATCTTGTATCCAAAAAATGCATTTTATAAGCTGATTTCACCTAATGGTAATCAAACAAGTAGATCCAATCTATTACTGTAATTGATATTCGATAAAATATTGAATTTCTATTCCGATTAATGTATTCTACCCTATATAACAATTATCTGCATTGAACAGGATGTGGAATGTGCGAAGCTGGCCTCAGCTTACTGCGTTACCTAATGACTGATAATTATCTCCGTGAAGTATATATACTAGCAGGTGATAGTATATGTGATCTTGTTCCACATGGAAGAACAAAAGATGTTGTGAGTTCAAATTAATTGTATATACCTTTCCGTATATCTTCCTAGATGTTTTGTAGACTTAATACTATACTGATAGGTGTATTTATCAGCTTGTAGATTAGATATTTGAAAGCAGTTATTCCTACACAGTCTAAGTTAGACGAAAATGACAGTTTTGGTTTTCATGCGCCTTTTTGAAGGATTCATAGTGTACTAACTGATATCTGCTAGTGAATCTTTGAGAAATGATGGTGACTGGACAAATATTTCGCAGTATTTCAAAGTATATCATGAAAAAGTCTTGGTTAAAACATGACTGAAGCGTTACAGATGCAGTTAAGGTTTAAATAACTACCTTAATTACAAGTAAATTATTTACCATTGCTAAAAAGGGCTTTCTTAAAACTAAAATTCTTATTTTCAGAGTACCATTTTATCATTTTTTGGTTTACGATAATAAACTTAAAATAAATAGGAAAGATGCTGAAATGTAAAAGATCACTGATAACTTTTAAGGTTATTAAGAGACAAAATTTTAGTCATAAAAGAACACATTTTCATATGTTTCTAGGGATTAATTCTGTAGTACATACGTATCATCAGGACGTCAAACGTTATCACGGTTATTTTTCCTTCACAAAACGTCAACTCGTAACGAATATACTGATTAAAATGAACTTTTGATCATTATTACAAAAACAATTACTTATAAGCTGTAAAATTACTGTAAACTATTTTAAGATTGTAGTTTCTGTAGAAATTTGGATTAACTTCACTGCGAATTCGTCACGAACCATCATCATTTCGAGAATCTTTGGAAACTAGATACACTACTCAGCCGGTTCATTCTAGTTTAAGACTCTTCAGCAGTGAACACACTCATGACTCAGTCAATGAACTAACCAAAAACCTTTACATTAAGATGTTAAGCTCATTTACTAACCTTTTAGCCACTTGAAAAGGAGTTCAGTGACCCGTGAGTTCAGAAACTTTGAATTCGTGATATAGCGCAACTGTCAAGCAATGCTATCGATGAGTATCTAATTCACCTTGACATGGTGAACCCTTATGGAAAGCTCAGAACATCTATCCTAGTAGCCACCGATGAGCTTAAAACTGATATTTAGTTTATGGCGTTTTGTATGGATTTAAATAAATTCCAAAGTGGCACTTGATCATAAAATTTACAATGTGAGAATTCACTGATTACTGAATTCCGGTCTTAGTGGCTCAATAGTCAACCAGCTGACCTAGTAACCTGATGGTAGTGGTTGCGAACTCTGGTGGAGTCATAAGTGCTGACTAGTGAATAATTCTGAACAAAATGAAGCAACTATCATATATCTTCGAATTTTGAATGATCTCTAACTGATACTACTTCATGACAAAGTCTACAATGAAGAAAATAAACATCTGTCCAAGAATATTTAGATTCATTAAAGAGAGAACATTCTTAACCATTGACTTCGGTGTGTATTACAATGAAATCCTTACACAGTTAGTATTAACTTATAATTTCTCGATATAGTTGTAACACAAAGTTCATGTTAGCTATCCATTCTGAGATCATTAGTGAGGTAGAAAGAATGGTAGTGTTCAATGAATGATGAATACTTTTATAATAAAGGATGATAAGCCTTCAACTCCCTATTACTTTGGTAGACTTCAATAAAAAATGTCTTGTTAAATGGTCTATCAATATTTTGGAGGTCATCATATCAGTGCTTAGCCTACAAATTTCACAAAATTTATGGTGCATTTTTACATAGAGAAAAATGTTTTCGTGACGTTTTAAATAATAATTCTTAAAAGGTATCTTTTTGATTATTAGTTGACTTGATTTATGCATTACTTTTGTTTATTTCAGTGTTCAACCTATGTGGAAAAATATTTACTAACGTTTTGAATACAATTGGAAGGGCATCAAAACCAGAAGAATTATGCGTGGTAAAATATTCGTGGTTTTTATTTCATTATAGTATTTAAGCGTTTTGTTAAGTATATTATTAAGTGATGACGTAAAACTGTAGTGCGTCGGTGGCTAAGTGGTAGAACACTGCGAAACCATACAAGTGGGCTGGGTTTCGATCCTCAGCTGATGCAGTCCTTTACCTCGCTAAGCTGGTAACAAACTCTTGAGAGGGAAGGTGAGGACATGAAGTTAGCAACCCCGTCCCATAAAAATAAACACCGCTGCTAGTGAAATTTCGAAGCTCTAGCTTGAAGCCCTATGTTCCACTGAAAACGAATATGAATTAAAACAAACTGATATAGGAGTAAAACCTGTGCATTGTGGTAGAGTATAATTCCATGGTGGGTAAAATTTATTCAAATAAACAATGCTATACACTAACACTAACTGGTGACGACGTTTCGAGGACAATTTATCGCTGCTCATAATCATTTCGAGTTATTCACACACACAACTTTATAACTTCGTTTATATAATTGCATTATTTTCCATCGTTTAACTTGATTGGTAGTAGTATTTTCTATTTTTCCGGTATGAGTGATGAGTTATTCCTATTGCGCGTGTTAATTGTAAGATTAAGTAATCAACCACTTTCCCACCTACCTATATTACTTCTTAGAATTTTAACTGTCTCCCATCCTATTGTGTGTTTGTATGTTAATGCATGCGGTGCAATCTCTGAGCTTTTCCTAAATTACTTATCTTCACAGGGTCAATCATTCCAACCTTAGCTAAATTCTTGTGTTCTAACAGTCTGACTACCCCCGATCTACTAGTGTGACCTTTGTAGTCGACCTCAAAGTCATTTCAAGATATTTCGTAAATTATATATAATTTTTGAATTGAATTTTTAATTTCCCGCCGATTGATTGGACCGAAGTGTTTGGTCTCAGGTTGACATGTCGGCTTCTTGTGCAGATGCTTCGATGATGTCTTGGGATTTGGTTTGTATACAATTGGTGGATGGTGGCTAGCAGTGGAATCCAGGGTGCGCAGGTACAGGTACATCCAGCTGACGAGTCCCAATTAGGACGAAATGCGCATCTTGGATTCCACTGCTAGCCACCATCCACCAATTGTATATATATAATTTTGTTTATTTGGGTCCACTGGGTCTTTTAGCCTACAGAGCTTGTCTCTGAGTAGTGAGTTTGTAGTTTTAAATACCGCCCTAATTTCTGCTTTATTATGAATCATTTGTGCGGTTTCAGATGTCCCTTCCTTATATGGTAAAACTGCCTTACATTCTTTCGAATCTTTATTATCATTATTAGTCTCACCATTATTTTTTATTTTGCTTTACACCTTTACTCATCTTCCTAATGAATTTATTTTATAGGATAGTTATCTAACACAACGTTTCTTCCGTCTGTTTCATTTCATCATTATGATGACATGATTAAAATACTACTTACTACCAATCAAGTAAAACGATGAAAAGCAATGGAATTATATGAACTAAGTTTGAAAGTTATGTGAATAACTCGAAATGATTATGAGCAGCAATAAATTGTTCTCGAAATATCGTCATCAGTAAATGTTAGTGTATAACATTGTGAGACTTTATCTGAACAAAATTTTACCCAAAATGGATATAAAAGAAGAATATAAAACTATCATAATTTATTGGAACCATTGAGTGTTTATCGTATTTACCAAGAAAACTGCTAATTTTGACTTCGTTGGTAAAATCTGTAATGAATTCAGGCATGAGATTAATTCTTTCGAGTATTTGAGTACTACAGAAAGTGGTGTTTCTTGACATCCTATTTTCTTTTGTATTTAACCCATCACAAACTTTTCTGGTACCCAGTAATAATTAAGGCTTACCATAATGTTGAAACAAATTTCCAGATTCTGAACTAAATGTAACTTTTGATAGTGATTAAATTCTGGAATTATTCTGAAAGGATTTGATTATGCCCACAAACTAGAAATTAGTGCTGGTTTTTAGCACCCTGTGCGTCGGTGGCACAGTGGTTAGGACTCTCACCGACCATGCACATGTTCCGGGGTTCGAGCCCACTTCGGCGCACACCTGATATCTATGGTCGGCCTGCAAAATTTGGGCTACCGATATCCATGCTGAAAATTCCATACTTGTTCCAAAAATACAGTGTAGAATCAAGCTCTAAGTCAAAAATAAATATATAAATAATTTAGAACCCTGTGCTTTTTCTAGGCGTTTTCAGAAGTAGCTCAGAACCTACCAGGTTTGCTAATTAGCCTTGTTTCAGCACTCTCAGTCCAGATTTAGCAGTGATTGGCATTACTTCAGAAGGAAAAGACTGTTATCAACGCATAGTGGCAATGTTTTCAGCTTTATTTCATCACTAAAGACATTATTTCAGCTTTAAATCCTACTTTTAAGGTCTCAACGCATAAATTAAGTGTCAAGAGCCCTTTTTTAAGAATTATCAGAGTTATTTCAGCGAATAGTGGGTTCATTTTAGGTTGCTAAATTATTCATTTACCATAATAAGGCATTATCGACGCATAGGTTAGAATTAGTTTGGAATTATTGTGAGCTTGGGGATATACTCAAACAAAATATTTCAGAATTTTTAATGAAGTGTATTCAGAAGTAAGATGGAGAGATTTTACTTTTACAACTATCTCCTAAAAAGCAACTGATTTTATAAGCTCGAAGTAAGTGAAACTGTTCGATTTTGAACGTTCACACTGTTTGTGCATATTTTGAAATCCTTAGTTACCTTGATTAATAACACCACACTTGTGGGAACAACATAACAGGTAGTTCAGCGAAGACTCTACCTTCGGTGAATTCAGCCACATTATCACATTTATATAGAATTTTTCACGAAAGAGGTTTGCAACAGAAGTGACGAGTTTTCATAATCGTAGTTCTTAATATAAGAAAATATATATGGACTCATCAACTTTGTTAGGATCGTGTTTCGTGGAAAGACGAAAAGGTGTATATAAATGCGATTTCATACATTTATTCCCCTTAATGAATTTGAACAAAGCAAGAACTACAGTTTTAGCAGAATAAAATGGTACCATCTTTTATTTCGTCGCCTTCTCGTCAGCTGCTTACACGGCGAGGACATTATTAAATATATCTACAACAACAATTTTAACATACTTGCACAGAGTTAAGTTTAAACAAAAATTAATCGATCAGTATACTCATACACTAAAAATATATACATATATAAATATGCAATATTAACCACTATTCCGAACAATAATAATCAAACACAATGGAAACTTTTGGCATTTCACATTCGGATGAAAGAGAGGTGAAATTATCCAGTTACCAGGGCAAAGAAAGGCTGATAACCGCTTCTTTCTGGACGCATAAATCAGGTTTCAGGCGCTTGATGGAAATGGCTTCAGCAAACTTAAGGAGAATTCAGCTATTTTGCTTATTGATAATTTTGAACGACTTTTCAACGTCCACCTCATGACCCTTGTCGAGAAGATGCCTGGTGATGGCACTGTTGAAAGCATTTGTTCCCTTTAGACGTAAGCTTTTTGGTACATGTTCAGAAAATCGTAGATATGCCCTTCTTTCTGTCCTTCCAATGTAACTGCTCCCGCAGATACATGTAAATTTGTATACACATTTGGAGGTAACATGAGAAGGATATCTATCGATTTTTGATTGCACCAAAGAGCAAGTTGTTCGATAGACGGGAACGAGCTTAGCTGCAGGATACGCTATGGCTAGTGATGTACTCAGCCTTCTGTTGGTCATCGCTGCAATATTTTCACCTTTATAATCAAGCTGAAGGTAGACTGGCTTTTTTTCCACTGTGATTTGTTTTACTCTTGTGACTTCAGATCTTCCATACTTGTTGATGAAACTTTGAGGATACCCATTTCTCTTCAATATATTTTCAAGGAACTCAAACTCCTCCTCTAGTTTCTCTGCGATTGTATGCCTTAAGGAAATGAATTCGCCAAAAACAGCCGTTTTGCTGAACTGTTTTTTTGAATGGTGATTAATAATTAGTACTTGTGTGTCAAAATCTATTTTCGCTTGAACTAAGTTAATACTGGTGCAAACAGATAGTGGGATGTGAAGCGGTGTAGCTGTTGAATCCTAAGTGGGTTAACTAATAAATATCCTATGTTATCTAATGAATTTTCTCGTTGAATAATAATTTCCTGTGAAAATTCATTCACGGCCTAAATGCCATTATGGTAAGAAATCTAATACTGACACTATCGTGACCAGTAGGGTGCAGAAGGTCGAGTGTGAGGACAAATACTCACCAAAGACATTGGCTAGGGGTCACGCTATGTCGTGAATTGGCAGAAATTAGAATTTATGGGCCATTGAATTGGATCCCAGTGGCTTAATGGTCTACGCGCTAGTTCACCTTGCAACCAGAAGGCCCTGGGTTCAAATCCTGGCGGTGGGCATGTACTGATGAAGAGTCTTAAACTAGGACGAAACAGCTGTCCAAAACTCCCAGGTTTTCCAATGGTTCTCTAACTAATGTCAGCTCATGTCGAAATCCTATAACTGACAAACTCACTTAAATAGCAGCTCCTAGTTTAACAATAAATAACTGACAGCATCAGAAGTTTCCTAAGTCACCTAATCACAGGCTGGAATAAAATGTGTTCTAATTTGTTAAACTTAAGGGTAATGTAAAATATGACATAAGTTTAACTAGTGGCTTTGACTTCATTTTTACTTGTGCATAGCTTTCTTTGGATAACATGTTTTCACTAAAATCCATTCACCGTTTTACAAGTTATTGCATCTTTTCCTCCTTTGACGTGTTTCTAAAATCATTCGCAGAACTTCCAAGTGTGTAATGCAACCAAAGTTTCGAAATATTTTACGGAGAGAGGTAAAATAACAATGTTATCTATTTTTATTTTAGCATAAACTTTTGTTACTTTATCATTAACGTTATTTGTCTATTTTGTTTCACAACTACATAAATGTATAGCTGTTCGTAAGCTTTATTTCCCAACAAATTGTATTAGGCGTTCCAATACCTAAAACATTCAGCGAAAGAATGCACTCGCTCCCATTGGTTAAAGTCACCTGTAGTAAGCATGTAGTTAAACAAAGAGAGAAAGTAGGTTGTATTGGTACCTTCCGTGTCTGATTTAGGCATAGTTTTCGATGATAATAATAGATGATTTCTAAAATTGACAGTGTGCTGCATCAAGCAGTACGGAACACAAGTGAGACTGGACTTCTTTCATATTTGGGAACAAATTTTGACTTATAGTATTTGAAGATTTATTGAGTTAACTGAGAGACGTTTTTTAAACACGCGTATATAGTGTGAAGTATGATATGCTATCTTCAAAGACAAATTCAAAAAAAATTGAATATTATCATTTCTAGACAGGAGAGAAACCTTCATCGTTCAGAAAAAGAAATATATTTGGAATTTCAGACGAAAAGAAAACTATTCTACTCAAAAATTAAGTCATTGTACAGTGGGAAACGAGAAGAAAGGGATATCCTGGATCAACGTGAAGAACCTAGAAGACCTGGATTTCGCGCGTGGATGATTTATGTTTGATGTCACACAAAATCGAAGACTTACAAGCGAAAACCGACAAACTGGTCGAAGAAGCAGCCGGCGAAGATAGGACTCCAAGTGAACATAGACAAGACGGAGGTTATGAAAATAACCAACCAACAACAACAACAGCAACAGCAGCAACATCCAGCACCAATCACCATCAACAGGAGGGATTTGAAAGAGGTTACTTCATTCACTTATCTAGGGAGCATTGTCTCAAATACAGCCAGCGAAACGGACGAGGATGTCAAATCGAGCGATAATCGGGAAGGCAGGCGAGAAACACATTCATCAACCTGAAACCAATCTGGAAATCTTCGTTACTCAGCCAGCATCAACAACAAAATTCAGTCGGATTTTCAATACAAACATCAAGTCAGTCAGCTCTTCTATACGGATCAGAAACTTGGCGGGCGGGTCACAAAGAATATTTACAACAGCCTGTAGCAGACCTTCATCAACCAACAACTGTCTTCGCTCTATGCTGAAGATCAGTCAGATGGCCGGGCCGGAAAGAATCACCACCAACAAGAAACTATGGGAACAAACAAACGAAACAAGAACCAATCGCCAACCAATAAAGATGCAGGAGAAAGTAAAGATGCATTGGACACTCGCTGAGGAGGCCGCTGGGTGACATCGCGCGCGCGCCAGGCCATTGCTCGAGTGGAACCAGGCCGAAAGGGAAGCGGCGAGTGGGTCGTCGCTGCAAGGGTGACATGGAGGAGATAGTGTGAAAAGGAGTTGAAAGAGTATGGACTAGCTAACATGGATGGAGGTGAAAAGTAGAGCAGAAGACAGAAGTGGCAAGTGGAGATGTGCATTTGAAGCCCTTTGTTCCACTAGGAACCCAAGGGAAAAATAATGATAATACACCATTGTGTTAAGTTTTATAATTAAGAGTAAAATAGGTATTCACCATGCCTACAAACCTTTATTTACCATTATAAACGCCTCCAGTTATGAGTAGATTTCTTGAAGTTTACTCATTTTAAACCACAGTTTCCTATACTGTAGACTTACTCTAAGCTGTATTATATATGCGAATAGGGTTTTAGCTTATATCTCTAAATAGAATCTTCTGTTTCTCATGAAGTATCAGAGAATTTTAAGTCCATTTCTTTTGTAAACTGAAATGTACTTACTTATGGGACTTATTCAATTGTTTTTCAATCATTATTTGTTTAATGAACAAATTTTTCAACTCATATCAACTAGAACTCTACTCACAGCCAAAGAGTGCTGATTACCCTCTTAAGCTCTCTATCACTGTGCACTAACGTCATTGTATGCTTTTTGGGAGACCACGATTGTGATACCGAAACATCTCGACCAGAATTTAGCGCTGAATATTCAGTCTGATTGACAGCATCACTCAGTCAGTATGTAGTGAATGTATTTTGAAACATTCATTTTATGTAGGTTGGACTAACATTTTCAGGGACTGATCTATGGTTTGTGAAGAATTTTATGGTATCTCTGATAAGGATTCACGCTGAACTGATTAGTATTTTGGTCGGTCTGTAGTCTGTCTTTAAATTATTTTGAAATGTAGACAAATGCTGAGCTCCTCTAATGAGAAATATGTTAAATTTATGAAGATGTTACGGTGCTACTATACGGATCAGAGACTAGGCACGTCATCAAGAGCATCTCAAACAAACTACAGACCTTCATTAACAGCTAGCTGTCTTCGCTCAATACTCAAGATCAGATGGTCAGAAATGATCAGTAGCAGGGAGGGATCTCTGGCAATGAGCGAACCAACCAGGAACCGATTGTGCAACAAATAGGCAGGAAGAAATGGAGATGGATTGGCGGCCATACTCTGAAGAAACCATCAAGTGACACCACTAGACAAGTCATTGCTCGAGTGAAACCCGAAAGGAGAGAGGCGAGTTGGTAGTCCAAGGGTGACTTGGAGGAGGTCATATGAAGAGGAGATGAAAGCATGTGGGCAGACTTGGAGTGCGGGTGAAAACGTTGGCAGAAAACGGAAGGCAATGGATACGTGTGCAGCTGAAGCTCTGTGTTCCTCTAGGAATTAAAGGATATGATAATAATAATAATAATGAAGATGTTACCATTCAGGGATTGCAATACTTTTTATTGCTCTTTTGAAAGTTCACCTGAGACTGAGGTTAGAAAGCCAAATCAGTTCATACCAGATGAATCCTGGTTAGTGAATAAATTAACAGGTCAGCAACTGGAAAACTCAACCTGACTTTAAACGGTTAAGGAGACTAGATTGTAAAACTCATATTAGTAAGTTCATTATTGTTTTCTTCCTAAAAAGCCGAAAGCTTAAACATTAATAGTGAAGAAAGCATGATAATTTAACAGCTGTTTAGGAGGAAACTGAGTTGTTCACTCATTTTTGGACTACTTACTTGCATACATGATGACAGTGACTAGAGGCCATCATTTAAAGGTAGCATTAAAAATACCTCATATTATTCACTTAGAGATCTACACTAGTTTGTGTATGTTAGCTGTGTATTCAGAATGGTACAGTTATGAATAACCTAGCAAGATTTCAAACAATCTTCCTAAAAAGACAACGTTTTTGAAATCTGTTTGCTGGAATCGATATCAGGTTCCACTGTGCTCAAATATGTCACTGGAAAACATGTCGTCAGTCATTATCTTGATGGGAATGTCTGTTTTTATTTCGTCTATTTGAAAGTTTTTCTTCTGATAACCAGTGTGTTCCAATGTCTTTTTTCAATAGATGATATTGAAAGCTGTAGAAAATGCCAAGTTTTGAGCAAATCAGTTTCCAAGCTGATGTATAGCAGAGAATCTTCTGAAAGGCTGCACGAATCAATTCACTCTGGTTGTAGCTTCTTTGAAGAATATAAAGACCAGGTAATTTTTGCTCTTGACATGATTAACTAGATGTTTTATTGAAAAAACAGCGGGTTTTATTACGTTTCTTAATATTAAGGTATTTTTTCCGGTCTTCCATTGGTGAAGTGAAATGATGGCTTTTTTCTTACCAAAAAAAGATGAAAGCTAGACAGTATAAATACCATGATTATTAGAAATAAAACACGGGATCAACACTAACGTATATATATATAACTCCTTTTCGTAGACACAAGGTTTTGAGTGATAGTGCTCCTGCTGACATTATTAACTACCAGCTGTCGTGTAGGGCAATGAAAAAATTATTCACTGATTATATATGCTACTGTGCGTCGGTGGTATAGCGGTTAGGACGCTCGCCGACCATGCACATGGTCCGGGGTTTGATCCCCGGCCGACGCACTCCTTTACCTCACTGAGCCAGAAGTAATGCTGGTAAAGAGGAAAAGTTGGGCAAGAGGCTAGCAACCCCATCCAGTAAAATTAAAAATGAACACCGCTACAGAAACTTCAAGCCACTAGCTTGAAGCCCTATGTTCCACTGGGAACGTGAAGGAAAAATTATTTTATTATTATTTTATTTAAATATGCTACTTGGAATTCAAAAGTGTTTAACTAATTAACAGATGTAGCATTAGTTTTTTCTGCAACCATAGGTATTAACAATGAACATGTATGATATTAGATGGTTGGAGGCAATCGGCATGAAGCCTTAGGCCTAGGTTTCGTGCTAGTTGGCGCGTCACCCAGTGCTGCAGTCAGAGACGTTACCACTGAGCTATTCGGGCTCGCGATTGACCTCCTGACGTAGGTTCGAATCTCAGAAGGGGCAAGAGTTCCTTCAAGGTTGCAGATAGGCCTTGCTGGTGAGTGCCAACTAGCACGAAACCTAGGTCCAAGGCTTCCTGCCGATTGCCTCCAACCATCTTATATCATCAAATCAACGTGCAAGTGATGGCGAGCTACTCAGAATGGTGGACACATTAAAACCTGACTGAATTCTACGAAGAGTGTCTGGAGATAGGCTGTTTTCCACGCCAATTTCTGAAACTCATCAGATCGACGAAACTACCTCCAACTTTAAAGAACCTGCGCCGCATCACTAAATCACATATCGACTCATCTCAAAAACACATCACCGCTTTAAGGTCAAATCTAGTGAAATTCGACAGTCTACTGGAAAGCCTTAATTTGGTGTGTCGTATAAAGTTCATTAACTTCATGCAAGATTTACAAACGCAAACAGCGAACTCATATGGAAAGAAGCTCAGAAAATCTTTAGTAGTTGAACAACTACAAGAAGAATTTCCACAGTGCCCAGAAAAATACATATACAATTTATCAGATGTGAAACTTAATAAAATTGAAACTGAAGCTCTGTCCTTAGGATTTAAGTATCACGTACCAAACTCGTTTATCAACAGAATCGATACAGAAACGCAGTTTGAGTATTTATACAGTCAACTTTCCGACCTAAAACCCATAGACGAGGATAAAAGAGTCTGGTTTAAGTCCAAAATGATCGATATTGCAGAACAATATCAGATTTCTCCTCCAGCACACTCAAAATTATTTACTAAAGAACACAGAACAGCAATAAAAAACCTACGAAACAATGAAAACATCGTCATTCTCAAACCGGACAAAGGTTCAGGTGTCGTAATAATGAACCGCCGAGACTACATCTCGAAAATGAATACCATTCTCGATGATACAATAAGATTCCAAGTTGATACGTCAAAAAAGAAGCAACAACGGCCTTCGAAAACAAAGTAAACAAGCACCTTAAAGGACTACTTAAAGAAGGGCTAATAGACAACAGCACTTACAACGACCTTAAACCAAGGGGTTCGCGTGTGCCAGTCATGTACGGTCAACCCAAAGTTCACAAAAGTGATGTACCAATGAGACCTATAATATCAATGGTGAAATCACCATGTCACAAACTGGCCAGATGGTTGGCCCAAAAGCTGGAACCCATTCGAAAAAAGCTGGCAACTCACAGTATCAAAGATTCTTTTCAGTTTTCACAAGAATTAGATCAACTCGATATTTCAGATAGACTTCTCGTGTCATACGACGTTTGTTCACTGTTTACCAACATACCCATCGAAGAAACGGTTAAAATCATATGCCAACAGTCCGAACTACTTCCTCTTCCAGAAAACGAGCTACGAAAATTGCTACTTCTATGCACAAAGAATATTCAATTCCGATTCAACAATCAGCTGTACCGGCAGATTGACGGGGTGGCTATGGGTTCACCTTTGGGTCCTGTTCTTGCTGACATATTCATGGCTCATCTTGAACAGACTCGAATGAAAGAAGAAATAGAAAGAACCACCTATTACTGCAGATATGTCGACGACACGTTCGTAGTCTGCAATGATATAGAACACGCGTTCGCAATGTTTGAGAAACTCAATGCAGCTCATCCCAATATTGCATTCACAATCGACTACGAAAAAAACAACCAATTCCATTTCCTTGATGTCAACATAAAAAGAAGAAACGACGGGACGATTCAAAAATCTATCTACAGGAAAGAAACCTGGACTGGTCAATACTTAAATTATCACAGCTTTTGCCCAACCAGCTACAAACGAGGTCTAGTAAAAACGCTCTTCAGCAGAGCCAAAGAAATATGTTCGGAAGACACTATTGAAGAAGAACTCGCCGTCATCGAAAAGAACCTCATCGAGAATGGATATCCCCGAAAGTTCATATTAAAGTATAGAAATGAAGAAACCCACAAACCGAAACCCGACACCGTTGAAAAGAAACCAGTTTTCATCTGCCTAGCCTACAAAGGTGAAGACGTATCCACAAGAACACAAAAAAGAATCTCAAGTGCATTAAAAAGAACATTTCCAGCTGCCAGACTGATCCTATTTCACAACACTGTGTGCTCATTAACCCAGTCAAAAGTAGATGAGTACCCTACTCACGTCAACTCCAACTGCATTTACCAATTCACGTGCACCTGCGGAAGCAAGTACATAGGAAGGACTGAGAGGAGAGCATCTACTAGATTTTCTGAGCACATTCCTAAGAGCCTCCATACAAAAGGAAGAAAAGTGTTATCGAGTGCAATCGCCAGACATTTAATTGATAGAATTCAGTCTGCACCAATGAGAGAACTAGACACATCACACTAGTTACTAATGTCAAATCAAAATGAACATGTATGCCAAATTCTTCAAATCTTACGCAAGTTTCAAAAGGTAAGCATGTTAAATCTCAAAACTTATTTCATCCAAGTTACGCCAAAAAAAAACAAAATCATCGTAATCTACAGGGGGAGTGCAAAACTACATTATTTGGTGGTTATTGACCAGCAGTTGAGTTCAGCATGTGCATTTCATCGTATTTAGGACCCATTGACTGGTTGTAGTTGCAATACTCAGTGAGCAATGGTGTCCCAGGTGACACTCGAATTCAGTAGTAATAGTTTGAAACGTCAAAAGGTTAATCACTAAATCACTTAAGCTACGAGAAAATTAATGAAACATTCACTCTGTGAATGTGGGTTCACACAGAGAACACACAGCCAGTTAATTTCTGTGATGACAATTATGAAAGATGTCGTAGATGAATGAATAGATAAACCAATGATAACACATTCCTTGTGAATATATAAAACTCAAGCAGAAGATCTAACTAGTCGAATGCGAATAGGATAAAAACATTGAATGGAAATTAGACAGTATAAGTAGTCACGAGAAAATCTCAGTCCGCGTCAGTCACACAGTCATGCCAGGAATGATTAATACTAGAATATTATCTAAAGCTAAGTGTTGATTTACAGATATTTGATTGGTTACAGGTTCGACAACAAGCTGACATCAGTAAGGGAACCACTGGAAAATAAGGGAATACTGAACAGCCGTTTTAGCCTAATATGAACTCTTCTAGTAGCCCTTCAAATGACCTCAATTAGTTCTGAGAACCCCTTGATCCAATTTTACTTTATTGACTATTATTTAGCATATAGCCACACTTAGAGTCATCAGGTAATAATTTGGTTGTGCTATTTTATTGTCAAGTTAAAAAAATATTAGCATGTTTTATGCGTATTTTGTTCCTTCAGTGCATAGACTACTCAAAAAGTCTTTTGGATAACGTGAAGGAAATTGTTCATTTTAATCTGGGTAAAGTTTGCAAGGTAAGCTCATATTTGTGTGTATTTTATATGTACGTTGTTTCTCACGTATGACCATCCAAGGTAATCCTAATTTGGTCTGATATGTTAATGTTTAATTTTCTTAACGGAAACTTTGATCACTGCAGGACTTCAACTAGTGGCTCCCACTGCACTTATCTTCCACTTTGTCGAACTCAGTTAGTGATAAGTAACCTGATCTCTGAGCTGAAATACATTCGTGGGCGAAGTTTACGTTTCAGTTCAACTAATTCAAATTCATGCAAAAGCGGGGGATACGATTCAATAAAATAATTGGTTTTTCTAACAAACAGAGTTTTCATAATGAATGATATTTATAACAGTATATTTTAGTATAAGTGTATCAAGGAGGCATCTAGATTATGAATATTTTGCAATAGAATTCGGTGTAAGATGGTGAGAATCGGCAGGCAGGAAGCACTGCATACTAGTAGCTGCGAATATGGTGTACCTACTAAATTGATGGGTGGCAACGTCCCTAACTGCTACATAGGGACAGTGGAGTTTGAATATTCGTGGGGACGTTAGTCACTTCGAGGTCTCGGCAACTTGTTCTGTTGACTGTCACTCAACACAAAACATGTTGGTCAACAACAACAGGTGGAGGTGAGCTGCAATGACAAGTCACTTCTTTGAGAATTTGGTTGATAGAACTCACTTAGAACTAAGGAATGTGCAGACAATATTCTTTACTCTCTGTTATTCAGTCAATCCATTGGACTGAATTTACTTTGCTTGTATTCAGTGACCTTTAGCATATATTTGAAATTTAATAAGTAATAATACTGTTTTTACCAAGCACTTAATTCTCTATCGAATCGTAACGTTGCCTAGTTTAACAGGGACATTTATAGTCTTTAAATGATGAACTAATGATGGATGCATATAGATGCAATATCAAAGTTATGATTGTATATGCCTAAATGAGTAAATATGGGGTCAACTACACTTTTATTTATTTGGAAACATTTCCTGATACGAATTTAAAACAAGCAACAAAAGTTAATAAAATTGGGAATAAATGAATTTATCTAATTTCAGTAGAACTCTTCAGTTGAATACTCTATAGACAGGGATAAATACCTGATAAGCAATACCATGGGAGATGTAAGACTGACAACCAAATAAACTAAATGAAATAAGAACAACACAAATAAGCGAACAATATCTTTTTCAATTAGATATCATCAAGCTTGGGAGATCTGACGAGAATAATCCCTTTTTTACTTCTTCTGCTAACTGTTACTTTATTAACATATTCTAAAAACATCACTTGTAACTCCTTAGGTAAATGGTCAGCTGAAAATTGTCTTTGTGATATGTTCCTTTCTGGATCATTCATAAAACTTTTGAATTGATCACGCATAATGCATAGTGGTAGAATGCTCGTCAGCTACGTAGGTGGCTTGTGATTTGGTCCGCAGCCGACGCATACTTTTACCTCTCTAGGCCAGTAATAAGACTGGCAAAAAGGAAAGGTTAGGCATGAGGCTAGCAGCCCCTTCCTGTAAAAATAAACATCACTGCTACAGAAACTTCAGGTCTCTAGCTTGAAGCCCTATGTTTCCTTGAGAACGTAAAGGAATAAAAAATTGTACAAGTTTATAAACTCAGTGAAAACATTCACACTTACCGTTTTGCATGATTAATCCAAAATAGTTTATTTCCTTTTCAGTCTAATATCTCCCAATGTAATTCTAATGGTATTCAGCTGAAGAGTTCTGCCAAAGTTTGATGAATTCATTAAATCCTGCTTTATTAACTTTTGTCGTTAGTTCTAAACTTTTATTGACACTTAAAGAGTGTGACCACTGTTGTTACATAATTGTGCTTGAAGGCGACAATATCGTTTCAAGCAGATATTCAATAAGATGGTGAAGTGTGATCCGCTAAATTTTAATTCTACAATACTCGTATCTAATAAGAAATCAAGGAAGCAAGAAAATGATATAGAATTTGTGATATCTACAATCAAACTGTTATTAGAATAAATATAAGACTTATTGCATTATTCTAATTGTTTTGTTATTACATTATATCACCTAGGTATCATGCCAATAAAAAGGATTCTTGTGAGTTTTGAGTGAATCACTTCATAAACTTTTGTTTTGGACAGTTTCTGAATAATAAAAATGGATTTTGATATTGAATAAATCATGCACCGTATATTACATTAATAGTACTTCTTCGGGTTCAGAGTGGAACATAGGGAGCAATAACACACCTCCACTTTGTTTTATTTTCTGCTTTCCTCTTCATCTAGTCCCGCGACTGCCCATATTTTCTCATCTCCTCTTTGCTACAAAAGCTCCTCTATGTCACCCTCGCACCAACAACCAACTCGCCACTTCCTATCCAGGTTCCACTCGACCAATGGCCTGGCTAGCGGTTTCATTCGATGGTTTCCTCAGTGTGTACGCAACCCATCTCCAGTTTCCCTACATATTTGTTGAACGATAGGTTCTTGATTAGATTTTACCTATAGTTTCTTGCTGTTAATCCATTTTGGCCATCTGATCTTCAATATGTAGCCAATGAAGATGGCAGCTGTTGACAAAAGTTTTCAGTAGCTTGTTCCAAATACTTTTCGTGGAGCGGTAGTCATGTTTTTGATATATATAGGGGAACTGACAGACTGACTCAATATTTGTATTAAAGATCAGAATACTTTTTTATGCTGACTAGGTGCAGAAGACTTCCGAACCCATTTCAAATTCATGCAGGTGTTTCTTGCCTTTCCAATTTTTATCGTTGACACCTTCATCCATGATGTCACCTGCAGTTGAAAAGATGCTTCCTAGATAAGTGAAATAAGCGGCCTCTTTCAAGTTTCTCCCATTGATACTGACCGGTACTAGTTGTTGCTGCCGGTTGGTTATCTTTATCACCTCAGTCTTCACCTGTTCTGTGTTTACCTGTCTTCGCTGCCTGCTTCTTCTGTCAGCTTGTTAGTTACCGCCTATAAGTCTTCGACTTAGCGTGACACTAGACATAAGTCATCCACGCGTGAAATGCAGATCTTCTTATATGCAGTCTTCGTATAAATACAACGGCATACTCCTGTATTCACTTCAAAGGCTTCGCTTCCATTGTGGAACACCTGACAAGTGACAATTTTATATGGCCAGCTGTTGAGTGAGGTGGGTAAATAATTTGGCCCTGCATGTTATATTGATGAATTAGTTTCCAGATTACTTCTCGGTCAATACCATCAGTAGAAGACCTTTTTGAAGTCAATAAAGTCGAGATAGGCAGGGGTTTGACTGCCATTCTATGCTTTGACCTGTGATCATGATGAGTAGAATTGCAGTTTGATCAGCACACTTGCACTTTTTATAGTAAAAAGTTATTGGTGCACTTCTAAATAATTTCTTCTTATAGCTTAACAATGGTGGATTTATAAAGTGAAAATCCCAGTACAAAACTGTATTAGATTCACCTTTAGTGAATACCAGTATAAAGTAGTTGACTGTATTATAAAATGAAAATAAGCGTCATTATGGATCGTAAGTATTATGAATGTCTAGTAGGCTTCATTTGACAAATCATGTACAGCAAAAACTAATACTTTTTTAGTCATAACTTCGTTGTGAGGAATATCAGGTGTTACGGGTGAATCTTAAAAAGGCGAAACGACGACTTGAGACTAAGATAACCCCCTACGTCCATACCAAGCCTCGTAATCTTACATAGAAAATAACAATTTTAAACACCAGGAAGCTAAACTGGAAACAACAGTACTTTGTCACTTAAAACTGCTAGCCATTTTCAAAATGTAGATGGCTAAAATGTATTTGTGACTGAATTTTTGTCATTTATAAGACTGGTACCCTCTAGTTTAGTACATAATTTTAAGCACATACGAGTGATTATATTGTCTGAACGTCAACATTATGTACAACGAGTGTGATCCGGATCACATCAGTGCTGTAGGCTGATGGTGGTAGAAACGTAGAAATTTAGCAGCAAGAGATAGTTAGCAGATAAGATTTAATGATTTTATACATTTATTCCTCTTAATGGATTCGAATGAAGCAAGAACAACAACTTTCGCAGAATGAAATGGCACTATCTTTGCTGATTTAGTTGGCTTCTCATCAGTTGCTTGCCGGTCGAAGTCATTATTAATATATCTACAGAAACAATTTTAACATACTTGCACCAAGTTCAAATCAATCAATATATGCATAAAGTAATAGTATACATATATATAATATTAAACACTATTTTGAACAATAATGATCATACACAATGGAAGCTCCTGACATTACGTAATCAGATGAAAGAGAGGTGAAAATATCCAGCTACCAGGTGGGCAGGGAAAGACTGATAACTGTTTCTTTCTGAATGCATAAATTAGGTTTCAGGCGCTTGATAGAGATGGCTTCAGCAAACTTGAGGAAGATTGAACTCTTTTGCTTGTTGTTAATTTTGAACGATCTTGCGACGTCCACTTCATGACCCATTTCAAAAAGATGCCTGGCGGTGGTACTGTCTAAAACATTTGTTCCCTTTAGACATAAGTCTTTTGGTATAGGTTCATAAAATCGTAGATATGCCCTTCTTTCTGTTTTTCAATATTACCGCTCCCGCAGTTACATGTAAATATGTATATACAGTTGGAGTTATTTTAAGTGAGTAGCTCTCTCAAAAGTCAAAACTCCGAACACAGTTGCCATTCATTCGGAGATAAATGAGGTTAACCAGAATGACGAATATTTGTTGGCAGAGTCAGCAGCAGATACAGGACTTCAGGTGAACATATAGACGACGGAGGAAATTAAAATACCCGATGCCCGACAACAACAAGCTCCGATCACTATCAACGGAAGAAATTTGGACGAGGTAAATGCGTTCATTTGTCTATGGAGCATCATTTCAACTACAAGTGACACAGATAAGGATGTCAAAGCTAGACAGGATCTGAATGCATGACAGAGCCTCATTACTCTGTAAACGGTGTGGAAACTCTCTGCACTCTGTGTATGCAACTAATATCAAGACAGTTTTTCTAGATGCTTCAATGAATTGTCATTCGCGTCAGGGGAAGCATTTCCTACTCAAGATCAGAAGGCTAGAAGAAGTTAGACACTAGGAACTTCGACAAAAATATGCCAAAGTGGAAACAAAACACACACAGGCTGAGGAGACCTTTGAGTGCCATCTTGTGACAGAACTGTTAGTGGACCTCGAATGAGAGACGATAAGTTGGACGTCTGAGAAAGATATGAAGGAGGTTGTGTGAGGGAGAGATTGGAGTTTGTGTTCCATCATTGAAACAGTTTAGAAGGACTACGGATAACAGGATGAAATGGTGAGGTAGTCATGAAACCTTCTACTCCACGCAGGAAACAAGGAAGTGATAATAGTAAGCAATACTAATTTACAACCTATTGAGAAGTTATATATATATATGAGTACATACATATGGCCTCATTTGAAAATTTTTATTGTGTTAATGATGAGCATAAAAACTATTACATTGCTTTTATTTATTTCAGAGTACGGTCATTATCAAAGAAAGTGGAGATATCTTGGAGTTCTAAATTATTTTCTTTAAATAATTTTGATTGTTATTCATCAGATATAGATATTGGACTTCGTAGTGTGATAGTCTTTAATTACAGTTTGCTACTTTGCTGTCAGTTCTATTTGTTTTAAACTATGTGTACTTCCTGCCTTTTCATATCAAAAGATTTTAAATAAAGAATATGTCTATTCGTGTTGTTGCGACAATAGGGAGCTCACGCAGTCACACCTCTGTAATCCTGTAGATTTGTAGCCCAATGATGGTGGTGTGGTCACCTAACTTCTAATCTATTAATCAAAATCTGTCATCCATTTGTGAAGTACTGTCATTAAACTAAGTGACTCTATTTATCTCGGAACCAACTGTTAAGAAAAAGCCGTCTTCACTGGTCATCAGCACGTATCGGTATTTTGATTGCTCTCCGGAGACCAGTGTGTACAAGTAATCCTGTTGTACAGAGCAGTAGCTGTGGTTTGAGTATATTAGTGATGAATTTTCTGACTTAGATATTGACTGACACGGATACAAACAAATATGGGAATATAAAGCAATAATAGCTATCATAAGAACTGAATTTACCTCAAAAACGGCTTCTCATTATTTCCCTACCCCGGCTCCAACATCAGGAATCGTTTTTCCACTGATTTTTGAATAGCCTATTTTACAGGTGATTATTTAGCATTTAGTAAACAAAAAGACACAGTCACTTCTGTATTTCATTTTAAACTGATGTTAATAGGTAGATGTTAGAAGAGAATGTTCACTGAAGATACTAGATGCTTAAAAGTGCTTTTTCTTAGTTACTTGTAATCGCAACCGTTGATGATTAAAATAAAATTAGACAATTTTAAGTATTGTTTATTTTCATTAGTTTAAGAACAAATTAAAAATGTGTTTCACTGTGTATGGGTAGGCGATTGTTATTTTGTGATCCAAATTCGAAATCTGCGTAGCCAGTAGTGTAAAATCGCACTGCTTATTTGACGGTATGAAGTGGAATTTTTTTTATCTTAGTTGTTGTATGGTATCTACTCATACTGGTCGAAACATTGGACGGCAGGCATTGTAGAATGCATTTCATTTTAACATTTCCCTTGGTTAGTGTTTACACAACAAATAATAAAGTTTTCTACCATTATAAATATGTTCTTGATGCCCTTTTCATCGTGCTGTTAATGGTAAGAGAAGTGTTATTATTATTGTTCCATTGGGTTCTGAGTGGGACATAGGACTTCTATTTTCTTCTGTCCTCTTTAGCTGAGCCCACGATTGCCCATAATCTCTCATCTCTTCCATGTTATCCACCCACTGACGACCCACTTGTCGCTTCGCATTTCGACTCCACTCGAGTGATGGCCTGGCGGGCAATGCCATTCGACGGCTCCCTCATTGTATCTCCGATCCATCTCAGTTTTCTTCCACATATTTGTTGAGCAATCGGTTCTTGTTTGGGTTGTTCCCACAGTTTCTTGTTACTTATTCTTTCTGGCCATTAAGTCTTCGGTATGGAGCCTGAGAAGGTGACGGCTTTTGGTAAAAGTCCTCATCAGACTTTTGGAAATGTTTTTCGTAATGCATCAAGTTTCTGACACGTATAGAAGAACTGACTAACTTCCCATTTGTGTCGAAAATCCGAATGTTCTTCTTTATGCCAAGTGCGAATGATTTCCACACTGACTTCAGATCGATAAAGGAGTATCTTACCTTTCTAATTCTGGTCGCCTTTCACATCTTCATCCATTCTTCCTGTAGTTGAAACGATGCCACCAAGCCAGATAAGGGAAGGAAGTAACTTCTGTTAAATTTCTCCTGTCGATGTTGATTGGTGTTGGTTGTTGTTCCTGTTGGTTGGTTACCTTCGTCACCTCCATTGCCGCCCTCTGTATGTTCACTCAGATTCCTGCCTTCTCTGACCGCCTCTTCAACCGGTTGGTTGGTTTTCATATGTGAGTCTTCAAGTGTTTGTGATACTAAACATAAATCATCCACGCGCGAAGTTCAGGTCTTCTAGAGTCTTCTTATTGGGATTATTAATCCCCACAGTCAGACACATAACCAAGTCCACCACAATTAAGAATATCAACAGTGATAATAGGCAGACAGTCAAGGGTTACTTCTTTATTCAAATCATAGCCATCGATGAGGTTTCCGTTGTGGATCACCTGACAAGTAGCATAGTCATATGGCCAGCTATTGAATGAAGTTGATCAAATCTTGGACACTACACGCCATGCTGTTGAGAAGTGTTATTAGTGCAGTAAAAGTGTATTCAGTGGAACGACAACAATGTTTAAGGAATTGGGATATCAGGTCTTTATAAAGATGTGAGTACTTTCATTGAGTTGTCAATTTATGATGAGTGTGACAATGCACATAAATTTGTATTTTCAGTACATAACATCTAGCCTAGGACATATAGAAATATTAATTTATACCTGGATTGCTTGTATTTTTAGAATGAAACAGCACATCAAGGTTTTAGTCTATGATTTATCATCAGAAATGCCTTCTGTTAGTACACTTGTAGTCTAAATTCTGTAGAAGCCTTCATATGTAGAAGTTTTGATATAAATTAAAAGTTCTGTATAAGAAACTTTGGTGAAGAAATAGGTTTAAGTGCGAATCAACAACTAAGAAGATAAGCCTAAAGAAAGAAATCTGTTTCATTTCATTTGATCTATTATAATTTGGTGTGAACGTTAATCATAGAGATAAGAGATAGATTGAAAGAATGACTGCAGTCTTGAAAATGATTTCATCTATGAAATTTAACTTCAGTAACTGTGAAAACTTCTCTAAACAATCTAGTGAGAAAACTATTGCTTTCCACTGATTTTCAGAACATCTTATGAAGTCACCAATTAACTAGTAGATGGATTAACTGCCACCTTAGTCTTCTTTAACATAAGTGAATGAGCTTATTTCTGTTTATTCAACTGAGTAGCAACCAGAACGAAAATGGCTCACTGCAGACTACTGTTTCATTACAATCAAATATCTTTCATTTTATAAAATTCCGAGATAAACTATTCTGAAGTATGTTGAAGTTACACTATACAAATTTCAATATGAAACTGTTTTTACATTGACTTTGAAGTTTAGAATTAGATGTTACGTTTGATAAGCGTTTGATGGAGTAAGTGTTACTCCAGAGATAAATTAGGCATTTGTTTATAATGAATGTTTTCTTATTAAATGAGGTTTGAAAGGTAAAATTGTGGGATAATAAACTCAAAACTAATATCATATGGGAAGCATTCACTTTCGGTTTTATCACAGAGGTGATTTCGTATAATTATTTTACCCAGGTAGAATGCATTTGTTTATTTACAAGTGTTTGTTTAAAGGGCATGAGTTCAGGCAAACTGTTGCTGAGATTTACACACTCCGTGCTTTCAGCATAGAAAGTATTCTTGTAACAAGTGATAAAGGCACCGTAAATGGCGACTATATGACTTATTTTAACACATATATAACAAGTTAGTTGATCAGATTTAGACTCATACATGATGCTACTGAAAAGTGAACAGTGGACAAAGAAACAAAATCAAATTCACCATGCTATAAACGGCCTATCGATCCAACATGTATCAAGTTAGATCAATATTAAATAGCTAAAAGTTGAACAAGTTTATCATATAAACAACATGATGATGTCAAAGAAACTATTAAACAATGGTGATGTGGGTTGTAAACTTCTGATTCTGAATCCTGAATGAGAAATAACAGGTGCACATGAGTTAGAAGGTCGTAGGATTACTCATCTGTGTACGCATCTACTTCTATGCATCTCTTTTTTCGGTCAGAAATATTACCAACCTCTTTGTCGATGAAGCATTCTTAGAGTTTTTATAAGTTTACGTTTGATGTTTAGTACAGTAATGACAGTTGTAAATAAATAAGGCTAGAGTATTTTTCTATGAGACTGTATTCTCTCAATAAGGTGGTTTAATTGTCAGCTTTTATTGTCCTTCTAGACAACACCTTCAGTGTTTATTTCAATATGGGCTGAATTCTGTTAGAATTCTTGTCAAATGGTGTCACTATCCCTCTCGATGTCTTTAAATGGGATTTGTGACCCTCAGAATCTTTCATATTCTTGCATTCATTCTAGTCGATTACGATAGTGCTTCGACTGACGTTTGAACTCTTTAGCTGTTCTCACCCTTGATATATGTCAGTTAGTCTTGTGAATAAAGATCTTTCCAAGAACCATGCTACTCTGGGTTCTCCTAGTCAAATCGCTATCCATAGTTTTGTATTTATTGATATGAAGTAATAAATTCATGTCTTTTGGTGGCCAGTTTATACTCTTGAATTCATAGTCGAAGAGGATGCCTAATTTGACCGAAACAGTACTTCTCACAACTGATGCAATTCATTTTGTTGATCTTGTCTTCTGTTGAAGTCTTTGGACTAGGCAGTAATTAAGTAAATGATTATGTTTGTTCATTTCAGATATTTATCCCGAATTTATTCTATATTCTATATATTCTACTTGTATATTGGGATGAATTTCGCGGTATTTTCTGAGACCGTACTTTTAATGAAATCCTCAGAGCATCTTTTTGTCCTTCAACTTTTCCTAAAGGCAAGTGGATTAGAAAAGTAATAGCTTAATTCAGAGAACAGTAGTTAGATAATAAACTAATATATACCCCGAAATGTCATTTAATGATTTGACCCTTATCACCCTGTAAAAAGGAAACATTGATAGTAAAATGGTGATACAAGTTTTCATTCTGATATAAAACGGAGTTTCTTGAAAGATTACACTTAATATTTGCAGTAAAGTTTGGTTATAAGGTGATTGATTTTTTATTTTTTTTATTTGTTTATTTTATTTTTTTTATTACAGCTTGATTCCACACTGTATTTCTGGTACAAGTATGGAATTTTCAGCAAGGATATCGGTAGCCCAAATTTCGCAGGCTCACCATAGATATCGGGTGTGCGTCGGTGTGGGCTCGAACCCCGGACCATGTGCATGGTCGGCGAGAGTTCTAACCACTGTGCCACCGACGCACCATTAACCTTCTAAGAGTTGCCTATAACTTAATATTATTTGACTTGTTTACAAACTTCAGGGGAACTGACACTTCTTCTTTGCAGTTTGTACTACGAATACTGGGTTATTATAGCCGGTTACCGTTGATTTGAGATCAGAAACTTCGTGGGTCGTAAAGAATATTTCCAACAACCTGTTGCAGACCATTATCAACCAGCAACTGTCTTCGCTGGCTCTACACTGAAGATCAGATGGTCGGGCTAGAAAGAATCACCAACAAGAAACTAACTATGGGAAGAAACAAAAGAAGAACCAATCGCCAACCAACAAATATGCAGGAGAAAGTGGAGATGGATTGGACACTCGTGGCTGAGGAGGCCGCTTGGTGACATCGCGCGCGCATCAGGCCATTGCTCGAGTAGAACCCAAAAGGGAGGTGGTCAGTGGGACGTCGGTGCAAGGGTGACATGGAGGAGATAGAGTGAATAGGGGTTGAAACAGTATGGACTAACATGGATGGAGGTGAAAAGTAGAGCAGAAGACAGAAGTGGCAAGTGGAGACGTGCAGTTGAAGCCCTATGTTCCACTAGGAACCCAAGGGATTAATAATAATATAATACCGCTGATTTGAAGTTGTCGTGGTCAATACATTCAGAAATATTTGTCATCGACCTTGAATAAAAGAATGAGTTTACTGACCAAAGCAGTCGATATCAGTCGTGTTAATAATAGAAACGTCAAATATAACTAACACATACGAATTCAGTGAATCACCTGATGGTCTTATGACATATTAATTTCCTGCCCTGCGAATGGAGCTTAAAGGTTCAGAATTACGAACCCATTTGACATCACCTTCAGCTAGCTCCACTATCACTCACAACTTTTCATCTTCTCTCGAAATGACCTCATCCATGTCATCCTCTTTAAAGCCCAACTCGTCACTTATCATGTAAGTACCTTTCGAGAGCCTAGCATTTGATGTCATGTGTAGATCTCCATCTCCACTGTCTTCCGCAAACTTTTTAAGCAACAGGTTCCATCAGTCTGTTATAATCTTATCTTATATATAACTTATGGTGATTAACGTTTAATTAAACTTTCTGAGATAAAAATTTAAAAAGAAACTCGGTGTAAAAGGTTATAAAATAATACTCTGAAATATTTTTCTTGTTTTTAAGTTTTAGTGAGGATGGTAAAAAAACAACCATAAAATATCTTATCACACCACTATTGAACTTTGTACAAAGAGATGATAAATATATGCCTTTCTATTTTCTCAAAATAATAAAAAACACCTAACTGAAATATGATGTTATTTTCTGTTTTAATAACACTTGAGGAGGCTTATTACAACATGAACTTGGATTTCATTCAAACGATTGAATAAAGTATTTGTCATAAACAAAACTTTTCAAGTAAATGTTATTATGGAAACTTTGTGCTCAAAACATTCTTGAAATGCAAGGCAATGGGTTCCCTTTTTGAACTTTGATAAAACAGTAAGGAGATTTAATTTATCTGAAATGTGGTTATATTTGCGCAACACATTTTAGATAATCTAATTACACACGTACGTGTCGTACATATTTATACAAAAAGTTAACACAATATAAAGGCTCAAAATATTGTCAATATAGGTTAGAATGTTTACGGGTAACGGGAAAATATAACGGGTAGAACAATAAGGCAGATGCCATGGAACACACTGCTAAATGTCTGCAAAAATAAACAAAATCTTTAGACTTAATCTTGAAAATAGACGTCTAATATCACCTATCACAAAGTAAATCATTCAGAAAAGTCACAGTAGTGCATTTAAGCACACGCGTAAAACAGGTTTGGATTATATGCTTGAATTCGTTGAAGCTTTAACCATAGAAACGCTCAAACTCTTTTTGTATGATCAGAAATTATCTGTCACTTTGAACCTGTCTCAGTGATCCGATTTAAGATGGAAGGTTTATATTTTGTTTTGTTTTATTCCTTCACGTTCCCAGTGGAACATATGGCTTCAAGCTAGAGGCTTGAAGTTTCTGTAGTAATGTTTATTTTTACAGAATAGGGTTGCTAGCCTAAGGCGCAACCTTTCCTTTTTACCAGCTTTATTTCTGAATTAGCGAGGTAAGGGAGTGCCTGGGCCGGTGATCGAATCCCGGACCATGTGCATGGTCGGCGAGCGTCCTAGCTGCTGCGCTACCGACGCATAAAGGTTCATTTCACTAATCTAAATCACTTATTCGAAAATCTTGCGGAAAATGCATTCCAAAAAATCCAGAAAAGTATGCTTTAAATATTTAGAATATTTGCTCAACAAAACCTCAGTTAAATGCATTATTTTTAGGATTAATTTTCATCTACCTTATATTAAAGTGAACCGAATCGATCTTGAGAATATGTTGAGTCACTCGTGTGATTTAAAGCCGACATCCAATGACAGAGAAAGCTGGCTTAGAGTCATATTCGTGGATTTAGCTAACCAAAGCACTATTAGCTCAAAAGTCACCTAGGAATTCATTTCCCAAAGGGCATCAAAAAGCCATCAGTGCATTGGTAAATTACGATCTAAGTGTACTAATTAGACTTGATGAAGGTTCTGATATGGCCGTGTAAAACAATCTAGACTACATATCGAAAATGCGCAGCTTATTAAGTGACAACAGGGACAGTTTGTATCAAAAACGTTTAATCGATAAAAATCTCCATGAAGCACTAAAGCCACGAGGATCATATTTATTTAAAACAATTAGTTCTCTGTATGAATTTGGATAAAGCAATAAGAAGACGTAATTTGTCTGAATCGTGTAATGTATTCGCGCAACACATTTAGAACAATCTGATCACACACGGACTTGTCATAAATAACGTATCTCAACGTAGGCATTTCTTGTTTGAACTAACAGAGACAGAATGTAGCCTGTTTGAGGATTATATTTCTGACGTTATAAAGAAACGATCTGAAGATGTTAAAATAAATATACTGAAAAGTTGTAAAACAATCAAATCTCACTTTAAGTTTCCGGATTCGCCAGAGAAATACGTTTTTAACTATTCTAATTTAACTTTGTCGGATATTCAAATGCAAATCCTATCTCTGGGTCTGAAGTTCTCTACTGTTTCGTCCAGAGTCAACGAATTAGACACAAAAGTTCAGTTTGAAAATCTCATGAATCAAACACATGACTTGAGTCCAATGTCCAGCGAAGATGTTGAACAATTCAAATCTTCATTACTTCATTGTTATTACCAGTACCAAAGAACGCAAGGCAGACAACGACAAATGTTATCAAAAGAACACAAAAGACAACTAAATGAATTGCTTAACAACAAAAACATAATACTGATTCGTCCAGACAAGGGATCAGGTATTGTTATTCTTAATCGTGATGATTATGTCAATAAATTATGTACCATCCTGAGTGATGAAGATAAATTTCTAAAATCACCCGATCAAAAGGACAAGACAGATAATATTGAGAAGGAATTATCTAAAACTTTGACGAAATTGAAGCAAGAATGCATCATTACTCCATATATGTATGAACAGCTTAAACCATCTGGTTCAACTATCCCTCGTTTATATGGTCTCCCAAAGGTGCACAAAGATGATGTCCCTCTGCGACCTGTATTGGATATGCTGAATTCACCGTATCACTCTACCGCTAAATGGCTTGCGGAAATTCTGGAACCAGTTAGATTGAATCTATGTAAACATAGTCTTTCCGACACTTTTGACTTCGTCAGTTGTGTTGATGAAATTAATGTGACTGGTAAGCATATGATTTCGTTAGATATTTGTTCATTGTTCACAAATGTACCACTAGTAGACACTATCTGCTATCTATGCGAGTATATTGATTCAAATAGCATGAACATTGGCTTACCAACTGATTATCTTAAACAACTACTATTGAGATGCACACTGAATGTGCAATTTAGATTTAATGATGTCATCTACAACCAAAGGGATGGAGTCGCCATGGGGTCTCCTTTAGGACCGCTCTTAGCGGACGTTTTCATGGCAAGCTTAGAGAATGGCCCACTAAAGGAAACCATCGATAGTCTGTTTATGTATAAAAGATATGTTGATGATACCTTCATTGTATGTGATGAAAACACTTCAACTGCCGAACTTCTTAGAATATTTAATGGTTCTCACCCATCTTTGCTTTTCACGATCGAAGAAGAGTCGGATTCTTCGTTTCACTTCCTTGATGTTAAGCTAGATAGAAGAGAGAATGGAACGCTTCTAAGGTCGATTTACCGAAAGCCAACATTCACTGGGCAGTACACTAACTTCAACAGTTGGGTACCTTTAGGGAGAAAGAGAAATCTTATTCACTCCTTATGCTCCAGAATTCGTAAAATCTGCTCTGCAGAGACAATCGATAGGGAACTAGATAACCTTCGATCAAATCTCCTTAACAATGGTTATCCCACAAGGTTCATTGAACGTAACATCAAGAAAGAATCCACCCCGAGACAAGTCACAGTACCAAAGAAAAAGCTGTTTATGAGTCTTGCATTCAAAGGTGACACCATTTCAGAATTGATTAAAAATCGTTTATCTAAATGTATTAAACGCACTTTTCCTGCAGCTGACCTGCAACTAGTTTTTACCAGCCGAAATATGATCAGACAATGCGTCAAGGATAGATTACCGCTTTTGTCCACATCTATGTGCATTTACTCTTTTACTTGCTCTTGTGGAGCTGTTTATATTGGACGTTGTAAGCGTAATCTCCGAAAACGTGTAGCTGAACACTATCCGGTTTGGTTAATGAAAGGCGAACGTAGAACTGCAAAGTCGTCTATTTGTGATCACCTGTTAGAGTCTGGTCATTTAGCCCCACGTGATTCATCTTTCAAAGTTATATACATGGCAAAATCCAATCGATCCAAAAGTTTACGTTTTCTTCACTTATGCATAGCCGAAGCTTTAGCTATACATGAACAGAAACCTAAATTATGTGTTCAAAAGCGTTTTGTCAAACCCCTTTCTTTACCTTGGTCATAATAATGTTCTTTCTAGTTTTTATTTTATTTTACCACTTGAATTCTTTCCACTTCACTTCACATCTTCATTCTTATCGTAATCGTACTCCTAATTTTCAAAATTTTTAGACAACACTTGACATTTTTGTTATAGAACAATCTTTAATATTTTTGTAATTTATCCACTTCAACTCTACCCCTTATAACTTTTATCACATATATACGTACATTGACTGAGCAATTATTTAGTGCCACTTAATAACCTTTTTCTGTAATATAAATACGACTGTACAGCTTGAAAATGAAGTCGTTGAAAAGAAATTTCTTCGCTGAACAAAAACTGTGTTTTTACTTATGAATAAATGGGTATTTTTCGAGATATATATATATATATGGAATTAATAAAGTTTAGAGTTGAGAAAATAAATTTAGGTCAAGTTAAAAGCACAAATTTAGGGTCAAAATAGCAATGAAGGTCACTAAACCAAATAGCAGAGGTAATAGTACACCAACCCTGACTGGTATCGAACAGAGTTTACCAAGGAAGGTTTAGTGTGATGACGAATTGTTTTCGAACGCATAAAGGTGGCTTAAACTTTCTAATTGCTAGGGCTTCCACAAACTTTAGGATACGCCCCAAACACGTTTTACAGATAGGTTTAAAAGATCTGTTAAAGTCAATTTTATGTGCTATCTCTGTAATGTTTCGCAGTAGAAGAGCTAGGTCTCCTGTTCTCACCATTATTAGGTTGTGAAGATTCCATTTGTTTCTGGAGCCATTTAGGAATATGCTCTGAAGCTCTTACTTGAAGAGATCGATGAGTCCTCCCTATGTATGTTTGTCCACACGCACATTCAAAATGGTAAATACAGTGGGATGTGACGTCATTTTTCGCATGTTCGAAGGGCTTAGATAGATATATTGGCTTTACTTTCTCTATTATTATGATATTAGCTGCATAAAAAGTCTTTTTAACAGCAGCGTTCAGTCTTTGTCTATTTATCAAGCTGCTATGATGCCCCGTATAGAGTAGCTTGATGTAAACTTATTTTTTAGGGGACAGTTGGAGGGTGGGTCTTGGTGTTCTGACCACTTTATATCTCCTGATGAACTTGTTTGGATAATTGTTATCAACCAAACTTTGTGTCAACTTTCCTTCTTTCTCATCAAGTGTGTCTGTAGTGCATATTCGTTGTATTATACTGAATAGGCACCTTACTAAGGCTCTTTTTTATTTATCAAAATTTACCTACCTTCTCGAAATACACAAGACCACAACTCCCTTGCACTCCGAATGCACCATGTCCAACTCTGCATAACACGAAAGAGTTAAGTGGCTTGTACAACTAATTAAACCTATCATATGAAAACTCTTTATCCATAATTTGAAAGATAGTTTCGAATTAGTTAAGAAGGTTAATGACATTAATGTAAAAAATGAAAGACACCAACGTTGAGTTCTGACTTATGAATATCATACCGGAAAAGATAATCTACATAACATGTAATCATGCCAAAATAATAAGCTTTCCATGTAATAAACTGAAGGATTTATTATTGTTATGCCCAAAAAAGTGCAATTTAACCTGAATGGTTTGTATTACAGACAGGTAGGTTATGGGAAGTTCCTTTGGTCCAGTATTTACTGATACATTTCTAGCTCAATTTGAGAACACCAAACTGAATGATGGAATAAGGCAGGTGAAAACGTGTAAAACATATATATATTCGTCACATATATTTATCATAAGAGATTAAAAATCAAGTAAGCGATCTACTCAACTACTTAATTTCATTTATCCAAATGTAAAATTCACATGTGAATATGAGATGTTGAATGAAATAAGTTTTTCGTTCCTGGATTATAAATGAAATGAAGGTGGATCTATATCAGGTAGGATTTATCATAAGCAACCTTGGACAGATCTGTATTTACCTCTAAAAAGCTTTAATTCTGTTTCACACAAAACAGCTTATAGTAAAACCTTTGTTTTCGCGGGTACTCAGGTTATGCTGCAAAAGAAGTGATCGATGATAAATTGGGGCAAATTCGAAAAATATTCCCCGACAATGTATATTTCGATAAGTTTATTAATAGATATTCCATATCGACTAATGAAAAAGTGGTTGTAACAACTGTACCAAAGTAGAATGTATTCAAATCTTGATGTGACAACTTCTCATATTACTTCCAGTTATATTTATTCATTCACCTGTACCTACAGTAGCATGTACGTTGGAAGAAATGAGAGGCTGCTTACAAAAAAAGAAACTCTGAACAGGTACGAAGAAATTGTCATTTAGTGCTAAAGTGCCTAGCAGTGCCGTCAGTAGACATGTTCTTGATACAGGTCATGTCACCAGTTCCAACACAACTCTTTGAATGATAAATAGACACAATAATAGTAGATTACTACGATATTGAGGAGCAGCATCGGTCCTAATATTGAAGCCTAATTTACACGTACAGAGGAATTTTGTGATCCACTTTGCATTGCCTTGGTGATTTGCTATTTCTTTACTAACTATTTAATCATTTGTCTCAATTTCTTACTATTCTTAAACGTTGTTCACTTTTATGACAGTTTTCATTATCCATTACATTTACCAACAAGGCGATCTTGTTTTTTGGTCTATCCTTCAGCCTCTATCTTACCATATATGTCATATCTTCATCGGCCCTCCCTCCCAGCCTAAATCTTAATCACAATTTGCGAGTACTGTGTTTTGTTTAGAACAAATTAACAGTATGATTTGTCAGCTCTTCAGATCATGAACGGTATAAATTTTTTTTGACTTTGTGCTACTTCTAACGTGATCGATTTTAAATTTCTTAAAGGACAGGTACTCGTCGATAACATTGGATAGTGGCTGCTCTATATCATGGACTAGCCGCTATATCGGGACCCACCGGCCCAATGGGTTCGAACCACCCTGTGGTGGATGCGTACTTCTAAAGAGTCCCACATATGTTTGTAGTATTGTGGCAATAGCCCCTTGGAGGGAATGTCTGTAACTAACATCATTCTCAAGGTTCCTAAAACACCTGCAAATTGTTTTGTTAAGATAAAATTATGGAAAACGGTTTCTTTTTAAACCTAGCTGCATTCAGATTTTTGTACCTTAGTAATTTTTTACAGCTACATTACAGTGTGTGATTTCAGTTGAAACCAATTCTGAAATCTATCAATCAAACCTTGTCTCTTAATAGATAATCGCTTCAAAGAAAGAAACCAAGTTTAAGTCAGCTGGTTGTCTACATTTGAAATAACTCAATTACCTAAAAAGCTGCTTTTATCCCATTTAGATACTTAGATATTCTTTGAAATAGATGATAATACCCTATGAACACACAGATGGTAAGATTTAGCTGAAACGAAACCACACATTTAGATAGAAAAACGGTCAAATATAGGCTTCAAACCATTTATTTCAATATTTATTCTAAAGACAATGGCTGCATTTATTATTTGTGTCGTAAAGTGATGGCTTCAGTAATATGCTTTTAAAACTGTTATGCAAAGTCGTCAGTATTAGTCATATTGGGTAGAACGATGGAATACAGTAGAACTATTACTTTTAAACTATACTGTTCATTTTTACATGCTCACATGAGTGACAGGTTATACTTGGAGTTAAGATAGTGTAAATCCCTGTGGTTACTTACATAAGTCTTTTGGATTAAAAGTCTATGATCACGAAATGAAGCATCATATAGAGGATACAATTTTCTACATGGCTTTTCATAAAGTATCGATAACTATTCGTAATCGCATAGGTAATATGGCCATAGCTTCTTCACAAAATATTTTTTGTTTATTTGTGATTATAAGTAAGTGTTTATTGAAGCAGCACACTGCCGAAATTCTCAAAAATTGAATTGTTGTACACTGTAAATGCGGAGTTATCAAAATAAACAGCCCACTGGCATGGACCTGTTGTTCTGAAGACCTGATTCTAATCATTCTCTATTAGCAAATAAACTTCACTATGTTTATAAAGAAAAATAAGGTCAGTTTCTACACCACGTTTAATGCTTTCGCCCTACAAGGGAGGCCTTCATTTAAAGTAAGTGAGAAAAAGACTGAGTTAATTTTTGAAATAACTTTAATTATTATAGAGGAGATTTTATGAAATGAAAGTGATACTACTACTGAGTACAGTAACTGTGTAACATAAAAGACAGTTTCATTGAATCAAATTATATTATTTTTATCTTCATAAGTAGTGCATAGAAATTCTTATGGAAAATCAATTACATCGATGAAAGTTACCTGAGAAAAACAAACAAAGTATGGTTAAAAATCTTGAGTGTTCAGTATTATCAATATTATCAATGCAATGGGAGAACGCAAAGGGGTATGCAGTTCAATAACGGAGCATTTGGTGAGTTCTGGACATTTAGCTGCATTTAAAAAGTTATTCAAAGCCATTGAAATAATACGATCTAACCTACCGAAAGGAGTGTAATCAAGACATCTAGGAATAGTCGAGCCACTGGCGATCCAAAACCTCAAGCCTATTCTATGTGTTCAGAAGAGATAAATCCAACGGTTTTCCCTACCGTGGCTATCGTGAAAAGTCATCCTCACCAATACTGATTATCTTATTACGTTTCGTGTCCAACCTTCCGGTTCATTTGTTATATTTACTTTTTAAGTCCCTATCTGCGTTATTAGATTTGGTTGCTGTTTTCATTTTTATGTGTCCGAACCTCCTATCCATTTTTATAGCATTATGTTCTCAATCTTAACCGGAAATTATTCTGGAACTTTCACACCCATTTATTATAAATACACGAATGTATGATGATGATGACTCCATCGAAAAGAAAATTTTCTTCTCTGCAACCGTCTTTTTATTAATTCTTATGATCCAATACGTATCTTCCATAATTATTTATCTGTATGCAGTGTACTGACTGACTGAGTTTCAATGTAAAACTCTGCACAGAAGAGCAGCATTTCAAACTGCCACTCTGCATATGGCATGCAGAAATAGAGAATAAGTTGAAAAGAACTATAGTGAAACGATATGTTTATAAAATGGAATAATTACATGGGAAAAATATTAGGCTTTAACGGATATGAGAGATTACAAACAGTTAATGCATCTACGCCAATGAGAAGTATTATGAATCATATCACCAACAGGTTCGTGGCATCTCAAGGACCACAAACAAGTAATCTACACCTTCTTACAGAGCTAAACCTAGCAACAAAATACTTCATGGACGGATTTCACTTCTAACTGTATTATTATTATTGTCATATCCTTTAATTCCTAGAGGAATATAGGGCTTCAGCCGCACGTCTCCATCGCCTTCTGTTTTCTGCCAACTTTTTCACCCTGCTCCAAGTCTGCCCACATGCTTTCATCTCCTCTTCACATGACCTCCTCCAAGTCACCCTTGGACTACCAACTCGCCTCTTTCCTTTCGGGTTCCACTCGAGCAATGGCTTGTCTAGTGATGTCACTTAATGGTTTCCTCATAGTATGGTCGCCAATCCATCTCCATTTCTTCCTGCCTATTTGTTGCACAATCGGTTCGTGGTTGGTTTGCTCATTGCCAGAGATCCCTCCCTGCTACTGATCATTTCTGACCATCTGATCTTGAGTATTGAGCGAATACAGTTGTTAATGAAGTTCTGTAGTTTGTTTGAAACGCTCTGTATAACTCGCCAAGTCTCTGATCCGTATAGTAGCACTGACTGACTTCACATTGGAGTTGAAAATCCGGATGTTATTTTTGATGCTGAGTGGGGCTGTTGACCTCCACACAGACTTGAGAGCAGTGAAAGCTTGTCTTGCTTTTCCGATTCTGGCCTTGATATCCTCATCAATTTCGCCTGTAGCTGAAACAATGCTTCTTAGGTAGGTAGGTAGGTAGGTAGGTAGGTAGGTAGGTAGGTAGGTAGGTAGGTAGGTAGGTAGGTAGGTAGGTAGGTAGGTAGGTAGGTAGGTAGGTAGGTAGGTAGGTAGGTAGGTAGGTAGGTAGGTAGGTAGGTAGGTAGGTAGGTAGGTAGGTAGGTAGGTAGGTAGGTAGGTAGGTAGGTAGGTAGGTAGGTAGGTAGGTAGGTAGGTAGGTAGGTAGGTAGGTAGGTAGGTAGGTAGGTAGGTAGGTAGGTAGGTAGGTAGGTAGGTAGGTAGGTAGTAGGTAGGTAGGTAGGTAGGTAGGTAGGTAGGTAGGTAGGTAGGTAAAGGAGGTTGTTTCTTTCAGGTTCCTCCCATTTATGCTGGCTGATTGTTGTCTGTTGTTGTTGCTGTGGCTGTTGGTGTTGCCCAGAAATCTTCATCACCTCTGTTTTCTCTATGTTCACATGAAGTCCTATCTTTGATGCTTTTTCTGCCCACTTTTTGCTTTCTAAGTGTATTCTATTTTAATTCTATATCAGCTTATATTGCTTGACGAGGAGTACATGCAGAATATTTCTTCATGATCTGGATAATTTTCATTGAGTAAACAAGACTTGACGTTAGTTGAGCTTTTCTGAGCTTCATTATTACTAGGAGTCTAGATAACCTTACTATCTCAATGGAAATTTACATCTCCACCGCACTAATTAAAGTAATATGTAATTCATTTATATCTACATTTAATTGTGGTGCTTACAGCTTCTTGATATCCCCTCTTAATCAAATAGATTAACTGCTTTCGTGCTGTTAACATTGTAAATAAAATTAGTATTAAAGGCGTTAGTGAAGTAATAAAAGGGGATTACTTTGATAACTTACAAAAACTTCTTGTTTATATATCGATTTTTAACAGTTAGCTTGCGAAAATGCAGAGTTTCTGAAATAAATATTTGAGAAAGGTTTCATCTAATGAGTTTTTTCCATTCATATTTGATTAGCTCAAAGCATGACATGGTAATGTCTTAGAAAAGGTGAATAAATCTTTCTGAGACATAAAAAGTTTAAAGTGAACTTCTGTATTCCATAGTTGCTTAAACATACAGTGACCGTTAATCGAAGAAATGTTCAGCAGTTCTCTATACCTTTATTGCTGTGTGAACAGTTCTGATCAAATAAAACTGAAGTGGGTCTTGTATCTTACTTTCGAAAATATGCGTCAGTATAAATTGTGAGAAGTCGTTAACAATTCATTCGCTTGCTATGCCCTCTTGTATCACATTCTTATTTCTCTTTCGAAACTTTTAATTTTAGCACTTAAATGATATGAAACAAAGTAGTATATCCTGTCGTTTAAGAGATTTCGCCCCCTATAGTTTTCAGCTGTACATGCTTTTATAAATGTTCTGTTCATACAGTCTAACAATTATTCAAAATCTCATCCATATTCTCATATCTCATGCTGAAACATTAGTCCATATTAAATACTTCTCTTTGAATAGAAAAAAAATCACCTCATAGTTCTCTTGCATCATTGGTTCAGGGGTAGAACGCTCGCTCACCAGATATGTGGTCCGGGGTTCAATCCTCAGCTAACGCACCCTGAAACATTACTAGGCTGGTAGTAGGCCAGTTAAAGCTGGAAGGTTGGGCATGAGGCTAGCAACCCAATCCCATAAAAGCGGCACCACTGCTACCGAAACCTCAAAGCTCTAACTTGAAGCACTTTGTCCCACTAGGAATGTAAAGGAATGGAATTTTAAAAAATTGAAATAATTCTCTTACTGGCTTATTCTCCACAAGTTTGATCCACGCTTAACATTTTATGTTGCTTTATTCAGTGGAACATATATCGGAGAGACAGCTATTTCACTCAGTAACTACATGATTAGCAGTGGAATTTCATTTGAATCACAGTTTTAATTTTTAAAATGAAATCTCACGGATGAGTCAGAGTATAGAACATTTGAAAATAAAGCAACACATTATACACAATTAAGTAGTAAAATATATTTCAACAAATAACAGTTTAACTTACACCGCACGTCTGATCTACTCTGTTATTTTGAAAATATTGTCTAAAGTCATCATAATACCCTTTAAGTACGTGATTACACTGAAATTAAAATGAAAGCAAAGCTGAAAATGATTAACAGGTAAGGTACACGAATACCGACGATACACATATGTGATAAATTCAATTCATTAAATCATCTTTCTAAAACACTCTAAAACCATTGGTAGTCTGTTGTCGCTAATAAATGCATTACCCTAGGGTATTTAAAACATTCTTATGACATTCAACAATAAATCTATCTATCTAAGCAATATATCTATTTAAAACCTGGTTCCTTCAGCATCAAAATATTCCAGTTGTTCATAAGCCTAGATGTAAATCTCTGTCTATTCTCAGAATAATAATTTGCATATTTTTGTCTAATAAATTCCTCAATAATTACCTGGATAGCAATAGGCTTTCAGATTTCTGTCTTTTTAGATATTCTGTAGAAATATAACGGGTAAGACGTAGTAAGACTGCACGACAAGTGAATACTGGTATCAGATTATAGGATATATGTCAATACAATATATACATATATATAAATCTTAAGCAAGCCATCTCATTCACCTATCCTGGCTACATCGTTTCAGCTACGGGTGGCACGGATAACGATGTCAAAACCAGAAATAAGACAGACCTTTATTACTCTAAAGTCAATGTAGAAATCTACTACACCTAATGTAGGGAACGAGACCCGAATTTTCTACATTAATTTCAAGTCAGTGTTTCGATACAGTTCAACAGCTTGGGAAGTACGTCACCGAAAGCTTTTCCAACAGACTTCGGAATTTTGTCAACAGCTGCCTTCGCTAACTCGACTGTGAAGATTAGTTGTTTTGCGGACAAAAACAAACAGCAAATAACTTCAGTAACAAATCAATTAAGAAGCTGTTTTCCGACAAATATGCAAAAGAATATGTAGAAGATTGGTGAGAGAAATCAGGCGTCAAGGCCTTGAATGAAACCTGGATGAGAAGTGGAGAGTTCAATCTTGGCCTGAGAATGATATGGAGAGAATCATGTGAGGAGGATATGAAAGTTTACGAGCAGTCTTCGAGTCAGCTAAAAAGGTTACAGAAACCTGAGTGAAATAGAGATGTGCTTCTGAAGCTTATTTGTTCCACTCGGAACCCAAGGGAATAATAATATTAATAAATTCATTAGAAAATTAGTCAGGAAAATGTGTATTAAGAAATATTTATCCATTGAAGGTTATAAGCTTTAATGAACTCTGTTTCATTTCTTTTCTATAGTAAGGCATTACAGACATCATAGACATTGGTTTTGTGCAAAGTATATCACGTTCTTGTCATGCAATGGGTGTTTTCGATAGTGATTTACAGTCATTCACTATATTTCCCTGTCAGTCTCATGGGGCAATAAGAATTAAGTACAAAATGATGAGTGGTTTTCAGATGGGTCTTTTTGTTCTACGAGTTTCGCAAAATTTAATACAAGTGCTAAATGTGTTCAAACTCAAAGCAGTAGATACATTTTTAGTTGATACCTGCCAGTAGTTTGGTAAGTTAGGCTCTTTACTTAGTACACGTCGATAAGATACACAAGCATACACTTTATGATATTGTTTTTTTTTTTCAAGAATGAAGATACTCCTTTTAATAATTTTGAGTAAGAAATCACTGTTTAATAAATTGCTGATGTTTACCTTCAGTGACACTAGGTGTTTAGGAAACGTCTGTATTGACACAAGCAAACCTAAGCCTAGTTACATCGACTTGAATCGATTTCACAAGACAGTCATGAATTTCGGTGCATAATCCATATTGATAGATGAAAAGATATAATTTCCTGTAGTAAAATAGTAACTGATTATTTATAAATTGGAAGGAGTAGTCGCGTCTTTCCTTTGAGGGTGACGGAACATATACCTAAATGGCTTGGACTGTGAAACCTTCATTAATGCAGACTATCAGTCATATTTATTATAAAGTGCTTGGCAAATATGAATAACAAGAGTGATTTCAGAACAGCCTTCAAGATTATTTATAAAAACGTCGTCACTGGTTTTCACCTCAGCGTAATTCACTATACACTGAAGTAAATTCCGCCTTCTAATACCACCCTATCAGAATTTAATATATCTTGCAATACTTCAATATTGATAAATTTTTTTCCTTCACATTCCTCAGTGGAACATAGGGCTTCAAGCTAGAAGCTTGAAGTTTCTGTAGCAGTGTTTATTTTACAGGATGGGGATGCTAACCTCATGCCCAACCTTTCCCCTTTACGAGTATTTCTTCTGGCTGAGCGAGGTAAAGGAATGAGTCGGCCTGTGATCGAACCCCGGACCATGTGCATGGTCGGTGAGCGTCCTAAACACTATGCCACCGACGCATAGCACCTAATAATAACAAATTACTTCCTCAAAACTTGAGCTTCGTCAGGCTTTAGCTATACTTCACAAATGTTGCTAGAATGTATGTATTAAAATAATTTTAATCTAATTATTGAACATACCTTATTTTCATCTTCGGCAAAAAGTAAACACATTTGTTTAATTGTGAACATTGCATTTTTAGTTTGTTGTTTATCACTTAACCAGCTTTGAAGTAACATATAAACATATTTACATTCTTCACAGAATATGTTGTCACCTGAAATAAACGTGATATTAAGAACAACAGGTTAAACGAGAAGAATTTTTATTTCATGGTTTGATTCACACTGTTCATTGATTTGCTTTAGTGAGTCGGTGACAAAACAGGAGAATCTTCGCCAACCTCATAAGGTGGTCCGGGGCTCGAACACTGGCCAAAGCACTCCTTTACTTCGCTATGTCAGTATTAAGACTGGTAAGGAGGAAAGGTTGGGCATGAGGTTAGCGACCCCGTCCCGTAAAAATAAACACCATTGCTACCGAAACTTCAGCCCTATAGCCTGAAGACCTACGTTCTACTGGAAACATAATGGAATAAAATAATAATAACAATAGTTTTGCTTTATTTGTCATACCATGTTTTATGTTTTAAACAATACTCGTTATAATTTGATGATAACCCTAGATAAACCAGTCAGCTGATATACATCTTTTCATTAAAACCAAGAGTAAGCATATGGACATGGAAAATCTGCACCATGTTTGCCTGACGGAGCTGTTCGATGTTTTGCTGAATGGAGGTAGAATATACTAGTGTAGGGATATACTCATGACGACACATGACGAACCGAAAGTCATCTGGGATTCATATTCAACTCAAGAATGTGGGGATACAGCTTACTGTACACATGATTGAGAAGGGGGGAATATGTGGGTTTGGACTTTTGTTTAAAGTGAGAAACTTTCCAGATCAAGCTGAAAGCATTGGAGACTGATCATAGTTTAAGTTCACTACTTAGAAGTGGAAGGACGACGATACAGAGGTCGATTTCCTGCAGTCCCAAAAAATAGTTTGAAGAATCATGCAGCATCACTGGGGAGAACTGAACTGAAAAACACGGAAACTCTGGGATAGCGACGTGAAAGGAAACGTATAAAATGAAAACAGGTAAGAATGATAATGGCCAATTGCAGACACGTGTAACCAGATGGAAGAACAACGAAAGGAGAAGCTGACAGTTATCATGATCTCAGTGAAAAAAATGAGTGGAGCATAACTCTCATAAAAACCAAAATATGCTTTTACGAAACACTGTCGACTAAAGAAGAAACAATACAAGGATAGAGAGACTTGACAACACTACATCAAATAACTCAACACCAGTCAACACAGTGAGAGATGAAAGAGGACATCCCACGACACTACTCAGGAAGCTGTGGAAGGAAAGACACCTACGAATTGAGAGGGAAGCTATATTGTCAAACTGGAAAAGAGAATTGATTTAAGTCGAATGCAAGAATCGATGAGGGATCTTAAAACTGGCCACTCCAAATAAATTACTAAAGGATATCATACTGAAAAGATTTTTAGATGTTCTGGATTGAATAATTTGTCCACAACACGTTGATATCATGAAAAAAATAATTCATGAGCTGATGGAAATGCAGTGCTGTGCATCATTATTGAAAAAATTATATAGTGATACTCAGCAGCCTACAACGCAGTTCATGGATATCGAAAATGGAATAAAAGAACTGGGTCACAAACCACATTGGTAGCTGCCTCAAAATTGTTCACTCCAGAATGACAAACCTAAATCAACATTTATACAACATTATCGCACACCAAGTAACCTACAATGAGCATCAACAACAACACCACAGTGATAGAAACGGAGAAGGATATAAAGAAAGCCTGTCTACGAACACCCATATTCTACCTAACTGTAGTGGTCCGACTCATTATCATATCATAAACACAAATCATATCATGTTCACAGGAAAACATGAGGCAGTCTACCCCAACCCTCCGCCCACCATCTTTTGAAGTCTAGATATTCTTAGTACAATTATCATCATTTCTAATACTAACATACCCACTTAAATAACACAAGTTTGCGATTTACACAAAAATAGAAACAAAGGTCAACTAACATGATTCACTAAAAACTGATCTGAGATTTGAGTGATAAAAAATGGATTATAAGTATAAAACTTGGGCACTGTGGTAGAGTATAATTCCATTATAGATAAGATTTTATTTTGATAAATCGCATATAACTGTAAACACTGTGTGATTTATCAAAATAAAATCTTATCTATAATGGAAAAATGGATTATTTGTTTCACAAGTTTATGTACTTTGATAAGATAATAAATAACAAATAAATCAAAAGGTTGATTCTCTCTTTACTATTTAAACATTTCAAAGGAGACTCTCAAAGTTGTACTCATGGACTTTGCACGTTCATAAACAATATAACATTAATTAAATGAGATAATATAATTTTGAAGAAAATCTTTCAGAGGAGATTGAAGTATTTCAACAGGGTGTACTTCTATCTGATGTCGAAAAGCGTTAAATAAATCATGTAGCATAAAAATTAAACTCTTTGATTTTCAATTGCTATTGAAGTAATTTCCGTTCAAAATAGTGTCTACTAGAAAGGAAAGAGAGCATTTTATTCAGGCGTTACAATTAGTCGTTTGATCAAGTATTTCACTGAATGAAATAGTAATAAAACTATTTACTAGGTGATATTTCGAGTATCACACATTGCTTTAACTACAACTCTGTCGTCATAATATTTGTAGTCTATGGCTCCTTGATTATGAGGTGTTGAGTGGCAATATAAGAGAATTATCTCAAATATAGTTCTAATTTGTTTTCACAAGGTTGACCGGGGTTATTTAAAAATGTGTGGTGTTATACGACTACAGAGAAGTCACTTATATTAGGCAGGTGAATTCATCTGTATCACTAAAATGTGGTAAGATACCAAAACTGTATGAACTAAAGAAAAATCATTAACCATCTAGAAATTCAAACAATATTTTACTTGAATTCAGTAGGTCACAATGTCAAATGATACAAATTTTATTTCTAATCATGGGAAAATATCACATTGTTGCACTGGATAGTATTATTTTGTTGATATTCGCCAACAGAATGTATTTTTAGCCATGAAGAAACCAAATGAATTCTAAGGAATTTCACACCATCAATACTACACGTGAACATCAGCTAAAGATGAACACAGTGTATCAAACATATCTAGAAAAATTAAGAAGCTTCCAAAATTTCATCACGAGGTTATTTAGGGCTGAAGACGATGTTCACAGGAAGAATAGTAGATTTGAACACTTAGATGTGCGTATCTACCTATTTTCAATTAATTGATTTAGCTCTGAAAACATATTAAAACCAGAAACAACAATCTGAGCTAAAAAAATATTTTTCAGCATTTCCTAGTGACCGAAATGAATTTTGAATTTCATAAGAGCATTTGTTTTTTACAAAAATGAAAATAAATTGCGTAAATATAGATACAAAGAAACACTAGGTAGCACCAAACAGACAGTGGGATTATTCCCACAGAAACTAACAGTTGGAAGGACACATTTTTGAGGAAATAACCGAAAAACGTGTAAATGGCAAACAGATAAATAAAAATATTCATTCACTTCAATCAGTTTCACCATGCAAACGTTTATTAAAACAAAACATACCAAGGAGTCGTGGTTTGAACACAACCGACTGAGCCGAATCGCAAGCTTCAAGCATCTAAAATAACAAACAAAGAAGTCATGTGCATGTGGAAGTAGGTTCGTAGAGGCACGTGAGAAACACTACCAATAAACTAGTGTTCATCTAAGTTAGTTTAAACAAAATGATCAGAAAATGAAATAGACTAGATGGACAAAATATTTAAACGCATTCTGAAACGTAAATAATCACCCGACCAACGAGAAAAGCAAAAATAACGTCTGAATAACAACAACACAACAAGTGACAGAAATGCGTATTACTGATATCAGTCTCACAAAATTCCGTCTGAGATGTGATCAACATTCGGATATAGAACATAAACAGACAACAATTCCACGCACAGAAAGCGGAACATCTCTGAAGCGTCTCCCACTGCTCACCTTACAAATGAAGTGAGGTTGGATTGCAAGAGCCATCGCCTTCAACGCGTGTGGAAAATACACATCGACGTAAGTTAGGCACTAAAGCACAAAACAAAAGAAACAATAAATTGTAAGTGAGAGTGAGATAAAATCATCAGTCAGAAAAGATAAAAATTAGTGTAGGCTAAATTCCCTGGTAGTATTACAACATTAGACATTCTTATCACGTCAACGTGTTCGCCAGTCAAGTAATCATCAGGCGACACAGTTTTCAAAACAACAACAAATACAGTTGTGTGATTCCCTCAGATATGCAAATCACACCAGCATACAACTGTATAACAAAAACCACAGTCACATCATATATATCAGTAGAGTGAAGTAAGGAGGACGGAAATCTGAGTCCCTCTCACTCCTCTCAGTAAATGATGTGGCTCTCCTTGTACAATTTACACAACATTCACACATTCCTTCACAGAATTACAATATCCACCACAAAATTATATTCAACAAGAAAAAAATCAGGAATCCTCCCACAATCTCAAACTCAAACTGAAAACGACAACCACACAATCATAGAATTATCACACACAAAAAGGCATATCACACAGAAAACACACAAATCAAAATCATGTGTTGATAACAAAACACTACTTACAGTGTTCCGGAAATTTCCAGGAGGAAGTGTTTGACACAGCTGTTTGCCCATTATGATGTATGTATCTACCCAATACTTATCAGTTATGATGTAGTACACTAAATCCATGCCTGCCATGCACGCATCACATTCCGCTGAAAACAATGAATACAAATTACAATAATTCACACGTCTAGGAAAAACCAAAATGCATTACAGCAAACTGTGTACACACGTTGGGTAGACAGTGAAAATCTCATTCAGACAGAGTCCACTCCACTGAAGAACAAAAAACACCCTCACAAGCGTATCAGCACAAACAGCTGAGGGATAGAAATCAACCAGGCAACAAAGACCGCAATCTGATGAGCCTTGTGCCACAAACAACTGTGGGATGAAAATAAGGATGATAAACCGATCAGCACCGCTCTGCTTACACCCGAACACTGAGTGCAGCCTTCAATCTTGACTCTGTATTCTCAACACAATTCATCCTGTGCAGTGTTATTCGGAAGCAAAACGTTGCATTAATCTTCCACCTTCCGCCTGTCTGATGTTACATGCGAACTCATGAATATCTCGATGATGGGAATTATTCGATAGCTGAATCACATCAAAAAACTACTCGAACGACTATGACAGACAGTCATACACACTGAACTATCACCAATCTCATATTATCACACAAAAGAGGAAATGTAGATATTAAGCAAGAGCACAGATCACACCATAAGAATGTGGATGTCAACATCTAGGAAGAGAGAAATAAAAGAGCATTCCACGAACCTCTATCGGTCCGAACAACTGGTTACACATTCCCCAAAACACATTCGTTGATTACTCAAAAAGCAGTGCATAAGATAAGCTGAGAATATTTAATTTAGATGCTCAAGAAAAATTCTAATACGTTGACTGAAGAACACACAATATTAGTTTCAATAAACTCTTCAAATATGCACTCCCCTAGAAAACATTATGTTAGGCATTTTTCTAGGAACTTGATTTTCCGTGTTCACGAACATCTACAAGTGTGACTCAGTAAAGCTGTAGCATAGCAAAACCATCAACAATTCCATCAACATCACACCACCTGGTGTGAACACGTCATACACCTCGTTTTGAGCCGTCTTTTCAATCACGTAACAAGCACTAAGTAAATAGCAGATAATATCTTGACACTGAATACTCCAATCACCAGAAGAAATTACAATTCCCCTAAAACAACTGGAACTCTGACCGAATAGGAAATGTGTTCACGCACCATGACCAACGTCATCAGCTCTACAACCTACACATTCATCAATTCCATATTCTATTTCCTAATTTATCCAACATTCAGTTTGGTGTGATATTCATGCACATCATCACTCACAAATGACTTGGAACTGTTAACTACTCATACTAATAGCTTGATAATTTTTAGAAAATAAGCGTTTCCAGTATCATTATCTCCTCAAGTTTTACGGTATATATTTATATATATACATATAAAGAGAACTTCATGTAGTCATCGAGATACGTCTTATCCCCTAACTTATCAGCTTTCCAAGTACAGTCTCAGAACTGTGATAATCAACAAAGTTAAAGTCTGTATAGGTTAGATCATTTATCGAGACAAAATCTGCACCATCAGTCGAGTTGAGCCGACTGTACAGAAATTCAACACACTTCGAAACTTCTATAGGAAATAGGGTGCAACAGAAACATTCTGACAATCACAATATTTGCTTGAAACACGTCCACTTCTACTTCCGAATGATCGATGATGGGTGCATGAATACCACACCCGTCCACCCACTGAAACATCAATAAATATCAGACACAAAGCAATGAATAAAAGAGGAGATGATTCACAATTCTCATCCTCAAAAGCATTCACCAGAGCATTTCACACTCATTTGGTGTTCACAATAACTGGACAACAGACAAAAACACAAAATTAACTACAAAATTCACTGTGAGAGACATTCCGTCAGAAAACTTGCGTAGTATTCGATACAATCAGAAATAACATACCGACAGTTGAATTCTGGTCATCGTCTTTCTGTGGAATCAGAAAATTTCAAAAATTAATTAGTGTGATAAAAAACCACGGTAATAATAATTCATAAGCCATGAGAATCTCTTTTTCCCTCCTTTAATATGCCAAACGTTTCTTGATTTCCAAAAATGTATATTTAGCGACACTATACAGATATATGTTTATTTGTTTTGTGGACATTCTCAGATAAATTCACTTGATGAAACTTTCTCTGACTAATCGAATCGTCTTTCATTTGGCGTCACGTTGGTGAACTTTTCATTTTCGAATTAAATCAACACCAAGTCAAGCAATTTCAAGCATAAGGACAATGAGGGGGACATTCAAATTTATGGAACATACAGCCACATTAGGTGTTTATTAGATATTCGGTTTTTTATCATATTCGGAAGTTATAATTTAATAGTGATTACTAAGAAAAATTCAAGACAATTTGTTGCTAAAATGACAACACACTTCTTAAATAAATGTCCATCCATTTCATGGGCGTAAAATCGTCAGACATTACAATTCAATATGCGGCTGTCGAGTTTTGTAGTGGTATCAGTATGAGTGCCCATCATATATCGTCTCTATGGCATTATCTAGTAAACATGATAGTAACATGATATGATACTCTCAACAAGCAAGCATCTCCTACGACATTTTTCGATTTCGTTCATTGCAATTTTTATGAGGAAGAATTTAGTTCGTTATCCTACAGTGAAGGGAGCCAGTGTGTTTACACAGTGTTCCTCAACTGTGAAGATTAATTTAGAAAATGGAATGTAGTAGTATTCACCGTGATACAAGTCTCACATACCATGAGCCAGTCTCCACTCATTAATTCATTCATTTTAGGAGGGAAATACATCAGCCGACTGTGCAATAAGAAGAAATAGTTAACTACAGTGGCTTCGTTAAACATAGTCGTTGACTGCTGTACACTAATTATCAATTGAAATGACTTTGTCTTCCGATGAAATCACAAATGTCGTTATCAAATTTACAGTTTTTCTGTTCAGCGAAGAAATTTATTTTCAACGACTTCATTTTCAAGCTGTACAGTCGTAGTTATATTACAGAAAAAGGTTATTAAGTGGCACTAAATAATTGCTCAGTCAATACACACATATATATATATATGATAAGAATAACGATAATTAAAATGTTATAAGGGGTGGAGTTGAAGTGTACAGCTTGAAAATGAATTCGGTGAAAAGAAATTTCCTCTCTGAACAAACAACCGTGGGTTTACTTATGAATAAATGGATATTTTTCGTGATTATCAAATTCAATGAATTAATACAACGTCATGAAAAATATGTATCAGGATAACGGTAAAGATTTCTGTCAGTCAACTGTTGATGTGACAATAAAAATATGTGACAGCATGTGTACAGATTATTGCTACTGTACAAAAATTTAATGCTAGTTGATAGATCACCAAAGCAACGTTTCTGTTTTGTGCTTTTATGGGCGATATACAGAGCTTAACACTGGCTATAAGAGGTGCACTGGTTAGTACTTCTACAATCTAAATCAAAATAGAATAGATGTATTCCAAGCGAACCTGCATTCCTGGTATACTCGCTTCATTCATTAAATCTACCAACAGATTCAATGTTTCGTCTCTCTGAACCAGAAGAACGACACATTATAAGTTAAGACTACAGGGTTGTCACCATTGTGAATCGAAATGGTTGGATTAATTCGAGTATGTGACGACTATTGCTACAATCATAAAATCACGTAATGAAGAAGAAAATTTTGAAATGCCTTTACACAATTAATAAACATGACTTCAAACACCTTCAAGTGATGAAACTTACGAGACCGTGTACCACTGGTGATGCCATAGCATCTTTTACAGCGAACGAAAGAAGTGAAGCCAGGAAAATGATAACTGGGACCAACATTTTATTTGATTCGTCAAAATATTTGTGCAATTGGCGTATTAATATTTCTTTGAAGTGTGCCGTAGCGTTTTTATTAATGCGACATATATATTTATATAGTAGCTACTGGAATGTGGACTTTGCTCAGCAAATCATTTTATTAATTTGAATTTAATACTTGAGACCTTGCGCACCAATTTTAAAGTAATTTTTTAAAAGATTATATATATATATATGTGGCATTCATTTAAACTCGAACGTATCCTTTAAAGCGATATTCTCAGAAAATTTGGTACAGTTGACAAGAATGTTCCTCCCATCTATTATTCTCCTGGCTTCACTTCTTTCCTTCGCTGTAAAAGATGCTATGGCATCACCAGTGGTACACGGTCTCGTAAGTTTCTTCATTTGAAGGTGTTTGAAGTCATGTTTAATAATTGTGTAAAGGCATTTCAAAATTTTCTTCTTCATTAAGTGATTTTATGATTGTAGCAATAGTCGTCACATACTCGAATTAATCCAACCATTTCGATTCACAATGGTGACAACCCTGTAGTTTTAACTTATAATGTGTCGTTCTTCTGGTTCAGAGAGACGAAACATTGAATCTGTTGGTAGATTTAATGAATAAAGCGAGTATACCAGGAATGCAGGTTCGCTTGGAATACATCTATTCTATTTTGATTTAGATTGTAGAAGTACTGACCAGTGCACCTCTTACAGCCAGTGTTAAGCTCTGTATATCGCCCATAAAAGCACAAAACAGAAACGTTGCTTTGGTGATCTATCAACTAGCATTAAATTTTTGTACAGTAGCAATAATCTGTACACATGCTGTCACATATTTTTATTGTCACATCAACAGTTGACTGACAGAAATCTTTACCGTTATCCTGATACATATTTTTCATGACGTTGTATTAATTCATTGAATTTGATAATCACGAAAAATATCCATTTATTCATAAGTAAACCACGGTTGTTTGTTCAGAGAGGAAATTTCTTTTCACCGAATTCATTTTCAAGCTGTACACTTCAACTCCACCCCTTATAACATTTTAATTATCGTTATTCTTATCATATATATATATATGTGTGTATTGACTGAGCAATTATTTAGTGCCACTTAATAACCTTTTTCTGTAATATAACTACGACTGTACAGCTTGAAAATGAAGTCGTTGAAAATAAATTTCTTCGCTGAACAGAAAAACTGTAAATTTGATAACGACATTTGTGATTTCATCGGAAGACAAAGTCATTTCAATTGATAATTAGTGTACAGCAGTCAACGACTATGTTTAACGAAGCCACTGTAGTTAACTATTTCTTCTTATTGCACAGTCGGCTGATGTATTTCCCTCCTAAAATGAATGAATTAATGAGTGGAGACTGGCTCATGGTATGTGAGACTTGTATCACGGTGAATACTACTACATTCCATTTTCTAAATTAATCTTCACAGTTGAGGAACACTGTGTAAACACACTGGCTCCCTTCACTGTAGGATAACGAACTAAATTCTTCCTCATAAAAATTGCAATGAACGAAATCGAAAAATGTCGTAGGAGATGCTTGCTTGTTGAGAGTATCATATCATGTTACTATCATGTTTACTAGATAATGCCATAGAGACGATATATGATGGGCACTCATACTGATACCACTACAAAACTCGACAGCCGCATATTGAATTGTAATGTCTGACGATTTTACGCCCATGAAATGGATGGACATTTATTTAAGAAGTGTGTTGTCATTTTAGCAACAAATTGTCTTGAATTTTTCTTAGTAATCACTATTAAATTATAACTTCCGAATATGATAAAAAACCGAATATCTAATAAACACCTAATGTGGCTGTATGTTCCATAAATTTGAATGTCCCCCTCATTGTCCTTATGCTTGAAATTGCTTGACTTGGTGTTGATTTAATTCGAAAATGAAAAGTTCACCAACGTGACGCCAAATGAAAGACGATTCGATTAGTCAGAGAAAGTTTCATCAAGTGAATTTATCTGAGAATGTCCACAAAACAAATAAACATATATCTGTATAGTGTCGCTAAATATACATTTTTGGAAATCAAGAAACGTTTGGCATATTAAAGGAGGGAAAAAGAGATTCTCATGGCTTATGAATTATTATTACCGTGGTTTTTTATCACACTAATTAATTTTTGAAATTTTCTGATTCCACAGAAAGACGATGACCAGAATTCAACTGTCGGTATGTTATTTCTGATTGTATCGAATACTACGCAAGTTTTCTGACGGAATGTCTCTCACAGTGAATTTTGTAGTTAATTTTGTGTTTTTGTCTGTTGTCCAGTTATTGTGAACACCAAATGAGTGTGAAATGCTCTGGTGAATGCTTTTGAGGATGAGAATTGTGAATCATCTCCTCTTTTATTCATTGCTTTGTGTCTGATATTTATTGATGTTTCAGTGGGTGGACGGGTGTGGTATTCATGCACCCATCATCGATCATTCGGAAGTAGAAGTGGACGTGTTTCAAGCAAATATTGTGATTGTCAGAATGTTTCTGTTGCACCCTATTTCCTATAGAAGTTTCGAAGTGTGTTGAATTTCTGTACAGTCGGCTCAACTCGACTGATGGTGCAGATTTTGTCTCGATAAATGATCTAACCTATACAGACTTTAACTTTGTTGATTATCACAGTTCTGAGACTGTACTTGGAAAGCTGATAAGTTAGGGGATAAGACGTATCTCGATGACTACATGAAGTTCTCTTTATATGTATATATATAAATATATACCGTAAAACTTGAGGAGATAATGATACTGGAAACGCTTATTTTCTAAAAATTATCAAGCTATTAGTATGAGTAGTTAACAGTTCCAAGTCATTTGTGAGTGATGATGTGCATGAATATCACACCAAACTGAATGTTGGATAAATTAGGAAATAGAATATGGAATTGATGAATGTGTAGGTTGTAGAGCTGATGACGTTGGTCATGGTGCGTGAACACATTTCCTATTCGGTCAGAGTTCCAGTTGTTTTAGGGGAATTGTAATTTCTTCTGGTGATTGGAGTATTCAGTGTCAAGATATTATCTGCTATTTACTTAGTGCTTGTTACGTGATTGAAAAGACGGCTCAAAACGAGGTGTATGACGTGTTCACACCAGGTGGTGTGATGTTGATGGAATTGTTGATGGTTTTGCTATGCTACAGCTTTACTGAGTCACACTTGTAGATGTTCGTGAACACGGAAAATCAAGTTCCTAGAAAAATGCCTAACATAATGTTTTCTAGGGGAGTGCATATTTGAAGAGTTTATTGAAACTAATATTGTGTGTTCTTCAGTCAACGTATTAGAATTTTTCTTGAGCATCTAAATTAAATATTCTCAGCTTATCTTATGCACTGCTTTTTGAGTAATCAACGAATGTGTTTTGGGGAATGTGTAACCAGTTGTTCGGACCGATAGAGGTTCGTGGAATGCTCTTTTATTTCTCTCTTCCTAGATGTTGACATCCACATTCTTATGGTGTGATCTGTGCTCTTGCTTAATATCTACATTTCCTCTTTTGTGTGATAATATGAGATTGGTGATAGTTCAGTGTGTATGACTGTCTGTCATAGTCGTTCGAGTAGTTTTTTGATGTGATTCAGCTATCGAATAATTCCCATCATCGAGATATTCATGAGTTCGCATGTAACATCAGACAGGCGGAAGGTGGAAGATTAATGCAACGTTTTGCTTCCGAATAACACTGCACAGGATGAATTGTGTTGAGAATACAGAGTCAAGATTGAAGGCTGCACTCAGTGTTCGGGTGTAAGCAGAGCGGTGCTGATCGGTTTATCATCCTTATTTTCATCCCACAGTTGTTTGTGGCACAAGGCTCATCAGATTGCGGTCTTTGTTGCCTGGTTGATTTCTATCCCTCAGCTGTTTGTGCTGATACGCTTGTGAGGGTGTTTTTTGTTCTTCAGTGGAGTGGACTCTGTCTGAATGAGATTTTCACTGTCTACCCAACGTGTGTACACAGTTTGCTGTAATGCATTTTGGTTTTTCCTAGACGTGTGAATTATTGTAATTTGTATTCATTGTTTTCAGCGGAATGTGATGCGTGCATGGCAGGCATGGATTTAGTGTACTACATCATAACTGATAAGTATTGGGTAGATACATACATCATAATGGGCAAACAGCTGTGTCAAACACTTCCTCCTGGAAATTTCCGGAACACTGTAAGTAGTGTTTTGTTATCAACACATGATTTTGATTTGTGTGTTTTCTGTGTGATATGCCTTTTTGTGTGTGATAATTCTATGATTGTGTGGTTGTCGTTTTCAGTTTGAGTTTGAGATTGTGGGAGGATTCCTGATTTTTTCTTGTTGAATATAATTTTGTGGTGGATATTGTAATTCTGTGAAGGAATGTGTGAATGTTGTGTAAATTGTACAAGGAGAGCCACATCATTTACTGAGAGGAGTGAGAGGGACTCAGATTTCCGTCCTCCTTACTTCACTCTACTGATATATATGATGTGACTGTGGTTTTTGTTATACAGTTGTATGCTGGTGTGATTTGCATATCTGAGGGAATCACACAACTGTATTTGTTGTTGTTTTGAAAACTGTGTCGCCTGATGATTACTTGACTGGCGAACACGTTGACGTGATAAGAATGTCTAATGTTGTAATACTACCAGGGAATTTAGCCTACACTAATTTTTATCTTTTCTGACTGATGATTTTATCTCACTCTCACTTACAATTTATTGTTTCTTTTGTTTTGTGCTTTAGTGCCTAACTTACGTCGATGTGTATTTTCCACACGCGTTGAAGGCGATGGCTCTTGCAATCCAACCTCACTTCATTTGTAAGGTGAGCATTTTAATACACTTGAAGTGATGTTTCGCTTTGTATGCATGCAATTTGTATCTGTTTGTGTTTTATATCTGAATTTTGACCACGTCTCTATTGTGATTTTTTTAGTTTGATTTGTGGTGATTTTGATATGCGGATGATTTCATCTCACCCTTCCTTTGTTTTTGAAGGGAGAATTCATTTTCTTTGCTGGTTTTTTGATTAATTATTGGTGATACAGAATGTTTTTTATTATTTTCTCCATCTGGTCTCCAATAATTTCTAATAATTTTGTTCAAGGCTTCTTATATTATCACGAGTTTATTTCGTTGTATTTGCTGCGTGCTGTTAGGCGCGCACTTCCGCATGCACATGACTTCGTTATTTATTTGTCTGTTTGTTTGTAGGCAATTGAAGCTTGCAATTCAACTATGATTCTTGAGGGCAAACCTCGACACCTTGGTAAGTATTGCTTTAATAAACCTGTGCATGGTGAATTTGAGTGGAATGAATGCTTTTATTTTAGGATTTGAGTGTTACGGTTAATTTGTCTTTTTACTCATTATTGTGTCTTTTTCGCTGTTAGTTTCCCGTTAATTTATGCCACTGTTAAACAGTTGCTACCTAATCTTTCTTTAAATCTATATTTGTGCATTTTCCTTTCATCTTTGGAAAAAACAAATGCTCTTACGAAATTCACTTTGGTCAGTAGGAAATCCCGAGAAATATTTTTTTAGCTCAGATGGTTGTTTCCGGTTTTAATTCGTTTTCAGATCTAAATCAATCAATTAAAACTATTTCTTTGTTCATTCGGACAACATCTAACATCATTCAGCGAAGAAAACTCTCTTTATCGACGAAATCTTCTTCAGAGACTGTACAGTCGTATTTATATTTACCAAAAATGTATTGTAGTCTATTACTGAGTAATACAGGCTGACGTATTTGATAGAATTACTCAGAAGTGCCTTTAGAGGTAAAAAAATAAAAGTTGTAAATTACACAGTACTCAATGGAACAAAGGAAGAAAGGTTTAGAAATGTGATAAGGTTAAAACTACCATTGAGTGAGAATAAAGGCAGTTGAGTGTCAATTTGACAAGTATGAAGAGAGTGAGAAAATGTACAAAAGGATCATATGGGAGTGATAATAGTGAATTAATTATTAAAGTAAAAGCAAACTATTTATTTTATTTTTTAATTTTGGTAACAGCTTGATTCCACACTGTATTTTTGGTACAAGTATGGAATTTTCAGCGTGGATGTCGGTAGCTCAAATTTCGCAGTCCGACCATAGATATCTGGTGTTCGCCGTTGTGGGCTCGAACCCCGGACCATGTGCATGGTCGTCGAGAGTCCTAACCACTGTGCCACCGACGCCACCATTTCAATGGGCCAATCCTCGAGGTAATGGAATACGAGGCCGACCCGTGGACGGGGTTTAGCAAGCTCACAGCACCCGTCCGTAAGGGAAAAATACAGGTAATTCCATTGGTCTCAGTTTAGAGACCGTTGCAGAAATCACACTGCAAAGAACAGATACTACACATGATCTTATCTCAGAGAGCCGAGAAGCGATGACATTTAAAAAAATAAATAATTATATGGAATGACTAATGAAGAGGGTAATATTGTCTTAGAATCAGAGACTGGACAAAGTTTTCTTTACACAGAGTTAGAGGTTGTATTGACGAATCGCCAGCACCTCCTCTATACAAAAATGCTTAAACCTAATGCCCTTTCTACTACTTGTCCCTACGTTGTAGATAATCTTGAAAGATGACTCCTCTGGAGTAGCGTGTCTTGAGTTCACCAAGTGCTCAAGAATTGAGTTAGTAATTATTTAGCATTGTCCTCAAGCTAACCATGACGGATACGTTTGGAAAGTGCGCGCTTTTTGCGGCAAATACAACTAGCTCCGCACGAAAAATTGAATTTATAAACACACTGAATTAGACCATAGCGGCACTTTATCCTTCACACAGCCAATAATCATTTGACGTCTGTCGAAAGTTATCCGTAGCTCAGACTCAAAGAAGGATTTTCCCAGTGATCTGGATTACCGGTTTTTCAGAATCTCAGCTGTGGTATCACATTTAAATTCAACCTTCATAAATAGCAGTTTCTTCGGTTCTTTCAGCCTTTTTCTGTACCTTGATATTTTTCTCTATGAACCTTGAAGGATGTCCATTTCGCATGAGGACTTGTCTGAGTCGCTCCATTTCCCAGTCGACCGTATCACTGCTGCATATTCTTCTTATTCTTGAGGCAGATAGTTTCAGTAAGGGGAACATTAGTGAAAATGGACGTAGCATTCATAGATATCATTTTCTCCCTGGATATATTGGCATCACCTGCTGAGTCGATGAATTCAAATGAATCTGAAAAACTGTGCTGACAGAGATTATTTCTGATAAGTAGGAGAATGTCTGCGATCCTTTGGAAGAAACATGATACGGTGAATTTGTCATAACCAACATTAGACGTAGTGGTACATCCCTCTAGTTTACGTACTTTTAGTTTGCTTTTACTTTAATAATTAATTCACTATTATCACTCCCATATGATCCTTTTGTACATTTTCTCACTCTCTTCATACTTGTCAAATTGACACTCAACTGCCTTTATTCTCACTCAATGGTAGTTTTAACCTTATCACATTTCTAAACCTTTCTTCCTTTGTTCCATTGAGTACTGTGTAATTTACAACTTTTATTTTTTTACCTCTAAAGGCACTTCTGAGTAATTCTATCAAATACGTCAGCCTGTATTACTCAGTAATAGACTACAATACATTTTTGGTAAATATAAATACGACTGTACAGTCTCTGAAGAAGATTTCGTCGATAAAGACAGTTAACCTCACTGAATTGTCTTTTCTTTTCTTCACTCTTTATATAATTCATATAGTTTTGGTATCTCACCACATTAGGGTGAAACAGATGAATTCACACACCCTAAATAATTTTCTTCCATTTGAGTGTATAACACCACATATTTTTAAATAGATTTCGTAAATTTTGTGGAAAATTGATTCTATGTTTACATTGATGATTCTTATGTTCGATTGGATGGAGTATTTCATCATGAGCTGACATCAGTTAGAGAAAAATTGGAATACCTGGAAGTACTGGACACATGTTTCTTCTTAGTTTGGGACTCTTCACAGTACGCACCCACCGCTAGGTTTCGAATCCAGGATCTTCTGGTTACAAGGCAAGCACGTTGAACATTGATCCAATGAGACTCGATCCATTGGCTGATGAATTCTAACCTCCACCATTTCGCAATGTCTTCTTCGATGAGCTACTGCGTTTCTTTTATTGTCACTCACTATCTCATTTTCAAGGAGATACAGAATATAAAGTGCGTATCACCTAGTAAATAATAATAATATTTCACTCAGTTATGTACATAATTAAACGATTAGTTGTAAAGCCTGAATAAAATACGCCATTTCCTCTCTAGTAAACACCATTTTGAACGGAAATTACTTCAATAGCAATTGAAAATCAAAGAGTTTAATTTTTATGCTACATGATTTATTTAACGCTTTTCGACATCAGATAGAAGTACACCCTGTTGAAATACTTCAATCTCCTCTGAAAGATTTTCTTCAAAATTATATTATCTCATTTAATTAATGTTATATTGTTTATGAACGTGCAAAGTCCATGAGTACAACTTTGAGAGTCTCCTTTGAAATGTTTAAATAGTAAAGAGAGAATCAACCTTTTGATTTATTTGTTATTTATTATCTTATCAAAGTACATAAACTTGTGAAACAAATAATCCATTTTTATCACTCAAATCTCAGATCAGTTTTTAGTGAATCATGTTAGTTGACCTTTGTTTCTATTTTTGTGTAAATCGCAAACTTGTGTTATTTAAGTGGGTGTGTTAGTATTAGAAATGATGATAATTGTGCTAAGAATATCTAGACTTCAAAAGATGGTGGGCGGAGGGTTGGGGTAGACTGCTTCATGTTTTCCTGTGAACATGATATGATTTGTGTTTATGATATGATAATGAGTCGGACCACTACAATTAGGTATAAATGTTGATTTAGGTTTGTCATGCTGGAGTGAATAATTTTGAGGCAGCTATCAATGTGGTTTGTGACTTACTTCTTCGAAGGTGTTATCCATATCCGTCAAATATGATGTAGACTGCTGAGTATCATTCCATACTTTTTCGATGATGCTGGACAGCGCTGCATTTTCATCAGCTCATGACTTTGTTTCCATGATATCAACGTGTTGTGGACAAATTATTCAATCCAGAACATCTAAAAATCTTTTCAGTATGATATCCTTTAGTAATTTATTTGGAGTGGCCAGTTTTAAGATCCCTCATCGATTCTTGCATTCGACTTAAATCGCTTCTCTTTTCCAGTTTGACAATATAGCTTCCCTCTCAATTCGTAGGTGTCTTTCCTTCCACAGCTTCCTGAGTAGTGTCGTGGGATGTCCTCTTTCATCTCTCACTGTGTTGACTGGTGTTGAGTTATTTGATGTAGTGTTGTCAAGACTCTCTATCCTTGTATTATTTCTACTTTAGTCGACAGTGTTTCGTAAAAGCATATTTTGGTTTTTATGAGAGTTATGCTCCACTCGTTTTTTTCACTGAGACGTAGATATCAATCACCTTCTTTATTCGTTGTTTATCTTTGAATGGGTTCATTTTCTGCTTCACCTTCTTTCTTCTCTCTCTCTTTATACATGTCTGTAGTCGGCCATTATCATTTTTGCCTCTTCTTAATTTCATGTTTTTTCGATTATCAATGACTTGCCTTCAGCCTCGTTGTATAATTTTTAATTGACATTTTTTGTGTGTTTGTATCACTACACTCCATAATATTGAAGCAGTTTTTAAATCAATTTTCAGCCTTGGTTTTCTAAGGTATTTTGAATGTCCGTGGAGCTTTGGGTAATATATTTCGTTACACTGTGACCAGGGCATGACTTTTATTTTTCCTGTTCACTGTATTCTAGGCGAATTAATTCATTTTTATTCGTAATACATATTGTATTGAAAATAACTAACCCTTTGTATACATCTGCAGGTTAGGTCTTCAGGACAGATTCATATGCAGCTGCACTAATAAATGTATTTACCTAACTTTAATAACACTGAAATTAGTTGTATAACCTCATCTATTATCATAAGGCGCATCTCAGAGATATGTGAAATGTGCGTCGGTGGCACAGTGGTTAGGACTCTCGCTGACCATGCACATGGTCCGGGGTTCGAGCCCTCGCCGATGCGCACTTGATATCTATGGTCGGCCTGCGAAATTTGGGCTACTGATATCCACGCTGAAAACTCCATACTTCTACCAAAAGTACGGTGTGGGGGTCAAGGTGTAATCAAAAATAATAAATAAATAAATGAATTAGGTACCACCTTTAACTCTATATATAAAGATTAAAGGCTTGTTTATGCACTATAAAAAAAAGGTGAATTATACTTTAAAAATCTCAATTTAAAGCCGTCTTTTACTTATCTGTGTTTGCCACCCCTTAAATCAACATTTTGACTATTTACTGTTTGAATTTCGACCTTTTGTTTTTTGTTAACTTTTATGTGAATATGTATGATAACTATATGCTTTTGTGATTAGAATATCCGAAGTGTATTTCACAAATATATTACACTTATCAGATAAGTAGCGTCTTATCTTGTTGAAATTTATAAGAGGCAAACTAACAGGTTTATGTTTCACATTATCCTACAATACCTAAAGCTCACAAGTCTCTTTATTTATTTGATGGTTAGTGGCCATTGGTAGGAAGCCTTCGATTTAGGTTTCCTGCTAGTTGGCACTCACTAGACACCAAGGCGGATCTGCTAGCTTATAAGAACTCGTGTTCTTTCTAATATTGAAACTCGCGTCACCCAGTGAGTACTATAGTCAAAGACGTTACCACTGAGGTATTCGAGCTTGCGATTGACCTCCTGTAGGTCTGTATTGGGTACCTTTGATTGCCTCCATACATCTGTTATCAAAAAAATCATACTGCACCGTGATAGCTAGCCACCGAGAATGGTGGACACTCAGTACTGATTACTTATTTGTGTCCAATTAAAAGTTTTCTTACTGTTTAACATTATATCTCCACTATTATCAAGTATTAATGTTTTATTATTATAACTTCCTTTGATTTCGAATGGAACATCGGCATTCAACAGCAAGTATAATCAAGTAATCTTTGTTAATGAACATTTTTTTAAAAATTTTTCTCCTTTTCAAAGATAATGAAACCGTTAAATCTGCTACGACAGTGAAATCTCAACTACAAAATATTTTATTGAAATTAAAAATGGCAAATGAGGAATTCAGTTTGAATTCTGTATCAAAAAAAATTTACACATTAGTCGAAAAGACTAATAATAAGGTAATATATGTATATATGTTTTCAGTTAAATGTTCTGAAATTAATTACCAGGCATATAACAAAATTAGTTTTCATACATTTGGTTCCCTTGATAAATTTCGATAGAGCAAGAATGACCAAATTTACATTATAAAATGATATCATTCCATTTCACAGGTTCTCATCAGCTGCAAACTACCTGAAAATACATGGTATAAATAATAACATTTCATACTTCATTGTTTGAAAGGTAATAGAGAAAACATTATAAGGTGAATGCATCATCAATTTATATACTGTCAAACTATGATAAAATAAAAGGGGGTGGGGTGACAGAAGACAGACAACAGAAAAAATCTAGTAAACAGTGTCAACATGGCAACTCAAGAAGGTCAGGTTCATCAATTTGAAAACTTGCTTAGTGAATTGAGCTCACTAGTGGGTATAACTAATCAGTGTAATAAAAGTAATATTGTTACCAAGGGAGTGAGAGATCGACCGCACTCTCTTTCTATATGCATAAGTTTGGTCTGTGACGTTTGATTGCAATTGCTTCAGCAAATTGTAGTAGATTCGCTGTCCTTTGTATGCTTAATATTTTGAAGGATTTGGAAATCTCTAGAGAATGACCCGTATCCACAAGGTGTCTGGTAATCGCACTTTGTAAATATCTGCTTCCTTTTAGGCATAAGTTTCTTGGAATATGCTCTGAAAACAGGATAAATGCCCTTCCTTCTGATTCGTTCACCTTATAATGTTTTCAATAAAGAAAAAAAATCCCCATTTAGACATTTAGAAAACAGAGCCAGAGATGAGGATCTAATTGAAAAGTAAATATTTCTTCGCTCAATCTTTCTGTTTTATAATGTTTTCTCTATTACCTTTCAAACAATGAAGTATGAAATGTTATTATTTATAACCATTGTATTTTCAGGTAGTTTGCAGCTGATGAGAACCTGCGAAATGGAATGATATCATTTTATGCTGCAAATCTGGTCTTTCTTTCTCTATCGAAAATTAGTTTTCTTATAAAAACGAAATATGATATGTTTTCATCAAGTTAACACACAAAGCTTTTTCTAAAATGTTGATGTATGCGAAATATTTAAACCTGTATAATTGAACTACCAGTAATCTAAATAAGCAGGAGTATTAAATCCAAAAATTCAATACAAGTAAATTTAGTTATGCAACAGAAGAATAATGTAAGTCAGTGGTTCAGTGGTGGACTGCTTGTCAATCATATACGTTGTTCGGGTTCGATTTCCAGCCAACACACTCCTAAATCTTACTTATCCACTAGTAAACGTGGTAAAGAGGGATGGTTTAGTCAGAGGATAGGAACCCCAACCCATAAAAGAGACCTCCACAGCTACTGAAACTTTAAGCTTAAAATCCTATGCTTCACTCGGAGTGGAAATCGATAAACAACGCAGTAAAATTAAAAGGCCAACATTAAAGTAAAATATGAGGGAAAAAGTTAGAAATGCTTACTTTATTTTTTTAATACTCAAACTTTTAAATCATTATCCTAAGGCGAATTATTTGACACTTTTTTGTTCAGAATTCTACCGTAGACAATGAAACATTAATCGGTAAGTCAAGAAATTAGAACTTATCTAACTGTCTAGTTATAAATATTGTGATGAATGTTTTTTTACCTCTAACTGTGCCGTTTGGAAATGACAAACTCGATTCTTGATTCATTTTAAAAGTTAGCCGAAATTCAGATGTTTTCTACTAACTCAGCTTTCTGATCTGAGTATAACTAGGTGTGTATCACTAATGACTTCGGCCTTAAACGACGAAAACAGCCATCCGGTATTTAAACCACTTCACTCTGTCTAGGCATTACTACTGATAGAAGAAAGGAGTTTCTAACTTCTCAAATCAAGCAGTACTGTATATGATAATGCTATTTCGAGGGCCTTCTTGGCTGCAATTAGTGCTATCAGCGAGGTCACATATCGTTAACCAAATATATACCATAAGTGATCTTTATAAGACAAACGAAGTGATTTCTAGAGAACTAATGAGTTCCATCATGGACTTAACTCAACCGCTGAATCTTTGAACACAAAGAGACACTAAATGCTTATTTCACCCTTATTTTGAGAACTTTAGGTAATACAGTATATAAATATAGATATGTAGTAGGCATTCTAACATTGAGATTCATGAGGCATGTATATTTATTAAATATGTACCACGGCAAATTATAATAATCATCATACAAGCTATCTTCGGGACTCTGTATGAGCATTCATACTCTCTCTCTGTCTGTGACTGTGTGCATAGTTTCTATAAGAAACTTGACCTTGAGTACTTAGTATTATTATTATTGCTCCCTTGGGTTCCTAGTGGAACATAGGCCTTCAACTGCACGTCTCCACTTGCCGCTTCTGTCTTCTGCTCTACTTTTCACCTGCATCCATGTCAGTCCATACTGTTTCAACTCGTCTTCACACAATCTCCTCCATATCACCCTTGCACCGACGTCCCACTCGCCGCTTCCCTTTCGGGTTCTACTCGAGGGCTTGACGCGCGATGTCACCCAGCGGTCTCCTCAGCGAGTGTCCGATCCATCTCCACTTTCTCCTGGATATTTGTTGGTTGGCGATTGGTTCTTGCTTTGTTTGTTCCCATAATTCCTTGTTGGTGATTCTTTCCGGCCCGGCCATCTGATCTTCAGTATAGAGCCAGAGAAAACAGTTGTTAATAAAGGTCTGCAGTCTTTTGGAAATATTCTTTGTGACCCGCCCGCCAAGTTTCTGATCCGTATAGAAGAACTGACTGACTTCACGTTTGTATTGAAAATCCGAATTTTGTTGGTGATGCTGAGTGACGAAGATTTCCAGATTGATTTCAGGCTGATGAATGTGTTTCTCGCCTTCCCGATTCTCGATTTGACATCCTCGTCCGCTCTTCCTGTAGTTGAGACAATGCTCCCTAGATAAGTGAATGAAGTGACCTCTTTCAAATCCCTCCCGTTGATGGTGATTGACGTTGGATGTTATTGCTGTTGTTGGTTGGTTATTTTCATAACCTCCGTCTTGTCTATGTTAACCTGGAGTCCTGTCTTTGCTGCTTCTTCGATTAGTTTGTCGGTTTTCGCTTGTAAGTCTTCGATTTTGTGCGACATCAAACGTAAATTATCCACGCGCGAAATCCAGGTCTTCTAGGTTCTTCACGTCGGTCCAGGATATCCCTGTCTTCTCGTTTCCCACAATCTGACGCATAATCCAGTCAGTCCACCACAATTAGGAATATCATTGGTGATAATAGGCAGCACCCTTGTCTGACTCCTGTGTTTACTCCAAACGCCTCGCTGAGTGTTTTCCGTTGTGGATCACTTGACATGTGCCGTTGTCGTACAGCTGTTGAATAAGGTTGATGAATATTTGGGGTACGCCGTAGTACTCGAGTAATTTCCAAATTACTTCACGATCAACGCTGTCGAAGGCCTTCTCAAAGTCTATAAAGTTGAGGTAGAGGTTTGATTGCCATTCCATGCTTTGTTTGATGATGATGCGTAGAGTTGCAATTTGGTCAGTACATGATTTGCCTTTCCTGAATCCAGCTTGTTCTGGTCGGAGTTCTGTCTCCAGTGCGTCCTTTAATCTCTCCAGGATGATGCGACTCAGGATTTTACTTGGCGTCGACAGGAGCATGATTCCTCGCCAGTTCTTGCAGAGTCCTAAGTCGCCCTTCTTTGGTAGTTTCACGAGGTAACCTTTCCTCCAGTCAGTAGGCACCTTTCCCTCCTTCCAGACCTTTTGCAATAATGGAGTCAGCATGTCTGCTGTCATCTCTGGGTCCATTTCAGTGCTTCAGGGGGTATTCCATCTGGTCCGGCTGCTTTTCCAGCTTTCAGAAGTTTGATTGCGTTCAAGACTTCAGCTCTCGTTGGAGGATTGGTGTCAACTTGCAGTTGTGTGCGTGCTGTTGTTGGTATTTCTGGACGGGTTGCAGGTGATGGTCGGTTCAAGAGTCCTTTGAAGTGATCCGCCCATTGTTTAATCTGTTTTTCTTCCTTGGTAATTGGGTTCCCTTGGCTGTCTTTTATAGGTTTCGCTTGTGTTGGTCTCTTCCCGGATAGAGATTTGGTTATCTGATATAGTGTCCTCAGGTCCCTTTTGCCTGCTGCCTTCTCAGCTTCAGTGGCGAGGTTGTCGTAGAATCGTCTTTTGTCCTTCCTAGCATCTTCTTCACTTCTTTGTCCAGTGCTGTGTAAGTTGAGCTCAGCGTCTCCTTCTCCTGTCCGTCCTTGCATTGAATCATTTTCTCTTTCACCATTCTCCTCTCTTCTATTAATTTCCAAGTGTCCGTTGAGAGCCATTCCTTGTCTTGTCTCTTCTTTCTTCCTAGAACCGTTGAACACGTTTCGTTGAGAATCGCCTTCAGAGACTTCCAATGTTCTTCCACGCATGATTCTTCAGTGATGTCGCGTAGTGTTTCCTGCTTTGCTCTGACAGTTGCAGTGAAAGTGTCTTTTGTGGTTGTGTCCTTCAGTAATTGAGTGTTGAACTTGCATTGTGGCCTATCCCCAGCTATCCTCGAGGCTTTTAGTTTCACCTTGAAAGTCCCTTGTACTAGATAGTGGTCTGAACCCACATCTGCTCCTCTCCTTGACCTTGTGTCCAGTAGGCTCCGTCTCCACTTTCTTGAAATTGAGATGAAGTCTATTTGTTTTTGGTGTTTCCATCTGGTGAAATCCATGTCGTCTTGTGTATATCCTTGTGTTTGAACACACTGCCACCAATCACCAAATCATTGAAGGCGCAGAAGTCTGAGAAGAGTTCACCATTGTCGTTCATTTCACCGAGGGCCTCACGACCCATGGTGAGTTCTCTTCCTGTGTTGTCTCCTCCCAGCTTCGCATTCATGTCGCCCATCAGGATTTTGATATCGCCATTTGGGACGTTGTCCATTATTGCTTGTAGTTGTCTGTAGAACGCCTCCTTCTTCTCTTGTTCTGAGACGTTTGTAGGCGCATAGCATTGAATGACTGTAACTTTCCTTCCTTTTGAGTTGAACCTGGCTGTCATTATCCTGGAGGAGATTGGTTCCCACTGCATGAGAGCTTTGGCTTCTGTTGGTGACATCATGATGGCCACTCCCTCGGTGTGCTTGTGTTTGTCCTCTGGGTGGCCGGAAAAGATTACTGTCTCTCCAGTAGGTAGTTGGCACCTTCCAGTTCCGTTCCATCTGCTTTCGCAGATTCCCAACACTTCTATTCTGTACCTTCTCATTTCAGCTACTATCTGGGCAGCCTTTCCAGTTTCGTACATTGTGTGAACATTCCAGGTACCCATCCTTACTTTTGCTTTCATCGAAAGAAGGCACATCGGCTGACTGGCTTCCCGAAGGCTTTCACCAGCCTGCGTCATTTCACTTCCCCGATTCCAGCGAAAAGTAAGGCTATTGCTTATGTTTTTAGAATTTTTAATATATTTATTCGTTGAAGTTTCTGTAGCGATTTGGTTGTTTTACAGGGGTGGAGTTGCTAGCACCACGCCCCAACCCTGCCTCTTTACCCGGGCTTGGGACCGGCTAGAAAACTAGTAAGCTAGTAGCCTAGCAAGCTAGTATCTGGCGAGGTTGAGTACTTAGTATACTTGAAGAAATTTATCTTTAGTATGCTTAATTATTGTAACATAGAATAGTTTAGTAACGTCGTTTCCAAAGTAAGGTTCAGGGAATAAAACCATTCTTTTCACGTATTCCAAGAAATGAAATATGATTAGCCCAACCTATTTCACATCGCATCTTGAGATATAAGAAAACACTTAGATAGAGGTGTACATCATTAGCTCTCATTAATTTTACTAATTTCACTCAATCTCTCAATAAATGATACCGTAATAAAAGTATGTTATCACTTCATAGTGCTTCAGCTGATATAGGGAATTCATGACGTCTGTGGTATGGATGAAGTAATTTGGAAACAAATTCAACAAGATGGTGCACAGCGCCCATATCTTTATCAACCTCACTCAACACCTACATGAGAATGCTGCATGTCAAATGACCCACGTGGGAAAACTCAGTGAGGGGTTTGAAGTCAATGCAGGAGTAAGAAAAGACTTACTTCCTTTTATCACCGATGATATTCCTAATTGTGGTAGACTGGATTATGCGTCAGACTGTGCATAGTGAGTGAGAAGACAGGAATATGTTGGACCGATAGGAAAACTCCGGAAGATCTGAATTTCGGGCCAAGATGATTTATGTGTAGACTTGAAGACTTATAGGCGGAAAACAACAAGTTGTCAGAAAAAGCTGGCAGCGAAAACAGGACTGCAGGTGAGAATAGAGAAGATGGAGGTGACGAAGATAACTAACCAGCAGCAACAGCAAACAGCGCCAGTCATTATCATTGGGAGAAACCTGAAAGAGTTTACTTCCTTCATTTATCTAGGAAGCATCGACTCAACCATAGGCGACTTCACGGATGAAGATGTCAACGCAAAAATAGGAAAAGCAAGATATACAATCATCAGTCTGAAATTGGTTTGCAAATCTTCTGCACTCAATCAGCATAAACAACAGGAATCGGATTTCCAACACTAATTTGAGTCATAAACTTGGCCATTGCGCTAGGAAAAGCATTTCCAACAGTCTGCTGAAGACATTTGTCAACAGCTACCACCTTCTCTGGCTCCATATTGAAGACCAAATGGCTTGCCAAAAAGAATTAGCAGCAAGAAAATATGGGAAGAAGCTAACCAAGAATCTATTGCTCAGAAAATATGAAGGGGAAAATTGAGATGGATTGAGTACACACTGAGGAGATCATCGAGGTGGCATTGCGCTCCAGGCCATTGTTCAAGTGGACTCTAGATGTGAAACGGTGAGTGGGTTGTTGATGCAAGAGTGACATGGAAGAGATCATCTGGCGAGGAGAAGATGAGAGATTATGGGCGCTCGTATGTCCAGCTGGAAAAGACAACAGAGAATAGAACAAAGTATTGTTGTTTTTGAATTCTTATGTTCCACCCGAAACCCAAGGGAATAATAATAATATGGATATTTGTAAAAATCATACTTTATATCTTGGTCCATAAAATGATCAGTGAGAAAACGATACATATTAATAAAAGTAACCGATTTATGAATCTTTGCTTTTAAAGGTCAATGTGATGCCTGCATTGCCGGAATAAGCTTATTCCATTTCGTTCTCACTGATCTATACTGGCGAGCAACATATATAATCATAGGCGAACAAATCTGCCTGTCTATCCCACCTGGAAGTCTGCAAAATACAGTAAGTGTTGTTAGCTAGTGTAATTTCAAATGCCTTTAGCATTTTAAGCTTTTCCCAGTTCATTTATAACTAACGTTTATGAATGGCAAATCACCTTGTCAGCATTGTCTTTCTTTCATATATTTATTAATCCAATAGTTCTAGGAAAAATATTTTGTATTAAGGTCTTTTTGATTTCTAGGAGGCCAGTTAGTGACGCTTCTTTTTAACAACTTCCAGCTTTTTCCCGGTTGGCTTCAACGAGTTTTGTGCAGCCACGTGTCCTTCCAGACTTGAACTTTGACCGCACTACCTGTTGACTCCTTAGTCTCGCCCATTTAGCGTGGTGGCCAGGTGAAGGGGGATATAAAACACAACTGTTTAGGGATGTATTTATTGACGGTAGTATGAAGAGGATATAGAGATACACAATCACATCACAACGCAACATCCATTCTCTTGTTCCTTGACAACCAACTTATCCTTTGTCTGCTCCAATCCTTACAGATAAGGAAGTTTATTGTTGAGATCAAAACAGCCGAGGTTTAATTGATTTGATGAAGTTCTTTGATCCCCTACAAGTTAGCCAATAAAATTGGTCAAAAATAATAAAATTATTAAGATATCACTATTCCCTGTATCAAACATAGCCACCACAGTGATCACAGGTTCTCGAAAAACGCTCCTAGAGATTTGTGTTATATCTGGCTCTTTATCAGTCCACTTTTGTCTTTTCTGTACGCAAAGTGGTTTGCCTTTCATGAATTATTTTGTCGATGTCGAACCTTCGTTAAAACCTACTTTTAACTAACCAAATTTTCAATAAGTTAGTCATTATTAAATTCTTTCTTAACAGCTACTAATACAAATACTGAGTTAACGTCGTCATTGTTTTACATTGAAAAATGTGACAAGGAGAAAAATTGAATAAACTGAATTGAAAGTAATGCAAAACCTACCTTGTGAAGTATTTACCGTCTGTATCATAAGGAATAACAGTGAAGGTTTATAACTCTGGTGGTTGATTTTGATTCAATTCTGTTCTCTGTGCTGGGTGATATAGCTGTGAAGCTTTCATTATCTTTCTAAACAACATCTTCAATGCAAGCTTCAATATGAAGTAAAATTATTTGATTTCTCCATGAATAAAGGAATGCAGATAAAGCCTGAGTGAATGCTACTATCATACAGCTACAATTCAAGTAGCAAAAATATTACAGGAAATAATTAGGCTATGCCCTAGAACTTTAATTGGTGGATGGTGACTAGCAGTGGAATCCAGGACATTTCCTCCTCGCGTTTCCTCCTATTTGGGACCCGTCAGCTGGATGTACCTGCATTTCTCAGTGAGCGATAATGTTTCCACCGAGTGTCGAACCCATCCACATCCACCAATTAAATTACAATTAAATACCTAGACATCGTCGAAGCATCTGTACAAGAAGCCAACATGTCAACTTGAGACCCAGCACTTCGGTTCAATCAGTTGACGGGAAAATCTCAAATTCAATTAAAATATTCCCTAGAACATCAGTCACAAGTTATCCAGTCGTTATTTTTGGTATATGTTTAGCCCTCCAACTCCTATGACTCAAAAAATTGAAATATTTACTATGCTAAAAATATCACTTACTTCAGCTCAAATAATGGCGTTTAGTCTTGTCAAGCTTAGGAATCCAAGAAATACCCATGAAGCCTTTCACCTAAACTTTACTCAGAATAATTGGTTTCACATTAACACATGTTGTTTTGCATTACATGTGTGATGCACTAGTCATTTTACATTTGAACTACCAACTGGTGTAGTTTATTAAGCTGGCTTTATTATCTTTCTGAAAATTGTCTTTACTGCTAACTTCCCTATGAAGGGAACACTTGCGGTTCTCCACTGAGTATCACAACCTTGTATAAATTTATTTTACTACATTAAAGACTTTCAGTTATCTAGTATACACTGATTAATACACTAAAATATACATCTCAGCAACAACAACTGAAATTTGTTTCGTTTACTTGCTGTTTTGTTTTAGTGTATGTTTTATGTGGATCATTTCCTTGATCAAGCCATCATTGCAATGGGGAATGCAATTCGACCAGAGGTTTTATGCCAGGTATGTTGTATAGAAAGGGTATTTTTAGAACTGATGTTTTAATACCTACATAATGGATTAGTTGGTTTTGAAATTTACGAAGTTCTCAATGAAATACATCCTAATTGGTAGAAAGTCTAATCTAAGCACTCTGTCTACTTTAAAACAAAAAAGCTTTAACAACATTAAATGACTGAGTTCACTGGCTATACACGACACAGTCAGGTTTTCTTCAATTTCCAAATACATATAATTATTATTTCCTTTAATTCCTAAAGGAACATAGGGCATCAGCCGCGCGTCTCCATTGCGTTCGTTTTTCGGCCAGCTTTTTCACCCGCTCCAAGTCTGCCCACATGCTTTCATCTCCTCTTCATATGACCCCCTCTAAGTCACCCTTGCACCGACGACCAACTCGCCGCTTCCATTTCGGGTTCCAATTGAGCGATGGCTTGTCGTGTGATGTCACTTGATGGTTTCCTCAGAATATCTCCTCCAATCCACCTCCATTTCTTCCTGCATATTTTTTGCACAATCGGTTCTTCCTGGGTTGGTTCGCTCATTGCCAGAGATCCCTGTTGCTGATCTTTTCTGGCCGGCCATCTGATCTTGAGTACTCACTGAGGGAAGACAGCTGTTGATGAAGGTCTGTAGTTTGTTTGAGGTGCTCTTTATGACGCACTGGCCAAGTCTCTCATTCGTATAGGAACACTGATTTCATATTGGCGTTAAAAATCTGGATCTTATTTTTCAATCTGAGTGCTGTTGACCTCCACAGAGATTTGAGAGTATTGAAAGTTTGTCTTGCTTTCCCGATCCTTGCTTTGATATCCTCGTCATTTCAGTCCTCTGGTAGTTGAAACGATGTTTCTCAGTTAGGTAGGTAAAGGAGGTTGTTTCTTTCAGGTTCTTCCCATTTATGCTGGCTGATTGTTGTCTGTTGTTGTTGCTGATGATGTTGCTATTGGTTTTGCCCAGAAATCTTCATCACCTCTGTTTTCTCTATGTTCACCTGAAGTGAAGTCCTATCTTTGATGCTTCTTCTGCCAACTTGCTGCTTTTCACTCGCGTATCTTCAAGTTTGTGGGAAATCAGACATATATCATCGGCGAAGTCCATATCCTCCAAGTCTCCGTTTGTGTGAGTCCATTTTATTCCTGTTTCCTCATTGCCCACCACTGTCTGTTGCATTATCCAATCTACTGCAATCAGGAAGATCATTGGCGATAGTAGACAGCCTTGTCTTACTCCCGTTCTCACTTCGAAGGATTCCGTAAGTTTCTTGTTGTGGATTACTTGGCATGCAGCATTGTTGTATAACTGTTGGATGAGATGTATAATTGTCGATGGGACCCCGTAGTAGCGAAGTAGTTGCCAAATGACCTGCCAATCGACGCTGCTCTGTCAAAGGCCTTTTCAAAGTCGATGAAGTTGAAATAGAGAGGCGCCCACAATCTCCCTTCCAAATCCATAAATCTATCTTTTTTAATGAAATCCAAAAACAATTATTCAAATGTCTGAGTTGAAATACGCTTGAAATTGAAATGCTTAAACATAATAAATTATGCATAATTCAAGGGATAATATTTACTCCTTTCTAATTATACACTCACTTTTTGTCCGTCATACACGTCCAGTAATTTTTAAAAATAAATCTTACCATTTTCAGGCTTTCCGTGAATGCAACACTACAAACTCCAGTAATGCAGGACATCTATGTAAGTTTCGGACTGTTTTCTTTTTCTTTCATAAATAGTGATACTTAAGTAGTGAAAACGATTTCTTCTTTATATTTCTACTATATTTATCTCTCATGAAATGACTAATTTCATTGAAAAAGGTCACTATTGTTCTCTACAAAAGAGAAAGTGTTCAATCTGGAACTCTGTTTGCATCCTGAAGTAATTTTGAGTTACACCTTTAGTATTCCATCCTCTGGTTAAATTTTTAGCATAATTTGTCAAGAATTACGGAATAATTGCAAAATAGAATCGACCTTACCGCGTAAGGAAGAAGTTGATAAAAATAATTTTAACGTAAATATTTGTTTTAACCTTATCAATGAATGTGTATAAATTAAAACATGCCTGTCTAGTTATTAGCCGTTATTAAGATTTGTTTCCATCTGGTATTGTTTTACAAATACTAGTTTGAGAATATCTCTTTCAATTCCCGAGAGATTAAACTATGTCACATGTCCCCAGAGTTTCATTTTTGCTTCATTATTGAACAAGATTATCTAGTTAGTATTGATAAAGTCTGAAATACTTCCTGTCTGCCTGTATGTTTTCAGCATAGAACTTTGCAGCGATGTGTGGCAGTTCAAGTCGCCATACTCCACTCCATGTAGCACATAGAGCAAGAGAAGAAAGCAGTAGAAATGCAAAATAGAGACAATAAACACAGATATGAGACAAATGAAATAGTAATAACGAAGAACAATATAGTTTTGTTGGGTATTATAAGTCACAAGGAGTGGATGCATATGTGCCAGCCACTGAAAACGATTTTGAGTCATATCACCGATTGTCTTCAGCTATTGGTTTTCACCGTCCCGAAGACCCCAACCCGGAAGTCTACACTTTCGTACATGGCTTAAACTAACTGTATTGGATTTCATTGTCTGATGAGATCATATTTTGGTTTGACCGCCGTCAGCTCTTTTCCAGCCTGATCCAACCTATGTCAGTCAACATTGCCCGTCGAGGAAGGCGTAACATATGTCCTGATCATCTTGGTCTATGTAGCTTCACAGCCTTGTCAATTGATTCCCCCTCCTTACCTAGCACTCAACGCCTAACCTCAGTATTGCTTGCCTAACTATACCACTTTACACGGGATATAGAACGCAGGCACCTATGATCATAGACAGCTAACCGGCCTTCTCATGTCCTCCACTCTCAATGGCCAGGTGTCACAGTCATAAAGGAGAACGGAGCGGAATGCTGAGCAGTACACACTTCCTTTGGTCGATGGCCGGTCGGATATCACGTTCACGCCTACTTCATTCTTGGTTTCATTTAAATAGCCAAATACAAACAACTAGTTCAGGTGTAAAACAGCCCGACATCAAGATGAATTTTGAATTCAACTGAACACAGTTCTCGAATTTGACTATGTACCAAAAGCATTATCAGGAGTTAACTAGGAACTTACAAATCATCAGATTGCAAATATTTTAAATACTCATGCGAGTGAATAACACCGCTAAGGGTTATATTTTAATAGATTAAAACAAAATGAACAAGAGAAATTATGTATAACATAATAATGGAGGTTTCTGGTGGCCCAAATTTTAAGCAGGCAACTGCATCTATTCTATTCGATAAATTTCCTTCTGTTTTGGAAAGCTGACTTTTTATATTTCCTTACCATTAATCATTTGTTTTTTTCTCCAATGTGTACAATTTAGCTATGGATAGTAGTCTCCATATTAAAGACTATGCTTCCACTATTCAATCATGGTTAGTAAATTCAAAATACACAGATGTATTGGATTTCATGATTAACTTTATTTGTGAACAAATTAACCCGAACGCTGATAAGGTAAGTATTGTAAATTCGTTTAAAATGTATCTTTACATGTATTTATACGTATATATATGTATTTTGAAGGTGTTCGAATTATCAGCAGATGCTGTCTGGTATCGATTATTAGCAAGTAGTTACAAAGTCTCCAACTTAAACATTAGTTGAAACAAGATGGAGTTTGTGAAGAAGCATAAATTCTGTTGAGGTTGTAGATTTCCTTGCTTGATGAATACTAGGAAGCATAAAGACTGTTTCAAGCAAGAACTTGTCATCAGGCAAACCGCAAATTTTACGGACTACAGTATCGCTAAGGTCAGTATAGAGAATTCCAGTAATTTCAATGAATTTTCATTAATTCTTTCATTAAAATCATCAGACCATTACTAAAAGTATAAAACGTGAAAAATTGTTTACATGTAGTCTATTTTACAAGGTCTACTGAAATTCATGCCATTCAACGTCCATTGCCCCCCCCCCAGAAATGTGTTTAAAATCTGATCTTACAGTATATTAAGAGACACAGTATTTATAAATATTAAATGTTAACTCCTAAATGGTATGTAATTGGCGCAGAGGTGGAATGCTCGCCAACGAACATGTGGTTCCAGGTTCAATCCTCGGCCGATGCACTCCTGTAACTCGCTAAGCCATTATTAAAACGGATAAAGAGCGATGGTCAAGCATGAAACAAGCAATCCCATCTCGTAAAAATAAGCATCACTGTTATCGGAACTTCAAGCCCCAGCTTGAAGCCTTATGTTCTACTGAGAATGTGAGGGAATAAAGAAACACCTGTTTGATAGACTCCCTTTTACAATTTAAAATTAAATAGGTCTGTTTGAAGTAGACGGTTTATAACAATATCTAGCGTGAAAATTGCTTTTCTCCAAAGACAAGAGACTTGAGAATGTGTAATATTTAGATGGTTTATGATAATAACTACCACAAGTGAATCCAAGTAATTTCATCGATCAGAATCTGCTTGTTGCAGTCTAAATGCCGGCAACTAGTCGCTGCGTTCTATTGTATAGCTAACCAATACTTCCTAAGTTGCGCACAGCTCCACGATGTCCCAACGACGACAAAATGACAGTTATTTGCGATGAAATTTGTTGTACTACTCAGTAACGGTAAAATCTTATCAAAACTCAAAATTACTTCAACAGTGCCGTTAGGCGGGTGTGCAGGTAGAGTTCCTCCAGTACAAAACAATTACTCTACAAAAAAACTAGTTAACCAGAGTCAACCATAAGAAGTTCGGATCGAAGTTCTGTCAGCGAGAACCAAAGCAACAAAAACTTCCTTTAGAGAGTTTAAGGTCAAAATCCCCACCTCAAACCTTGACTTCATTCAAACAAATTCGCAATCGTAAAACAATATATTGTCAATACCATCAAACAACCGCAGAGGGAAGCATTCAAATTAACGATTAAGCAAGAACAAAGACAGATAATAAGGATTAAGTCAACAAGTGATATGCAAACATCAGGGCAATGGTATATAGCTTAGGATAAATAAAGGAAAATAGTTACAAAGGTATATTTAATTGAATTTTAGATTTTCCCGTCGATTGACTATGGGCACTGGGTGCGAGCCTCGGTAGGAACGTCATCATTCAGTGAGAAATGCAGGTACTTCCAGTCGGCTGACGAGTCCCAAATAGGACGAAGTGCGCATCCAAGGTTCCACTGCTAGTCACCATTCACCAATTAAATAGTTACAAAGGTAGTTGAAATATCCAAATAATTTTCAATACTGTAAACAGATCGTTTAGGAGGAACTTTCTAAAATATTATTCCTTTGCAGTAATAATATCTTCCCTCAAACTAAACCTCTGATTATATAAATCAAAAATGCGATCACATTTTTATATTATTTCTAATGTAACACCTTGTATCTTGGTCCTTGAAGGAGGGAAAGTCGAAATCCAAACGAGATAATTTATCTCATCGGCAACTGTTTAAACTTTGCATTATTCCATTGTTAATGAAATTCATGTATTTAGCAATTCCAGTTCTACAAACTGTTCTACATCAAATAAAGAATGAGATTCATTCTTATAATCATAATAATAATAATAATGTGTATCATTGTAAAGCTTTGAAAAGTCGTTACAGTATATCTTATATATTTCGTCAATATATCATCTTCAGTATTATAATGCGGTTAGGAATGATTCAGTTACTATACATACAACATTTAATTTCAACTAAACGTCATTCGATATCATTTTAATTCGGCATAAATAAATACCAATTCAGTTAATTGCCATTCACCTAATTGTTTTTACTGCACTTCTAGTGTCGCAGAACCTTAATCAGACATTTAAATATTATAAATCATCATGTGTCATCCCGCCTAGCTGGAAAAATGTAAGAAAATGTAAGTTTTATTTAATAAGCAGATAAATTTGATGAATATATTTCACTTTAAGTGGTTGTAATCACTTTTAGTTAACCACTTCAGTGTTTCGCCTGATATCCTCTTAATGGGCGTGTAATAGTAACAACTGGGTTTTGTGCTTCGATTGGTTTGACATCGAGAGTTGATAGTTTTTTCCCACCATAAATCAAAATCAGCTAAAAGATCTGTGAAAACATAAATGCTGTCGAAAACGCTTAGATCTTATCTGGAAACTTCTCAGTACTACTGACTGTAGGCTCAAGATAGTGCTTTATCACAGTAGCACTACAAAGATGCAAGGTTGGAACTCATTGACTTTGATCAAGGTATGGAACAGTAATCGGGATTTTCCAAGGACGTAAAGCGTCTTCTCACCTGAATTATGTAGTCAGACATATTGCATTTCCATTATTTGTTTTATTCACCATACTATGGGTTATGAAACATGAGATAATAATAGTAATATGCTGTTTGATGGAGTTAACAGCCATGTGCGTGACCTCCTTATAGATGATGGATTCTTCCTGTTATACGAAACTCATCAGGACCATATAGTATTATGAGACTTTTTAGTCAATTTCTTGTTTAGTTGCTTGTATCAACTCTTATTAAGATTTGCTGAAGAAGCAATCATAAACTAAATACAAAAATTTGTTCTCTATATGACCACAAAACATCAAGAATTCTCAGGTGGTGCGTCAGTGGTAGAGCGGTCGCCAACCATGCACATGGTCCGGCCGACGCTGAGCCAGAAATAATGCTGGTAAAGAGGAAAGGTTGGGCATGAGGCTAGCAACCCTGTTCTGTAAAATAAACACTGCTACAGAAACTTCAAGTCACTGGCTTGAAGCCCTATGTTCCACCGGGGAACGTGAAGGAAAAAAAAGACTCAGGTATTTGTTTGATGACTCCACAATGTCAGACTGGATAGTATATATCGTTTATTATTGAATTCAAAGACGGAATTAATAATTCAGTGTATCTTATAATTCTTCTCGTATTTTTTCAGGTATCCATCTTTGAAGAAACAACTGGAATATAAATAATGACTTTATTATTCTATTTTAAAATAATCCCTTTTTTCCACAATATATTAATTCATAAAATAAAGATTGAATATTATTTTTATTTCTTATTACCTGAGTTTTGTGATATCTGAACTGTTTGTTCTGTAGAGCACTACCTTGATTTATCCAAATCTGGTCAAATAATGGAAAATGTGTTTAGACAATTCTATTTACTCGGATGCTAGTTATTTTAAAACGTACCGTTTTGGATTCAGAATATAGGATATGATTCGCAAATAGATGACAATTCTTCATATCATAAACATACTGTAGAATACGGCACTATATTATACATAAAATAATAAAATATAATATACAAATCATAAATTGTGAGGTGTCTGTGCCTGATTGACGTCAAATGTACAATCACTCTGTGCGTCGGTGGCACAGTGGTTGGGATTCTCGCCGACCATGATTTGTGCCAAAAATACAGTGTGGAATGAAGCTGTAAATCAAAAATCAAAATTATTGAGAAAAAAATAACAAAACTGTGGTAAGCGATCCACGTGTAGACTTAACAATGGATGAATTTCAAATGAAGAATACGGGAATTTGAATAAATAATGTTCAGTGGAAAGGGGTATATAAAGAAAGTATACACAGCATTTGATGTTTAACAATAAGAGAACAGTTACAATACATGAAATAGAGTATTAATACACTGAGTTAAACTCAAACAGCGAACAAGTCATGGTTATTAAGTTGGGGTAACATATACAACTCGTACTACTAACAAGTGTTAAGTAGTACAGAGTTTAACACATAAAATAACAGAGCATAGAGAGGAAAAGAATCAAAACTGGTTCTTCAAACACACACTAGAAAAAAATAATCCTTTAAGGTTATTTGATTGTGAAAAAAATACTGAAAACTAGATTATGTGCTTTAATTTCAGTGTAGATTTAGTCGTGAACCAAAATCAGCCGGAGAATCACTAAACCATGGAGTGGTCCGCTAATTCGTCCTAGTTCGGTGTTCTTGAGTGCTGCGCATTCATAACCCTACTGGGGATCGAACTAAGTACCTTCAGATTACGAGGCCAAGTTATCCAGCATTCCCTGGTTCTCACTGATTCTCTAACGGATGCTGGCTGGTAATGAATACAATAAAATGAAATTAAAAGTTAGGCATAAATAAGTTTCCCAAAAACAGCAATAATTCAAGATTTTTGACAGATGATTACGTAACGGATTGATTTGACATTTTGTAATTTGTCTAATGTGTCTTGTAAGGGCATGTCGACTAACACAGAAATTATGAGACTAAGTCATATCCACACATCACAACTGCTTTCCCAATATGCGAATTAATTGTGGCATGTGTATTTTAGTTTTCTTTCAACTGAAATTAATAACTGAAGAACTTATGCTTGAAGTGCAATTACGTAAGACAGCTATACCAGTTTGATGATTCCACAGCACATAGTTTAGAAGAAGAGGGAATGAGCTGCAGGTGATTAGAAGTTATAATAAGGTATTTATTATTATCATTTCCTTTAATTCCTAGAGGAACATAGGAACATAGTACTGATATTGGACGACGTTTCGAGCACAATTTATTGTTGATAATCAAACCAAATGTATTCAAACGGCTTCATAATTTGCTTTGCGCGAATTTTTTCTATTCCCCTTGTTTTTCATTGTTTTCTAAGTATCTGGTTTAAAAGTATTGGTTTTGTAGGGATTTTTGTTTGATTGATTGGAGGATTTCATCATGAGCTGACATCAGTTAGAGAACCACTGGAAGACATGGGATTACTGGACAGCTGTTTAGTACTAGATTAGGACTCTTCATCAGTACGCACCCACCGCCAGGGTTCGAACCCAGGACCTTCTGTTTACAAGGCGAGCTCGAACCCCTGTGGGTGCGTACTATTGAAGAGTCCTAAACCAGGACGAAATAGCTATCCAGTAATCCCAGGTTTTCTAGTGGTTCTGTAAATGATGTCAGCTCATGATGAAATCCTCCATGCAATCTGGTATTCAATTCCACATGTTTGATGTTGATTCAATGAACAAACATTCTGTGATTAACCTCTTCCTCCGCCTATCTATATTATTTTTTAATACTTTCGATTTGTCCCACCCTTCTGTGTGATTTCATATGAGTGAATGCATTGTAATGGCTAAGATTTTTGTTTAGGTTATTTAACTTATCAAAGTCAATCATCCTAGCTTTAGCTAAATTTCTAAATTCCAATAATGTAATTAATTCCGATTTACTAGCCTGACATAGGTAATTGACCCCATGATCTGGTAAATTATGTTCGTTTCTGAACTGGATCTGTTGCTTCTTTAGGCCGAAAGTGTTTGTTTCTAAGTGAACTAGTTAGTTCAAATGCCATCCTAACCCCTAAGTAGGACTTTTGATGTACCTTGTATATGTATCAGCACTGTCGAGGCTTATTATTTATACCGCTCTCATCATTTACATTACTACTCATAATTTCCTTATGAGTCTTCAAGTATTTTTGGATAAACTCTATAACTATTTCCTTTAATTCCTAGAGGAACATAGGACTTCAGCCAACAACGTCTCCATTGCGTTCGGTTCTCTGCTAGAGTTTTCGTCTGGCTCCAAGTCTGCCCACATGTTATCATCTCTTCTTCAAATGACCTCCTCCAAGTCACCCTTGCACCGACGACCAACTCACCGCTTCCTTTTCGGGTTCCAATTGAGCGATGGCTTGTCGTGTGATGTCACTTGATGGTTTCCTCAGAGTATCGCCGCCAATCCACCTCCATTTCTTCCTGCATATTTTTTGCACAATCGGTTCTTTCCGGGTTGGTTCGCTCATTGCCAGAGATCCCTGTTGCTGATCTTTTCTGGCCGGCCATCTGATCTTGAGTAGTATTGAGGGAAGACAGCTGTTAATGAAGGTCTGTAGTTTGTTTGAGGTGCTCTGTGTGACGCACTGGCCAAGTCTCTGATTCGTATAGGAACACTGATTTCATATTGGAGTTGAAAATCCGGATGTTATTTTTGATGCTGAGTGGAGCTGTTGACCTCCACACAGACTTGAGAGTAGTGAAAGCCTGTCTTGCTTTTCCTGGCCTCACTTCGATGTCTTCGCCATTTCCGCCAGCCTGTAGTTGAAACGATTCTTCCTAGGTACGTGGGTAGGTCAAGGAGGTTGTTTCTTTCAGGTTCCCCCCATTTATGTTGATTGTTGTCTGTTGCTGTTGCTGATGATGTTGCTATTGGTATTGCCCAGAAATCTTCATCATCTCTGTTTTCTCTATGTTCACCTGAAGTGAAGTCCTATCTTTGATGCTTCTTCTGCCAACTTGTTGTTTTTCACATGCATCTCTTCCATTTTGTGGGAAATCAGGAAGTTAGGGTTTTCAAAAGCACAACTCATACACATTTTAATACAGGAGATTTTGAAAAGTGATTCTTTAAATCAGAATTTTATTTAAATAACTTAGAATTTTACCAACTGAAATCCTTTCTTAGTCCTACTTGTGGATATGGCTGCTATTCAGCTACCTGTTGCATATTGATCACCCGTATTTTCATAGTCGTATGCTCCCATCCAATCTCAAACTAGAACGAGATAACTGCCCAGTACTTTCTGGTTTTCTAATGGTTCTGTAACTGATGTCAGCTGGTGATCAAACATGTAACCAACCAAATCCCTGCAAAGCAACACTCGATAGACCTCTTTCTGCTGTGCTTTGAAGAAATTCAAAAAATATATTTTATATTTATCCAATGAATACTAAACTTATATCGTTCGATTATTAAGAACTGATCTATAATTAACCCATCACAGATATAATCCAGCTGTAAACAATTGTAGGTCTTAGAAGCCACGCTAGCAGAAAATGGTTACCCTAATCGATTTATTGACAGCAACATGAAATATAAGCAGTCTAATCTGGTCGCCGACTCAGTTCCAAAGAAAAGCTTATTCATGAACTTGGAATTCAAAGGTGATCTAGCTTCAGATATGCTCAAAAATCGTCTCTCTAAATCAGTCAGTAAGACGTTCTTTGCAGCAAAATTACATATGACGTTCACCAGCCACAAGTTGTTCTCTACGTCTGTAAAAGATAAGCTCCCCCGTCTGGCCGCCTCAATGTGCATCTATCAATTTACCTGATCTTGTGGAGCAAGGTACATCGCCCGTAGTCAGAGGACGCGTTCCACACGAATACGAGAACATATTCCAGAATGGTTTTACAAGGGAGAAAGGAAGTGCCTGCGGAGCTCTATTCTGGAACACCTGATCGACTTCTGTCACTCAGTCAACCCTGACCATAAGTTCAAGATCATATATAGAATCCATGCTAACTTCCCGCGTTTTCTTCGTTACAGACTTCTAAAGACAGCTGAGGCCTTGGCCATTCATGACTTTAAGCCAGACCTTTGTGTACAAAAGAAGTATGTACAATCCCTACTTTTGCCTTGCGCGCAGACGGATAGACATTTTTCAACTATTGGTTTTGTAGGGATTTTGTTTGATTGCATGGAAGATTTCATCATGAGCTGAGATCAGTTAGAGAACCACTGGAAAACCTGCAGGGAGTATCGGACAGCTGTTTCGTCCTAGTTTAGAACTCTTCATCAGTATGCAATCACCGGGTTTCGAACCCAGGACCTTCTGGTTACAAGGCGAGCTCGTAGACAATTGAGCCACTGTGACCCAATTACGAAATGTTCACGCTATGTCGTGAATTGGCAGAAGTTAGAATTCAAGAACCATTGGACCGGGTCCCATTGGCTCAGTGGTCTACGAGCCCGCTTTGTAACCAGAAGGCACTGGGCTCGAACCCCAGTGGTTGCGTACTGATGACGAGTCCCAAACTAGTACGAAACAAGTGTCCAGTACTCCCGGTGGGTTTTTCATTTTATATTTTATATTTTTATATTCGCCTACTAATCCTATAATTATGTACCCTTTTCTAAAATCTATACACCTTATGTATTATTCTATATATTGCATTAATTATTTTGCCACTTGACATTAAACTATGATTATCATCACAAATATTTTAAATGCGTTTCATACTGCTATTATTATTACTTCATGTATTCATACCATTGACCTAACTCCCTCACCGGATATAATATCTTTAAAAACCCATATATACACTATTGTACAGCTTGATAATAAATTCGCTGAAAAGAGTCTCTTCTCTGAATACTGTGTTCTTAATGCTACAATGGGAATTATTAAATTTCATGCATTTATTCCCCTTAATGAATTTGCACAAACCACTGTTGTTCTCACTTTATTCAAATTATTAAATTATTGAAAAAATGCAGTCTTATCAGATACCTATTTAAATGAATAGATTAAATGTTACCATGGAAACTGAAGAGTCGGATGCTGATTTTTGATAGTAGATACAAAGGAAGACATATTTGTTTAAATTTATTAATAGCAATGGAATTTATGTTTGACCAAGAATAAATTGTTGCCTAACAATGATTTCGAAGGGAGGTTTATAGCGAAAATCGATTCGGTCAGAAAAGTCATCATAAGAGAGGATGCTGCCCTACAAAAAACAGAATTATTCACAGACGGTTACAGCTCACTCACTCCAACGAGTTTACTTATCTTCACTCACTTGCGTACTAGAAATCATGACTTGTGATTTCAGTCATGTTGAATATGTAAGCATACAGTCTCAAATGTTCAAGCAAAAACAAGTGAATAAAGTTCAATTCAACATATTCTCTATAATATGGTATTTATTTCTGTCTTTTGCATTCCAAGTGGAAATTAGGGCTTCAAACTTAAAGCTTTAAAGATTTATTAGCGCTTAAATTGGTTTTATGGGGTAGTATTGCTAGCTCCAAGCCTATCTTCCCCTTTTTTCCCTAGTTTGTCACTAGCTAGGTGAGGTTTAGGTGTATGTCGGCCAGAAATAAAGCCTCAGAGTATGTGCGTACTAACCAGGCATTCTACCCTTAAACCACCAGTGTATACAAAATATGATAAACACAGATCACTAAGTTGACCTGAGTGTAACGTTTAGGGTATCTCATAAAAACAGTCAATGACCAGTGCTTAAATATGCCAAAACTCTAGTCGTCTGTTAACTTAGATGGCCTTCAGTTTCTGGAAAGTAATTCCCAATTAGAATAAACCATAATGCATTAATATGGATTTTTGTTTTCATAGTTCTGGGTTGCCGCAAATGTTTCTCTTTTAGATTATACCTTGAGGAAAAATGCATTGACTGACTTAAACTTTAAAGTTGATCAGTGCCTAGGTCTGGTGGCTTATTCGGTGGAGTACCATGACATTATTTGACCCATGACAGATGACTGAAATCCTTGTATGATATAGGCTTTCATGTTATCAACTCTATAGAATAACAAAATAACTCCTGTCGCCTAGTCACAAGACCTCAACGAAGATAAACTGTGTGCAGGCTGAAAAGGAAATTTCTGTATGCCAACTAAAGCTGTTTTAACTAGCATGGTCACAATGAAACTAAGGCCAGCAAATTAGAATACGAATGGGTAGAAATAATGCCCGAAGTTGTAAAAACCTGGAAGACAAACTAAAAAACATTACATAGTTTGAATAAATAAAATAAGAGGAAAACAACGTCGATAAATCTCACCACCTTTATCCACTGTGCGTTGGTGGCACAGTGGTTTGAACTCTCGCAGACCATGCACATGGTCCGGGGTTTGAGCCCACACCGACGCACACCTGATATCTATGGTCGGCCTGCGAAATTCGGGCTACCGATATCCATGCTGAAAATTCCACACTTGTACCAAAAATACAGTGTGGAATCAAGCTGTAATAAAAATATACAAACCAATACTTGAATATCAATGAGATGCTCACTGGCGACTGGCCCTATTCAGTTAGGTAGTTATTGGGGGTTCCAGTGGGAAGTCATGACCAGTAGAATGCAGCACGTCGGGTGTCGGGACAAATACTCACCGAAGACATTGGCTAGCGTTTGCGCTGTATCGTAAATTGGCAGAAGTTAGAATTCATGGCCTGGCCATTGGATCGGGTCTCAGTGGCTTAATGGTATACGAGCTCGCCTTGTAACCAGGAGGTCCTGAGTTCTCACCCCGGTGTGTGCGTACTGATGAAGAGTCCCAAACTAGGACGAAACATATGTCCAGTACTCCCTGCTGGTTTTCCAATGTTTTTCTAAGCAATGTCAACTCATGATGAAATCTGGTAACCAATCAACCAAATCCCTACAAACCAATACTTGAATACATGATTATTCTTTGCACCCTCTAGCCTGTTTGTCACTGTTTCAACCATGAATTTTGATACTTGAGATTCGAAAGGTGTCGCTTTTATTTATTACTGGGTCTTACAAGTGAAAAGTAGACAGGTAATAACTATTAGTTGTGAGTACTTAATAACTGTGACTATTCTTGAAAAGAATAGCCACTGTTTCTTGGGATGAATGTGGAATGCTTGAAGTAAGTTGAAAAGTCTCATTACAAGAGACTACTCTTAAGTCATCTTTTGTCTACAAACCTCCTTATTTGTCTAGAAACTTAGTTGATAGACTGAGCAAATCTCCATTGTTGTTTTGTAGAACAAATAAGGCTATCCAAGGTGTTGAAGCTACTGATCTTAGCCGAATGTCTGCCTTATTTAGGTCGTTCACGTTGTGAGCTGTATGACTTTTAAAAAGCTACAGCGATCAAGCTGATCGGCAGTATCAGGTTATATATATATATATACCACCAGACACAATTTGTTTATTCCCACTAATAATCCTAATACAATATCTTATTATTATTATATCCTTTAATTCCTAGAGGAACATAGGGCTCCATCCGCGCGTCTCCATTGCGTTCGGTTTTCTGCTAACTTTTTCACCCCTCTCCAAGTCTGCCCACATGCATTCATCTCCTCTTCACGTGACCTCCTCCGAGTCATCCTTGAAGTCCATTATATGGTACTAGTAAAATTCATAAGGCAGGATACCCTATTGCGACAACAGTTGATTTTAGGAACGCCACGACTTGTGAGTTATCTAAACATTAGGCATCAGTATTATATCCCCTTGGAGACTCTAGGCTAATTGATTTCTGTATAATGAAGCGAAAGCCAGATGAAATTGAAATATAAAAAGATGAAAACCTGACTAGTTTTATATAACAAGCTTATATATCAATATCCCAATTAATGTAAAAGGCGAAGGATTTATCCACAAATGAGGAAACACTTCCCTAGTCTAATAGCTCGCTGGTTTTCTAGCCGGTCCCAAGCCTAGGCAAAAATGGAGGGTTGGGCGTGGGGCTAGCGACCTTACTTCACAAGCCTAAGGAAACTACTTTAGAACCTTCGAAGTGCAATAATTCCAATTAATTTAGTTCTAGAGGCAGTTAGAAATGAACTAAACATTGATCCTGAACTCAAAAGTAGGACAAATCTCTTGGTTGATGAACAAATACTGGATGTATAATTATGCCTAGCCTCCGGTGTATTCAAACTCTAAAATAAAATATACAAACAAATATGTGGGACAACAATGGGATCACTAATTTCCCCAATACTCACAGATGTAATCACAAAGAGCTGGGGAGGTAAAGCTTTTAGAATGTTTAAACCTGCTCTTAGGTTATAGTGCGGATATGTAAATAACACATTCACTATAGTATAACCTGAATATATCCCCACGTTCTTCACACGTATGAAGTTAGTGGTAGATGCAATCTAATTTACTTTCGATTTAGAAAATGAACAAGGTGAGGTAGTTATACTCGGGTGTAAAATCAAACGAAAACAAGATGGTGGGTTGAATTCTAGCATCTACAGAAAGATGATTCATTCTAATAAATATTTAGACTTTGATTCATGCCACCCAAAGTTGGTGAAGGTAGGATCGGGAAAGCAAGACAAGCTCCAATTACTCTCAATTCTGTGTGGAGGTCAACAGCTCCACTCAGCATCAAAAATAACATCCGGGTTTTCAACGCCAATGTGAAGTCATTGCTACTCCTATACGGGTCAGAGACTTGGCCAGTGCGTCATAAACAGCATCTCAAGCAAACTACAGACCTTCATCAACAGCTGTCTTCCCTCAATACTACTAAAGATCAGATGGCCGGCCAGAAAAGATCAGCAACAGGGATCTCTGGCAATCAGCGAATCAACCCAGGAAGAACCGATTGTGCAAAAAGTATGCAGGAAGAAATGGAGGTGGATTGGCCGGCGATACTCTGAGGAAACTATCAAGTGACATCTCACGACAAGCCATCACTTGATTGGAACCCGAAATGGAAGCGGTGAGTTGGTCGTCGGTGCAAGGGTGACTTGCAGGAGGTCATTTGAAGAAGAGATGATAACATGTGGGCAGACTTGGAGTCAGACGAAAACTCTAGCAGAGAACCGAACGCAATGGAGACGTTGTTGGCTGAAGTCCTATGTTCCTCTAGGAATTAAAGGAAATAATAATAGAGTTTATCCAAAAATACTTGAAGACCCATAAGGATATTATGAGTAGTAATGTAAATGATGAGAGCGGTATAAATGATATGTATCCACATATATATATTTATGTGTGTGTGTATGTTGGTCTCTCTTTCTGTTTGCTCGGTTAGTCTGTGACCACTTCACTTGTATGAACTTGTCTCCTTTAATAATGTGTATTCTCCTTATATTATATTATATATAATATGAGTGTTTGTTGACAGTCCGTTGCTTGGTGACATATATCCATATATGTTTGTTGGCATGTCTGCTATATTCGCTATGTATAATTGGATCGACACTCCATTATAATTAGCCATTCATGTTAAGACTGTCTAATGATTTTTCCCACGCTTTGTCTGAAATATTTATATATATTCGCATTCACAATTTGTGTGAACTACTTTACTACTTTACTTACTTACCACTTTGGTGTGAGACCATTTATTTTCGTCTCCTTGTGTTTGGACAATAGAAGTATCATCGCAAACCTAGTGGTCTTCTGATTTCCGCCTTCTCGCGTCAGGACTATTAGTTTCTCGACCAGTCCATAACAATAATTTAGCGACGAGTACATAACAATTTGGCGACGGGGAAACTAGTACATAACAACTACTATTAACCACTCAGCAGCAGCAACATAACAATTTACTATGGATTATTCTAAATTGGAATTATTGTTTGAACGACAAATGAAATTAATGGAAATGTTCGTCAACCAACAGACTGGTCCAGCTTCACCTTCAAGCAATCCCAATCATACCATGCTACCATCTGTCGACGGAATTGTGAACAGTATTTCACAGTTCAATTATGACCCAGAGGCTAATGTCACTTTTGACACATGGTATCAACGTTATGAGGATTTATTCACTGTTGATCTCGCCTCACAAGACGATGCCTGGAAGGTGCGAGTTTTGCTACGTAAATTGGGTCCGGCAGAATATGAACGGTACTGCAACCTAATTTTACCACAGAAACCACGTGACAATTGTTTCGATGATACAATAAAGTTGCTGCGTGAACATTTCGGAGACCACTCCTCATTATTCAGTATACGTTATCGTTGCCTCAAGCTGGCAATGAATGAAAATGATGATTTTCTTACTCACGTTGGCACAGTCAACCGAGAATGTGAGAGATTTCGACTCAGGTCCTTAACAGATGATCAGTTCAAAGCCTTGATTCTCATATGCAGTCTCCAATCTCCTCGTTTCACAGATATCCGAACTCGACTGCTCAATCAGCTAGAACAAAATCCCAAGTTAACATTACATGACATAGCTGATGAATATCAACGGCTGATTAATCTGCAGAAAGACACACACCTGGTCGAATCAACACCTCCGAGAAGCTCTGATATTCGTGCATTACGAAAGAGCAAAAATCTCTCATCATCTACTCCTGACCCACCTACTTCTAATGTTCCGCGGAAATCTACACATACTCGTCCAACTTCACAAAATACTGCAAAGAAGACCCCACCATCACCATGCTGGCATTGTGGCGCGTGGCACTTTGTAAAGTCTTGTCCATACAAAAATCATCGTTGCAGCAAGTGCAAAATCATCGGTCATAAAAATGGTTTTTGTCAGCCACGCAACCCAGATGTCAAAATCCAGCAAAAGCTCAACAAAATGTTGGTCCTAAATCCCAAAAAGTCATTGAGTCTACGCGCAACCTGTCAAGTCACAACACCAGCTATGCGGAAAATATTGACCTTCAGATGAATGGTCATGATACACGTCTGCAGCTAGATACTGCCTCTGATATTACTGTTATATCAGAGAAACTTTGGAATTATATTGGCAGACCACCTATCACCAATACTTCCCAGTCTCTTCTCAGCGCCTGTGGTGGGCGGCTCAAACTAATTGGTGAACTCAAATGTTCTGTTTCCTTCCGCAATACCAAATTCACAGGAATTTGTTACGTCACGAAGAATGATTTAAATGTTTTGGGACTTGATTGGTTCGATCGTTTGCATCTGGCTGATGTCCCACTAAATTCTCTACGCAATGCAGCCAAGAAGCATAAAATGCTAGACAATTCCGGACGGAGCCGAAGCCGCAAACCCAACATCAGACGAAACGACAGGCGTCAACAACAAGCCCAAAGGTCCCAGATAAACCCCCAGGTAAACATCCTACTAATCATCATCTTCTCAAAAGGGGAGGTGATATGTATCCACATATATATATTTATGTGTGTGTGTATGTTGGTCTCTCTTTCTGTTTGCTCGGTTAGTCTGTGACCACTTCACTTGTATGAACTTGTCTCCTTTAATAATGTGTATTCTCCTTATATTATATTATATATAATATGAGTGTTTGTTGACAGTCCGTTGCTTGGTGACATATATCCATATATGTTTGTTGGCATGTCTGCTATATTCGCTATGTATAATTGGATCGACACTCCATTATAATTAGCCATTCATGTTAAGACTGTCTAATGATTTTTCCCACGCTTTGTCTGAATTATTTATATATATTCGCATTCACAATTTGTGTGAACTACTTTACTACTTTACTTACTTACCACTTTGGTGTGAGACCATTTATTTTCGTCTCCTTGTGTTTGGACAATAGAAGTATCATCGCAAACCTAGTGGTCTTCTGATTTCCGCCTTCTCGCGTCAGGACTATTAGTTTCTCGACCAGTCCATAACAATAATTTAGCGACGAGTACATAACAATAAATAATAAGCCTCGACAGTGCTGATACATATACAAGGTACATCAAAAGTCCTACTTAGGGGTTAGGATGGCATTTGAACTAACTAGTTCACTTAGATACAAACACTTTCGGCCTAAAGAAGCAACAGATCCAGTTCAGAAACGAACATAATTTACCAGATCATGGGGCAAGTTACCTATGCCAGGCTAGTAAATCGGAATTAATTACATTATTGGAATTTAGAAATTTAGCTAAAGCTAGGATGATTGACTTTGATAAGTTAAATAACCTAAACAAAAATCTTAGCCATTACAATGCATTCACTCATATGAAATCACACAGAAGGGTGGGACAAATCGAAAGTATTAAAAAATAATATAGATAGGCGGAGGAAGAGGTTAATCACTGAATGTTTGTTCATTGAATCAACATCAAACATGTGGAATTGAATACTAGATTGAATGGAGGATTTCATCATGAGCTGACATCATTTAGAGAACCACTAGAAAACCTGGGATGACTGGATAGGTATTTCGTTCTGGTTTAGGACTCTTCAATAAAACACAACCACAGGGGTTCGAGCTCGCCTTGTAACCAGAAGGTCCTGGGTTCGAACCCTGGCGGTGGTTGCGTACTGTGAAGAGTCGTAATCTAGTACTAAACAGCTGTCCAGTAATCGCAGGTTTTCCAGTGGTTCTCTAACTGATGTCAGCTCATGATGAAATCCTCCAATCAATCAAACAAAAATCCCTACAAAACCAATACTTTTAAACCAGATACTTCGAAAACAATGAAAAACAAGGGGAATAGATAAAATTCGCGTAAAGCAAATTATGAAGCCGTTTAAATACATTTGGTTTGATTATCAACAATAAATTGTGCTCGAAACGTCGTCCAATATCAGTACTGTACCACTGTGTGCTATATAAAATAAGCTTTTTTAATATGCTACATATGCCACCTTAATTAGCAAGAACCTAGTCTCCAGTTGAACTCATGTCAACCATTATATCTTGCTAGGCACACAGAAGTGATCTAAAGATTGGAGGGCAGTTTCTCATGTTTTTTTAGCTCAGATCATCAACGGTGTACTCAGTTTGACTAATCTCACATAGCAGAATCAGTTCAAACCACCCGATTTTCGGCTAGGTACTTGAGCTAGCCGGCATCACAGTGGTTAGGACTCTCGCCGACCATGCACATGGTCCGGGGTTCGAGCCCACGCCGGCGCACACCAGATATCTATGGTCGGCCTGCAAAATTTGGGCTACCGATATCCATGCTGAAAATTCCATACTTGTACCAAAAATACAGTGTGGAATCAAGCTATAAATCAAAAATAAAAAAAATAAAAAATAAAATTAATCAAATTCACAACTTTTCAGTTAACTGGGGATTTGCCATGTACACAATATGTGACATGAAAAATTCGTTTTCCAAAGGGAATTACGGTCCACATCTATCCTTCGAACTGCGTCCATGGTAAATCTGTAACTAATTTGCAAATGGTATATTTGATTTACGGTGTAAAACCATCACTGGACAGTCTGAAAACCAACATTTTCAAGAAATGTCTTCCAAATTATCTAGAAAAAATATGCATACAATAGTTCAACAGATATGTAATTTCTTCAAAACCTAGGAATTAACCTGGGGTTTTTTGAGTATTTCAGGATTCACAACTCAATGCGTACATTGACTGGTATTGTACTCAGGTAAACAATATGAATTCAGAAGTAAATAAGTGCGTTTATATGGAAAATAAAAAAAACACAAAACTCAATTATTATTCCACTAAAGCAAACATAACCTGATAGCGTTGTATTACTTTTAATTTGTTTACTTGAACATAACTATTTATTTATCTATCAAAACACGGAATGTACACATTTGATCATAGGGCATAATAAAAAAACAGTTGCAGAGAAGAAAATTTTCTTTTCTGCGAAGTCATCAGCCAGGCTGTATATTCGTTTATCTATAATTAATGGGTAGCAAATTCCAGAATAATTTCCGGTCAAGAGTCAAACTGATAAAATTACAATTAACGATTAAAATACCATAATAAACAGGGAAACGGATAAAACTTAAACAAAGTAGCATCATAATTACTGAGAAGGTTGACATATTGTGCAGTTAAGGATTAAAAATGTAGAAATAACAAAATAGACAGGATGTTTGGATAAAAAATCTAGTGGAATCTAAACATTTTGTCTATTTTGTTATTTCTCCATTTCTAACCCATAATTGCACAATATGTCAATCTTCTCAGTAATTATGATGCTACGTTGTTTGAGTTTTATCCGTTCCCCTGTTTATTATGGCATTCTAATTTCTAATTGTAATTTTATTAGTTTGACTCTTGACCGGAAATTATTCTTGAATTTTCCCACTCATTTTTCATAAATACACGAATGTACAGCCCAGTTGGTGACGTCACCTATCAAAACAAAATGCTTGGAAAGATTGTTAGACAAACATCTATCTGTTCGAGTTTTGCGATTTTCTGAATATATGACGGAGACATAACAGTGCGTGATTTAATTGGGAAGACTGTTCCATTTAGTACAAGGAAAAGAAACTGGTGTGTGGAACATGTTAGTTTAGAAGGTGAAGTAAGCACTCAGTAACACGGTAGTTATGCGTCACATGCTTAGCGCGACGAGAATAAAGATGCTCCTGCTCGAGGAGATTGCAGACAAACTCCACAAAACATCAAAATTATTGATCCTAAGTGGTTTAATTTTTTGTCACACCGGTAGTATCTCTTTGCTATTGGTTATCTATGAAAATTTTCAACAAATACTGATGCAGGCTTTAATGATAGTATTTCTAATTATCTTCTATATGTTGTTTATAGACAGAAGAAGTATTCAGAATATGTGAATATCTCCAAACATTGGCATACAAAAGTGATGAAATGATTTGGCAGGTTTATTACCTGTATTTCTTCACCTGATACGTCATCTGAACTTAAAAACAACTAACATTATTTTGCTTTGATTCCCCTGCGTCCAAAAGACTAGACAACAGAGTGCAAAAACTAGTCTTCAGCGTTATGTTTATACTGATTATAAGTAAGGCTTTTCAGATAATGAAGGTGGTTGGCCTGCATTCAAATGCCATCCGTTGTTTTGATGTTGTTGCTATCAACAAATAGTGTCACATATTGCACGCTGATATGACAATTGCTTCTGAATTAATTTGATGCTGACATCTTCATTCCCGAGAAAAAGCTGTGGTAACCAGCCCTCATCAGAATAGATAAGACCCCTGAATTCACACTCGTTGTTCGATAAGACCATTCAAACTTTTTGAATATTTCTCAGAAAGTAGGGAAAAGTAGCATTTCATGATATGCACACTCAGGGAGTGTAAACCGTCTATTATCCTCCTGTAGGATTCAAATAAGCTTTAGAAATTCTAGGGTATTTTACTACTTAATATTAAGATAAATTACCATATTTTTCTCTTTTGAGTTGAAACCACATTCAGAGAGGGAATTCGTCTACAAAACGACTGATTTTTATCATATATTCAGTAGAGGAAATGACATCAAATATTTCCTCTAAGGGAATGAACATCTTGTTTCCAATTCTTTCTAATTTTTTTTATTTCAGAATGAATCCACTGTTAATTCTGACGCACACACGTTTGTGATGAAAAATTATTATTCAAATTTTCTTAGAGTTGTGAAAAAACTTACGGCATATTCTCAATTAACATACCTTTATTATCTAAGAAGTGTTTTTAAAACTTTATGCTTTGTTTGTTCAAAGTTCAAGAGCTTGAATAATACAAATATTTGATATTTTTTAGCTTCCATTCTGATAAGTGAATGAACAAAGTCTTTTTTCAGAGAGTTTTGATTAGCTTTTAGTTTATATATTTATTTCGGAAACCTAAATTTTTTTCACTCCCTGTACTTTTAATGTTACATCTTCATCTGCATTAATTCTTTAATTAAATGTACTGTACTACTGATTTGTTTCTTAGTAGTCTAAGTTGTCTTGAAAAAAGTAGGACGTCCTCTTTTGTAGCTCATTCATAGTTGTTTTAACTAACGTAACACATTTTCACTCGCTTTCAACTTTCGATTTAATAATCCTATTATGAAAACGTCACATCAAAGTAGAGTATTGAGCGTCGATATTCGGAAGGATTGATTTTCTTAGTAGTGTAACCACAGAATTATTAGCCACAAAATTCATCACTGACCATTGGATACTGACCTTCTCTGTTTAAGTCGATTTATTTAGCTGAGCCCTTACAGTCAAGCATCCATGCCATTTGGTACACCGTCGTGTTACGTTCGCTCGTTCGCACACGGTCCCTAGCTAGTTGGGCAATCATCTCGCACTCCGATTTGGTCCCGAAATATATCTCGTAATTTGGACGATCAACTCTGGTGTATTGTTTTGCCTTTAATCTACGAGGAACGAATATTATAAAAGTTGTGGGTATTAGATCTTGAGTTAATTATACTTCGTACTATACGTTAACGTCAATACCTGCAGCCTCTAAAGTAGTAAACCGACAAATATCCTTTCCAGCTTTCATAATCTTAACTATTTCGTGTATAAAGGAGGTTTATTTATGAATCGACTCTGAAACCTTTCTAATGCTAACAAAATGTTTCACTCCAAACTTTGAGTAGCCCTGAATGCGACTTATAAACAGATAAGCAAGTAGTTAAGAATTTGTGCATCTCAGGTAAGGGAATCTGAAGTTTTTGTACACTCTGAACTAACCTGAATGTGAAGTTAACGCCATGGATGCTCTCCTGAAGCACAATAATGGCTTCGTGATTAAAAAAGGGCAGAGAGCACAGCAATCTTAGATTAATTAGGTAGTATGACCCCGCATAATCAATCTGTATGAAAATGTGGGACGTCAAATAAAAAATAGAACATTTCTAAGCCATAGTTTCTTATTCACGAATGTTGAATCAGTGTATTCTAGCACTATTCACTAATTATCAGTGTGCAAGTAGATTATAAAAGGAACAGCTCTAGGTGAAGTTAACCTTCATGCAGAAAATCAATAGAAAATATATTTGTTTAATAACAAGTTGAGAATTCTCGCCTTATTACGTGATAAACAAAAGCTTTTGTTTAAATACCTTAATCTTTTTAGATCAGGATAGTTAGACTGGGTTAAATAATACAAATTGTCGATAAAATGAGTTCATATGAGCTTTTATTTCATCACTATCTGATACCACCTATTTTTTCATATTTAAATTTTAGGATACATTAGTTTTCTAGATGAATTTCTATGGCCTTAAAGAACTTTATAAGCACTCAGAAGCACACATTTATTATTTCACCTCCAAAAAATGACTCCTTTGATTCGGTTCTCAGTTTTTGAACACTGTTAATAAACAAATCAATCATCAGTGTCTATATAACGTGATAAAGGAGCCAATGTTAGAGTTAATTTTAAAATACTAAGCAGTTTCATCATCAAAGGGCTAGTTTTCATCCTATCCAATGGATCCCACAATGAATCAGAAACTTCGGTTACAAGTTTTTTCTTTGTGTTACTTCGTATGTGTTGCGCATGTGTAACCTTAGATAAGTTAATGGGTCAGACCTAAGTCATTTACTGTGAAAGTTAGAGACTTTACCATTTAGATACCCAAAACCACCGATTGTCACCTGGATTAGTTGTCAAGTTTGTATTTCTGATTGACAGATTTCTGAGAAATTTTTAAACAATGGACAGCTGAACCGATTGATGTTCAATGCAATCCATAAGATGAAGCGACTCGTTATTACTTAGTTCTAGATTCTCTCTGACTCACTAGGTACGAATTCAGGAAGATTATTACTATCCACCCACAGTACGTCAACGCAAGATAGTAAATTATCGGTCGCTCGAATGCTATTCCCGCACAGAGAAAATGCTGAAGATGAACTAAGAACTATTTCTATAGTTATTTTACCTGCCCTCTACCTTATTAGTTCAGAATGTAAAAACTGTACTTTGACTGGTTAGAAACCATCTGATGTAAATTCAGTGACATCACCTTTAATCTACACTAAGGCCAAATTTTTCTTCATCAGCTTGTATAGGAGACAACAATATATCTCGTATCCACAGTGACGGTAACCAAAATCTAGGTAGCCATTTTTTTCTTAACTTAAGAACTGACAAATTTCTAAAAATTACAAGAAGTAAAAGAAATTGCGAAAACTCTGTTTTCACACAAATAACACTTCCATACAGACTTATTTTTGGCTTGTATGGAAAGCAGTACTCTCACACCTCCTATAAAGGGACATATTTTCTACAAAAGATACGTGGATGACACGTTCATTAAATGTGATGAGAGCTATAAATTCAATGACATCCTGAAAGTATTCAGTAATAGACATCCTGCTAGCCCATTCACCTTAGAAAAAGAAACTGAAGGAAAAATATTTTTCCTTGATGTGCTACTCAAAAGTAGAGCTTACGGGTCTTTGAAAAAAATCTCTTTACAGAAAATTGACGTGGTCAGGACAACTAACCAATTTTTACAGTTTTGTTTCTATAGACAGAAAAAGGAGTCTAATCCATTCTTACTCAATATGGGTGCGAAAAATTTATAGTGAAGATGGTGTTAGTTAACTAGCTTGCTAGTTTTCTAGCCGGTTCCAAGCCCGGGTACAAAGGGAGGGTTTGGAGTGGGACTAGCAATCCCACACCATTATATCTATCAAACCGCTAGAAAACTTCAACACGCAGAAAAAATACTTAAATTACAAAAAATTCAAAGAACGATCTTATTCTTCGCTGGAATCGGAGAGGCGAAATGACGTGGGCTGGTAAAAGCCCTCGGGAAGACAGTCAGTCGATGTGTCTTGTCTCGATGAAAACAAGAGTAAAAATGGGTAGGCGGAAGGTCCGTAGAATGTACGACGCCGGTTGGGAAGGCCGCCTAAGTAGCCAAAGAAATTCGAAGATATGGCATACAAGTGCTGGGTATCTGCGAAAGCAGACGGAATGGATGTGGGCTATCCAAATTGTCAACTGGAGAGCCATTAATCTACTCCGGTCTGGTCATCTAGAAGACAAATGTAGCGTTCAGAGAGGCAGTGAGTGGCCATCATGATGTCGCCAGCGGCAGTCAGAATCCCAATGCAGTGGGAACCAATCTCATCCTGCAGGAAAATGACAGCAGGGTTTAATTCAAAAGGAAGAAATGTAACAATTATGTAATGCTATTCACAGTGCTATAGACATTGCTGAACAAGACAAGAAGGAAGACTTTTATCGACATCTACAAACAGTAATGGACAACATTCCGAACGGTGACAAAAACATTTCATGGCGAAATGAACGCCTAACTGGGACCTGATAATAAAGGAAGAAAAATCATCGTGGCTGGAAAATTTGTTGCTCGTAGAAATAAACGAGAACGGAGACTTATCCGCAGACTTCTACAGTTTCAAGGATTTGGTGATTAGAGGCTGGGTGTACAAGCACCAGGATATACACAAAGCAACATGGATTCCGCCTGATGGAAACAACATAAACCAGAAATACTTCATCTCAGTGTTGCTTAAGGAAGTGGAGATGCAGTCTGCTGGATACAAAGTCGAAAATGGAGGCTGATGTGGGCTCAGACCATCATCTAGTTCTAGGAACCTTCATGGCGCGGTTGAAATCTCTGAAAACAAATGGAGACAGATAGCAGTTCAAGTTCAAAATTCAGTAACTTAAGGACAAACTAAAAGGGATCCCTTTATTACAGATTAGATCAGAACAAAGTCGGATACACTACGTGGTATCAGTAGGGAAACCCAGATGGAGGAACATTAAAACTCTATGAAGAAGATATTGAAGGGAACGTGTACCACTTTTTAGGAAGAAAGAAGAGACGTGAAAAGGAATGACTGTCAACAGACGCCTACCTGGAAACTAAAAAAGAGAGGAGGGCCATGAAAGAGAAGATGATTCAATGCAAAGATGAGAGACAGAAGATGAATCTGAGTTCAAAGTACATTTCACCTAACAAAGAAGTGAAGAAGGGTCCTAGGAAAGACAAAATAATTAATATGATAATGAGCAATAGTTTGTGCTCGAAACGCCATCAGTTGATATTATTTAATAACACTGTGTGATTTATCAAAATAAAATCTTATCTATAACAGAGTTATACTCTACTACAGTGCCTTAGTTCTAAAATTATATGAATAAGATAAGAGAGAATTCTATGACGCACTGGCTGTCAACTCAAGCATAACAAGAGCAGGCAAAAGAGATCTCATGACGCTATATAAAATGAATGGGATTCTATCCGTAAAAAGACAAATGCAGATGATGAAACAAATAAAAGATGCTCAAAATAACCTGATTGCGAAGGTGGAGAAACAAATAAAACAATGGAGTGGCCAATTTAAAGCACTCTTGAATCGACCATCAACTGCAACTCGCCCAGTAATACACAACCACCAACAGCATGCACAGAACTGATTGCTAGCGGACATCGATCCTCCAAAGAAAGCATACATCCTAATCGCGATCGGGCTACTGAATACCGACCAGGAAGGCAGAAGGGTGAGACGGAATCTCCCCACCCCCCTGTGAAGCACTGAAAACAAAGCCAGAGGCTATCGCAGATATGTTCACGCTATTACTGCGAAAGTTTAAGAAAGAAGGAAAGAAACCTACCCATTGGAAGAAAAGCTACCTAGTCAAGTTTTCGAAGAAGGGAGACTCAGGGCTCTGCAAGAACTGATGCGGAATAATGCCATTGTCCACGCCAAGTAAAATACTAAGTCACAACATCCTGGAGAAAAAAGGGCATGCACTGGATGCAAAACTCCACCAGCGCGGATCCATCTGGATTCCGGAAAGTGAAATGATGTGCTGATCGAATTGCAACTCTAAGCATCGTCATCACAGAACAAAGCATAGAATGGCTGTCATACAAATCCACACCAAAATTTCATCGACTTCGAAAAAGAATTCGACAGTGTTGACCAAGAAGTAATTTGAAAACTACTTCGACAATATGACGTGCAGTGTTTCAGGTCTTTATCAATCTCATACAAAAGCCTAATGACAGGGACACGTGTCAAGTGATCCACATCGGAAAACTCAGTGAAGCGTTCGAAATACATGCAGAAGAAAGATAAGGCTGGCTACATCACCCTTCATATACCTAACTACGAAGGACTGGATAAAGTATCGGACTGAGTAGCGAGGAGTCAGGAACATACTAAACGACTGATAAGAAGACTCTAGAAGATGTGTATTTCGCAGGTGATACATGTCTAATGTCACACAATCTCGAAGATTTACAGGTGAAAACCAACAAGTTGACAAAAGAAGCTGGCATCAAACACAGGACTTCAATCGAACATACAGAAGACGGAGGTGATGAAGATAACCAACCACCAACAATAGCAACAACAAACAACACCAGTCAATACCAACAAGAGAGATTCATCAGAGGTCGCCTCCTTCACGAATCTAGGCAGCCAGAATCGTCTCAACTACAGGCAGATGACATGTATTAGTATGTCAAAGTCAGAATCGGAAAGGTGAGATACACCTTTATCAACCTGAAACCTTTTTGGAAATATTCTACACTCAGTCAGCTCAAGGAACAAGATCCACAGTTTCGACACAAATGTGAAGTCAGTCAGTCAGTCAGTCAATCAGTTATTCTATGTGAGTCAGGAACTTGAATGGAGTGTCACGAAAAGGATTTCCAACAAGTTACAGACATTCATCAACGGCTACCACCCTCACCAGCTCCAAATTGAAGATCAGATGACTGATCAGTCTGAAAGGATCAGCAACAAGAAACTCTGGGAATAAACTCGCCAAGAACCTGTTGTTCAACAAAAATGTAGGAGACAGTGGAGGTGGGTTGGTCATTCACTGAGAAGGCTGTTGAATGACATCATGTGCAATGCAGGCCATTTCTCGTGTGGAATGTCAATGGGAAGCGACGAGTGAGTTGTCGGTGTGAGGTTGACATGGGGGAGATCGTGTGAGTTGGAGGATATGAGAGATTATGGGCAGTCGTGGACCCAGCTGAAGGGGACGGCAAAAGACAAGACAAAGTGGAGACAAAGTGTTTTTGAAGCCCTATGTTCCACTTGGAACCGATAGGAATAATAATAATAAAATAACTAAATCTTTAATCATTGAGCTGAAGATTTTATCGGTAGAACTTTCAGTGTCGATCCAGGCGTTCTTTTCACTGTTATTTAGTCAGGAAATCGAGTTGAAATATTCTCCATGAGTACCTATCAAGTTGTCATTATCTCGTTGGGCTAGAAATTGGCTATTGTTTAAGTATTTAAGAAGAAAGGACATCGATCACTGTTCTTCAAAAGTAAGAACCGCGGTGATGTTGAAAACAATGCAGATGAAAGTCCAAACGCAAGAAAGAAACCACGACTATAACAAGATTTAGGATCTAAGATGTATACCTAAAGTAAAATATTCTTCTGTATTTGAGTAAACAATACTAGAAAAGTATATTGTGGAGATAAAACATTTTAGTTAACGCTTAAATTTTGTTTGAATACCAAATCTTTTAAAATTACTTACAATCACTCACTTCACTTCTGAAGAGAGTAAACACTAGTTAATATACTTGTAGACGAAAGTAACACTAAAACAATAATTGGCAACAAACAGATGAACGTAGAGTGAAAATCAACACCAATTTGATTTAAGTGCTTATTAAAGAGTCTCAGTCAAATTGTATCTGAAAACACATGCATACATTGATGCAGATGGATAAAAACCTATAATTTCTGTAAGAATAGCACTTGTGCACTGTGATAGAGTATAATCCCACAGTGTAATGCAGTAATATTTACTGATGACCACCTTTCTAACACAATTTATTATTACTCATAATCCTATCAAACCTCACCTAGACTACTAGCTTGCTAGTTTTCTAGCCGGTCCCAAGCCCGGGTGCATAGTGAGGGTTTGGGCGTGGTGCTAGCATCTCCACCCACACAAATCAAAGAAACCGCTACAGAAACTTCAGTTCAGCAGTATATTAAAAAAATCTGGAAATATAAACAGTAACCTTATTTTTCGCTGGAATCGGGGAAGTGAAATGATGCAGGCTGGTGAAAGCCTTCAGGAAGCCAGTCACCCGATGCGCCTTCTTTCGATGAAAGCAAAAATAAGGATGGCTATGGGGAATGTTCGTACAATGTGCGAAACTGGAAAGGCTGTCCAGGTAGTCGCTGAAATGAGGAAATATAGAATAGAAGAAGAGACAATAATTGATTCCGGCAACGCAGAGAACAATCACGAGCACATCGAGGGAGTTGCCATCATGATTTCTTCAACAGAAGCCGAAGCTGTCATGAGGTGGAAACCAATCTCCTCAAGGATAATGACAGCTAGGTTCAACTCAAAAGGAGGGAAGGAAGGTGACAGTCATCCAATGCTATGCGCCCACAAACGTCTCAGAACAAGAGAAGAAGGAGGCGTTCTACAGACAACTTCATACAGTAATGGACAATATCCCAAATGGCGATATCAAAATCCTGATGGGTGACATGAATGCGAAGCTGGGAGGAGACAACACAGGAAGAGAACTCACCATGGGTCGTGAGGCCCTCGGTGAAATGAACGACAATGGTGAACTCTTCTCAGACTTCTGCGCCTTCAATGATTTGGTGATTGGTGGCAGTGTGTTCAAACACAAGGATATACACAAGACGGCGTGGATTTCACCAGATGGAAACACCAAGAATCAAATAGACTTCATCTCAATTTCAAGAAAGTGGAGACGGAGCCTACTGGACACAAGGTCAAGGAGAGGAGCAGATGTGGGTTCAGACCACTATCTAGTACAAGGGACTTTCAAGGTGAAACTAAAAGCCTCGAGGATAGCTGGGGATAGGCCACAATGCAAGTTCAACACTCAATTACTGAAGGACACAACCACAAAAGACACTTTCACTGCAACTGTCAGAGCAAAGCAGGAAACACTACGCGACAGCACTGAAGAATCATGCGTGGAAGAACATTGGAAGTCTCTGAAGGCGATTCTCAACGAAACGTGTTCAACGGTTCTAGGAAGAAAGAAGAGACAAGACAAGGAATGGCTCTCAACGGACACTTGGAAATTAATAGAAGAGAGGAGAATGGTGAAAGAGAAAATGATTCAATGCAAGGACGGACAGGAGAAGGAGACGCTGAGCTGAACTTACACAGCATTGGACAAAGAAGTGAAGAAGAGTGCTAGGAAGGACAAAAGACGATTCTACGACAACCTCGCCACTGAAGCTGAGAAGGCAGCAGGCAAAAGGGACCTGAGGACACTATATCAGATAACCAAATCTCTATCCGGGAGGAGACCAACACAAGCGAAACCTATAAAAGACAGCCAAGGGAACCCTATCACCAAGGAAGAAAAACAGATTAAACAATGGGCGGATCACTTCAAAGGACTCTTGAACCGACCATCACCTGCAACCCGTCCAGAAATACCAACAACAGCACGTACACAACTGCAAGTTGACACCAATCCTCCAACGAGAGCTGAAGTCTTGAATGCAATCAAACTTCTGAAAGCTGGAAAAACAGGCGGACCAGATGGAATACCCCCTGAAGCACTGAAAGTGGACCCAAAGACGACAGCAGACATGCTGACTCCATTATTGCAAAAGGTCTGGAAGGAGGGAAAGGTGCCTACTGACTGGAGGAAAGGTTACCTCGTGAAACTACCAAAGAAGTGAGACTAACGCCTCACTCTGCAAGAACTGGCGAGGAATCATGCTCATATCGACGCCAAGTAAAATCCTGAGTCGCATCATCCTGGAGAGATTAAAGGACGCACTGGAGACAGAACTCCGACCAGAAAAAGCTGGATTCAGGAAAGGCAAATCACGTTCTGACCAAATTGCAACTCTACGCATCATCATCGAACAAAGCATGGAATCGCAATCAAACCTCTACCTCGACTTTATTGACTTCGAGAAGACCTTCGACAGAGTTGTCCGAGAAGTAATTTGGAAGTTACTCGAGTACTATGGCGTACCCCAAATATTCACCAACCTTATTTAACAGCTGTGTGACAACGGCACATGTCAAGTGATCCACAACGGAAGACTCAGCGAGGCGTTTGGAGTAAACACAAGAGTCAGACAAGGCTGCCTGCTATTATCACCAATGATATTCCTAAATGTGGTGGACTGACTGTATTATGCGTCAGACTGTGGGAAACGAGAAGACAGGAATATCCTGGACCGACGTGAAGAACCTAGAAGACCTGGAGTTCGCGTGTGGATGATTTATGTTTGATGTCGCACAAAATTGAAGACTTACAAGCGAAAACCGACAAACTGGTCGAAGAAGCAGCCGGCGAAGATAGGACTCCAGGTTAACATTAACAAGACGGAGATTATGAAAATAACCAACCGACAACAACACAACAGCAGCAACATCCAGCACCAATCACCATCAACGGAAGGGATTTGAAAAAGGTCACTTCATTCACTTATCTAGAATTGAGCATTGTCTCAACTACAGGAAGTCGGAACGGACGAGGATGTCAAATCGAGCGAGGACGGATAAGGCGAGTAACAAATTCATCAACCTGAAACCAATCTGGAAGTCTTCGTCACTCAGCCGCCATCAACAACAAAATTCGGTCGGATTTTCAATTCAAACGTCAAGTCAGTCAGTTCTTCTATACGGATCAGAAAGTTGGAGGGCGGGTCACAAAGAATATTTCCAACAGCCTGTTGCAGACGTTACCTTTATCAAAAACTGTCTTCGCTCTTTATTCAAGATCAGGCCGGAAAGAATCACCAACAAAGAACTATGGGAACAAACAAAACTAAACAAGAACCAATCAGCCAACAAATATGCAGGAGAAAGTGGAGATGGATTGGACACTCGCCGAGGAGGTCGGTTGGTGACATCACGCGTTAGGCCATTGCTCGAGTGGAAGCTGACTGAACGGGAAGCGGCGAGTGGGTCGTCGGTGCAAGAGTGACATGGAAGAGATCGTGTGAAGAGGAGTTGAAACAGGTGAAAAGTGCAGCAGAAGACAGAAACAAGTGGGGATGCGCAGTTGAAGCCCTATGTTCCACTAGGAACCAAAGGGAACAATAAAAAATAATAAGCTTTCTTTTCAGCACCTATATCTGTAACATAAAATCGTAAGGAAAATCTCTTTATCCGGGCTTGGGACCGGCTAGAAAACTAGCAAGCTAGTAGTCTAGGTGAGGTTTGATAGGATTATGAGTAATAATAAATTGTGTTAGAAAGGTGGTCATCAGTAAATATTACTGCATTACACTGTGGGATTATACTCTATCACAGTGCACAAGTGCTATTCTTACAGAAATTATAGGTTTTTATCCATCTGCATCAATGTATGCATGTGTTTTCAGATACAATTTGACTGAGACTCTTTAATAAGCACTTAAATCAAATTGGTGTTGATTTTCACTCTACGTTCATCTGTTTGTTGCCAATTATTGTTTTAGTGTTACTTTCGTCTACAAGTATATTAACTAGTGTTTACTCTCTTCAGAAGTGAAGTGAGTGATTGTAAGTAATTTTAAAAGATTTGGTATTCAAACAAAATTTAAGCGTTAACTAAAATGTTTTATCTCCACAATATACTTTTCTAGTATTGTTTACTCAAATACAGAAGAATATTTTACTTTAGGTATACATCTTAGATCCTAAATCTTGTTATAGTCGTGGTTTCTTTCTTGCGTTTGGACTTTCATCTGCATTGTTTTCAACATCACCGCGGTTCTTACTTTTGAAGAACAGTGATCGATGTCCTTTCTTCTTAAATACTTAAACAATAGCCAATTTCTAGCCCAACGAGATAATGACAACTTGATAGGTACTCATGGAGAATATTTCAACTCGATTTCCTGACTAAATAACAGTGAAAAGAACGCCTGGATCGACACTGAAAGTTCTACCGATAAAATCTTCAGCTCAATGATTAAAGATTTAGTTATTTTATTATTATTATTCCTATCGGTTCCAAGTGGAACATAGGGCTTCAAAAACACTTTGTCTCCACTTTGTCTTGTCTTTTGCCGTCCCCTTCAGCTGGGTCCACGACTGCCCATAATCTCTCATATCCTCCAACTCACACGATCTCCCCCATGTCAACCTCACACCGACAACTCACTCGTCGCTTCCCATTGACATTCCACACGAGAAATGGCCTGCATTGCACATGATGTCATTCAACAGCCTTCTCAGTGAATGACCAACCCACCTCCACTGTCTCCTACATTTTTGTTGAACAACAGGTTCTTGGCGAGTTTATTCCCAGAGTTTCTTGTTGCTGATCCTTTCAGACTGATCAGTCATCTGATCTTCAATTTGGAGCTGGTGAGGGTGGTAGCCGTTGATGAATGTCTGTAACTTGTTGGAAATCCTTTTCGTGACACTCCATTCAAGTTCCTGACTCACATAGAATAACTGATTGACTGACTGACTGACTGACTTCACATTTGTGTCGAAACTGTGGATCTTGTTCCTTGAGCTGACTGAGTGTAGAATATTTCCAAAAAGGTTTCAGGTTGATAAAGGTGTATCTCACCTTTCCGATTCTGACTTTGACATACTAATACATGTCATCTGCCTGTAGTTGAGACGATTCTGGCTGCCTAGATTCGTGAAGGAGGCGACCTCTGATGAATCTCTCTTGTTGGTATTGACTGGTGTTGTTTGTTGTTGCTATTGTTGGTGGTTGGTTATCTTCATCACCTCCGTCTTCTGTATGTTCGATTGAAGTCCTGTGTTTGATGCCAGCTTCTTTTGTCAACTTGTTGGTTTTCACCTGTAAATCTTCGAGATTGTGTGACATTAGACATGTATCACCTGCGAAATACACATCTTCTAGAGTCTTCTTATCAGTCGTTTAGTATGTTCCTGACTCCTCGCTACTCAGTCCGATACTTTATCCAGTCCTTCGTAGTTAGGTATATGAAGGGTGATGTAGCCAGCCTTATCTTTCTTCTGCATGTATTTCGAACGCTTCACTGAGTTTTCCGATGTGGATCACTTGACACGTGGCATTATTATATAGTCAGCTGCTGAATAAGATTGACTGGAGGTTAATGGATGGTTAACGAATTATCTTGTGATTCAAGAGGACGAATATAAATTTAACTGTTTGAATATACGCCCAGTTAGTAAAATCTTTACTGATATTGTAGGTTCTAATCAACAGTTTATTATTCGGAATATAAGTATATAGATAACGTTTCAAAATTAGCTCTCAAATGTACTTTCTCGTAAAACACTTATGATATTTTTTTGGTTAAAATGATACAGATATCAAAAGAAATGTGTACACTTCACAATGATTTAGAAACTTGATTCACGTTAAGATTAAATTTCGTGGCATTTTAAAATTCTACTTAGATGTGTTTAACCAATCTAACTGTCTATTCTTGAAATTTATTTCGAAATGCTACTTAATATATAACTTAGGTGAAAAGTGTAGATGGTTTCTCTTTCGATGTTGTCAGTAGATTCAGAGAAAACATTTAAGGCAGGTAGCAATAGTCGTTTTTATAAAAAATGAAAACTTGAACTATACGAATAAAAGTTGCTTCCTATTTCACTGTGATTATTCTCATCAATAACTGTCAGATCACTTTTTCACTTCATCTATTGACCTTATTTATCGAATACAGTTTCAACTTTCAGATTTAGAAAAGTGTGGAAGACAGTTTTTCACTGATACCTTTACAATTTTTGTACCAATCCGAAATTATTCCAGATATTTTCACCCTCATTTGACATCCTGTATACCCCTTCTAATTCGGTGTGATTCAAACTAATGCATCAGTGGTTCATTGGCGGAATATTAGCCTACCATGCGCGTGGTCGTAGGCCCGACCCCCGGCTGAGGCACTTATGAACCTCGCTTCGCAGATAGTAAACACAACAAAATGGTTAGGCTGGACATGAGGCTGGCAACCCCTTCCGTAAAAAAAAAACACCGCTGCTACTGTGACTTTATAGTTCAAGCTTGAATCTCTTTGTTCCCCTGGAAATCAAAGGAATAAATTTTTAAAAACAAATATGAGAAAACAAAACTGAGTAGTTTGTACGGTAACAAACTGCCAGTTAGGTATCATTTCTTTCCATGACAGATGAATAAAATCCACGATATTTACAGTGAAATGATAACGTCAGCGGGAGTGTGGTTTCGCAAGTCGCTGGGAAGGACACCTCTTGGACAGTTCAGATCCTGCAGTGACACAGATCTCATTCCTGTTGCTTGGGACAAAATTGCAGTTAATGTGCCATAATTTTTATGTTACGATGAAAACCACGCTGCATCAAAGTAATTTATTGACAGCGAGAATGCGTCGTAATGCGCTAATATGTCTTATTGTAATCATAATACTACGATCATTAGATACGGTGTTTTGATTAGAAAGAGGTTACATGCACATCAGTAACTGGATTAAAAGTTCAGATTTAACAGTCAGTAGGTGAATACAATATTCTTCAAAATGGCGGAGGAGACAGGCTATTACTTTATCCAACGCACTTGTAAAGCAGATAACCATGAAAGTATTATAAAGCATTAAGCCACTGTGGGATCCATGGTCGTGCTATAATTCAGCTGGTGGAATTGTTCTATGAACTTAAGCTGAATGTAAAAACTGCATCTGAGGAGTTGTCACTTTAGATATTTTGTAGGAAAGTGAATTTACAGTTTTTTGGAATTAATGTGGTCACATCTGATGCATATTATCTCAGTTAGGGGGAGTTTGTGAAGTGGGGAGTTTTGCCTTTGAAGACAAATTGAAGGCATCCATCCAGTTCTAACTGATCGCATTGTAGTCTTTCTTGAAAATTATATATTTACTCCTTGATCGTATGATCTCATCTTTACAGAAAATACGCAGATGATACTTTCATCATTTATAATGAAAAATTAGACCAAGGAAATCTCCTCAGTACTAACAAGGCGAACTATCCGTCCAAAATATTTACTCCAGAACCGGAAATAAACCTTTCTTTTTCATTTCAAGATGTGCTACGTACTGAAAGACAAGACGGTTATATTTACAGGTTAATTCGTAGAATGCTACACAGTTTATTAACTTCCAGAAGGATGTTTTGTTGTTCAGAAAACGAAAGTTGGTACGTCTGTTGTGTTCAAGGTCACCAAGTAAGCCCTTTTCATCAACCTGGAGTTCATGAGTGACAGTGAATCCGAAATTCTTAAAATCTGTCTCTACAAGTAGTTGAAAAAGAATGTTTCACTTTAGTGTATCGACAGAACTGCATTCCATACTAAACGATTAGTTGATCCATATGTTAGGTAAAAAATACTGCTTCTGGCCATCTCAGTGTTTATTTATCAGTTAACGTTTTCCTATATACACAGCGCCAACCCCTGCAGGCGTGCTGTGGGACATAATTTCGTTTAGGTAGGCATAGAAGAGAAGAAGAATTTTAGTTATCCGGCTCAAGATAACCATTCAAACTCTTGACTTCGGGTGCCTGCACTCAGTGATCCACAAAGTTCTGCAGTTTCGCATTAGAGAACTTTGAATACACCACTTATAAACAGGTGAATCGATGCTAACTTAGGAAATGAAGTCTTATTTCAAAGTGGAGAATTAGTATAAAATTGCTCCCTGTAACATGGGCACAGTTATATTTCCATCGCTATTTTATTTTTCATTTTACTATTTGATGTTTAGTTCTTCTTATTACCCACTACAACGTGTTACTTGGATCACTGGGTTACCTAACTTTCCACCGAGCTCAATGAGTCAAATTTGCTCAGTTACAATTTGTTATTACCTTCCTAGAGGGGAATCAGTACTCACGTGTACCTTGAATGGCTTTTAATATAATTTATGGTCTGTTTTTGGGGAAAAATATATCTTTTCTCATTAAGAGTTTATATAAATACTACGTACTATTCCACTCTCATTTCCATTTTTGTACATTCAAGTTGATTAGGTCATTTTCACACCTTTAATGCAGTAACATTCCTGGTTCCTCTATTTTAAACTTCCTTTCTCTTCTTCATAATTACCGGTATTCGGCTGGCTTTATGATTTCTCAGTTGAATATAAATCCAATTGTACAGCTTTTGAAAATATCTCACACAAAATAGAAGTTCTTTTTTTCTTTCATGTCTTCTTTTCATGACTTTCGATTGGTTGAATGGTCGCAAATCACTCGTGTGTTTCGGGTCTGATTGCCTCGGGAGGTAATCCTAAACCTTGCTTCGACGGCAGTAGGCCCAATTGTGGTCCATTCACTCCACTTACTTTAATAAGCAATTAGTTCTACTCTTATTTAAAACACTTAGTCCCTTTTAGAAATTTTGATAGCGTTATTAGAAGACGGAGATTATCTGAAAACTGTGATGTATTTGCGCTATACATTTTGAACAATCTGATCACACATTTACTTGTCTAGTCAATATATATATATATATATATATATATATATATATATATATATATGGAAAAGTTAAATTAAACAAAGTGATAAAACAAGAATTAAGAATCATTAACACAAACGTTTGGTAATCCAATCAAATAAGGATTACCAAGGTGTAGGTTAAGAGTAATAACAAATTGTTTTTGAATACATAAGGGGGGCTTAAGTTTATGAATAGCTATAGCCTCAGCGTATTTTAGTAAACGACCTTAAAGGCTGAGTTAACATCAATCTTATGGTTCATCTCGATTAGGTGTTTAGTTATAGACGAAGTTGGTAGTCTGACACCTGCATCTATTGGGTTGTCACAATTCATCTGTTTTTCTAACCATTTTGGGATATGCTCTCCCACCCTCACGTGCAAAGCGCGATTACTCCTCCCTATGTATGTGTGTCCACACACACACGAAAATCGGTAAATTGTGTGGGATGTGATATAATCACTTGTGCAATTTTGAGGTTTGAAGTGAAGCATATTTTTGGCTTTTTCCACAATTACTAGCTGGGCTGCATAGTAGGTTCTACGGATGATCGAATTCAACCTTTGTCTCACAATCCTACTGTTTATTTTCCCGTTATATGGTAATTTGATGAAAACCTTTTTCTTAGGAACGGTATGGTTTGTAGGTTTAGAGGCTAGTTGACTTCTACACCTGTTTAAAAATTTTAAAGGATATCCGTCTTCAACAAGAGTATTCATCAATATTTCGTTTTCTTTGTGTATAACATCAGCCGTGCAAATACACTGAATCCTCTTAAATAGACGCTTCACCAAGCCTCTCTTGTACTGTAATGGACAGAAGCTGTGAAAGTTAAGGTATTGCCCTGTCCAAGTGGGCTTTGTGTAGATAGACCGTCTTATTGAACCATCATCTCTTCGACTCAGAAGTATGTCTAAAAATGCTAGCTGGTTGCGACTTTCTTCCTCGCATGTAAGACTAATATGATTTTGTACAGGGTTAAGTCTGTCTAATAGGCGATTCGCATCTTCATGATCGTCACATATCAAAATGATATCATCTACATATCTCCTATAGAAGGGCAATTTTGAAATTAAATCAAGGGATAAGTTTTCAACATAAGACATGTAAACGTCCGCTAACAAAGGTCCCAATGGACTCCCCATAGCAACGCCATCTACTTGTCGAAAATGTTCGCCTTCAAACGTGAAATGGACGTTGTCAGTACATAATAATAATAATAAATCTTTCGAATAATTTAAAGGAAAAGGAAATGAAAAACAACTAGAAGATATATAGTCACAAAGAATATCAGCAGTTTTAACCAATGGTAAATTAGTAAACAAAGAATTGACATCAAATGAATACATTTTCCTATCTTTTATGTTCATATCTACAAGACAGTCAACAAGTTCAAATGTATCTTTCAAAGTAAAGTTACATAATTCATTGCGTACTGGACTTAAAAATATCAGCTAACCATTTTTCTAATTTGTGTGTAGGAGAGTTACACACTGAAAGATGTAATAGACGTAATGGATTGTCAACCTTATGAATTTTAGGTAATCCATAGAGGTTTGGAAAATTAGATCCCATAGTTTTCAAGGAATTAAACTCCTGTTTATCTACTCTTATTCACAAATTCACTCATTCGTCTTTGTTTCCGCTAGTTTTATCATTAACTGTTATAAATTTCAACTTATTGTTTGTTTAACGATGACATAAGAACTTTAGAAATACGATAATATGAAACAATGAGATAATGTATTAAGTCTGATTTTTTTCATATATTTACATCATATAAGCAAAAAATTACAAAAAAAATGATTGTTATGTTATAAGAAAGGTATGAGATTCTGGAATAGTGTACCGAATACATGTATTATCTTCTCCCTGTACAAGTAAACATTGACAAAATAGTTTTGAAATTCAAGAAGAGGTTGTGATTAGCCTAATAAAGCTCCAGTTCAACTGGATAATGATCACTGACTTGTTTCGCCTGCAGCAGAAAAAAAAGTATGGTAGAACAATGTAAACAAAAGTAACATCAGAAATATTTCAGCGTTTAGAAATGTTTGGATCCCTACAAGAATTGTGTATTAACAAATGCTGGTTATTTTGCTGCTATTAATTGATAATGACAAGGAAAAACATCAGTATAACAATGGATGCAAGGAGCGGTTATCGTAACTCATTCCTCCAGGACTTAACCCCTGAAGATCCCGAAGAAAACTGTGTATTATTTGAGCCTTTGGGTAAATACTAAAAGCTCCAGATACTATCCACAAAATCCCCTGTTACAGTGACTTTTACCGTCATTTAGAAATGTTCACCCACATGTAAGTGTTAATTGTTTTGTGTGCACTTTATTGATCTGCGTGTTATATTTATACTGAACATAAATAACATGTAGTCAAGAAACTTTATTCAAAGAAATACTATCTATCGTGCGATAAAATCATTGTGATTATTGGCAAAGCCATGCTCATAATTATCTTTAAATAGCTTTAGTCATCCGACAACACTGCAAACAGTTGTCAGATGGAAGTGAGGTTGACTTATTTACACATTTAAGAGTTAATAGTGAATCGATGATAATGCGATAGTAATCCAATGAAAACTCTGGCTGCAAGAATCAATATCATCTTGTTCAAGTTAAAATTTTAGAGTTTTACTGATATCTTCTTAATAAGTTTTCGTATAAAGTAACACTGATCAAAAAATTATCAGAAATCAAAATAGGCGGGAAACTGTAGAAACGTGATGTCTACAAAAGACTGAGCCATTTTAAAAGGAAACAATAGTGTTTCATAAGAACTATTAATGACAGTTATTTCACTGTGATTTCATCAAATTTGCCTACTACAGACATTTTTCACTGAAGTACTAATAGTGCCTTACTGTAAATGGTTTCCTCAGTTCAATTTGAAGTCTTATTATGAAAATGGCTTAATAATAGCTGACCAAAATCTATATTCACTCTAATAATTACTGATTGTCTGTATGCCTAAGAATAACCATTTGTGAACTAACGTTTGATAAATCATGAGGGCTTGTAATAACATTCACTTCCTCTGATCTGATCTTCACTTATTTCATTTCATTGACTCCAGCTTAAACTTCCTTCGAGACACTAAAATCACCGGAAAAATCTGCTTCACTCAGAACAATAGACGAGGCCTGAATTTTCAACACTAATGTCAAGTCACCGCTTCTTTTTGTTTCAGAGACAACAGCCATTACAGACTTTCATTAACAGCTTACTTTGATCAGTACTAAAGATCGGATGGCTTGCTAGAAAGGAGAAGGAACTTTGACAACAGGCCAACCAGGAATATATTGTCTAACAAGTACGCAGAAGGAAATGGTGATGGATAGGAGACACGCTGAGAAGATCGTTGAGTGATGTTGGGCGCCAGGACTTCTAGTGGAACCCGAATTAGAAGCAGGAAGTTACGCGTGGGTTCGTTTGTGACATAGAGGAGACCGTGTGGGGGGATTAAAGCTGATGAGCAGTCTTAGAACCAGCTGAAGAAGACTACAGAGAACGAAATAACTGGCACCCTATTACGAACCGATTTAAAGTTTTATTAATGTAACACATAAATGTAAGACAGGGATATCCTGACCGACGTGAAGAACCTAGAAGACCTGGATTTCGCGTGTGGATGATTTATGTTTGATGTCGCACAAAATTGAAGAGTTACAAGCGAAAACCGACAAACTGGTCGAAGAAGCAGCCGGCGAAGATAGGACTCCAGGTTAACATAGACAAGACGGAGATTATGAAAATAACCAACCGACAACAACTACAACAGCAGCAACATCCAGCACCAATCACCATCAACGGAAGGGATTTGAAAGAGGTCACTTCATTCACTTATCTAGAATTGAGCATTGTCTCAACTACAGGAAGTCGGAACGGACGAGGATGTCAAATCGAACGAGAATAGGGAAGGCAAGAAACACACACAAATTTATCAACCTGAAACCAATCTGGAAATCTTCGTCACTCAGCCGCCATCAACAACAAAATTCGGTCGGATTTTCAATACAAACGTCAAGTCAGTCAGTTCTTCTATACGGATCAGAAAGTTGGCGGGCGGGTCACAAAGAATATTTCCAACAGCCTGTTGCAGACGTTACCTTTATCAAAAACTGTCTTCGCTCTTTACTCAAGATCAGGCCGGAAAGAATCACCAATAAGGAACTATGGGAAGAAACTAAACAAGAACCAATCGGCCAACAAATATGCGGGAGAAAGTGGAGATGGATTGGACACTCGCCGAGGAGGCTGGTTGGTGACATCACGCGTTAGGCCATTGCTCGAGTGGAAGCTGACTGAACGGGAAGCGGCGAGTGGGTCGTCGGTGCAAGAGTGACATGGAGGAGATCGAGTGAAGAGGAGTTGAAACAGGTGAAAAGTACAGCAGAAGACAGAAACAAGTGGGGATGCGCAGTTGAAGCCCTATGTTCCACTAGGAACCAAAGGGAACAATAAAAAATAATAAGCTTTCTTTCAGCGCTAATTTCTGTAACATCAAATCGTAAGGAAAATCTCTTTATCCGGGCTTGGGACCGGCTAGAAAACTAGCAAGCTAGTAGTCTAGGTGAGGTTTGATAGGATTCTGAGTAATAATAAATTGTGCTAGAAAGGTGGTCATCAGTAAATATTACTGCATTACACTGTGGGATTATACTCTACCACAGTGCACAAGTGCTATTCTTACAGAAATTATAGGTTTTTATCCATCTGCATCAATGTATGCATGTGTTACATTGTAAAGCAGACTGCAGTATTTTTTTTCATGTATTTTGAGGCGGGAGGACCCAGAACCAAATAAAGCTATATGATTATGTAATGTAACAAGTTCACACAACTTGTTACTATGGATACGGCAAATATGTGGTCCTGTGATCTTCTGTATAAGAATATCTTGTCAGTTCACTGTTTTTTATTCCTAACGTCCCATGTGGAACATCGGGCTTCAGACTATGAAGTTTCACTACAGGTGGTCTCTTTTTTACCACTGAGGTTGATAGCTTCAAGTCCAACCTTCCTTCTTTTCCGGGTTTACTACCCGCCAATCAACCAAGGGTAATTCGGGAGTAGGTCTTCCGGTAATCTAACTTGGACCTCTCACATGGCTGACGAGCAAACTGCCATTGAACAACGGACGCACAACTTACGAGTTTGTGATGTTATCACAATAGTAATGAGAATAACAGTGTGATAATAGAATGAACGATTAACTAACAATTGCTAAATTAATTTTTAAAAATGAACAAGTCACTCTGCCTTACCAATTTATTATCAATTTGTAGTTCGCTTGGAAAATGATAAGCTTTTGCACTTCCTTGTTTGACAGCTTGTTTCAGTTGTTTCCCATGTATAATTATTCTACAAATTGAATAATAATAAAATTATAAATATAATTCACCATTTATTTCCTTTTTTGATTCATTTAACATTTCCGGAATGAAGCAAATTAAAAGTTACTAGTTCATATCAATCAGAAAGTAGCTGATCAATTGGAGGAATTAATAAAAACCCTAATTTTTGTTATCATAGTGTTTAAAGAATCTGAAATTACTTTCTGGTAATGTGATAACATGAATTTCTAGTGTCTGAAACCTAATACAACATATTTACACAAACTTATATAAACTTACATAACAGAATGCTGTTTAAAGTAACTATAAACACAGTCGTCCACTTTTTTTCTTACTTGAGACCAATCATTGTTGGGTTGGAGTATTTCATCATGAGCTGACATCGGTTGGAGAAGCAATGGAAAACCTGGAAGTACCCTACTGGACTAATAGGGTACAGAGGATCGAAGACACTGAGAAGTGGTAGCGCTATGTCGTGAATTGGCAGAAGTTGTAATTCATAAGCCATTGGATCAGGTCCCAGTGGCTCAATGGTCTACGAGCTCGGCTTGTAACCAGAAGGTCCTGAGTCCGAACCCTGACGGTGGGTGCGTACTGATGAAAGTCCCAAACTATGCTAATGAAACAGCTGTCCAGTACTCCCAGCTGGTTTTCCAATGGTCCTCTAACCGATATCAATTGATGATGAAATGCTCCAATCAATAAAACAAATTCCCAACAAACCAATACTTGAAAACTGATCATTGTAAATCAATAAATGTAATTAGCTGAAATTGAGTGGTTCTATGAAGCCATGAATTCTACCTGTGAAGATGAACTGTTCAACATTGAGAAGATGAATACTGGTGTACAGCTGTAAAATTATGAAAAATTTATTTAATGAAACAAGCTACAATAATACGAATCAAATTATAATCCATTGTCTTATTTAAGTAGTCAAACAACATTCAGTTTTCATTAGTTAGTTTGTAGAGATTCCATTTGTTTCAGTTGTGATCACAGATTGATATCAGTTAGAGAGCTACTGAAAACTATGGAATGCTGGACAGCTGTCTTGACCTATTCTGGGACTCTTTAGCATAGCCCATCCACAGGACTTAGAACCCTGGAACTTCTTGGTACAAGGGGACCTTGTAAACTATTCGACCAGTGCGATCCGATTCATTGGGCTTTGAATTTCAGTTTCTACAAATCCACTATTTGAGCACTACCACCAGTCGTTGTTATCAGCAGGTATTTTTCCTCATGCTCTGCCTGGTGAACCCCATTGGTCACGGCTTGTCACTAGAACATCAGTCAACTTCGTCCTGTAGGAAGTCACTAGCGAACATCAGACTAATTTTCAAGAGTTGGCTTGTAGGGATTTGATTTACTTCAAGTTTTGAACCCTGATGTATGCGTGCTGCTGAAGATTTTTAAACTAGGACGAAACAAAGGTGCAGTGCTCGCTGGTTTTTAATGGTTCTTCAACTAACATCAATCTGTGATCAAACTTGGATTTTTCAGTTTTCATGGTCCTTAAGAAATAAAATGAAAAATCTACTCAAGTCTACTTCATAATTAGGTTGAATGTTTACTTCATTCTTAAAATTTCTTTATTCCTTGTATTTCGAGAACATAGGGCTTCAAACTTCAGCAGTAATGCTGTTTTTGGCAAGCGAAGTCTCTGGTTTCATACCCAACCTTTCTTCTTGTCAAAACATATTACTGAGTAGTAAACTAAGCAAGGTTCAGGAATCTATCGAATACGAGTCAAAACCGGACTTCCTATGTGGTTGATGAGAATTAAACAATTGAACTACCGAAGCACACACTTACTATACAAATAACCCAGTTAGAAGGTGAACTTAACAGTGTTATCTCTTAGCTTAAATTGTCTAAGGAGCATCCATTTACACTTTTAAGAACATTTTATTTCGCTAACTTTATCAGTCATCATGCAGTAACAAGTACTACTATACTGTTAACATTCTTTTACCACTTGGTTAAACCGAAAATGTGACATTTTCCCATCAATTTTAGATTGCTTTTTCCAATTCGTGTCATCAATTGAATACAAGATTCACTGAACTAGTTAGAGCATAGTAGGTCATACTCCAAATATTTGTGAGATTTGTAATTAGATCATAAGAAAATCGTATTGGTTACAGGATTTCATCTAGAACTGATATCTGTTAGAAAACCATCGGAAGACCAGCTGGTAGTACCAGACATCTGTTTAGTCAGCCCAGTTGGGGACTCTTCATCATTGCGCACCTAATATGTGTCTAGATTTATACAGTCATTTAAGCTGGAAAACAAGCAATAAGTGTGAATAAAGCAGTATTCAATGAATTCATCAAATTTCGGTAGAACTCGTCAGCTGATGAATACTCTACATACACAGATATATATACTTTTGAAATTACATTGGGAGATGTAAGACTGATAAGTAAACAAACTACATTGAATTAGTCATGCAGAAAGACACGTGCGAATGTTTTCCAGGTCATGTTCAAATAGATAAGGGGAGAGAGAGTATGAGATCAAAATTAAGATAAATTGCATTACGCTTCGATTGCATCACTTAGATAAACAATTAGACATTGGAGAATATAACAAGAATTGCAAACAGAGTAATATCAATAGTAATGATTATAATAACAATAATAATAATAATAATGTTGAAGGGAGTTAAGATAATCCTACTGATAAAGGATAGTTTTAAATGAATCAAGAATAATAATAATAGGTAGAATAATAAGTAAAACGTATTACCATGGTAGATTCAGAGTCACGACCATCTCCTTTTGTACACAGAGACCTGGTTTATAAACTCGAATTGCACAAGCCTCTGCGATTGCAAGCACCTTCTTGTTTCTTTGTCTCCTGACAATGGTGAATGACTTGACCGCGTCGATATCATGTCCGTAATCCACAAGATGTTTTGTTATTGAGAATTTTGGCACTTTGCACTCAGCTGTTTTCAACCATTTTGGCAAATGTCCATCATGCGAGTAGACAATCGCCTTTCCCTACGACATGTTAAGTTGCTTCCATGATGGACCATTTGCCAAAATGGTTGAAAACAGCTGAGTGCGAAGTGCCAAAATTCTCAATAACAAAACATCTTGTGGATTACGGACATGATATCGACGCGGTCAAGTCATTCACCATTGTCAGAGACAAAGAAACAAGAAGGTGCTTGCAATCGCAGAGGCTTGTGCAATTCGAGTTTATAAACCAGGTCTCTGTGTACAAAAGGAGATGGTCGTGACTCTGAATCTACCATGGTAATACGTTTTACTTATTATTCTACCTATTATTATTATTCTTGATTCATTTAAAACTATCCTTTATCAGTAGGATTATCTTAACTCCCTTCAACATTATTATTATTATTATTGTTATTATAATCATTACTATTGATATTACTCTGTTTGCAATTCTTGTTATATTCTCCAATGTCTAATTGTTTATCTAAGTGATGCAATCGAAGCGTAATGCAATTTATCTTAATTTTGATCTCATACTCTCTCTCCCCTTATCTATTTGAACATGACCTGGAAAACATTCGCACGTGTCTTTCTGCATGACTAATTCAATGTAGTTTGTTTACTTATCAGTCTTACATCTCCCAATGTAATTTCAAAAGTATATATATCTGTGTATGTAGAGTATTCATCAGCTGACGAGTTCTACCGAAATTTGATGAATTCATTGAATACTGCTTTATTCACACTTATTGCTTGTTTTAAATTCGTATCGGGAAATAAATGTTCTCAAATTATGTTTAAGTTGAATAGCACTGAATGTAGCGACTGATGAGCATCAAGTTAAGCAACATATTTCTCATTTGAATTCAGTCTTATAAACAAAATAATAATAATAATAGTGCGTCAGTTGCACAGCGGTTAGGACGCTCGCTGACCATGCACATGGTCCCGGGTTCGATCCTCAGTCGACGCACTCCTTTACCTCGCTAAGCCAGGTAAAGAGGAAAGGTTGGGCAGTATGCTAGCAACCCCATCCTGTAAAATAAACACTGCTACAGAAACCTCAAGCCACTAGCTTGAGGCCCAATGTTCCGCTGGGGATGTGAAGGAAAAAAAATTATAAAGAAAAAACCTGTGGGGATTCAGGTCGGACAGGTGATATTTTCGATTCTTTAGATGACAACACCTAGAAGGTTTATTATGTGTTTGTGAGATATTTGACTACTCTTAAGAATGACACCGTATAGTGTAGCCGAACTCTTAAAGTCCACCACAACTTGTAACAAAAACAGAAGTTTTCCTACCAGATGTTGTATTCAACCTGATGTGAAAGATTATCTTTGTGTGGTCAACAGAGTGGATGTATGTGTACTCAATATACACAATACTCAAAACAAAACAAAAGATTTGAAGAAAGGTAACAAATCTTAATGCCATTTCATTTGAGTAGTTAGGGTAACTATTTAACAAACTTGATTTTCTTCCCATGCTTCTAAACTCAATAGTTGATGACTTTTTATGACAAATAATCAGAGTTTTTCATGCCGAAAAATTGAAATATTGTATCACTGATACTTTAATAAGAAGAATAATGTGTTACTTTTACCTTTAGCTTTTGCTTACCTATCATAAGCACAATTACCTTTGCCTAAAGTTGTATCATGACGATCTGGAATAGCCCAAACGAATTCCGTGTCTGTACGTAAATGTATCTGTTTCATTTTCCTTTTCGATAGATAACCACAATCCGCGTTCATATCTCCGAGAATAAGAACATTCTAAGGTATAAACAAAATAAGGAAAATGAGATTTTTAGCATTTAGGAAATGAAAACAATTCACTTCCATTTAAACTGTCTCTTTATGAGTAAATATTCCTCCATCAAGGTTTAGTGATTAAAATCTCGGTGGTATATAAGAAATGGTGACCAACATGTGAACGTATGAATTGAATACAATCAGTTTAGTAGAAGCAAACAAGAGATTGAACGTCAACTGTAAGTTGAGTTTCATTTTCGTAGCACTTACAACCATCAAAGTATGATTCATACATACATAGATACTGCTGACGGTGTACCCGTCCCTGTGCTTCTAAAGTCCGAAATGCTTCATAAGTCTAACCTTAGTCGAATAAGTATTAGAGGCATGAAGCACGATTAAACACAACATACTAGACAGCGGGTAATTAATTGAAACTGATGCTGTATAACAACTTATAAAAGCAAACTTACTGTAATCCATACATTCTGATAAACTGTAAGGTGAAAAAGACTTTAAATAATATCAGTTTTAAAACCCTAGAAGGTAAAAGGTAGAATAAAACAACATGTAGCTAGTGAATGCAATCTTGTTTACTTTACTTCTTGCCATTTCAATTAGTTGTTACACCTCTAGTCAGCCTACAAGGAGCCATTAAATTAGATATGATAGTTATCAGCAGACTAAATCAATGAATAACCTATAGGTTTAATAGGTCCATACTCTGCTTTAAAATTGCGTCTGTTTCGGAATACAGGCTGCCGACGGGTTAATGTATCTTGTTCACTAGAACGCTAAACTCATTACCTCGTAGTATTTTTTGACTTTGCTTGACAACTGTAATTCGACAGTTAACACAAAACAAAAAATAGTAAATTGCAATTGAGTTATGTGAATTTAGAATTGAACTTGATAAACAAGAGGTCAGCTGAAAGAAACATGTCCTAACAATAATCTATCTCACTGTTGCGCAAAAGGAAGTAAGTTTTAAGTCTACAAACGAATCCAGTACCTCGCACGTCAACTGATATAGCAATAAGCCAGTAATCATAACGTTGCCGTTTCGAATCCTGCTGTAACACAGATTTTCGTTTTACCTTCAGTTGTTACATTTCCAGTCAAAACATATTTCTGTTTCTGGAGCCACCTTAGTAGCAGACTGTTTTCACTTACAGTAAATGATTACAACAATCTTCTGGATATTTATCCGCCAAGTTTTATTGACAAGAATGAACTGTCAAAACCTATGAAATGTGACTTACCACCCGTAACCAAGAAAATACTGTATATGAGCTTGGAACTCAAAGGTGACTGAGCTTCCGATATCATTAAAAGAAGAATCTCACGGTCCCTGAAAAGGATATTCCCTGATGCATCACTGAGAATAGCATTTTCCAGTCTACTATTACTGTTGAATAACCTGAAGGACAAGATCCTTCAGTTGACCAACTCTATGTGTGTTTATCGATTCACCTAATCGTGTAGAGCCAGACAGATCGGTCGTTCGACTCGAGTTTTGTCCAAGAGGGTGCAAGAATACTATCTTGCGTGCTTATGAAGAGGTGGAAGTGGATCAATAAGTAATGCCATCGTTGAACATCTGCTCTATCTCTACAGCCTCCACCTTTAAAGTCATCTACAAGGCGAAAGGTAATTTCCCCAAATCACTAATTACCTGACTCATCTGCATTTCTGAAGATTTGACTATTGAAGCAGAAAAGCCAGATCTGTGTAAAAAGAAAAAGTTCGTTCAACTCCTTCAACTGTCTGGTCTTAATCCCTCTATGCTAAAGTATGGTAATCCCTAATCATATTTTGGCTCTACCTATTTCTCGTTTCGTTTATTCACTTTGTATACTCTTCCTTTATTAGGTCAATTGTTACTACTTTGAATTGTCCCCTGTATAGTTTCGCTTGTTCCACTTGTCATTCTAAATCAATTTCGCTTTGCAGCGTTAAATTCTATCTTATCAAATTTCAGACAATGTTATGTAATGCTTTTATTGTTATTATATTTACCTACTAATCCTCTGAATTGTTCTGTATATGACATTAGTTGTTTTGCCACTTCACATTGAACTATGATTATAACCGCAAACATTTTAATTGCTTTTCATAACACTATTATTATTTATTTATTCCACTCCCTTTCCGGATATAATTTCTTAAAAACCATATTTATACACGACTGTACAGCTTGATGATGAAATTCCCTGTAAAGAGTCTCTTCGCTGAATCACTTGTTTTGATTTTCTATATGTCTCAATGGGGATTTTCCATTATATAATCAAAAAGGCAGAAAGAGATAGAGTGAATCATTTTGGTAAACATATAGTTCCGTTAGGATATTCAGTGATGACATTGAACCTGATATCATCAAGCAAGTGGAGGAGTAATTGGGGTATAAAAAAACAGAGAAACAATTCACCTAAAATGAAAATCTTTTCTCATACTAAGTTAGCATTATTATATAATTAACAAAATTATTGAATTTAGAACTAAGTTAAACCACTAACCTGTGTATGCCAGACTTTGATAATATGCTTAACAAAAATGTATAGATTATTTACTTCTTCAAAGACACTATCTGGATCCAAATGTACTACAACTAAAGCAAACATTGGAATCGCTGAAACGATGATAATAATCAATAAAATATTTATTATAAACATGTTTCCATTAGATATACCTGAACTAGTTGTATGTACTTCTACAGCCATTGGTGGTCTCTCAAATAGATTCTTTTTATTGTCAAACGTTACCATCTTTCCAATTCTGATTAAATCTGGTCTAAAACAGAAAAATTGTTATGCTTGTATACAGGTGAAACTATATGATAAAAACATCAATGCCTTGGTAGATTTCATCACGAACAGAAAGCAACGAGATCCTCATACACCAAACACCTAGATATTTGTATTTATTACAATCTACTGTAGAATTCACGAGAATTTTCATCCTTGAATTGATTCTTCACATTTAACAACCACTGGTTAAATAAACACTGGAAATCAAGGTGGACTAGATAGTCATTTAGCTATATTCTTGTAAATCTCCTGCAATATGAATCTGCAACCTCATTCAACAACAACAAACCTGAAACTATTAGGTGTTATGTCGAACCCTTCGACACTCACAATCGTTCTTGTTTTTAAACTGCCTGAAGTAACAGAAATGAACAAAAGTTAACTTCAGCCGAGTGAATGAATGATCATTTTCTTATCATTAGATATGATGGTTGCGAACTCTATCATTTGCACTGACATTAACGTGCACTGCTCTGAAGTTATCGCTTCCAACTACTTCCCTGAGTGATGTTAGTCGGTTACAGAACCTAATTTTAAATGAATCAGTCACCTGTCAACCTTACAACTAACAGATGCCTTTACTGTATTATTAATATTCATTCCTTGCATTCTAAGTGGAATATACGGCTTTAGCAGCACATATCCAGTGTTGTCAGTTCTTTGCCGTCACTTTTAACTGGCCCCATAACCACCTAGCTCTTATTGTATGGTGTTGATGAATCGTAGAATGAACAATAAATTACAATTGTATCAGTATGGAATAGTTTTAGTTATCTAAATTAGTTGTGAACACTTTGAAACAACGTAAAATAAGAAGCATGAGAATACATAGAAACAGATCAAAACTTCTAGAGCTCAGAAACATTTCAGTCAATAAATCAATATCAGTTAAATCAATAACACACCTTTATATAAGAACTAAATAAAATTAGAGTTATCAAAATCTTAGTTAATTTTAATTGATAGTTAGAATAAACATTAAAGAAAAGGATAGATGAAAAGTTATTTATTCAGTGAAGTTAAACAGTGTGCGTCGGTGCCACAGTGGTTAGGACTCTCGCCGATCATGCACATGGTCCGGGGTTCGAGCCCACGCCGACGCACACCTGATGTCTATGGTAGGCCTGCGAATTTTGGGCTACCGATATCCATGCTGAAAATTCCACAATTGTACCAAAAATACGGTGTGGAATCATGCTGTAATCAAAAATAAAAATAAAAAATAAAAAAAATAAATAAATAACGATTCGAGTATTGGTTCGTGGGGATTTAATTGGTTGATTACAGGATTTCATCATGAGCTGGAATCCGCAAGAGAATGATTGGACAATGTGGGAGTACTAAATAGCTGTTTCGACCTAGTTTAAGGCTCTTCACCAGTGCACATCCACCACATGGGTTGCGAATGCAGGACCTTCTGGTTACAAGACTAACGAGCTCTTAGACCATTAAGCCACTGGGAACAAATCCAACGACCAACCCAATAATTCCAACTTCTGCCAATTCATGAGATAGCACGACCATGATTCAAGTGAACGAATGCATCAATAACCTTAAAACCACCAATAACCCTGGAAAGGCATATTTAGCAGGGAAAATAGTATACTTAATAGTGTTCAAAAAAGTACAGAAATGAACGGGATATCGTTCAGTGACACGTTGCAAAAATTACATCACAGTTTTTCATTAGAGTGTCGATACAAACGCAGAAACATACCTGAAGTATGCATTCATCTAAACGTCTGTAGAAAATATCCTTTCAGGATCTGTTAATATCAAGTGTTCTCCTTTGTAGGTACCCAGAAATCCTCTATGAAATTATTGTATTTCAGGATGAAGTCTGCTTAGTAAATCTACAAAACTACTCGTCATTAATTAATGTAAATCTTGATTTTAAACTGTAACTACTTTGTTATCTAAAAATAACTTTTATTTATTATTCCCTTGGGTTCCGAGTGGAACATAGAGCTTCAACAGTACAGCCCCCTTGAACTCGTCTCAAAATTTTATCAAAACTCTCATCTCCTTCTCACACGATCTCCTCCAGTATCACCCCTGGACGCACAACTCTTCCTGATTGTTCAGACGTTGGTGATACGAATATTCGTTTAACTTCACTATCTATTCTCCCCTCATAACTCCTTAGTGGTGCATATTCACAAATCCTTGAAGAATCTTGTCTAGGACCGTCAACTTCTCAGATGAACACTTTATTCAGAGAGTGGATCGTAATCTACTGGCCCACGATCTTCCAGTACTGACTAAGTAGGCTAAACAACATGTTATCCGAAAACTATAACTCCCTACGTAAAATAACTCAGCATAAAAGTCATTACGATATCCAAAATAATAGCCAAGCTATACCACTATCCTAGAAAGAATTTTAATAAACCTTTATGATCAGGCAGAATCCTCCAATCCTAGTGGTTTATGCACATATTGGTCATATCTTCATTAATATTTTTCTCAGTGAGTTACTTTTTATCAGTATACATCAACATGGAAAAGAAATTGTGTAAAATGTTGAAAAACTCACTTATAAATCACACCATATTGTTCTTTTGAATTTGTTCGACCTAATTTCTCACTTATTACAAACTTGTAATTTCCTTTAGTATACCTAAAAGGCAATGGATGATTATAATAATTCCAACCAATCAGAATCACTTTCACTAACCTATTTAATTCATCTACAAGATGTCTGAATGCTGTATTCTTAGCATCACGAATTTCTTGCACTACAATTAAATCATATCGAGATAATATCTTTAATAGTAGAAATTTATTTCAATTATTTCAAGGTAATATGTTATGTACAAACCTTAACGAGTATTGATAAAACATCCGTTTTAGAAACTTTATTCTGTCCAAACACTTGTATGTTAAATGATCCAATTTTAATGCATTCAACATTGATAATTGAACAAGAGAATAAAAGTAGTATGATCTCATGCATTGAAATAATCTGCAATGCCTAGAAGTTGTTTTCACTTACAAGTTAAATATCCTTTCTATCAATTCGCGGAATTTTTAATACACGTTACAAGATATTATTGGACAGTGGTATATGTCTGTAATACACCTGTCTTTGATGTATACACCAGTAACTTTGTATTAATTCACTTATACGCGCAACCAAAAACAAACAAAGACAGGAAGGCAGCTGATAATTGAAGTGAAAGTAGAAATAGCTAGAATAGTTGTTCAGCTATCATTCATACATGTTTTGGAATACATATGTTATAGAGAGTAAATTCGAAATAATAGTTTACAATGTAGAAATTTTAACAACCAACTACATAAAACAAATATTTCGTCCTTATTCACACTGGTGGGAGACAGTCAGTCAGCTGATGTTGAATGAGCACATGATTCTACAACAAGGACAACTAGTGTGTTGTACAGATGATTATGTTTCGTTTTACAAAGAACTGGTGTACATCTTTTTTTTTAATGAAAATTACGACACAAACAGAAACATTTCATTGGATTGCTGTTTTTTGAGTCCAACTTCATGTGTGTGTGTGCGTGCTGTACTGTTCACATTGTCGTAAAAAAAGAATCTCAAGGTTAGATTATGTTTCATAAATGCACGTAGTATTCATTCTCCTAGAGCTAAGTAACATATGTAACAAGTTTTCCAGTGTCTAATACCTCTAAGTTATACATAACCACGTTAACAGTCGCTAACAGGACACATATGAAATGTTGAACAAACTTCAGAATTAACCTAGTAAGTATCAGATTAATATTATGAAATTGAGTTGTTCCTTTACTCTAGTATGGAACAGTATTTTGTAGATTTCCACTTTTCATGGTAGATTGGCAAATCTGTTCAACGTTAATCTTCGATTTCTTAAATGTCACTAACACCCTCCCTGTTGCTTTCGTTGGACATTGGTGACTAGTGTGATGTCTAGTCCGTTGTTTGGTGCAGACTGAATTCTGTCAGTCAGGTTTGCAATGTGGCCATCATTCTAAGTAACGTCTCTAACTGTAGCACTGAATGACGCGGGTTTTAGTCTCAGAAGGGACATGAGTTCCTTCAAGGTTGTAGATGCGCCTTACTGATTGACTGGTGAGTGCCAAATAGTACGAAACCTAGGTCGAAGGCTTTCCGTAGCCGATAGCCTCCAACTATCCAACATCAACCTTTGTGCTGGGAAGATTGTCATAGTAAAAGTGACATGTTTAGAAAGTACAATTTGGTTGCTGTAGAATTATGTATCTATGTAATTTTATACAACTTTAGGTGGGATTATTTTTGGAGAAAATGTGTATCATAGTGACAAGAGCGAATTTTAACCATTGCCACTGACTGTTTTAGAATGTTTCTGAAATCGTTCCCAGTAGAATGGCAACATTGTTTCAACTACAGGCGGTATAGATGAGGATGTCAAGGTTAGGATCAGGAAAGCAGGAGAAACCTTCATTACTGTGAAATCATTATGGAAATCTACAGCAGTCAACATGAGGAATAAGATTCGGATTGTGAATACTAATAGCATATTAGTTCTCCTTCATGGTTCAGGCCCACGTGTCAAGTGATCCAAAACAGAAAACTCAGCTAGGCGTTCGAAGTGCATACAGGAGTAAGACAAGCTACTTGCCTATTACCACCGGTGATATTCTTCATTGTGGTGAACTGGTTGGGGTCGAGGAGTCAGGAATACGCTGGACGACGGATAAGAAAACTCCAGAAGATCTGGATTTCGCAGATGATATTTGTCTAATGTCACACAGACTCGAAGACTTGCAAGCGTAAACCAACAAACTGGCTGAAGAGGCAGTACAGAGAAGACAGGACTGAAGGTGAACACAGAGAAGACAGAAGTGATGAAGATAACAGATCAACTACAACAACAACCAGCACCAGTCACCATCAACGGAGAAGATTTAATAAAGGTTGCCTCCTTCACTTATCTGGCTAGAAGGCATCGTTTCAAATACAGGCGGAACGGACGAAGATGTCAGAGCCAGTCAGGACCGGAGAGGCAAGATACGCTTTCATCAACCTGAAACCATTTTGGAAATCTTCTGCATTCAACCAGCTTCAGTAACAAGATTCGAATTTTCAACACAAATGTGAAGACAGTCAGTTCTTCTATGTGGGTCAGGGATTCGGCTAGCGTGTCACGAAAAGGATTTCAAACAGATTGCAGACTTTCATCAACAGCTCGCTTCGTCTCATACTGAAGATCAAATGGCCAGAGAGAATTAGCAACAAGAAACTATGGGAACAAACCGACAGACGAGAGCCGACCACTCAACAAATATGTAGGAGAAACTGGAGATGGATCGGGCATACATTGAGGAGGCCACCAGATGACGTCGCATGCCAGGCCCTCCAGTGTAATGCCATTGGGAAGCGACGAGTGGGTCGTCAGTATGAGCGTGATATGGCGGAGATCATCTGAGGAAGAGATGAGAGAGTCTGGTCAACCGTGGACCCAGCTGAAAACGACAGCAGAAAACAGAACAAGGTGGCGATTTGTTGTTGAAGTCCTATGTTCCACTCGGAACGCAAGGGAGTAATAATATAAATAATAATGAATAACATGGTTCAGGGACTTGGTGCATCACGAAAAGCATTTTCAGCAGGCTGCTGCAGACTTTTATTAACAGCCGCTTTCGCTCAGTACTGAAGACCAGGTAGTTGAAGGGGAAAAATAAACAACAAGAAATTTAGGCAACAAACTAAATACAACAAATGTACAGAAGAAAAGGGATATGCATTGGACATACGTTGAAGAGACCATTGAGTGACACCACGCCCCAGACCCACTGGTGTAATCTGAATGGGAAACAAACAGTTTGGCGTGGGTCCGAGCTTGATGGGGAGGAAATTATGATAAGAGGAAACTGAAGCATGTAGGCAGTCTTAGAGGCAGCCAGAGGAAGACTGAAGAGAGTGGAGCGAAATGGTGATGTGCTGCTGAAGCCTTACGTTACACTTGGGATCCAATGAACGAATAAAAAACATAGTAATGAAATTTGCATACTTTCACACGGTTACAACTTCAGATAAGCTGCACTGCCTTGGCGGAAAAGTGGATGAAATACATTTCACTTGAATGTACAGAACATTTGAGAAGTAAGATGAAGCACTGTAATTCAAAGAGAGAAAGCAGGTTGAATAAACTACAGCTAAACACCGGTTTGAAACATATCTCTACTGGAAATGCTCCATCGGTCCGAGTTTTCTAACTTCAATATTCCCACCTCTTCTACGTCCCTTCAAGACAATGTGTTATCTGTTCTTTGTTGAATTTTCAATGTAAGTGACCAATAAATTCATGTGGAGTTGATTTACCACTGTTATTAACTAACTATAATTTCGGTTACTTACCAGTGTTGCTAGACCTTCTATTAGTACAGAAAGTATGTATGAAGCCCTATGAGTGTAGATAAACATTAGTTTGTGCCACTGTATCACAGTATTCCTCAAAGGCCTACCTCTGCAACCAACTTTTTCTGTTTCCAACTTCAAGAACTGACACTCATGTTGCAGTCCAGTGAATAACCCATTCTCGTAATCCTCTTTTCTGTTGGATTACTACGATAAACATTTCTAAGTTGAAAACACTTCTTTCCTGATATAAATACAAACTCAACAATCGAAATTTTCAATCTGAGATTTAAATACATTCTAAAATGGATAAAGTCACGAATCTGCGTATAATGGTTTGGATTGAAATATGACATAAAATAAAAGATAAAGCATTGATTAAGCTTATCAGTTTGAATTTCAAGTCATAGAGATTTGTGAACCAGGTGGATGACTGCGGTATTGTCGTATTCCCTGATCTGCGTGAATTAATTGTGAAGCTTTGATAGTTCTCTTCGACAAAATCTTCAGTGCTAGCTTTGATAGTTCTGTTTAGATAACTTTGAAACTCATTAATATTACGTAATTGCCACCAAATATGTGCAGGTTCTCAGGATTTCATTATGAACTGAAATTGGTTAGAGAACGATTGGAGAAACTGGGAGTACTGGACATCTGATTCATGCTAATTTGGAACTCTTCATGAGTATGCACTCACTGAGGTTCGAACTCAGGTCCTTCTGGTTACAATGCAAGCTAGTAAACCGTTAAGCCACTGATACCCAGTCCTATAGCCTAAGAATTCCAACTACAGCCAGATCACGAAATGGCGCGACCACTAGGTAATAATATCATTGGTGATTATTTGCCCTCACACCCAACCTGCTGTATCTCACTGGTCACGACTTCCCACTAGAACCCAGGTAACTACCTACCGAAATAGGGCCAATCACTAGTGAGCATCACAACCTCAGTGGGTGCGTACCGATGAAGAGTCCCAAACTAGGACGAAACAGCTATCCAGTACTCCTAGGTTTTCCAATCATTCTGTAACCGGTATGAGTTCGTGATGAAATCCTGTAACCCATCAATTAAATCCCTGCAAACCAACACTTGAATATGCAAGTTCTGTTCAATCTTGACGCCATATACTACTGCTTAATTGGTGTGAGTAGTTGGATGCCTCTCACACACTTGCACTACTGAAAAAGTTGACAGTACTGATAATTGGCAGTTACCTTTGTAGGTGGTTTATTCATTCATAATAAATATCACTTCATTCTGCCGAAGTTCTGCAGCTAGAATTTCTGAAGTAGTACTAAACTTAAGTAAAATCACGTAATTTAAGGTTCTATAGATCTTTATTAGTGACAATTAACTTAAGCATCGACAATAATTATTTGAAATAAGCATTAAGATATACCAAGAAAGGTGTTTAACGAGCAAACCTTACACAAGACAATATTCCTTTATATATATGCTCTCAGTATCTATTTTTCTATTTTTTTTTTCTATTTTTGGTAACAGCTTGATTCCACACTGTATTTTTGGTACAAGTATGGAATTTTCAGCGTGGATATCGGTAGCCCAAATTTCGCAGGCCGACCATAGATATCTGGTGTGCGCCGGTGTGGGCTCGAACCCCGGACCATGTGCATGGCCGTCAAGAGTCCTAACCACTGTGCCACCGACGCCATCGAATACACTTGAAGTTATTTCCTGCTTCTACACACTAATATCAATGTCTAAAACTTGTGAGTTTTATCAAGCACTGAACACTTCGTAACTCTGAAAGGTGATCATTAAATTCTCATTAAGAGATTGAAAAGTCACTTTAATTCACTGAAAACTGACGGTTAGTTTATCTGGTATTCTGTATTCTGTTTAAGGTTACAGTAAATGCAAAATACTTATTTCTGCTGTAGATAACTGAGAATTCAGTTTTTATGTGTACTTATTGAGAAATCCAGCTAAAATGTTAAACTACTGATTAAACTTCATAGTAGACATCTTTTCATAGATTCTTAAGACGCTTGATGGCATAGGGCATGTTTCGTGGCTTTCATATAGAAAGTATCCGAATTCTTGTCTTTAATGCAGTTATACTCTTTGACCTGATTGGTTTAATCACAAAGCTTCCCCATTGTCTCTCTACACAATAGCTTCAGAGCTAACTTCACTGCAGAAAACGAATGTTTGGAATTCTTTTTGTAAGGCATAACTCTCTTCTGATAACCTTGATTGCGACTGGTTTTCGTTAGAAGTTTTCGTATGTTTGTGTTAATTTGTATTGTTATTTATTGTTTCGTTGACCTGTGAATTGAGTGTTTCTTCATTAGTTGATGAATTTCGTCTATCTCAGCCTGTCTGTTAACTGAAGATTGATCCTAGAACAAGGTTTCTGGAAATTTCAATATTTCTTCTGTTGAGAACTTTTATATTCTACCATTCACTTCGGTATCCTTAATGTCATCTGTTATGACAGCCAGTTTATGCCTTTAGATGAGAAGTCCATCTTGACCAAATCTGATGATCAATAAAGGACCAGTTACAGAGCTTACAGGTCAGATTTCAGATTAACGAAACAATCGATACGAATACAAATTAATATAAAGATAAGAAAACCTCTGAAGACAAATAGTTGCGACCAAAGTTATCAGGAAAGAATTATATCGTTGAATTTGTTGTGTTCTTTGGGCTGGTTGATTTAATTGTGAAGCTTTCGTCATCCTTCTAGACAACATCTTTAGCGTACGTTTTGGTACAAGATGAACTCATTTAACTTCTCTACGAATGATGTAATCGTATCTCCTGACGACCACTGTCGTGACCTATTGTTCAATATCATCCACCTGAGCTACAAATCTTCTTCATTATTTCAAAAGAATTATATCATTAATGGGGAATTTAAAAAATTTATATCATGTTGAAAGTAAAACCGTAGATAATGTCTAGAAGCATGATGAAGGCTGCTTGATTATATCACTCAAAAATGAGTCCATGTAATTATGCGTCGGTGGCACAGTGGTTAGGACTCTCGCCGACCATGCACATGGTCCGGGGTTCGACTCCCTGCTGACGCACACCTGATATCTATGATCGGCCTGCAAAATTTGGGCTACCGATATCACATGCTGAAAATTCCATACTTATACTAAAAATATGGTGTGGAATAAAGCTGTGATCAAAAATATTTAAAAAAATAAAAATAATAACTCTGGATATCATGAGGTATAATAGGGGATTTGTCCACTATTGCAGTATAATCTGAGAAGAATGTAGTCATTCATAATTAAAGAAATTGCAGTTCTACAGTCTTTAGAATTCAATGCATTTTTGAAAAGATGGTTTACCAATCACATGGAGAAACCTTAACAACAAATAAGACAAAGTAACAAAATCGAAAAACAATCCCAACTTATTAAGTTTATGATGGTTTCAGTGTTTTCAAAACATTTCAGTGCAAACTAATGGTCATCTACAGAAAGTTGAGAAGCTATCTAGTCCTGATCTGAGATTCTGTGATAGTGTGTGGAATTTGGAGCCCAGGACATTTACATTCTCACGCAAACACGGCATCACTCAGCCTTCAGACTTGGCTCATGTTTTCACATCTTAGATGGTTTTCTATAGTGGGTCATCGTCTGATTTTATCAGAAAGGAAATCTATCCAGAAAGTAGTCAGTAATGATCTATACTATGGATTACCATAATCTGAAAAGTACAGATTATCACTTTTCAACCCAGTAACTGAATTACAGCTTACTCTTCTAGAAACTTAACGATTCTTGTTTCCATTTCCTGTCTGCTTATGGGTGGATATTAATAAAGAACAGTCGGCCAGAATTAAACGCTCTATCCACTGCTTCTTGATATTCACTGGTTTCCTAGGTGATTTCAGTTACTGACAAATTTTACTTGGAAGTAATACTACAAAAAATTTGAATTACCGGAAAAAAGCATACTAATTTAGCAGTAACCAGTTAATTATCTGGCTGACGTAAACGGATTCTAGCACACTATACACTTATATCTGCAATCTAGTTACTACGTTCTGTTAACAAAAATAGTAATAGCAAGCCTACGCATTCTTTCTCATACTAATCTCCTGAGCTCTTGATATAAATAGCATAGCAGACAGAAATTCTCAAAGAAAATAATTTCTCTTGTTATCGCTTTTATTATCTTTTAGGTATAAGCATTTATTTGAGGATTTCAGTAGATATTGTTAAGCTCATTTACACTTTTCCTAATAAGGACTACAATACCTAAAATACATCATATTTTTATGTTTAATATTATCAAATAAAGATGAGATTTAAATTTTGACCAGGAACTGACTTCATTTAGAGAAGCAAGGAGTACTGGATAGCTGTTTCGTCCTTGTTTGGGATCTACTAGCAATACGCACTCAGTTTACAGGAGGAACTCGCCATTATGATGGGACCTAATGACCCATCAATTTTAACTTCTGCCGATTCGCAGTTATAGTTCAATGACTGGCCAATCTTATCGGTGAGTGTCTACCCCTGATGCTCAACTTGGTGGACCTACAGGAACTTCATCATGCATTGAGTCACTGGTAAGCATTAGACTGATATTTAAGTGTTGGTTTGCATGAATTCGATTAAGTGAAGGTCCTAGGTTAGATCCCTGTTGGATCATGGGTGCGTACTGCTACAGATTTCGAAACTAGGACGAAACAACTGTCCAGTACTCCTTGCTTCTCTGACTGAAGTCACTTTGTGGTCAAAATTAAAATCAGTTAAATGCCTGCAAAGCAACACTTCAAACAGATTTTCTGCCTGTAACTTTATTTAGAAGAATAGATCTCTGCTGTCAGAAGCGTTATAACGCGATAAGCGATATATAAAAGTACTTACATATGATCTACATTTCCTGTTAGTTTTGGAGGAATTGTTTTCCTTCACGTTCCCAGTGGAACATAGGGCTTCAAGCTAGAGGCTTTAAGTTTCTGTAGCTGTGTTTATTTTGACAGGATGGGGTTGCTTGCCTCACGCCCAACCTTTCCTCTTCACCAGCTTTTACTTCTGGCTGAATGACGTAAAGGAGTGCGCCGGCGGGGATCGAACCCCGGACCATGTGGATGGTTGGCGAGCATCCTAACCGCTATGCCACTGACGCACTTTGGAGGAATTAGTGTCCCTAAACATAACTTACTCTTTTCGAACCTCTAGCGGTAAATAATCCCCCAAGATTATTAGTCTACAGTTCCCATCATTCATCACCGAATGTTGATCATCACTGGTTAAGTTGACGTGTTAAGCACAAAGATGTACAGTCAAGTATCCGCGCCATTTGGCACTGTCTCTATTTTCGCTTCTTTGCAGAGGCACTCTAGCTAGCTGGGTAGACATCACCGTCCTGCGTTTCTGATCACAAAATATATTTCGTATTTCGGAAGATCATTTTATTGTTTTATTCAGCTTTCGAACAGTTGCCTGATCTAAGTAGACCAAACACTTTGGAATTTGGGGAAAACACACTTGCATTTGCATATAACGTACCTCTCCCTTCAGATTTGAAGGGGGAATTAAAAGTTTGGAAAGTAACTTTTTCCACACTCATGTGTAATAGTTCCCTCTTGAAATTCTGTTGTCCTTTAGCATAGATTACTTTTATATGAAAAGATGTCACAAATATTTACTACTGCATATGATGTCTGCTGCTTGTAAGCTTAAAACTTGCGTACAGGGATAATAGTTGGTATAACAAAAGGGCGGTTTTCCACTGTAACATCAGAAGACAAAACACGGAAGCCAATGTGTATTTTCCATTGATCAAACCACTGTATATATACATACAGTTTATATTCTTTAACCAATCACAGAGCGTGTGATTTCGGTTTACATGAAACGACAAGAAATAGAATGTTCAAGTATACATGGTATTCTTTTGTTAATGCAGTATAGAACCGTGGGAAATGTATTTTGTCTCTAACATCAAACAGAATGTTCACATAGATATATCGTATTGTGTTGCTAATACAGAATTGATTTGTGGGAATCATATTCCGATTTCAATCCATCAAGAACTCGTCAAAAACAAATCTAATACTTACAAACCACCAACCCTTGAAAATTATTCTGATGCACGCTAGTGACTGCCTAAAGGACGGAGTTTCCTGGAGTTCTAGTGAGAAGTCGTGACCAGTGAAGTTCATCCAGTCAAGTATGAGAATGGATGTCCCACCGATGACTTTGGTTGGTGGTCACGCTAAATCACTAACTGGTAGAATTTCCAGTGTCTGAATGGTATACGAGCTTGCCTTGTAACTGGAAGGTACTGGGTTCGAACTCTGGCAGTGGGTCCGTACCACCGATGATTCCCAGACTAAGATGAAACAGCTGTCCAGTACTCCTTGGTTTTCAGTGGTTCTCTAACTGATATCAGTCCATGAGCAACTCGTCGAAAACAAAACTAAACCTTACAAACCAACTATTGAAAACAGAATGTCCAAACAGATATAATGAATTCTGTTGCTGATGCCGAATTGAACTGTAGGAATATGTGAGAATAATATTCTGTTGGCATGCATTGTCTGTATCACACCTCCACACAACTAGTACCTTTAATGATTCGCTTGGAAGTCCCTACCAGTTAGGGTGTGAAGATTACATTCTAACGACAAATGATTCTTTACTTCAAATCTAGAATAATATTATGCTCAGTTTTCATGCAGATGGCAGTTTGCACATTGTATCACATTAATCATCTGATCAGGTCTTTTTAATCCAATATAGAAGAGATAACATAATGACTATCAGGTGAACACAAATAGAAATTAATCTAAACGTTCACGAAGCATAATAGCGCTCACGATTACAATTATTATCTGTTGACTGTATCACTATTTTCCACTGTTAATCAATAATGAACGATTCATATGATCCACGTATATTCTGTTAATAAAGAAAGTAAGTGAATCGTATTTTGTATAGATAAAATTTTTGAAATCTGGCTAGCAAGGTATTTTAGACTTCACTGCTTTTTATATCTAGAACATAAGTTCTTAGTGAAAAAAAAACAAATTCTAGAGCAATTGGATTGTGAAATCTGTAGTTCGATTTCCAAAGTTTAAAGACTTTGTTTTAATGTGTGCATATACGAACTGATGCCAACGCCATTATTTTAGGCTTTTCGTTTTGTAGAGTACTGAATTATTGAATACATAGTTAAGTTACGTTAAGTAAAGGCTAGTAAAGTGTAGCCTGTCAACAGCACTAACAGTACTTAACAAATCTACCAATCACGATGAATTAAGTCATCCCATTAGTAAACACTTAAGTACACTATCTGATAAGTACATACCTGAATATTTGGGCAAATTAAGACGTGAAACGACTCTAAAATTACATATGATGGACAAGATTTGTTCTCTGAGCTGGATGTTTGATTTGCGAAACTTTCATTCCACTACTAGGTGATATCTTCAGCGCATACTTCAATTTCAAGTGATCTTTCATATTTCTCTACGACTTTATTAGTTATCCCCCTCTGATGACAATGAACGTGATTGGTTGTTTATGTGTGTTTTCACACCCTGGGGAACAAAATGAGGTCCCCTTCATCCTCGTATCCACGAACATAAGTTAGCCGTCAAAAGACATGACATCCACTCCCTCATATCACTACATACAGACAACCACGGACATCAATTCGACTGGGGCAACGTTCAAATATTAGACAGAGGAAACAACAAGAATGCTTGAGAATTTTTAGAAGTCTGGTATTCCAGTGAATCGTTAATCAGTAGACACATCGAGATAGACAAAATTTATCAATCTATTAGAAGGGAATCTCACACATAAAGGGGCAAACTTCAGGTCAAGCAAACAATCAGTACAAATACAAATAACCTAGATGGTGGGAAAATACAAAAAACCAGCCAACCACGTTCAAGGTGACCAGGAGGGATGACTAATAAACTCGTGGAGAAATCGAAAATCTCACTTCATATTGAAGTATGCTCTGAAGATGTTACCTAGTAGGGCAATGAAAGTTTCACAACTAAACTATCCAGCTCAGAGAACACAACTACATCAAAAAGGACTCCGAAATTATCAAGCAATGCTGGTCACTATAAATAAAGGTGATCTACACGTTATAGTAGTCAATTTCAGTCCACTATCTAGGTAGAATTTCTAACTCATCCTTACAGTCTTTAAGGATGACCAAGTTTCAATACAAATCTCATTCTTGATTCCTATTTAAAAACTATTTCCTTTTAGGGTTTTCACTATTCAGAAGACGAATGATACTTAAATCTGTGAAATACAAAGTAAAGTTCATTGTTATACTGGTTTATTCATCCATGTGCCTCACAATAGTAGCCCCATTACGCTTTCCTTTCATCTTACCGCACAAACCCAAACTTAGAAAAATTCTTGTCGGAAGTAGATATTATGTCAGCTTTCTAAATAACTTATAGACTGACTTTTAAAATCACATACTGAAACCACTAAAGGCATGTTTCTTCACAGTGAGGTCGGTATAATGATAAGATTTTGAGGTGAACTAAAATTTCTCACATTCAGTGAAGAATTTAGGAGAAAGTCATGTTCAGTGAACACTTATAGTACCTTCCACAGGCAACTGAGTTCACATCGTAATACAAAAACTATTTAAACAATTATTAGTCGGGGGAAACTTTGATATCCTTCAACCAAATCTATCCATGTAACATTTCTATAATAAGCAAATTATAAACTTGTAAGTATATGATGTAAGCAGTTACACAACTACGCTGTTAAATGTCAGGGCTCTAAATGAAATTTCATCCAGCGTATACGAAATCACATATGACAATCAGGTAATCGATAATAACCCTTATGACTAAGTTCAGAGAATCCACTGGTGAATAGAACATAATGAATAGCATCATTACTAGAGAAAATTCAGAATGATGAAACTAAGGTATTGAAGAACAAAGTGTCTGACTGCTAGTCCCATGAAGGATTTCAGTGCAATCTTTGAATATCTAAGCATTTCTTAGACAGTTTAGAACTGAAGGAGCAGAAGAAATTGTATGAATATTGTATGCTCATAATACAACAAAGGAAGAGGTTTGTTATTTAGCATAAACACAAAAAGTCACCCTATAATTGAGACGTCATTTAACAGAATGTTTTTGCAACAGTTTTACAAGTATGCTGTAATGACAGAATAGCTTCAGCAGACATGAAAAGTCAACCGAAGAGAAGAGATTAATTAAGTCCCGTTAGTTGATGTAAGGATTAAAAACCAACAGAATCAGAAGTGTAGCTAACAAATACCAGTTAGAGTTCAAAATGTAGAGTCGAATTTTAAGTGTACGTCCTTAGTCAAATAGGATTTCTAATAATTTTTTAATTCTCTTGTAACGGCAGAAGGCAAGAGTCAGGCAACAGATCGTTTATTGAGGAAATCAACACATATTTATAGATTTTCATGTACATATTATAGATTATTGTTAGCAGAAAAACACAGTCCTCTGATTGGTTATTTCTCACAGAAAGTTAACCTTGCATCTCTTTGTGGCTGTTTTTTGAATATCTGATCATTTATATGTTAGCTGTATCCGCCTACGCAAAGCCTTTGTTCTCATTTTTCTCACGACCAATATTAGGGACATAAACATTGACGTAAATTACTGTCCACCAATTTTGACTAACAGACAGCTCTCACCGCACTCTTAGCAATTACAAGAATTCTACATTGTAATAACTTATCTGTAGGAGGAGTAGTTGCGATTTCATATAACTAGTCTTCAGATTTTCGCCACAGGCAATTCTCTAATAAGAAAAGTCTTATTCAAAATTGCATGATACCTTATACTATTCATAACAATCACTAGTATATACCACCATCCAGTTATTCTTACTTTCTAGATACGGTACCGAGCAGATCACATCTGATGCTGATCAGAATATTTTGAGTTTCAGAAGATCAGGGTAAGCTTTCACCCCACGAATTATTTAACAAGCAAATAGCGAATTTGATTAAAAGCCTTAATTCCCATATTAATAAATTTTCTTCAAATTTTTTTCACATAATTCAAATCACGCAATATACACATTTGATCATAGGGAATAATAAAGACAGTTGCAGTGAAGAAAATTCTCTTTTCGACGAAATCATCAACCAGGCTGTATATTCATGTACTTATAATAAATGGGTAGGAAAGTTCCAGAATAACTTCCGGTCAACGGGTCAAACTAATAAAATTACAATTAGGAACTAAAATGCCATTATAAACAGGGGCGGGAGACGGATAAAACTCAAACAAAGTAGCATCATAATTACTGAGAAGATTGACATTTGTGCAACTAGGGGTTAGAAACGTAGAAACAACAGAAATAAACAGGATGTTTGGATGAAAAGATCTAGTGGGATCATAACTAATGTGACGAATAATTGTTTATGCAATTAGGGATTAAATATGTAGAAATAATAAAATGACAAAATAGACAGGAAGTTCGAATATGAAAATATGGTAGTGTAAATAGGGAATAGGAAAACTTAAAAATAACATGAATAACCAGGGAGTTTGGATAAGAAACGCAATGAGATAGCCACTATTAAAAGAATTACCTGTTTATGATGGCCATGGCAGGGACAGGGGTTGGACGTATTTCTTTTGGATACATAGCGTGAGTTTGAGCTTTTGAATGTCTTAATTTTACCCCCTTTGATAGGTTTGATCGAAGATGTTTCTAGTTAATCTAGAATTCAAAGGTGAGATTGCAGTAGAAATCCTACGTAAAAGCCTCTGCAAATCCCTGAGGACGAGATACTTCGCCGCAGGCCTTTGACTAACGTTTCTCAGCAAGAAACTGTTCAGCCAGAACGCGAAAGACAAGCTGTCGCATTGGACCACTTCAACGTGCATATACCATTTTACTTGCTGTGCGGAACTGACTACATCGGCCGTAACATGCACCAACTTGAAAGACCCGCTCGCGAACACTATCCAGTCTGGCTAGTAAAAGGAGAACAAAAACGTGTATATAGTTCAGTGACAGATCATCTGGTCAATTCAGGACATTCAGCGCCTTTAGAAAACACCTTCAAAATAATATGCAAGATTAGATCATACCTATCAAAGGGGGTAAAATTAAGACATTCAAAAGCTCAAACTCACGCTATGTATCCAAAAGAAATACGTCCAACCCCTGTCCCTGCCATGGCCATCATAAACAGGTAATTCTTTTAATAGTGGCTATCCCATTGCGTTTCTTATCCAAACTCCCTGGTTATTCATGTTATTTTTAAGTTTTCCTATTCCCTATTTACACTACCATATTTTCATATTCGAACTTCCTGTCTATTTTGTCATTTTATTATTTCTACATATTTAATCCCTAATTGCATAAACAATTATTCGTCACATTAGTTATGATCCCACTAGATCTTTTCATCCAAACATCCTGTTTATTTCTGTTGTTTCTACGTTTCTAACCCCTAGTTGCACAAATTTCAATCTTCTCAGTAATTATGATGCTACTTTGTTTGAGTTTTATCCGTCTCCCGCCCCTGTTTATAATGGCATTTTAGTTCCTAATTGTAATTTTATTAGTTTGACCCGTTGACCGGAAGTTATTCTGGAACTTTCCTACCCATTTATTATAAGTACATGAATATACAGCCTGGTTGATGATTTCGTCGAAAAGAGAATTTTCTTCACTGCAACTGTCTTTTTGTAATTCAAATCGTTACGAAGTGTACATCTTTCTTTTCCTGTTTCCCCAAATTGAAAGAAATTGCTATCGCTACCAATACTATGACCAAGAAATTTGCATCATCGTGAGAATTAGTCTCACAGAATTGCACTTCACACTTACCCAACTCCTTGCACAGTTGAATTGCAGTTTGCTGATGGTCTCTTTCAAGTAATTTGAACACTTCTGTGTTCAAAGTAATTAGACAATATGGTTCTTCAGTATCCTTTTTCTTTGTTGAATCCTAAAACATTAACCAGGCGATACAAATGCTCTAATTATGAACTTCGTAGTTCATGTAATTACATATTAAATAAGTTTATTTTAAATATCACACAGCGATGCAGGATTAACAATTGGATGACGTTTCAAGCATAAATTATTGCTTCTATCATATCACATCGTAATTCATGTTCAGTTGTTTACATGTGACTTCTAAGGATTCTCTAGTCTGTTGATTAACTTGAGGATTCTGAAAATTTCAAAAAAAACTTAGATACTATTATTTTGTACCATTATATCTCTGTGACCAGCAAAGTTAGTGATATTAGTTATCTTTGGAGTTTATCTGAACTTTATTGATAGACTTTTGAAGCAGATTATTTTAGTCAGGGAATTGCGATCATTTTGAACACTGTCTTCCCAACTGAATACTTGAAGTTTTCCATAGATTCATGTCAAATACGAGTAAACAGGTTTAATGGAGAAGCATATAGTTTGTCTACAATGATCTATTCATAAAGTGTGTCTGGGTTGTATTCAATCCACGTTACGTTTTCCGACCTCCGAGTCATAAAGTACAGCTCCAGCATGTCGTTTAGTGGATCCAGTTTCCTAACGTTTCTCAGTTTTATATGTTTCGGTCATGAGCTGATCATTTGCGAAAAATATTTGAGTCGTATAACACACCTCATATATTTGAAGCATTATTACTTACGTCAACTATTTCGTGTAATAAAGTTGATGAAAACCTGCAACGAATCAACTTTTTTTTCCTACAAATCCTGTTATTATTGCACCGTTTAAGTTCATTAAAGAAACTAATTATTATTATTAATCAGTAGTATTAATTATTTAAAGAATTACTTTTATACTATTTCGATCCACTTATAAGTCTTTCAACTTTATTATTATTACATGCTAAGGATATTCGTTGGACCAGTATAATTATACATTTTTTTACATTGATAGATGAGTGCAAAAATTATTTAACTAAAGAATTCATATTACTAAAATTTACCAAATGTTTAATGCCATCAGATAAAGTCTGTTGCCTCAATAAACAGCATGTATAGGGTAATACCAAATAATATTCAAGTGTTGGCTTGTAGGGATTTGATTGGTTACAGGATTTCCTCATGAGCTGACAATAGTTAGAGAACCACTGGTAAACATGAGAGTACTAGACAGTTGTTTCATCCTCGTTTGTGACTCTTCATCAGTACGCACCCGTCGAGATTCGAGAAGTCGTGACCAGTAGGGTACAGCAGGTCGGGTGTGAGGACAAATACTCGCCGAAGACATTGGCTAGCGGTCGCGCTATGTTGTGAATTGGCAGAAGTCAGAACTCATGGGCTGGCCATTGGATCGGGTCCCAGTGGATTAATGGTCTACGAGCTCGCCTTGTAACCAGAAGGTCCTGGTTTCGAGCCCTGGCGGTGGGTGCGTACTTATTGAGAGTCCCGAACTAGGACGAAACAGCTGTCCAGTACTCCCAGCTGGTTTTCCAATGGTTCTCTAACTAATGTCGGCTCATGATAAAATCCTGTAGTACCAATTAATACTACAACTGATGTAACAGCAAATAATTCCCCAAAATTATTAGCCTACAGCATTCGCCACTTAACAATGGATACTAACCTTTATCGTCTAAGTCGACTTTTTAAGTTGAAGGTTTAAAGTTAAACATCCATGTACATTTGGAATGCTGTCGTGTTGCTTCTGTTCGTTACTGCACGATCTCCATAGCTAGCTAAGCAATCATCATAACACCACGACTCTAATCGCGAAATATATCTTGTATTTTGGATGATTGGTTCGGTGTTTTAATTTGTCTTTGGTTTAATCAGAAAAATACCGTAGGGATTGGGGGATAAGAACTCTACGTTGTATACATTGTACTTTGCAAAATTGTCAGCATATCCTGATCTCTTAACTGATATTCAAATCATTGCAACCTATTGGTTCCACTACGTTTCTAGTGGAACATAGGGCTTCAAGCTGAAGGTTTTAAGTTTTGGTAGCAATGGTGTTTATTTTTAAGGGATGGGTTTGCTAGCTTTATGCCCAACCTTCCCTCTTTACCAGTCTCATTTCTGGCATAGCGAGTTTAAAAGTGCATCGTCCGGGGATCAAACCCTGAACCACATGAGGTTGGCGAGCATTCTACCGCTTTGTCACCGATGCACACATTGGATATTAACTCATTAAAAAACAACTGAATCATAACGAAATTGTGTGAACACAATATATTACACTTATTCTAGTCAATAAACGAAAGTAATCAGAATCCCAGAAACTTTTACAACAAATTGATGTGACATTTGTCTAAAATAAGATTTTATGTATGGATAACATCTCCTGAAGAAAATCACAAGCAGGGAAGTCAGTAACCAACTAAGATTATTTCCAGCTTAAACAATTAGTTAGGTCCAAGTTAGACAGATTTTTTCCGCGCAAACTTGCTATTAGAGTACTATATATGTTAGCACACCTAAAAACTGATCGAGTTGTGAAAAAGGCTAGGTCTTAACGAAAACAACAACGGATAAAGAACTGAAAACATGAAGTATTTTGAAAGACCTGCCCAGGAAGATATCTAGCCTGCGTTTAGATAAAGAGACACTTACATTGAGTAATTCTGAAACCCTATTCTATATAGTTTGGTTTGTAAGGGTTAGTTATGTTTTTACGAGTTGATCACGGATTGATATCAGTTAGAGAACAATTGAATCACAGTGGGTGTGTACTGCCGATGATTCCCAAACTAGGATGAAACAGCTGTCCAGTATTCCCCGGTTTTCAATGGTTCTCTAACTGATATCAATCCGTGATCAACTCGTGAAAACCCCTATTCACTAAGTCGTAAAGAAAATAAGCGACAATTAAGTGACGAAAGTTTCCGTAGTCGACAAAGACAAAAAGTCTTCAAAAGTTTTACAATCGTCTTAGGACTTATTAAGTTACAAGGAATGTTAGCTTGGACACTTGTATATGGAGGATATGCTAGTTATTAGCCAATATAACCACAAACTCTAGGTGCAGAAGATGTTTGCTTAGTCTCTTATTCTAGCATGGTTTTAAACCTTTTCCTACTCCTTTGCCTCTATTTTTAGTAGTCAATCCACTAGCGTCACTCTTACAAATTCCTTTTGTACATTTCACAATCCTTTTTATCTCACTTTCACACTTGTCAAGTCACCACTGAGCCACCTTCTTTGTCATGGATTAACAATTATCACCTTATCAAAACCTTTAGAAACCACTTCTGAGTAATTGTATCAATTGTGTCACCCGCTATTACTTAATAACATACTACTATACCTTTTTGGTAGACAAAAATATGAAGATGACTTCATCGGCAAAGAAAATTTTCTTCGCTCAATTGTCTTTTATTTATTCATGATTATGCATTAAACCTTCTTGTGGACATATCAGTCAGACATCAACAAAAAATTCAAAGAGTTGAATGGACATAAGATTTCTAATTCCAGATGAATTTTCCACCAGTGATGCGGATTCCCAGTCACTGTGACCACATAATCAGAAACCAGGGAATATTAGATAGGCGTTTCACCCTAGTTTGGAAATCTCCAACAGTACGCAATCACCGGGATTCGAACCAGGACCTCCAGTGACAAGATGAGCGCGTCGACCATTGAACCACTAGGACAGAATTGTTGATTTTTGTCACGATTACTTCACCTTATCAAATATTTAAGGTATATTCACTCTTTATTTAGGCCTGCTAAGTGTTCACTGGACTTTTTTTTAATTTTATGGAGACATTATACACACTAACCTCACTGATCCCGTATATTTTCTACAAAGAATCGCACATATAGCCCTCCACTTTATTCTAATTTCATTTACAAGGGAACTAAGAAACGAAGGAAAGACCACATTCCAGGCTCATTTATCAGCAACAAAAATTGTAATCAGTTGTTTTATGCATACGGTATAATTGCATAGAAAATCAAGATATAGTACTGAACAACATGCAAATGAAATTATGAACTCTACATAAGTGGAAAAAGCATTCTATAAACTATTGCATTGTTGTATACAAATTAAAATAAGTTTAAGTGGCGTCAGAATAATGCAGCACCTAATTCAATTATCTACGCACATCTTACTACTTATAATACATTCAAGTGTTTGTAATTTAGACTTGAATACGTGTTAGGTTGGTATTTTGAGTACTCACCAACCATGCACGTGGTCCGGGGTTTGATTTTCAGTCGGTGCACTCCTATAACTCGCATAGCCAACAGTAAACCCAGTAAATAGGGAAGGCTGTGAGGCTGGCAACCCCAACACGTAAAAACAGACATCACAGCCACTGGAACTTCAAAAGTGAGGCCTGAATCCTTATGTTCCACCCAAAAAGCAAACGAATGGAACAACTAGGCGCCCGTTCGCAGTATTTCAATCTGTGACAAAGCATCCATTACAAATAGGATAACATGATAGGTAGCTCAAAGCAATAGTGGGAGCATAAGTTTATATTTACACATCTCTGATTGGTTTGACGGGAAATGTCTGCAGGTATGGCTACCGTCATACGTATGCTGTTTTAGAAACTGCGCAGTATTGAATATTTGTCTGATCTCAAGTTATGGGCATGTGTTAATGATTACTTACACGGCGAGTGCACAAATGGAATATACCATCTTAACATTACTTCAAATATGTGACCTCTCCTACATAAACAGCCAATGTGCAACAACTATGTTGCACAGTTCTACTAATGAAAACTCTGCATCTCATGAAGTCATTTTCTCAATTTGCTAACAAGTGTTTCGAATATTACGAGGAAGTTTTACCATCCTTATTGTTTTCCTAATGTGTGAATTAAGAACCGCAAACTTAGTAAAGTAAAAATAACAAATTAAGAGTTGGTGGGTTCTATATCTATGGTGATGGAAAACGCTGTATGATGGGGCAATGCCACAGTTCTTTTAACGACATTGCCATCTAAAAGAATAAGAGAAGAGATTAGTTGGAGTAGTTGTCATTTATGAGTCATGATACCCAAGACCTAGAAAAGAATTGGATTTCCAAAATACGAATTTTCCGCAACACAGTATTTTAAACAAATACCTGGGCTTTTTACAACGTTTCTGGTGAGGCGGTCACTAAAATCTTATTGGAGAGAACTTTATCTTTCAAAGATTCAAGCAAGAGTAGAGCTTGATAAATTTTAGTCTGTGATCCTTTAATTTCTACAATTAGGCTGTCCTCTTAACAGTAGTTCAAAAATTAATTCATTAGAAAATATAATTAAGTATAGAGATACGACGAGTGATTCTTTTCTAAGTGTATGTTTTTATAAAGCCTGAAAGCTATCTTAAACAAATCCAAGATTCTAATTTCCTTGAAATGAACCGGGAACACTACAGTCCGTTAGTTGTCATGTAGCTATTTCGAGAAACTTCTAGTATTTTGCGTGAGGAGACACTAAGATCACTCTCTGGCTTTGATTTTAGTGCGAATGTAACTCTTGAATAAGAAATGGCACAGACCTACTGCTTCAAACTATCATTATCCTGAATTTCTCCTGTATTAGCTAAGGTCGAACAGCCGACAGTCCATCTGTAGACATTATTATTGTCAAGAATATCTTAAAAGAAGAAGACATCCAAAGGCCATATACTTCCCAAGATCATTTGGACATAAATGTCTCAGACATTGGAGATGATAAATAACTTATAAAGATGACAAACAGCAGTAAGCCAAAAACAAATCTATGGTGCATCTGGAACAAATTTAACAAGGAGGAAAAACTTGACTGTGTTACTTCCTGTGGAAACAGTTCTTTATCCAACTCAGTAAATACCAGTGCTTAGTCGGTCTGTAGATGCAAGCTAGTACGCCAGATACGCAGACAAATTACTGTATATCGACTGGAATTAACACACCTCACAAAATCACACAAAAAAGAGAAAACGTAATGAAATTGCGATCGAGAAACTGGTGTAAGAGAGAGGACATACTGGTGAAGAGTAATAATGATTGAAAATGTCCTCCCCATTGTGAGTGATAAAGAAACTTGTGTCGCATTGGCTTAAGCACTCGACTTTCAGTCAATGAGTACCATCTCACCTGCTTCAGTATGGGCATGCAAAAAGTGTGCCTTATAGTTCATTACTCGGTAACTGAGATCTAACTAACACCAAACAGTCTCCAGTCAATGATCGTTAGTATCTCGAGGACTCCAACCAGGCAACCTGTACCTCCTAAGTGTCAGATCAATTCTATTTGTCACCCCTATTCTACTTCAGCTAACGGTGTTGGTTGAGGAACGTGTAAACTTGGCATATATAGCACATTCTGACCACATAGATCGATGAAGATTCACAACTCTATTGACCCTCACTTCTTTAACTAACACTCCGTTTCGTCTCAAAATCAATGGTGCCACTCCCTTTCTAAACATGTTCAATTAGTGCTCAAGGCTTTCAAAGAACATTTTGTCAGCATCCTCATTAAGCACTACATTAAGTGTGCGCTCTGTTAAGGAATGTTTTCTTTAGCGAAATGTTGATTACTTAGACATCAAAGTCGCATTCATAAGCCTGTCTATAAGAAAAATGATAATAAGAATTCATGTCACTTAGGACAACTCCAAGTAAACTCTTACATGGCTACAGCAATAATAGTATTTCGAATATCATAACCTTCGTAGTGTCTATAATCAAACATAGTTACAATACCTCCCAACCATAAAAGTCGAATGCTGCCTTGAGGCCTAAATAAATGGTGTTAGATGACATTATGTCGTTTCTCACCCGCGATCCGGATCTGAAACATTGTTGCCTCCTTCAGAAGTTTCTTTTGGAAGACCACACAAGTTTCACTCCTCTCGAACGCCGTCCCACCCATCATTGCTTCTCTAGAAAACAAACAACTACAACATATAGTCTAGGACTGGTGTCTTTTTATTTCTTTCACATCTTCCACTCACTACTCCCCCCAATTGTGGAGATATCTATAGAAATTTTTTTACAATTACAAACAGTCTGAAGCGGTTTCTATGCAACGATCAGTTCAAGAGAATAAGCTGATTCCGACTAACCTTGAGCTGCTTTGTATTGTCAGGCTAGTAGCCCTTGGTTATAAGAAACCAAACTTTCAACAGCTGAATGGCCAAGTAAGTGTGTAAATGCTTCGCAGTTGACTGTTTCTAGAGCCAATTAATCGCAGACATAATGACCGGTGAACAAAAGCTAAGCAGTAATTCACCTAGGGGTCTCAGAAGAAGCGGTAATATTACAAAACCCTTTCTGTGTAAAAAAGATGGTCTGTTCATCGTCGCCACGATATAAACAGTAACCAGGTGAAACAACACACATTGTAAAACACAATACAATACATTATTTAAATTATCAGTAGCCAGATCCAAGTGTTTTGAGAACAGTATTATGGGGGACAACCACAGCTGTTGGTCCACTTGAATAAAACTCTGGTTAATTTCTAATTTACCACACTACTTCAACATTAAATTATCATCTACATGGCAGTTTTACTTTCTGCAACAAACCAAAAGACTTCTGACAACACTCACTTCTTACTTTTTCTGAACTGCACTCATTTAGTACACAAGCGGAGACTGAAAAAGTATTACATTTGTTCGTCCCAACAGATGCATTATACCGGAGAGAACACAGAATGCCTAATAAATACAGATAAGCAGCGAGTGTGTTACTCTTGAGACGGAAATATTTCTACGAGCAATTCCACGACAATTAAACACAGGGTCCTCTGAAAACAATAACTTAAGTTCATTGGCCTCACTATATTGTTCGGCTGAAAACATGTGGACAACTACGCCTGGTTACCGCTTATGTAAATCAACAAAACATAAAAATCCCGATACCAGACTTTACAGTGAGGCATCTCCTTGAGAGGCAGAAGATTTCAACGTCAGACACCTCAAGTGCTAAGACAATAGGAATTCGTGGCTCGCTTAGATCGACACCAGTGGTTACAGTTATGAAACAAGGAAGGGATTAAACGAGATATAAATATCATGGAACTGATTCATTGATTCCACTGCTCAACATTCGACTACCCGACCTTGGGTGTGAACTACCCTCTACTAAAAATATTTCGCCAGATATTACTACCCTCATCATTGACAAATTCAGGTTGCTGCACGTGATTACCAAATAATGTTTCGTCTATCTTTTCAAAGAACTAAGACTGGTAATTCTGCCAACTCACGGTGATTGCAGAGAAAAAAATGATATTTAGCAAAAGTAATGACATTTTCAACGTTTACATAATATTACTGAAGTTATTAAATCACAAAAAAGGGAAAGACAAAAATATTACATAAAATAGCGGTTGACCGCTGCTGGGGGGCAAGTCTGTACACAAAACATTATAATCATCCACGTAACATAATGAAAATAAACTAAAAAGGAATGAATTCGGAAACTTTTATGCAGTTAAACTAGCTTGTTGCATTACTGGGTCTGGTCATAAAATACAGTATCAACACCAAACCCGCAACAATAGCAGCTAGAGTAGGAAGAACAATTCTTTTGACTTTGTCAGGTATTTCCTGCATATCTTTCCTCCGTTGCAGTTTGTCCTTTTTCGTCTCTTTAGTAGTACCACCCTTCAACTTCCTCATGGTAAGATATTAACTATGCACCGTCCAAATTTAAAATGCCACCTTATTACGTAGCACATACACTCTCAGATAGGTGATACGAGCATGAGACAACAATCAAACAACTACAACCATTGATAGATTGGGAGGATGGAAATCTTCGTTCGTTATCTCCATTGAGAACCATCTTACATGCGTATACAATAGGGCCTTAACCTGACAATGGTGATCATACAATATCTACATTAGGAGCCAGTGCAAGCCGAAGTGAGTAATTTTGTGTATGCTTCTTGATGGTCAGGGAGCGGTTCCTAGTCACTGGGTGGTTAATGCGTGGCCAACTCGGCTACAATTCTTCTATAGCTTTGATATTTGAATATTAGTTTGATATGAGGAGTACTTTTGGTCCACAATGTGGCATAACTGTGGTCCCTACTCTTGACATTCGTTTAGTATATTCGAAGATCACGGTTATAAAATCAATAAATAGGATGGTAAAAAGGGGAAGAAAGAAACGAATAGTTAAGTAAGTTATAATTGGCTAATGTCAAAAGAACAGGCTGTCTTGAATGGGTTTTGGAGGATCATAGGCACTTTCAAAACACTCGTTTGGGTCTTACACAATTTATCTTCTGCTTCTGGTGAACTGTTATTATTGCATATTTCCTTTATTGGATGATAGATACTGCAGATTGTCTTTCGTTGGTCCTTTCAGCGGCAGTGACACCTGGTTTTTTCACAAGTGCTTATTTCTTCGACATTTCTTATCAGTGGATGGTTACAATTTTTCCTGGTAGTGGCAGCGAAAGTGATTTCTGCCGACAGCAGCGGATGTAAAACTGTCAAAAAACTAAGTGAGACTTCGTTTTTCTTGTCTCCAAGAGACCATAAGTCTGTGTAGTGTGAAATTCATAGTATATTCAGTTTGGATGATTGTAAACAGTTCTACCACCCATTACTTCACGAATTGAAAGACTCCATATCACGGCAGATGATCAGCTGGAAGAAGCTAAATGTGGCTAAACAGAATATCGTTAAGCGATTACATACCTGAGGCCAGTATATGTACAACTAAATGCGGTATGAAGTGTTTAATACCCCTTTGATGGAGGAGGAGTTCACATACCACCAAGACACTTCTAGGTTAATTTTTCTTCGCAGCGGTGGATTACGTCAGCTATGAAGAACAATTGTAAATCTTATTTAACAAATAAGCGAAACAAAATACTAGTTAAAAGATTTGCAGTGCACATTGTACCTTTGAACTTTTGTTTAAACTGACTCACCCACGGTGATCCACGTTTTATCTTTTGAGTTGTGAGTCTTCCGTACGTTCATTGGTTCGCTCTCTTGTTGTGCTCTCTTTCTGCACACTCTCCGAGCCTACCTCCAGCAACGTCTGCAGCTAAGTTGTACAGTCACTTTATTTATTAAATCTGTTATTCAGTTACGTTAAATACAACTCATACTAAGAATTCTTTCCATTGTTAGCTTTTAAACTTTGATTGAGTTAATCAGTACTTACACGTTAGGTAGAGTACTGGTAAAGTCATAAGACGGTGAAGTTTTTAGTAAGTGTGGTGATATCGAAGACTATCTTAAGTCTAGCTTCAACACTTACAAGTGGTGAGCCCGTTTTCACCGTTTTCCGCCATAGTAGCTTAACGTGTTAACAATTCTTTTTACGTACCGTTTATTTTGTTATTTTTTTTCTTTCACGCACGGTTATAAAGATTTGATTTGTTTTCTTTGTACTTATATTGGTTTTTTTATCACCTTGTTAATATTGTGTCCTGTGTGCAAGATGGCTGACAACGGTTCTGCGTCAGAGATGGCTATAACGCTGCAACTCCCCGCCTTCTGGACACATCGTCCAGCTGCATGGTTTAATCATATAGAGGCTCAGTTTGCCATTAGACACATACACTCACAAGAGACCAAAGTAAACCACGTGATTGTGAGCCTACCCGAAAGTGTCATAGACGAGGTGGCTGACGTTCTCGCAGATCCGTCTCCGGATCGGTACGAGCGGCTCAAACAGGCGTTAATTCAACGAGTCGCACTTACTGACCAACAGAAAGTGCAGGAACTTTTCCGCGATGTTCAGTTAGGTGACCGCAAGCCCTCACAAATGTTGAGGCAGATGAAGCAGCTAGTGGCGGACTTTAAAATTGACGAGGTTTTTCTCAAACAACTTTGGCTTCAAAGATTACCTCAGGCAGTCCAGGGTATCTTAGCACCGATCTACAAGTACCCCTTACAGGAGATAGCCGAGGCAGCTGATAGAGCTGTGGAGGCCATCAATCCTAAAATTGGCATTTCCGCAACAGTAACTGCTGCTCCCGCTCAGACTAAAGATTCGTCTGACGGGGGGTCATCAAGCTTTGACGCGGTGGCCCATATAGCCAAGCTATACGAGGAGATCTGTAGTATACGACAGGAGATGAACTCCAGGAGTCGTGCACGCAGTCCCTCGAGTTCGCGTAGTAGTAGACCCTTGTCACGTGCTAGCAGCAAGCGCCGACAGTCCCGAAGTAACCAGCCTGGAGTGTGCTGGTATCATCGACGTTACGGAGCAAAAGCCCAAAAGTGCACTCGCCCGTGCACCTTCGATGTTCAACAATCGGGAAACTAGCAAGCCAGCACGTACTGGCGACTAACGTCGCTGGCGAACCACTCTCATGTCGCCTCTTCTATGTTACCGACCGTAACACTGGGATACGCTTCCTAATTGATACCGGAGCAGAGGTCAGTGTAATCCCACCCACAGTAGAGGAGCGCAGGCGGCCAATGTCTCTTCAACTACGAGCCGCAAACGGTTCGCCAATTGCTACGTTCGGCAGGCGCTTTATAGATCTTAACATCGGTTTGCGTCGTTCACTTCGTTGGGTCTTCCTGGTGGCAGACGTTACCACAGGTATAATTGGCATGGATCTATTGCAGCACTACCAATTACTGGTAGATACAGGTAATCATAAGTTAAGAGATCCTGTCACAAACCTCTCCGTCAGCGGTATCGTCACACAAGGCCCAGCCCTCAGCCCTGTATATGCCACACCCACTAGCACTGGTCCTTATTCGCATATACTGCAGTCTTTTTCAGATTTGTTCAAACCTAGCAGCGGCCTGCCATGTGCGACTTCCAACGTCACACACCATATTGTCACTACTGGCCCGCCAGTTTTCGCAAAGCCGAGGCGACTATCCCCAGAAAAACTAAAGGTTGTCAAAGCGGAGTTTGAGCATATGCTAGAAATGGGGATTATTAGGCCATCCAGCAGCCCGTGGTCCTCACCGTTGCACCTGGTACCTAAGAATAACGGTTTAGATTGGCGTCCTTGTGGCGACTACCGCAGACTAAACGCACAAACTGTTCCCGATCGCTACCCTGTCCCTCACATACACGATTTAACCGCCTCACTCAAGGGAGCTCGAGTATTCAGCAAACTGGACCTTACACGGGCTTACTACCAGATTCCCGTCGACCCCGAGGATATACCTAAGACTGCTGTGATTACACCGTTTGGCCTGTTCGAGTTTCTTCGAATGCCTTTTGGCTTACGGAACGCTGCCCAAACCTTCCAGCGTTTTATACATGACGTTTTGCGCGGGCTTGATTTCGCCTTTGCCTATCTGGACGATATCTTGGTAGCTAGTCCAGATGAAGCCACTCATCAACTTCATTTGCAGACAGTTTTCCAAAGACTTGTGACACACTCCCTCACACTCAACTTGCCGAAGTGTCAGATTGGAGTCACTTCCCTGAATTTTTTGGGACATAGGATAGACAAAGATGGAATTTATCCGTTACCTGACCGGGTAGAAGCTATTCAAAACTTCCCTCTACCCACTTCTCCCAAGGCACTACGCACTTTTCTCGGGATGGTTAGTTACTACCGTCGCTTTATCCCACAGTGTGCTCATATCGTGACCCCCTTGACTGATATGCTTAAAGGGAAATGCAAGTCTTTGGTGTTCACTAAGGAAGCCTCGACAGCTTTTGCAGCTATCAAGAAAGCTATTGCTGACGCCACAATGTTGGTCCATCTAGATGTTCAACTTCCAATCAGCATCTCCGTAGATGCCTCTAATACTGCGATCGGAGCCGTCCTACAACAGCGTATGGCTAATGTATGGCTACCGATTGCTTTCTTTTCACGTAAACTTACCGCATGCGAATCTCGATACAGCACATTCGGTAGGGAACTTCTCGCTGTCTACGCTGCTGTCAAGCATTTTCGTCACTTCGTGGAAGGCCGGCAATTTACGGTATTTACCGACCATAAGCCATTGACGTACGCCCTCCACACTACTTCAGACCGGTATTCACCGCGAGAATCACGCCATTTAGACTATATTTCCCAGTTCACTTCTGATATCCAGCACGTTTCTGGATCGGATAACGCGGTAGCAGACGCTTTGTCTCGCGTATGTGCTACGTCCGTACCACCAACCATCGATCTTCATAAAATGGCCGAACTCCAACTGAACGATTTGAACTTAGAACACCTGTCAAATAAAACCTCACTGAAGATAGAACGCGTCCCCTTGCTAAACAGTGAGGCAACTATACTTTGCGATATGTCAACTGGTACTCCTCGACCGATTGTTCCCACGTCTTTACGCCGAACTGTGTTTGAGTCACTCCACAACCTCTCCCATCCTGGCATACGAGCAACGGACAAGTTGATTTCTGCGAGATTTGCGTGGCCCGGTATGAACCGTGATGTGCGTCAATGGACACGTGCTTGTGTGCAATGCCAACGTGCTAAAGTCACCAAGCATAACATCACGCCGTTGGGGACGTTTGCGACCCCAGACGCTCGGTTCCATCATATCCACCTGGATATAGTAGGGCCTCTGCCCCCGTCTAACGGCTGCTCGTATTTACTCACATGTGTGGATCGTTTCACACGTTGGCCGGAAGCCATTCCGATACCAGATGTAACGGCTCAAACCGTCTGTCGTGCCTTCATGGAAGGCTGGGTTGCCCATTTTGGATGTCCCGCAACTGTCACTACCGACCGCGGACAACAATTCGAATCCACAAGCTTCAAAGAATTGTTAGAGATGCTGGGATGCAAACGCATTCGCACAACCGCGTATCATCCCGCGGCAAATGGCCTAGTAGAACGTTTCCACCGTCAACTCAAAGCTGCGTTGATGGCAGTGGACAACAGTAAGTGGACAGATTCGCTACCACTGGTCCTGCTTAGCATCCGGGCTACGCTTAAGGGGGATCTGCAGTGCTCGCCAGCTGAATTGGTGTACGGTACCACCATGCGTTTACCAGGCGAGCTAATCGCTCCCGAAACTTTCGAGCCAAATTTCCCGATACCACCCGTTACGCTCAGCAACTTAAAAGTTTTATGCAGCGACTCCGACCAGTTTCCACACGCACTCAGAACCGAAAGGTTCAGGTTGATCGGCGACTTGATGACTGTACACACGTTTTCGTGCGTCACGACGCCATACGAAAGCCATTACAACCACCGTATGACGGGCCTTTTAAGGTCCTTAGTCGTAAAGATAAATTTTTCGTTATTGACCGATGCGGCCGCCCAGACACTGTCAGCATAGACAGACTTAAAGCGGCATACACTGAAGAACCTTCACCCTCCCCATCGGCTCAATCAAATAGCCCCACTGAACCTAGTCCTTGTCCAGACTCAACTACCTCACCTCCAGTGGTGAATGATGATTCTCCTACCGTCACCAGTAAGACCCCTGTCACACGTGCTGGTCGACGTGTTCACTGGCCCAAGAGGTTCGTAGAATTCTTTCACTGAACTAATCCATAGGTAATGCTACTAGTGATTTTTTATTCCTTGTCACAATTTCTTATTCAATTCTGCTATATTTAATCTATTTGGTCCCGCTTCTGGGAGTAGTCGTTTTAACCCTCACTAATCCTTTTAATCTTTATCTCTCGTTACAGAGGACCAGCAGCAGTTTTTTTTACCCCTAATTTTTCATCTATTTCATCTCAATCTACTCGCTAGATCAGTTGGCTTCTCATGTCATCTTGTAACCCACACCAAAAGAGGAATTATGAACAGTATATTACCTTTCACTGCCCATTTTCTTCCAAAAAAAATTATTATTATTAAAAAAAATTTTTATAAAAAAAAAATATTAAAAAAAAGAAAATAAAAAAGTAAAAAAATGTAAAATAATAATAAATAAACAAAAAATTTTTTTAAATAAAAAAAGATTATTTAAAAAAAAAACTTCCACTGTATAGTTAAATGGACAGATATACATATTTTTGCGCATAAATGCTTCACTTCTATGCTGTACATAGTAATCCGCTCAATTTATTTTCACAGCCTGTACTATATTCCTTCGGGTTTATGCCCTCCTGCAATTCATTTATTTTGTGAACCGTACTTATAAACATTATGCATCATCTTAGTATGCACTTAGCAACATGAACAAAGTAATTTTGGTAATGATAACTACTCATAGCTATTGGTTATGTACTAACTTCTCTGTAATTTTATAAGTTCTCACAGGGTAGAAACTTCCTTTGTTTTATCTCATTCTAACGTACTACTTCCAAGTTGCACCACTTTTCCTCGCATTGATTTCGCACAAGCTTTTGTAGTACCTTTACACCGATTTTGAAATCTTAACCTCTTCTCCCATTTTCTTCTGTTGTTTTTTTTACCCTGCTCCTTATCATACGCTGGTATAATGATTGCCTTTAACATGACTGCTAGGTTCTGTTGAAGCGGAGGAAGGGAGCATTGGTCTAATATGAAAGTTAGACATAATGAGTCACCTTCTTGCTACGACAGCCTCGGCGCCAGAGGTTTACCATCAAACCTCCACATAAGTAAGCTTGTAATAGTGCGGAATTAAAAAAAAATTAATCGATAAATATCAATACAATAAAAAAATACTAAAAAAAAGATTAATAAAAATATGAAAGATAAAAAAAAGAAAAAAAAAAATTTAAAAAAACACCAGACCGCAGAAGCTTACAACCACACAAGGCACCAGCGTCATTTCTTATCATATTCCGTCTTACTTCACTAATCATGTACATACCACTTCCAACTTACCTTAATTTTTTTGCCTTTTCTTTTGCTTTCTTTCCTTTCGGTAAAATTTCTTTTTTTACTATTCCTATTTTCAAACCTTCTCATTCACTCATTGCTATTGTGCCAAGCCATCCTACTTTTGTATATCGAAGCTTGCTGGTTTCCCACCAACCTTCTAGGGGGGGATAACCTGTAGTGCACATTGTACCTTTGAACTTTTGTTTAAACTGACTCACCCACGGTGATCCACGTTTTATCTTTTGAGTTGTGAGTCTTCCGTACGTTCATTGGTTCGCTCTCTTGTTGTGCTCTCTTTCTGCACACTCTCCGAGCCTACCTCCAGCAACGTCTGCAGCTAAGTTGTACAGTCACTTTATTTATTAAATCTGTTATTCAGTTACGTTAAATACAACTCATACTAAGAATTCTTTCCATTGTTAGCTTTTAAACTTTGATTGAGTTAATCAGTACTTACACGTTAGGTAGAGTACTGGTAAAGTCATAAGACGGTGAAGTTTTTAGTAAGTGTGGTGATATCGAAGACTATCTTAAGTCTAACCTCAACACTTACAGATTTATATGGCAGCTCTAAAGACTCTGTAGTGGTAAACAGTTCCCTAAAATTATTGGCCACAGCATCCATCACTGATCATTGGATGCTGACCCTCACCGTGTAAGTCAACTTGTTTAGCTGAAGGCTGCAGGTCAAGCATCCACGCCATTTGATACTCCACCGTATCACGTTCATTCGTTCGGGCACGATACCTAGCTAGCTAAGCAATTATCTCGCACTCCCATTCGGTCCTGAAATACATCTCGTAATTTGGACGATCATTTCTCGTGTTTTGGTTGGCGTTTGGTTTACGCGGAAAGAATACTATAGAAGTCGTCGGTATTGGATCTTGCATTAGTATACTTCGTCCTGTCCGTGAACGTCAGTAGATTCAGCCTCTACAACTGTCAGCCTGTGGATCTTGAGGCTGGTGTTGTCGCCAGAAGACCTATAGAAAAAACTCGGAGTCCTATAAACTCCAACCAACCTGAGAATATCAGGAGACATACTGGTGATTCAGGGACTGTTCACTGTTCCACTAACAATGAACCAAACCGACGAGACAAATACGGTACAGATAGTTACAGAATAAGAAGTTACAGCTACGAAACGTTATGGATTCAAATAGTTCAGCTCCAAATCTTTGTAAATAAATACCAGTGAATGAGTTCATTATCTACTAAAACATGCGCCACAGATGTTGTCTGGAAGGAAGACGACACCTTCACAATTAAATCAACCATTCAGAGAACACAACTAATTATAATAATGTGTATTCTCATATAAACATATAAATTTACATGAAAATGCACGCCATTTTTACAGGCACGATCAAGTATGATATAATATCAAATCGTTGATTGTCTACAAGTTAATAATGTTTCAACAGTTAAATATTTGATATATATACAAATACACTCATTGTCTGAACCAGGCTGTAAAGTTATTGAATTGTACAGTTGTCCTCCAGGTTGAGCGGGAAAATCGACTTCGTTTCGTTTTCATCCCGTGGTTGTCGGCATACGATAACCAAACAATATTGAGGTAAGTACAACGTTTACAAGGGATTGAAAGCTGTTTTAGAAAAGTAAAAGTGCTAAGGTGAATCAATAAAGTGCAATGAAATAAATAAGTGCAAGTATCACCAATCAATGCATTAATAAAGAAAACTCCCTAGGCTGACAACGTTCATTTGCAATGTATAATGCTTCCTGTACAGTTTGTACTATCATGATGTCCACTTTTGGTTTTAATACATTTTTCCTCATGCCGGTTTTTTTAATTTATACCTTTTTGTGCATTTGGTTCGCAACCGTACCCTACAGAGAATAGGAATAGAATAAGTGGAATCAAATTCATAAAGAGCTATAAAATGTTAGGTTTAATGGGATATAATGAGGATCAAGTAAAGACGTTATTAGAAAATAAATGAGATAAGACATTGTGAAGTGATATTTAAAGATCCGACAATGGACAGCAAGTTAGTTTATAAGATGCCCCATAAATCTGTGCAGAGCCCACATGGTCGCATCTCGACAATAGGCTGAGTGAATGGTATATATTTAAAGGTAGAAGCATGATCTGTTTAGGCGTTCATTATTATCTTTTTCAAGATAAAGATCTAACCCCCCATAAAAATCGGAAAAATCCCGAGCCGTCAAATTGTATATTACTGTTCCTGCAGAATGGAGCGATTCACCTTACTGATCAGCTAACGCCACCGTCCCTCTTTAAGTATAAGTATACTTCGATTGAACACTGGTAATCAGTGTGATGTGTCTAGTCCCCTGTTTAGTGCAGAGGGACTTCTGCCGGTCGGGTTTTCAACGTGGCCACCATTCTAGGTAATTTCTTTGACTGTAGCACTGAGTGGCGTGGCTTTAAATTTCGAAAGGGACATGAGTTCTTTCAAGCTTTCAGACAGGCCCCGCTGACTGGGGAGTGCCCACTAGCACAAAACCTAGGTCGAAGGCTCCCTGGCGATCGCCTCCAACCATCTAATGTCATCAGACATTGGTGTAATTCACAACAATACTTCTGATAGAATTGCTTCCGTCTTCTGCTGCTCGGCAAGCAACTAGATCACAGTAGGGATTTTAATCTCTGGAGGAGGCGCGACCGCTTTGAATATACCAGGTTACTGGACAGTCATTCAACATTTACAGTATTGACAACTATTTTGTGTTGGAGGTTTAGCTATTCAGATACCCCCTCTTCCGAAAGCGCCCGATGATTTCATGTATCATTTCTTAGAAGTGTCACTCAGTTAGTACTGTGTTAGGGGATGAAAGAAATTCGTCAACTCAATTGAACCCCGGCTGTTTCACCATCAACGACCAATTTCCTGATCCGTGTGGATTGAAACACCTGATGAGGAATATAATTTCAAGGGACAAGAGCCCTGCAGCTCCGTTGTAGTGTGATTGCCTGCAAGCATACTGTCTTCAATGCATCGTCAACAAGTACACCTCTCGGAAGCAGCAAGTGTTATATTCTCCCTCCGCTAGTTGTGGCAGTGTTAGTGGAAGTATGCCAACCAGGTGAGATGGGCCAGACTAAAAAGTCAACAGGCAGTGTGGCTAGCGCTCAGGTCTAGTGGGATTGATAGCTAAAAATCAGTCGTGAGCACCATATTTAGTCGAGATCAACTAGAAGCGATGCAAATTTGTGCAAGCAGCCTAACTAATCAGTTTTCTAGACCACCGCCAATTAGAAGGACTTACGGGCAAGTTTTAGTTATAATACGCAGTACATTTGGACGACTGATAAATAAATGCACCAAAAACATCCGCCTGAAAGTCAACTTTAGTCATAAAATGATGTGAATTGTGTAAGTGATACGCCAAATAGCTAGTCGTAATCCTGATGCTTTGAACCGATTCGGTTGTTTGAAGTGAGCTGTCAGGAAGGCAGTTTGTCAATGGAAGTGAACATTGAACGTTGGTTCATTGGCCTTGGTCGCTATTGGTGAGCAACTCGAAAGCGCGAATGGTTCAGTCGTTTACAGGTTGGAAGAAGACGAAAGAAAACGGATAAAAACTTTGTACTAACCCTCGATTTTAACTGCCAAATAATACAACTTCCTTCTTACAATCACTAGTGTTTTGGAGTTAAAGTCGAGAATCAGTCGTAGTATTTATCGGTTCGGAGCGTCTTCGTAACAATAGGAACTTAGAGTTAAGTTCCTTGACACAGTTTGATAGGCTGTGAACGACTCAGATCTTGCTTGCGGTTATAATAATAATGTATATTTTCATATAAACATATAAATTTACATGAAAATGCATGCCATTTTTAAAGGCACGATCAAGTATGATATAATATCAAATCGTAGGTTGTCTACAAGTTAATAATTTTTCGACAGCTAAATATTTGATACATATACAAAATATACTCATTGTCTGAAACAGGCTGTAAAGTTATTGAATTGTACAGTTGTTCTCCAGGTTGAGCGGGAAACTCGACTTCGTTTCATTTTAAACCCGTGGTTGTAAGCATACGATAACCAACCAATATTGGGGTAAGTACAACGTTTACAAGGGATTGAAAGCTGTTTTAGAAAATTAAAAGTGCTAAGGTTGGATCCAACTAGATACAACGTTCATAGTTACTGATTGGTTATCTATTTTTCCAAGCGTGGGCTTTGACTATTCCACCCACAGACTCTTCAGTCGAGCCCACCCATTCTCTTGACCAATCCGCTCCTGACAGCCCCAGCCAATGAACGGAGAACACAACATCGACGGTTATTCAAAGGTATGTTTACTAGCGATGGTGTATATAGAGACTACGGAGATTCGCGACCTAATAACAACTCAACAGTAGAGCAGCTGTTCACTGGTTCCGTTTGACCACCAGGTTTTAGTTTTCGCAGATAAACATGGCTATTGCTGAAGATAAGGCGTCTGAGTTTCGGTCAACTTGACCAGCCACTTTTAATCCTTGCAGTGAAGTGAAGTCACAGGACACATCTGTGAATAGTTATCCTCAGGGTTGGAGATAAATGAATTTTCCGGTTCATATCAGCTGCGGTATAAATGTTTCCTTATTCAGAAACCCACACGTATTCACTTAGCCAGGTTGATTCTCATGCATAATGCTTCGCTTTATTATTTTGTTCTGCTGGACTGTTGACAATGAGGTCCCGTCTTTGATATTATTGATGTTTAATCTGATGAATCCAGGGAGAGGCTGGTTTTCTTCGAACTGTCTGTGAGGAAATTATTTTGTTCCATTCCAATTTTGTTGAAAGAATTTCTGACCAATTTTGTTGCAAGCACTGTCGTTGGTTTCCACTTATTTTATCTGTACGTTTAGTTAACTATCTTCACCATATGGTACCTATTTCTCACTACGGCAATAGGTGGGCTCTATAGCCACCCAGCGGCATCATTAAGGCATTTAATATCTTCGATATCACCCAATACCACCCAATCCCATCACAGAATACACACCTTAAGTTGTTTGCCGATATTGTGTGAAGAGAGTTTTTAATTGTGGGTGGCCCATTAAATTTTGGCAGACTATATGGAAGGACTTAACAAACCTGTGTGTTTGTTGTTTCTCGATTTCTTTTCTGAGTTCAGACAAAAGTACACAAGGGTAACACAGAGTGTTTTGCCACACACCCACTGTAAATATCATTGAAATGAATAACCCGTGCTAGCTAATGGAATGAAAAGCACCCTTCACGTTCCTTGTATAGTGGTAATATTTTTAAAAAGATAGATGGAGAAATAGCAGTGGAACGGTGAAAGACAAGACACCTGGTAACGAGATTTTAGTCTGGAATTAAAAGTTATAAGAATATTGTCATTAGCACAGATCTTCCATGTTGTGATACTTCTCTCCTTCACATTGTATTTCTTTGTTTTCGCTTCGTGTTCTGCCGCAACACTGGTTCATTTGGGTTGAAGATATACGCTATAACCTATTATATTTTCCGTGCCTCAGGTTTTCTCTTTCATTGGCTAGATCAGTTGCGGTCAACTGGATATTTGATTCATCCTCGGTAGGTGCTGTTTTGTGTGGTTGTGTTATGCGTCGTTTGCAAGCAACTTTGACGGATATAGATGTAAGATTTGACTGGTCTAACATTGTTACAGTGTTTTTCATACAAAGACAGTGCTTATTTTGTTATAATAATAATTTTTATTTCTGTAACAGAAACCAGCCATTTTTACAGGCATGAACATATGTACACTTATGAAAACTTATAGAATATATAATATGATTTGTTAATTTAGAAATAATTTGAATACTGGCAATTGTGAGAGAAACATTTAAAATGAAGTGTACAAATAAGGAAATAGATATAGCGTCAAATCTAAACTGTGATTGAAAAAAAATACATGTCAATTTCACGCGGGAATCATAAATGATTGCGTTAGTTGGGAAGGTAAGTAGCATTTCTGTACAGGTGCTGACGTGATACATAAGAGATGCAGAATAAACAGTAATTATCAGCAAATCATTCAGAAAGTGTTTCAAAGTCTATTAAAGTTTAAATTCACCTGTAAGTACATCATATTTGTGACATTTGCAGTTGTTTATGAGACCCACTTTGAACTTGTCAGCAGATTTTATAATACCGATGATCCCGTTATTCACCAGATGGGCTAGCAATATCACGAATAAGTAGAGAATTGCAGCGCTGTATCAGTACCTTCGTTGGAAGCAGTATCTTTGAAAAGAGAAGAAGGCACAAGAAAACCGGCAGACAGGTGCAGAAGTATATAAAAGGTGTTAACAATTCAAAATATATAACAGGCGTGGGGTTCATCATTCTTTATTGATTTTTTTCAAGAAATATCATTTTCCCGATATTTTACAGTCTTTTCTGCGAACAATTAGCCTAAAGTGAAAGACAGGTGATAATTTCACCTACTTACGAGGTTTAAAAGGAGTTAAATACAAAAGTCAGAGTGCGTGAGCTATGTAAAAGAAAAGCGAGGGCCTAGTAATATATGTTTTTCTGAAGTATACAGTTCGGTGTCCTTCTGAAGTAGCGGACTCATACCATTTACTTTCATTCGGGAGTTTGCATTTAAACTTCGGCTCTAGGCAATTTTCAACTTCTATTTCTTTTTTCATTATTATTTTTTACTTTTTTATTTATTCCCATTTTGCAAAAGCCATTCGAACTCAGGAGCTTTAGCAATAGAGTGCTGTCCCACAGATAAGGGTGGTTCACATATGTCCCCACCATCATAAACGCTGACTAGAAGTCTAAACCCTCCCATCTTTTTTGTGTAAGGCCCTGGCGGTATGCTCCATTTTTTTAAATAATATATTTTATAATTTTTTTAATTTCTGTTGCAATATGCCACAAACTTTTTGTTTTCCAAATATTCACTCGTCGACTTACTCAAATTTATGGTATGAATGACTACTTTCAGAAGAACATCATGTATGTTTCATCTTTTACAGCATTTTTGGAGACGAAAAATGTAAGGAAGAAAAGCTATCTGAGTCTTAATTTTAGATTTAAATTCATTTAATATATAATTCAAATTATAGTCACTACTACAAATAATAAAGTTATCATCTATATACCTTTTATACATTTCAAAAGTTTGGATTGTTGACTTCAACTGATCTTTTTCTAGAATGACCATAAAACAGTCTGCTAGGAGAAAACTCAAGGAGAATCCATTGCAATACCATCCATCTCTCTGTAGATTGTTTCATTGAAAGTAAACTGTACATTCAATGCACATCTCAAAAGTAGTTCTTTCAAATCTGTATTGGGTATCCCAATATTCAACTTGTTGCCTTCAATATATTTGCACATAAAACATATATTCTGTGTCAGTGGAACGTTCATAAGTAGTGATTTTACATCTAAAGACAACATATGTTTATTCGAAGCATTTCTACCCTGTACACATTCGACAGATTTGAAGGTGTCACGAGGGGAATGCAGAGATAGTTGCCCCCTGACAGGTTCAAGGATTTCAGCTAAGGGGATCCAGAGATATACAGGATATGGCTAGCTTTATGTATCCTTGGTAGAACATAGAGGCTCGGTATTAAATGTCTGATTTCTGTCATACAGAAATAATTTTATCCAATTGTAGAGGGGGTCGCGTATCCCTAGTGAGCATAGCCTACCGACTAACAGACTATGTGGGACTCTGTCGAAGGCTTTCCTTATATCGAAATAGAGGAAATTCACTAGTGGCAGTGTATACAAGCACAAAGATATCCACAAGGCTACATGGGTGTCACCAGACGGGCAAACCAAAAACCAAATCGACTTCATCTCAATCTCAAGGAAGTGGAGGCGCAGCCTACTGGACACAAAAGCAAGAAGAGAGCAGACGTTGGCTCAGACCACTATCTCGTTCAAGGGACAATCCAAATCAAATTAAAAGCTTTCAGGGAATCAGGAGCTGCAGATAGACCAAAATCCAAGTTCAACACTCAAAAGCTGAAGGACCAGGCTACAAAGGACATCTTCATTGCAAGCATAAAGGACAAAGCCGAGATACAAATCAACACCAGCGAAAAAGTCAGCGTCGAAAAGCACTGGAACAACTTGAAAACGGTGTGGAGTCAAACCTGCATAGAAATTCTAGGCAGAAAAAAGAGACAGGACAAACAGTGGCTCACTACGGACACTTGGAAACTAATAGAAGAGAGAAGGACAGTGAAACAAAAGATTATCCAGTGCACTGACGAGCAACAAAAACAGGAGCTGAATGCAAGCTACAATACACTGAACAAAAGAGTGAAGAAGAGCGCCAGGGAAGACAAAAGAAAATATTATGAAACCATGGCAAACGAAGCAGAACAAGCTGCAGGCAAAGGAGACCTCGCCACACTCTACCGAACAACTAGGCACCTTTCGGGCAAAAGTTCGACACAGATAATAATAAAAATAGTATATTCTCATTTTGTACATGAGAGACGCCAGTTTACAGGCATCATCAATATGATAAATTACATATACGATTAGCAATCATAATTAATAATAATGTTTTAATAAAATACACATTTTTCCGGCTTGTGTAGGACACCAAATATACAGTCATGGGTAAGCATTATTTAAATTTCAAAAATTCGGTTTATAGTTAAGTTACATGGTTGCTGGCGTTTTTGTCTTAGGTCTGTGGGAACAATATGATAACCAGTCATTCAATGGAGCACATCATGAAATATAGGAATATTGTCTTCGCATTAACAAAAAACCCAAGTATGTTTTGGATGGATTAAAAATACTTGGGGAAAAATAAAGCTTGAAGTTATTCCACAATATAACTTGGGTGTTTACAAATCCGAATCTTATTTTTGATTTGATTTATATCCAAATTGAGTAATAAGGAAGAATCGTGACGTTGTATTACAAATAGATACTTTTCCATTGGTATAAGAGTATATTCCACAAATGTAAACCAGGTTGCGTCGTGGAGAAAGTTAATTCGTTATTAACCAGGCAAAGTTTGGTTGTTCTTTCTGACATTAGAGTCAGTCGGAACAGTCTGCTATAAAGTCTGTTTGTGTAGCACATAAAGAGATATAGAAATATTGTCTTCGCATTAACAAAAAACCCAGACATCACATGAATGTAATACAGATATATGGGAAAAATAAAGCTTGAAGTCAATTCTCTTATATAACTTTGTTGTGAACAGCACCCTTGGCTTAAAGATTATTGATGTATTATGTTGAGATCAGTGATATATTTATTCCATTTTTCAGCAGTCTTATCGTAGTTTCATAACAGGAAAGAAATTTGATCGTGGAGGCGAAAATTAGATAAGGTCATGTCGGGTTGTTTTACTGCATCAAATGGTCCCGAGGTCGATTCCAGAATTCCCCATTTGCGCCATTTGTGTCTGCATGGCGGACTGTACTCGTAAGTTGAGTAAAATGTTGAAAACCAGTTGCTTCTTTATTTCAGATCATGAATACTCATTTACATCGTGTCCGCCAGCTTCTTTAAATGGTAGAATTGGATCGTTCCTGGAATTTGAGTGATTATGGGATAAATGGTTTGGAATTAATCATAGCAGTTAGAATACAGTTAAACATGCAGAGAAGTACTTTTGATTCAGCAACCGGTGAATTTTTTATTCTTTTCGATCTAGTACCAGAATAACTGCGAACCATTCCATTCAATATGTCGAATAAGGCACGCAGGAGGAGATCATTACCATGGAATGAGTCAACTTGATCTGAGATGCAGCTTTCAGCATGTTTTCGTTATATCATAGATATCCAGGTTTATTGGCGCTGTAGAGGCAGTGATTTGGATTATGACGTATTCTACAAAGTCTCCGTGCCCATTTGAAGTATACATGTGCTTTGAAAGGATTACTTTGTTGGCTCCTACCCCCACTGAGTGTTAACAACAGCTGCTGTGGGTTTATGTATTTCCTCGCCTTTTTGGATAAAACATCGCCGCATTCTTTTTGGGTAGGAGACCAGTTGGTGGATTATAAATGATATCCAAGTAACTTTTATCTTTTCATGTGGTGTTGCGGTAAGTTTCTACCTTGTTTTCTCATATTTCATTCGTATGTTGATTATGGTTCGCCCTTTGTATCAGGTAGACATAGTTTGATCGACTCTTGGTTGAATGGGTGTTATTGTCATGACTGCTGCTTTTTTGTCTGGAATTATAAATAGAGACAAAACAAACAACAGGTGTAGTCTCTGAGTTCATACATTAAATGGGCCTATGATTTCTGAAACTCTTACATGGGAATTACCATTGGTATCAATTACAAACTCACTTAGTGTGTCATTAAGTGCCTTTTCAAAGGAGGCCAATGTGCTTGCTAGTCGTATTTTCTCAGGTAGTTTGTTCCATATTTGGGCATACCTAATCAAGAAAAACTTTTGCCTGGTGGCTGTTTTACATGGTTCTATAGCCACTGTACCTTTAGTGTGCCTAAGGTTGTATCCTGTGTTACCTGAGGACCGAGTATAGTTAGCAGGGGTATACACTATTTGGTTAAGAAGCTTATAGAAGAGTAACAGATTTAGTCGCAGTCGCCTTAACCATAATGTTTCTAGTCCCAGGATTTCACATCTGGTAGAGTAGTTTGTGCCGTTATCGGTTCCGAGTACTTTTCGCGTGAAGTACCTCTGTACTCCTTCTACTTTCAGTTTGTCTTCTATGCGTGTACTGCTGAATATGAATGAGCAGTAATCTAGGAGTGGGCGCACACATACCTTGTACAGTAGTATTCTGGACTCGTTTCTGTAGAAGTTCCTGAGTAGGAAACCAATAAGCCTTCGTGATTTCGACACTTGATTCGAGATATGCTCTGAAAATGATAGATTGTGTGAATATTTCAGTCCTAGGTCTAGTACAGATTTGAGTCTGGGGATTTTGTGGCCCTGAATTGCTAGGTTGAGGTCAAGGTTGGAACAGCCTATGCAGAGCCATCCACACTTTTCAACATTAAACTCAAGTCTCCACGTGTCACACCATCTATCCATTTTTGCTAATTCTTCATGTATGGAGTTCATAGTTGGGCCGATATCTGTATTTGTGCAGGTATATGTCACCTTCAAGTCATCTGCATACAGTATTGGCTTGCCTATACTAAAACATTCACATATACTGTTTATGTATATAATGAAAAGAAGGGGTCCCAATACACTCCCCTGGATGACACCACTGCTGATTGGTCTAGGTCTGGAGGTCATTGAGCCAACTTTAGTTGTCTGATTCCTGTCATACAGAAATGATTTTATCCAATTGTAGAGGGGGTTGCGTATCCCTAGTGAGCATAGCCTACCGACTAACAGACTATGTGGGACTCTGTCGAAGGCTTTCCTTATATCGAAATAGAGGAAATTCACTAGTGGCAGTGTATACAAGCACAAAGATATCCACAAGGCTACATGGGTGTCACCAGACGGGCAAACCAAAAACCAAATCGACTTCATCTCAATCTCAAGGAAGTGGAGGCGCAGCCTACTGGACACAAAAGCAAGAAGAGAGCAGACGTTGGCTCAGACCACTATCTCGTTCAAGGGACAATCCAAATCAAATTAAAAGCTTTCAGGGAATCAGGAGCTGCAGATAGACCAAAATCCAAGTTCAACACTCAAAAGCTGAAGGACCAGGCTACAAAGGACATCTTCATTGCAAGCATAAAGGACAAAGCCGAGATACAAATCAACACCAGCGAAAAAGTCAGCGTCGAAAAGCACTGGAACAACTTGAAAACGGTGTGGAGTCAAACCTGCATAGAAATTCTAGGCAGAAAAAAGAGACAGGACAAACAGTGGCTCACTACGGACACTTGGAAACTAATAGAAGAGAGAAGGACAGTGAAACAAAAGATTATCCAGTGCACTGACGAGCAACAAAAACAGGAGCTGAATGCAAGCTACAATACACTGAACAAAAGAGTGAAGAAGAGCGCCAGGGAAGACAAAAGAAAATATTATGAAACCATGGCAAACGAAGCAGAACAAGCTGCAGGCAAAGGAGACCTCGCCACACTCTACCGAACAACTAGGCACCTTTCGGGCAAAAGTTCGACACAGATAATAATAAAAATAGTATATTCTCATTTTGTACATGAGAGACGCCAGTTTACAGGCATCATCAATATGATAAATTACATATACGATTAGCAATCATAATTAATAATAATGTTTTAATAAAATACACATTTTTCCGGCTTGTGTAGGACACCAAATATACAGTCATGGGTAAGCATTATTTAAATTTCAAAAATTCGGTTTATAGTTAAGTTACATGGTTGCTGGCGTTTTTGTCTTAGGTCTGTGGGAACAATATGATAACCAGTCATTCAATGGAGCACATCATGAAATATAGGAATATTGTCTTCGCATTAACAAGAAACCCAAGTATGTTTTGGATGGATTAAAAATACTTGGGAAAAAATAAAGCTTGAAGTTATTCCACAATATAACTTGGGTGTGTACAAATCCGAATCTTATTTTTGATTTGATTTATATCCAAATTGAGTAATAAGGAAGAATCGTGACGTTGTATTACAAATAGATACTTTTCCATTGGTATAAGAGTATATTCCACAAATGTAAACCAGGTTGCGTCGTGGAGAAAGTTAATTCGTTATTAACCAGGCAAAGTTTGGTTGTTCTTTCTGACATTAGAGTCAGTCGGAACAGTCTGCTATAAAGTCTGTTTGTGTAGCACATAAAGAGATATAGAAATATTGTCTTCGCATTAACAAAAAACCCAGACATCACATGAATGTAATACAGATATATGGGAAAAATAAAGCTTGAAGTCAATTCTCTTATATAACTTTGTTGTGAACAGCACCCTTGGCTTAAAGATTATTGATGTATTATGTTGAGATCAGTGATATATTTATTCCATTTTTCAGCAGTCTTATCGTAGTTTCATAACAGGAAAGAAATTTGATCGTGGAGGCGAAAATTAGATAAGGTCATGTCGGGTTGTTTTACTGCATCAAATGGTCCCGAGGTCGATTCCAGAATTCCCCATTTGCGCCATTTGTGTCTGCATGGCGGACTGTACTCGTAAGTTGAGTAAAATGTTGAAAACCAGTTGCTTCTTTATTTCAGATCATGAATACTCATTTACATCGTGTCCGCCAGCTTCTTTAAATGGTAGAATTGGATCGTTCCTGGAATTTGAGTGATTATGGGATAAATGGTTTGGAATTAATCATAGCAGTTAGAATACAGTTAAACATGCAGAGAAGTACTTTTGATTCAGCAACCGGTGAATTTTTTATTCTTTTCGATCTAGTACCAGAATAACTGCGAACCATTCCATTCAATATGTCGAATAAGGCACGCAGGAGGAGATCATTACCATGGAATGAGTCAACTTGATCTGAGATGCAGCTTTCAGCATGTTTTCGTTATATCATAGATATCCAGGTTTATTGGCGCTGTAGAGGCAGTGATTTGGATTATGACGTATTCTACAAAGTCTCCGTGCCCATTTGAAGTATACATGTGCTTTGAAAGGATTACTTTGTTGGCTCCTACCCCCACTGAGTGTTAACAACAGCTGCTGTGGGTTTATGTATTTCCTCGCCTTTTTGGATAAAACATCGCCGCATTCTTTTTGGGTAGGAGACCAGTTGGTGGATTATAAATGATATCCAAGTAACTTTTATCTTTTCATGTGGTGTTGCGGTAAGTTTCTACCTTGTTTTCTCATATTTCATTCGTATGTTGATTATGGTTCGCCCTTTGTATCAGGTAGACATAGTTTGATCGACTCTTGGTTGAATGGGTGTTATTGTCATGACTGCTGCTTTTTTGTCTGGAATTATAAATAGAGACAAAACAAACAACAGGTGTAGTCTCTGAGTTCATACATTAAATGGGCCTATGATTTCTGAAACTCTTACATGGGAATTACCATTGGTATCAATTACAAACTCACTTAGTGTGTCATTAAGTGCCTTTTCAAAGGAGGCCAATGTGCTTGCTAGTCGTATTTTCTCAGGTAGTTTGTTCCATATTTGGGCATACCTAATCAAGAAAAACTTTTGCCTGGTGGCTGTTTTACATGGTTCTATAGCCACTGTACCTTTAGTGTGCCTAAGGTTGTATCCTGTGTTACCTGAGGACCGAGTATAGTTAGCAGGGGTATACACTATTTGGTTAAGAAGCTTATAGAAGAGTAACAGATTTAGTCGCAGTCGCCTTAACCATAATGTTTCTAGTCCCAGGATTTCACATCTGGTAGAGTAGTTTGTGCCGTTATCGGTTCCGAGTACTTTTCGCGTGAAGTACCTCTGTACTCCTTCTACTTTCAGTTTGTCTTCTATGCGTGTACTGCTGAATATGAATGAGCAGTAATCTAGGAGTGGGCGCACACATACCTTGTACAGTAGTATTCTGGACTCGTTTCTGTAGAAGTTCCTGAGTAGGAAACCAATAAGCCTTCGTGATTTCGACACTTGATTCGAGATATGCTCTGAAAATGATAGATTGTGTGAATATTTCAGTCCTAGGTCTAGTACAGATTTGAGTCTGGGGATTTTGTGGCCCTGAATTGCTAGGTTGAGGTCAAGGTTGGAACAGCCTATGCAGAGCCATCCACACTTTTCAACATTAAACTCAAGTCTCCACGTGTCACACCATCTATCCATTTTTGCTAATTCTTCATGTATGGAGTTCATAGTTGGGCCGATATCTGTATTTGTGCAGGTATATGTCACCTTCAAGTCATCTGCATACAGTATTGGCTTGCCTATACTAAAACATTCACATATACTGTTTATGTATATAATGAAAAGAAGGGGTCCCAATACACTCCCCTGGATGACACCACTGCTGATTGGTCTAGGTCTGGAGGTCATTGAGCCAACTTTAGTTGTCTGATTCCTGTCATACAGAAATGATTTTATCCAATTGTAGAGGGGGTTGCGTATCCCTAGTGAGCATAGCCTACCGACTAACAGACTATGTGGGACTCTGTCGAAGGCTTTCCTTATATCGAAATAGAGGAAATTCACTAGTGGCAGTGTATACAAGCACAAAGATATCCACAAGGCTACATGGGTGTCACCAGACGGGCAAACCAAAAACCAAATCGACTTCATCTCAATCTCAAGGAAGTGGAGGCGCAGCCTACTGGACACAAAAGCAAGAAGAGAGCAGACGTTGGCTCAGACCACTATCTCGTTCAAGGGACAATCCAAATCAAATTAAAAGCTTTCAGGGAATCAGGAGCTGCAGATAGACCAAAATCCAAGTTCAACACTCAAAAGCTGAAGGACCAGGCTACAAAGGACATCTTCATTGCAAGCATAAAGGACAAAGCCGAGATACAAATCAACACCAGCGAAAAAGTCAGCGTCGAAAAGCACTGGAACAACTTGAAAACGGTGTGGAGTCAAACCTGCATAGAAATTCTAGGCAGAAAAAAGAGACAGGACAAACAGTGGCTCACTACGGACACTTGGAAACTAATAGAAGAGAGAAGGACAGTGAAACAAAAGATTATCCAGTGCACTGACGAGCAACAAAAACAGGAGCTGAATGCAAGCTACAATACACTGAACAAAAGAGTGAAGAAGAGCGCCAGGGAAGACAAAAGAAAATATTATGAAACCATGGCAAACGAAGCAGAACAAGCTGCAGGCAAAGGAGACCTCGCCACACTCTACCGAACAACTAGGCACCTTTCGGGCAAAAGTTCGACACAGATAATAATAAAAATAGTATATTCTCATTTTGTACATGAGAGACGCCAGTTTACAGGCATCATCAATATGATAAATTACATATACGATTAGCAATCATAATTAATAATAATGTTTTAATAAAATACACATTTTTCCGGCTTGTGTAGGACACCAAATATACAGTCATGGGTAAGCATTATTTAAATTTCAAAAATTCGGTTTATAGTTAAGTTACATGGTTGCTGGCGTTTTTGTCTTAGGTCTGTGGGAACAATATGATATCCAGTCATTCAATGGAGCACATCATGAAATATAGGAATATTGTCTTCGCATTAACAAGAAACCCAAGTATGTTTTGGATGGATTAAAAATACTTGGGAAAAAATAAAGCTTGAAGTTATTCCACAATATAACTTGGGTGTTTACAAATCCGAATCTTATTTTTGATTTGATTTATATCCAAATTGAGTAATAAGGAAGAATCGTGACGTTGTATTACAAATAGATACTTTTCCATTGGTATAAGAGTATATTCCACAAATGTAAACCAGGTTGCGTCGTGGAGAAAGTTAATTCGTTATTAACCAGGCAAAGTTTGGTTGTTCTTTCTGACATTAGAGTCAGTCGGAACAGTCTGCTATAAAGTCTGTTAGTGTAGCACATAAAGAGATATAGAAATGTTGTCTTCGCATTAACAAAAAACCCAGACATCACATGAATGTAATACAGATATATGGGAAAAATAAAGCTTGAAGTCAATTCTCTTATATAACTTTGTTGTGAACAGCACCCTTGGCTTAAAGATTATTGATGTATTATGTTGAGATCAGTGATATATTTATTCAATTTTTCAGCAGTCTTATCGTAGTTTCATAACAGGAAAGAAATTTGATCGTGGAGGCGAAAATTAGATAAGGTCATGTCGGGTTGTTTTACTGCATCAAATGGTCCCGAGGTCGATTCCAGAATTCCCCATTTGCGCCATTTGTGTCTGCATGGCGGACTGTACTCGCAAGTTGAGTAAAATGTTGAAAACCAGTTGCTTCTTTATTTCAGATCATGAATGCTCATTTACATCGTGTCCGCCAGCTTCTTTAAATGGTAGAATTGGATCGTTCCTGGAATTTGAGTGATTATGGGATAAATGGTTTGGAATTAATCATAGCAGTTAGAATACAGTTAAACATGCAGAGAAGTACTTTTGATTCAGCAACTGGTGAATTTTTTATTCTTTTCGATCTAGTACCAGAATAACTGCGAACCATTCCATTCAATATGTCGAATAAGGCACGCAGGAGGAGATCATTACCATGGAATGAGTCAACTTGATCTGAGATGCAGCTTTCAGCATGTTTTCGTTATATCATAATAATAATAATAATAATAATATATTCTCATTTTGTACATGAGAGACGCCAGTTTACAGGCATCATCAATATGATAAATTACATATACGATTAGCAATCATAATTAATAATAATGTTTTAATAAAATACACATTTTTTTTTGCTACTTGTGTAGGACACACCAATTATACAGGCATGGATAAGCATTATATAAATTTCATAAATTTGGTTTATGGTTAAGTTACATGGTTGCTGGCGTTTTTTTCTTAGGTCTGTGAGAACAATATGATAACCAGTCATTCAATGGAGCACGTCATGAAATATAGGAATATTGTCTTCGCATTAACAAAAAAACCCAAGTAAGTTTTGGATGGATTAAAAATACTTGGGAAAAAATAAAGCTTGAAGTTATTCCACAATATAACAAGTCATTCAATGGAGCACGTCATGAAATATAGGAATATTGTCTTCGCATTAACAAAAAAACCCAAGTAAGTTTTGGATGGATTAAAAATACTTGGGAAAAAATAAAGCTTGAAGTTATTCCACAATATAACAAGTCATTCAATGGAGCACATCATGAAATATAGGAATATATAATATAGATATCCATGTTTATTGGCGCTGTAGAGGCAGTGATTTGGATTATGACGTATTCTACAAAGTCTCCGTGCCCATTTGAAGTATACATGTGCTTTGAAAGGATTACTTTGTTGGCTCCTACCCGCACTGAGTGTTAACAACAGCTGCTGTGGGTTTATGTATTTCCTCGCCTTTTTGGATAAAACATCGCCGCATTCTTTTTGGGTAGGAGACCAGTTGGTGGATTATAAATGATATCCAAGTAACTTTTATCTTTTCATGTGGTGTTGCGGTAAGTATTTACCTTTTCTCATATTTCATTCGTATGTTGATTATGGTTCGCCCTTTGTATCAGGTAGACATAGTTTGATCGACTCTTGGTTGAATGGGTGTTATTGTCATGACTGCTGCTTTTTTGTCTGGAATTATAAATAGAGACAAAACAAACAACAGGTGTAGTCTCTGAGTTCATACATTAAATGGGCCTATGATTTCTGAAACTCTTACATGGGAATTACCATTGGTATCAATTACAAACTCACTTAGTGTGTCATTAAGTACCTTTTCAAAGGAGGCCAATGTGCTTGCTAGTCGTATTTTCTCAGGTAGTTTGTTCCATATTTGGGTATACCTAATCAAGAAAAACTTTTGCCTGGTGGCTGTTTTACATGGTTCTACAGCCACTATACCTTTAGTGTGCCTAAGGTTGTATCCTGTGTTACCTGAGGACCGAGTATAGTTAGCAGGGGTATACACTATTTGGTTAAGAAGCTTATAGAAGAGTAACAGATTTAGTCGCAGTCGCCTTAACCATAATGTTTCTAGTCCCAGGATTTCACATCTGGTAGAGTAGTTTGTGCCGTTATCGGTTCCGAGTACTTTTCGCGTGAAGTACCTCTGTACTCCTTCTACTTTCAGTTTGTCTTCTATGCGTGTACTGCTGAATATGAATGAGCAGTAATCTAGGAGTGGGCGCACACATACCTTGTACAGTAGTATTCTGGACTCGTTTCTGTAGAAGTTCCTGAGTAGGAAACCAATAAGCCTTCGTGATTTCGATACTTGATTCGAGATATGCTCTGAAAATGATAGATTGTGTGAATATTTCAGTCCTAGGTCTAGTACAAATTTAAGTCTGGGGATTTTGTGGCCCTGAATTGCTAGGTTGAGGTCAAGGTTGGAACAGCCTATGCAGAGCCATCCACACTTTTCAACATTAAACTCAAGTCTCCACGTGTCACACCATCTATCCATTTTTGCTAGTTCTTCATGTATGGAGTTCATAGTTGGGCCGATATCTGTATTTGTGCAGGTATATGTCACCTTCAAGTCATCTGAATACAGTATTGGCTTGCCTATACTAAAACATTCACATATACTGTTTATGTATATAATGAAAAGAAGGGGTCCCAATACACTCCCGTGGATGACACCACTGCTGATTGGTCTAGGTCTGGAGGTCATTGAGCCAAATTTAGTTGTCTGATTCCTGTCAAACAGAAATGATTTTATCCAATTGTAGAGGGGTTGCGTATCCCTAGTGAGCATAGCCTACCGACTAACAGACTATGTGGGACTCTGTCGAAGGCTTTCCTTATATCGAAATAGAGGAAATTCACTAGTGGCAGTGTATACAAGCACAAAGATATCCACAAGGCTACATGGGTGTCACCAGACGGGCAAACCAAAAACCAAATCGACTTCATCTCAATCTCAAGGAAGTGGAGGCGCAGCCTACTGGACACAAAAGCAAGAAGAGAGCAGACGTTGGCTCAGACCACTATCTCGTTCAAGGGACAATCCAAATCAAATTAAAAGCTTTCAGGGAATCAGGAGCTGCAGATAGACCAAAATCCAAGTTCAACACTCAAAAGCTGAAGGACCAGGCTACAAAGGACATCTTCATTGCAAGCATAAAGGACAAAGCCGAGATACAAATCAACACCAGCGAAAAAGTCAGCGTCGAAAAGCACTGGAACAACTTGAAAACGGTGTGGAGTCAAACCTGCATAGAAATTCTAGGCAGAAAAAAGAGACAGGACAAACAGTGGCTCACTACGGACACTTGGAAACTAATAGAAGAGAGAAGGACAGTGAAACAAAAGATTATCCAGTGCACTGACGAGCAACAAAAACAGGAGCTGAATGCAAGCTACAATACACTGAACAAAAGAGTGAAGAAGAGCGCCAGGGAAGACAAAAGAAAATATTATGAAACCATGGCAAACGAAGCAGAACAAGCTGCAGGCAAAGGAGACCTCGCCACACTCTACCGAACAACTAGGCACCTTTCGGGCAAAAGTTCGACACAGATAAAGCCAATAAAGGATGACAATGGAAAGTCAATCACCAAAGAGGTGGAACAGAAATAGCACTGGGCTGAACACTTCAAAAGACTTATAAATCGTCCGCCACCTCCAACGCGCCCAACAATACCAACAACGGAAGAAGAACTGCCAGTGAACACTGACCCCCCGACGAAATCAGGAGTCCTGAATGCCATCAAGATGCTAAAAGCTGGGAAAGCGCCAGGACCGGATGGAATCCCAGCAGAAGCTTTGAAAATAGACCCAGAGACAACAGCGGACTTGACGACGCCACTGCTGGAGAAGGTGTGGAAAGAGGGCGAAGTACCCGAGGATTGGAAGAACGGATACTTATTCAAACTACCAAAGAAAGGAGACTTAAGTCAATGTAAAAACTGGAGCGGAATTATGCTCCTGTCCATTCCAAGCAAAATACTAAGCCGCATCATCCTGGAGAGAATCAAACAAGCCATCGATGGAAAACTTCGTCCGGAACAGGATTCAGGAGAAACAAGTGATGTATTGATCAAATCGCCACTCTACGGATCATCATTGAACAATGCTTGAAATGGCAGTCACCTCTCCACCTCAACTTCATCGACTTTGAAAAGGCCTTCGACAGCGTGGGTCGACAGGTGATTTGTCAACTACACCGCTACTACGGGGCGCCATCGACAATTATACATCTCATCCAACAGTTATAGGACAATGCTGCATGCCAAGTAATCCAAAACGGGAAACTTACGGAAGCTTTCGAAGTGAGGACGGAGGTGAGGCAAGGCTGTCTCCTATCACCAGTGATCTTCCTGATTGCAATTGATTGGATAATGCGACAGACAACGGCAACCAATGAGGGAACAGGCATAAAATGGACTGACACAAAAGACTTGCAGGATCTGGATTTCGCCGATGATATATGTCTGATTTCCCACAAACTGGAAGATATGCAAGTGAAAAGTAACAAGTTGGCTGAAGAAGCATCAAAGATAGGACTTCAAGTGAACATAGATAAAACAGAGGTGATGAAGATTCCTAGCCAACATCAACGGCAACAACAACAACAGGCAACAATCAGCATAAGTGGGAAGAACCCGAAAGAAACAGCCTCCTTCACCTACCTGGGAAGCATCGTCTCAACTACAGGCGGAACTGACGAGGATATCAAAGCCAGAATCGGAAGAGCAAGACAAGCTTTCATTACTCTCAAATCTGTGTGGAGATCAACAGCACTCAGCATCAAAAATAAGATCCGGATTTTCAACTCCAATGTAAAGTCGGTGCTACTATACGGATCAGAGACTTGGCGAGTCATAAAGAGCATCTCAAACAAACTTCAGACCTTCATTAACAGCTGTCTTCGCTCAGTACTCAAGATCGGATGGCCACGAAAGATCAGCAACAGGGATCTCTGGGAGCGAACCAATCAGGAACCGACTGTGAAACAAATAGGCAGGAAGAAATGGAGATGGATTGGCCATACGCTGAGGAAACCATCAAGTGACATCACTAGACAAGCCCTCGAGTGGAACCCGAAAGGGAGGCGGCGAGTTGGTCGTCCGAGGGTGACTTGGAGGAGGTCATGCGAGGAGGAGATGAAAGCATGTGGACAGACCTGAAGCGGGGTGAAAAAGTTGTCAGAAAACCGAAGGCAATGGAGGTGCGCAGCTGAAGCCCTATGTTCCTCTAGGAACTAAAGGATACAATCATAATAATAATTGAGCAGATAAGTAGTGGTAAGTTATAATATGTTGTTCTAGAAAATTTGAACATACAGGATTATAGCAATAGAATAGTAAGATAAGATTCATTTTAGATATAAACGAATGTTGTCAATGTAGTTGAAGATTGAACGATCAATTCATGGTTGTTTGCTCAAAACCAACTTCCCCAATTTTCGCGGAGGCATCAATACGACAGTCATCGTCTCATCGGTCGCTGTTCAGAAAGAAGTCAGCAGAAAACCGTCAGAAGTAATATTGTGATTTATTACTGTAATATTTGTTCACAGACCTCAGTTATAACAATATTTATATGTTGGTGTAACAATAAAGAATCCTCGAGTCAACAATTGGTGTTTTGGTTTTTTCGTCCGTTATTACTAAGCGTTTCTGAGAAACTTCAAGGAACAGCGTGAGCCCGAGCGTAGCAAGAGCTAGGCATTAACGGTCTACGAGACGTGGCTGACAAATATAGTTTAGAAAATCAGGGAATAATCGTGCAGCATTGAGCAGACAAGTAGTGGTAAGTTATGATATGTTGTTCTAGAAAATTTGAACATACAGAATTTTAGTAATAGATTAGTAAGATAAGATTCATTTTAGATTATAAACTCCCTTGAAACTGGTCAGGCATTATGGTGGCTATCAGTGACTACCATCCCATGGTTCCCAACGCATTTCTTGAGTTGTGGTTTTACGTACAGTATTTCCTACTTCGATATTTCCCGCTCACTTAGTCTGGCATCCTGTGTTTCATGAGAATTAACTGTGAGAGCTGTGGCAATAATGTGCTTCGCCAACGAGTCCTTTTTCTAGAATTTCACCGCAAGTAATCAGTGCTAGTGAAAGCAGCATATATGTAAGAAGCTACGAACGCATTAGAAGACTTTCAAATGGAGTGGACTTTATATATTGCCAAGAGTGATGAAATTGTCCACATACTAGTATGTGAATACGTTCACATGCAGAGGGAAAATCCACGAGTGAGACATTGTGTAGTAGTGAAACAGCTTTGTGGAACTCTCATCTAGCCTGTATGATTCGCTCTAGTATTTCTATCCCTCAGATCACTAACAAAGTATTGTCAAATGTATTCTTGCAGTATGATTCGATGGTACAATTACTGGCAGTTAATAATATTATGCATGCGTAGTGTTCATCATCTGTGCAACCTTTAGGAATGATGGGTCGCAATGAGGTCTGTCATTTAATCAAATTCAGCGGAAGCAGATGTAGCCACATTCGAATGAAGACATCCGAAAAATAGTGATGAGCGTTTCACGACTTATAGCCGGATACATTTCCATAATCAGCTTTAGGAATTTATTCTACATATAACAACAAGTGAAGGTCAGTTCACTCATTCATGTATAACCATGCGGATATTCTGTTTTGCAGTTTGTGATACTGAATAGCTTTGGATGTGGAAATAGAGTTCTGTTTACTTGAATTTTGAAAAAATTGAAACATGACACAATTCGGACACTGAACAGTTTCCGTCGAATAATGGGAGATACTTTCCAAACGCAGACTTTCATCTTGGACTGTGCTCACTTAATACATGTAAATAAACTTGTTTGCGTTGCAGTGAAATAAAATTTTATATCTAGTATTGCTGTGTTCTATTTGTTCTTCATGCAGTGGGAGTAAAGCATGCTTCCTAGGATATGAACTCGTTACTATACAGAAGTGCAATTCTGTACGAACACTATCGATCGATATAAGTGGTAAATTATAAGTAAATTGGTCAAGCCTGAACAACTGCCAAAAGTTACGCGATTACGTCTTGTAGTCATAGGTAAGTCTGTGGGGACCAAGGACAAAAATACTTAACTTCAGTATTTTAAAAATAAGAAAAGAGCTTAGGCACTGCAATTACCATTATTTCACTTAAAGCGTGATGTCAATCCATATGATTATGGGTGTTAACTTGTAGTGTAAGGTGAAGTGTACACGAGACGAATAATTGAATAGGTTGAGTTGTAGCAATCGTAGTAAGATTTCGCTTACGTTGAATTATGCCAACAATTACTTTATCAGGTCTCATTGAAAATTCAGGCCTCCATCTCGTCCTGATGACAAATTTAGTTTCACTCAGATAGAATAAGAAAAGTATGGTAAGCAGGATGTTAAATATATTTAATGAAAAATAATAACAAGCAAATGTCTTTACGCAGTTGTTTGTCATGATTATTTCTGCGATGTCGAATTGCTGTTACCAGGTTGACTGACGCTACCGGATATCTGCAAATAAGTGAACAAGGTGTATGTTTTTAAATCGCTGAAGTAAGAAAGAAGTAACATTAAAGTTAAACGATTTATATTTGCCTACCTTTGCTGAAAATGGTTCATTCTCCTTTCTCATTCTTCGTTCATGACAGCATTCTTCTGTGGTTTTTACTGTCACACATATTGTTCATCCTCTAAAGGATAGCAGCAAGCAAATAATAGTAATTCAGTATGTCATATAAACGGGTGTTTACGAGGAATGCATGTCATTTCTACAGGTACAATAAGTTGTGCTATGAATTGCAATCGTGAAGCAGCATAAACTAATACTTTTCAAAAGTTTAAGTCGTTCAATTATTTTGCGAGTAATTAGAACAGGTTATGATAAGTGTTAACTTGTAAACCCTTCAAAATGGACACTGTATAGGAATCTTCCCTATATCTTCATTTTTACCAAATTTCCCTTCACGCGCAGAAGCATGCAGGCACTACTCTTGGCGGTACGTTCGAAATTGGTGACATTTTTGCACGTGTTTGCTCTGAAATTTATTTACTGCTTATTGTCTTATAATTCTTGAAATTATGGTCCAAATCTCTAAAAAACGTGTTTGTAGAAACACAATTGTTTTAGATAGTGGCTCACATTCGGTTATAACTGCATTACCGTCGTGTAATACAGTATCAACTACTAGCTCTCAAAATGGTTTGAGTGCAGATCTCACTCCTGTGATACAGGTGAAAGATGTTCTGTTAGAGAACTCTGAGTTCTGTAAACTAAACCTCCTTTTGAAAGATATGCAGGGGCAAGTAAGTGAAATTCAGAAAAAATTAGATCAGTTTGATAGTATGTCACTGCCAATCTCAAATACCACGGAAAGCCGTTCTGATATTGGCCAGGTTAAGTCTTTACTGGATGTAACTCAAAGCAAGCTTTCGGATTTAGACCCAATAGCCTGTCTGTTAAAACAGCCTCCTAAAATATCTCCAGACAACCTAAATAACTAACTAACTAATGTCAGCTCATGATGAAATCCTGAAACCAATCAAATCCCTACAAACCAACACTTGAAAACCTAAATAAAGCTGAAAATGTGATTGACTGCTTGGCTACGGAGGTGATGAAGCGTATAACCTCTTCTCACCAAGCTATAGTTTACAACGTCCCAGATTCTCTGCCCCTGAAAACTGTAAGACACAAAATCCTGATTTGTTGCGGCATGGCTAGTGTTCCATGTGAATGCAAACGACTTCGTAAAAAGTCTAACCAGGCTAATTGCCCAATCATTTTTAAATTCAGTAATTCCCTTGATGCTAGTAAGTTTACTAAATGTCAGGATCACTTAAGACTGAATAGCAGTTATAAGTCTATAACCGTAGCTCAGGATAAAACACCGTGTCAGCGCAGAATAATGCGTAGTAATAACCTGGTCACCTCCTCTAGCTTAGATTTACCAAATAAGGATCGTGCACAGCAACAGACACCTAGTGCTGAAACTAGCATTCAGCAAACTACACAACAAACACCTGCCAATGGAACTAGGAACTGATTTAGATACCAGTACCCCTGTAAATAAAGCCTCATCGAAAGATGTTAAAATGACTAGAACTTCTGCAAGTTGTTCTAAGAAATTTCCCCCCAACGTAGTAACCTCACCACGATGAACAAATTTCGCAGGGTTGAGACTAATGATGGGGAAGAATACTTTGTATTCAATAAGCCTGCTGAGAGTAAGAATGCCAACAAACCATCACTTGTTACGAAAAACTCCTCTCGAAACATAAGTATATCTGGAGGTGTTCCGCATGCTCCACCTTATAGAAAGTCAGGCTCCAAGACTCCTAAAGTCTTGCAGCCAAAGCACCTTCCTTCACAATTCCCTTTAAGTTATAAAAACAACCCGAAGGTGTATACCGGTATGACGAATAGCAGTTGGATGGGTAGACCTTTGATGCTATGCCTTTTAACCGTCAACCTAGGCCCAACCTGTACTACCCTTATATCCAGGAACACATGGTAAATTTTCCAGGTGTCCCGAATCACTGGTACGACCCATGGCACCTAGGACCACCTCATTGCACACCAACCCGATGTGCAGACACCCAGTCCGACCTCCTTTTCATTCATAAATTCTTGCGGTGCTGACGCACAAATAGATTTAGGTTATGGTGACATTTTAAGCCAGTTTGTAGTATCCCGTGACTTATTCACGATATTGCTAATTAATGCACGTTCCTTAATCAATAAGATATCTGAACTAAGGACATTATTATTAGTCGCCAAGCCTACTGTAGCTCTGATTACTGAGTCATGGTGCTCATCCTCTGTACTTGATGTGCATATAGGTATCGATGATTACACTGTACACCGTGCAAACAGAGATTGCAAGCGTGGTGGAGGATGTCTCATATATATACATAGCTCATTTGTAGTCAGTAAGGTGGAAGATGAAACAATGAATAATGTACCTGACTCACTCTGGGTTGTCTTACATGGAGATAAGTACAAACTTCTCATAGGCTGTGTTTATCGAGCACCAAGCTCAACAAAAGAAACTGATGCGTTATTAGCTAAATCGTTTGCACACGCATCCTCGTTTAGTGCTAATTACAAAATAATTGCAGGGGACTTCAATCTTCCAGAAGTCAATTGGCTAACTAGTTCCGGCCCCCAACGCTTCGACGAATTACTTGCCACTATAGACTGTTATGGATGGCAACAACACGTCCAGACACCTACTCGTGGTGACAACATGTTGGACCTTGTTTTTTGTCATGACACAATCCCAGTATCCACGTATGTTGGTAATCGATTTTCCAGTAGTGACCATAGAATGGTACTCTGCTCTCTGCCTTTCTCACCACTAAATACAGGAAACAAACAAGACTCAGGAAGCACAATATGTCGTAGTTACAAATATACAGACTGGGGATTAGTCCAAGAACTTATTCGACTCTGTCAATGGGATGACTATTTTACCACTGACTCCCTGGAGGCCTTAGTAACCCTGTTTTACAGGAATGTTACCCTTTGTCTAGATACAGTTGCTCCAAAGAAAATAGTGAAATTAAGTAGACACCGAACTGAATATATTCCAAGGGCACACCGTAATAAGTTAAGGAAGCTGAAGAAACAGTACTATTCCACTAAGGACATATCACTATTGCTCTCAATCCACGAGTCTCTTGAATCTCTCAAGCGCCTACGCTCTCAAAAGGACCTCGACGAAGAGTTAACGGCACTTGAAAGTACCTCCAAAGTTTATAACTTAACGGCACTTCTTAAAAAACGAATGCAGTCGGCGAGGGAAATCCCATACTTACTTCACGACAAAGTAATCTACAATGAACCTGCCACTATCTGTGAACTCTTCAGTGATTGGTTTGCAAACTTTAGTTTAGAAACACATATGCCTGGTGAAACCGCTCCCCTTACTATCTCTTCCCTTGAAAGCATTGTGTTCACTAATCAGTTAATAGTACAAGCAATTAAAAGCCTTAAACCTTCCACTAGTACGGGACCGGATGGCCTCGCTTCGATAATTTTCAAAAACAGTGGGTGTGATATACCCTTGTTACTTCTTAAATTCTTCTCAATATCTATGGACACTGGCACTTACCCTAGTGAGTGGAAAACTAGCTTCATAATTCCACATTACAAATCTGGTGATAGGGCAAACGTCCGCAATTACAGACCCATAAATATAACCCCAGTTATCTCACGAATCATGGAGAAAGTTGTAAAAGATCAATTGTCAGACTACCTAATTAGGGAAGATCTTGTTACAAGGTCTCAACACGGATTTCTCAAAAATAGATCCTGCGTTACTTGCCACTTCGACTTTTTCAACTGCATCACTAGTAGTCGCGAAGCACGTAAGCTAGTCGTTGTTCTCTACTTCGATATATCTAGGGCATTTGACATGGTATCTCACAGTATTCTCTTTGAGAAGCTGTACTCTTGTGGAATTCGCAACCCATTACTGAACTGGTTAAAATCATTTCTAAGCAACAGGGTACAAATAACCAAAGTTGGATCTGTATTGTCTCATCCTAGGCAGATCTCAAGTGGGGTCGTGCAAGGTAGTGTCCTAGGTCCACTTTTATTCACAGTCTACATTAACAGCATTTGCAAGTGCTTCACCTCAGGTAAACCATTCCTATATGCTGACGACCTCAAAGTCGTCTACTCCTGCTACACTCATGAATTAAGCGATATGGTTACTAAAATACATCTTGAACTAAGTAGCCTCCAACATGGTGTGCTGAATCCTGTCTAAATTTTAACATTGACAAATGCGGCTGGATTTGTATCGGCAACAGTAACCTTGATCTAACTCTTGAAATAAATGGGCGAAAACTAGCTAAGCTCAACTCAGTCGTAGATCTCGGTATTAGATACTCTAGTAACCTAACGTTCGCTGAACAGACTGATTATGCCAGACGTAAAACGCGAAGGCTGATAGGATGCATAACACGCAATTTCTTTTGTTGTGAAACTAGGGTTTTATTATACAAAGTATGTGTCCGACCTATCTTAGAATACTGCCCGTTTATTCTTAGCGGACTAAGACAAAATGACAAGCTTAAATTAGAGGGAGTGCAACGGCAGTTTACCTCAAGAACTCTTGGTTTAGAAAGTGGTCTGGAATACCATGAGCGATGCGAAGACTAAGATTAGAACCCCTCTGGAAAAGACGCCTTAAGCTAAACCTTATCTTTTACTATAAGCTAACTAATCTTCTCTTGCATTCCTCCGAGCCAATAACTAAACCTACCGCTGTCATCAGTTACAATCTTAGAAATCATCACAACCTAGCTGCTATGGAGCACTGTCAGACTTACGTGCGGTACAACTTCTTCTTAAATAAGTTTTCAGTCATTTGGAATAGACTACCAGCTAATGTGCGCGATGCAAACACACTTCCAGTGTTCATCTCCTCAGTCACCAGACTGCTCAAAGATGACAATGCACTTTTGCGCCTGACTCTTACACCTTCTTTTTCACCCTACATAGATATTTTAAGTTCTTTAAACGTGTAGTTACAACAAACTACAATTATAAATTTTAATATTATTGGAACTAGATGATAAACATTTCTACACAGGACAGTAATATTAGTTCACACATAATATAAAAGTTAGCATAACGGGACTAGTTAGTTTGTGTACCAAAATAACCACAGTTACTAAACAGAATATATATGTATATATTTATTAATCACTCCTTAAGGACTCCCGTTGCTTTCTTTTGCGTTGCTGTTGTTTGTCTTCTTTTTTCTCTCACCATTTCAGCTTCCATTTGACTTTTTGAATGAGAATGAATAATGTGGATATTTGACCATTTACAATGACAAATGATCTGCAAACATTATTGGTCCCGTATCTTTCAGTTGCCTGGTTAATAACGAATTAACTTTCTCCACGACGCAACCTGGATTACATTTGTGGAATATACTCTTATACCAATGGAAAAGTATCTATTTGTAATACAACGTCACGATTGTAGCTTATAACATAACTGATCGTATCTGTAAAATAGCTTCCTTATTACCCAATTTGGATATAAATCAAAAATGAGATTCGGATTTGTACACACCCAAGTTATATTGAGGAATTACTTCAAGCTTTATTTTTTCCCAAGTATTTTTAATCCATCCAAAACTTACTTGGGTTTTTTTGTTAATGCGAAGTTAATATTCCTATATTTCATGACGTGCTCCATTGAATGACTGGTTATCATATTGTTCCCACAGACCTAAGACAAAAACGCCAGCAACCATGTAACTTAACCATAAACCAAATTTATGAAATTTAAATAATGCTTATCCATGCCTGTATATTTGGTGTGTCCTACACAAGTAGGAAAAAATGTGTATTTTATTAAAACATTATTATTAATTATGATTGCTAATCGTATATGTAATTTATCATATTGATGATGCCTGTAAACTGGCGTCTCTCATGTACAAAATGAGAATATACTATTATTATTATTATTACATACACTGAAGCATTGTAACCTTAACATCACAAAATCCCCACAGATAACTTGTTTAATAATATGTGCTTCAAAGATATGAGCCGTAAGTGCATCTTCCTCCTCCTTCATAGTCACAAGGAATTCACTAAGGATCTCAGAATATCTTAGTGCTCTGTAAACGAATAATTATTAAGACAGGTGTAGTAGTTGTAAGACACAGCTGCTAGCTACTAATCGACAGAAAGCTGATACTAATTTTAAGTGGTTTGACATTTTAGAAGGACCATCTTTATTATTCTTCGTGACCAAATGCACACTGATATCAACATAATCTGATGCCATTTCATGCACTGACCAATTACAGTCTTCTGAAATTCCATGTGCAAATGTAAATTAAACTAGTATCATATCTTCGCCCAAGCAGTTTTAACTAGGAACTTCATCAAAATAGATATAATCACCAGGAAATTCAGCAGCCTGTCTCATTCATCGCATGATGTTGTCGATGTGTTATGGAATATTTCGGTCATCACGAATGATAACAGAAGTGTTAAACATCCGCAAAACATACATCTAACTAATGTCTGTGGGCTATTTCCCTTTCAAATGCCCGATTCTTATAGAATAACTGGGATGACAACAGCTATTGCCTGTAGTCAACTTACAGCCTTAATATCTAAAACAACTCTCAAAAACAAAGCCTCAAGGCTCTAAAAAGCAAATAATAGTCTTTTTACGCGAAATTTCTTAAAAAGGATGACTATTTTATTAATAATTCGTCTGGGTTATAAAGACAATTTTATGCATTACTAGGAACACAATACAGCAAAATACTGCTTTTTTCGGCTACAGAAGTCTAAGACTAGTCAAATATAATCTATTTTCACAAAACTAAGCAATTATAACGCCTCTTTAGGCGTGAACGCGGTAACCCAAACACTGCGCGAAAACATGTGGTTATAGCGTATATCCTCACCCACTACTGATAAATCTCGTCAGCATCACGCGCCACAGGAACGGTGAAATTAGATTTCACAGTCTTACCATGGACATCGCCAACACCGAGCAGCAAATATATGAGTGAAGGAGTCAAAACCGCATTGGGGCATATCGAGTGCCACAGATTCTCTTTTCAAGTGTGAACGTGATCATTTAAATAGGAAATGTGCTCGCAGTTGGTCGGCGTTTGAAAAATGACCCGCTAAATGTTGATCTATTTTAGACAGACAAATGAGGTAAGGTTTTGAAGCACCTATTCAGTCTGATTTCATGACGAATATAGAGTTTGCTTACGAACTTTGGATGAATTTCAGCTTTTTATTTGTCAAGTTGGTCTATCCATATTATTATGAAAGATATTAAATAAGAGCAGCAGTCCATCTGCTGCAAATAACCATAAAATACACACATTCTCCATTTTCATTCATTTCTAGGAGAGCTTCTCTACCTATGATGAGTTCCCTTCCTGTGTTTTCCGGTCCCAATTCGGCGTTCATGCCTCCCATTAGTATTTTAAAGTCACCAAATGGGGTATTGTTCATTGTTGCCTGTAGTTTCATGCAAAACTCCTCTCTCTTCTCAAGATCTGTGTTGTTTGTGGGTGAATAGCATTGTATAACTGACACTTTCCTTCCTTTGGAGTTGAATCTGGCGGTCATTATCCTGGGCTAGATCCTCTCCTGTTGAATCAGGGCCTTCGTCACCGTTGATTACATCGTGATAGCCACACCCACGGTGTGCATATGGTTGTCTTCTCGGTGACCAGAGTAGATCACTGACTCTCCCATCGACAATTTGATGAATCCATTGCTGTTCCACCTGCTTTCACATATTCCCAGTACTTGAGAACAATATCTTTTCATCTTATTTGCAGTCTGGGGAGCTTTGCAAATCTCGTACATAGTTCGGACGTTCCATGTCCCCACAAAGACTTTTCCTTTTGGTGCAAGGAGATTCATCTTACCGAAGTTTCTGCAGCAACTTTGTTTACATACGACATGAATGTAAAACTGGGTATAAGCGACGCGGCAGGGGCACTCGTCGTGAGTCAGATGCTTGGTGAAATGAGAGAAAAGGAAACTGTTCACAGAATTTCACAGCTTTGATGATTTTAGATTGAAGGTAGCATGTCAGGGTGTTCACAAAGCCACATGATTTCCATCAGATAGATATGCCAGAAGTCAGACCGACTTCATCTTAATCTCAAGGAAGTGGAGACAGCCTGATAGATCCAAAATGGCGAAAAGAAGCAGATGAGGACTCATATTATCATCTGGTGGAGGGAACTTCCTTGGTTAAAATAAAATCCTCCGAAAGTAGCAGAATCTAGGTCACAATCTATCTTTAACACTGAGAAAATAAAGAGAAGAACTACAAAGGAAAAATCCACTGTAGTAACTTCGGAAATACTACATGGCATCTCTTAGGAAACCTGTGTGAAAGGTACTGGAAGTGTGTTGAAGCGGTATGTGAGTAACCTACGTGGGGATCTTAAGAAGGAAGAAGCGGCAGGCGAATTAATGGCTCTCTACTGCCACTTAGAAGAAAATATAAGATGGGGGAATGGCGAAGTAAAAGATGAACCAGTGCAAAACCCAACAGAGGAAGGAAAAGCTGGATTTAGCCGAAAACGCACTAAAAGTAGTGGGAAGAAAGGTACCAGGAAGAAAACAAGGCACTTCTATGACACCCTGCAATTTGAGCAAGCTAGGCTATCCAGGAAGGGGACAACTCAGGTTAAACAAACGAAAGTTAGGGAAGGTAACCTGATTTCCAAAGATGTGAAACAGGGAGAACACTGAGATAATTTCTTCAGAGAACACTTAAATCTGCCGCTATCTGAAATTCGACAAGACATACCACCACCAGCCACAAAACTACCAGTGAGCATCAACTTTTGCACCAAAGCAGAAAACCTGAATGCCATAAAGTTACTGGAAGCCATACAGGATAGCAATACGAGATGGAACTTTTCCGGGGGCAGTTGGAACGGACCCAAGATCTGGGCCTTTATTCTGATGCCACCCGAAGTAGGTGGTAAAGACACCTACCAACTGAGAGAAAGACTTCCTTGTCAGACTACCAAGGAAGGGTAGCCCAGGCTTTTGAAACAACCGGCACGGATTCATGCTGCTATCAACACCAGACGAAATATTAAGCCACGCCACATCACGACTAGACGATTCTCTGGATACAAAATTTCGATCACAACAAGATGAACTCAGGAAAAGCAAATCCCATGCGAATCAATTTGTAACGCTATGCGTCATCATCGAACAGAGCATATAATTGCAAACAAACTGCAGCATCATATTTGTCCACTTTGAAATGGCTTTCATCAGCTGGTTCGACAATATAGAGTGCGAAGCACTAGACTTTATAAACTTTGTTCAACAGGTGTATGGTTTTGTCTCAAGTGAAGTTATTCCTAACTGAGATTTCAGTGGAGGCCTTGATTTAGAGAGAGGACCTAATATCACCGCTGATAATGCCAATTTTGATGCACTGGGTTCTCCTCAGGCCGTGGGATTCGATCATAAAGTTGTCGCCATCAGCACCAGCCAAATTCGCTGCAGCCAGGGGACAAATCATAAGAACTCAGAATACTGTTGTACCTATATAATATCCAACCCGATTTCAACGGAGGCGGCATTAAAAGATGGAAAGTAGGTCGGAGATTTAATCATCAACCAAGCATAAGCCAACGTGGCAAATTAGCCATACGGCAACCAGATCATATGTTTCATAATTGGTAGTGATCAAAAAGGTCTCTGATTGTGTTGATTTCGCCCTATGTTAAAGATTATTATAACACTATCATTGTGTCCTTTAGTTCCTAGAGGAACATAGGGCTTCAGCTGCGCACCTCCATTGACTTCGGTTTTCTGACAACTTTTTCACCCTGCTCCAGGTCTGTCCACATGCTTTCATCTCCTCCTCGCATGACCTCCTCCAAGTCACCCTTGGACGACCAACTCGCCGCCTCCCTTTCGGGTTCCACTCGAGGGCTTGTCTAGTGATGTCACTTGATGGTTTCCTCAGCGTATGGCCAATCCATCTCCATTTCTTTCTGCCTATTTGTTTCACAATCGGTTCCTGATTGGTTCGCTCCCAGAGATCCCTGTTGCTGATCTTTTCTGGCCATCTGATCTTGAGTATTGAGCGGAGACAGCTGTTAATGAAGGTTTGAAGTTTGTTTGAGATGCTCTTTATGACTCGCCAAGTCTCTGATCCGTATAGTAGCACTGACTTCACATTGGAGTTGAAAATCCGGATCTTATTTTTGATGCTGAGTGCTGTTGACCTCCACACAGATTTGAGAGTAATGAAAGCTTGTCTTGCTTTTCCGATTCTGGCTTTGATGTCCTCGTCAGTTCCGCCTGTAGTTGAGACGATGCTTCCCAGGTAGGTGAAGGAGGTTGTTTCTTTCAGGTTCTTCCCATTTATGCTGATTGTTGTCTGTTGTTGTTGTTGCTGTTGATGTTGGCTAGGAATCTTCATCACCTCTGTTTTATCTATGTTCACGTGAAGTCCTATCTTTGATGCTTCTTCTGCCAACTTGTTACTTTTCACTTGCATATCTTCCAGTTTATGGGAAATCAGACATATATCATCGGCGAAATCCAGATCCTCCAAGTCTTTTGTGTCAGTCCATTTTATGCCTGTTCCCTCGTTGGTTGCCGTTGTCTGTCGCATTATCCAATCAATTGCAATCAGGAAGATCATTGGTGATAGTAGACAGCCTTGCCTCACTCCCGTCCTCACTTCGAAGGCTTCCGTAAGTTTCCCGTTGTGGATTACTTGGCATGCAGCATTGTCGTATAACTGTTGGATGAGGTGTATAATTGTCGATGGGACCCCGTAGTAGCGAAGTAGTTTCCAAATGACCTCTCGATCGACGCTGTCGAAGGCCTTTTCAAAGTCGATGAAGTTGAGATAGAGAGGTGACTGCCATTCCAAGCTTTGTTCAATGATGATCCGTAGAGTGGCGATTTGATCAATACATGATTTGTTTCTCCTGAATCCAGCCTGTTCCGGACGAAGTTTTTCATCTAGGGCTTGTTTGATTCTCTCCAGGATGATGCGACTTAGTATCTTGCTTGGAATGGACAGAAGCATAATTCCACGCCAGTTTTTACATTGACTTAAGTCTCCTTTCTTTGGAAGTTTGAATAAGTATCTGTTCTTCCAATCCTCGGGTACTTTGCCCTCTTTCCACACCTTCTCCAGCAGTGGTGTCATCAAGTCCGCTGTTGTCTCTGGGTCTATTTTCAAAGCCTCTGCTGGGATTCCATCTGGTCCCGGTGTTTTCCCAGCTTTTAGCATCTTGATTGCATTCAGGACTTCTGATTTCGTCGGGGGGTCAGTGTTCACTGGTAGTTCTGCTTCCGTTGTTGGTATTGCTGGACGTGTTGTAGGTGGCGGACGATTTAGAAGTCTTTTGAAGTGTTCAACCCAGTGCTTTCTCTGTTCCACCTCTTTGGTGATTGACTTTCCATTGTCGTCCTTTATTGGCTTAATCTGTGTCGAACGTTTGCCCGAAAGGTGCCTAGTTGTTTGGTAGAGTGTGGCGAGGTCTCCTTTGCCTGCAGCTTGTTCTGCTTCGTTTGCCATGGTTTCATAATATTTTCTTTTGTCTTCCCTGGCACTCTTCTTCACTCTTTTGTTCAGTGTATTGTAGCTTGCATTCAGCTCCTGTTTTTGTTGCTCGTCAGTGCACTGGATAATCTTTTGCTTCACTGTCCTTCTCTCTTCTATTAGTTTCCAAGTGTCCGTAGTGAGCCACTGTTTGTCCTGTCTCTTTTTTCTGCCTAGAATTTCTATGCAGGTTTGGCTCCACACCGTTTTCAAGTTGTTCCAGTGCTTTTCGACGCTGACCTTTTCGCTGGTGTTGATTTGTGTCTCGGCTTTGTCCTTTATGCTTGCAATGAAGATGTCCTTTGTAGCCTGGTCCTTCAGCTTTTGAGTGTTGAACTTGGCTTGTGGTCTATCTGCAGCTCCTGATTCCCTGAAAGCTTTTAATTTGATTTGGATTGTCCCTTGTACGAGATAGTGGTCTGAGCCAACGTCTGCTCCTCTTCTTGCTTTTGTGTCCAGTAGGCTGCGCCTCCACTTCCTTGAGATTGAGATGAAGTCGATTTGGTTTTTGGTTTGCCCGTCTGGTGACACCCATGTAGCCTTGTGGATATCTTTGTGCTTGTATACACTGCCACCAATCACTAGTTCGTTGAAGGCGCAGAAGTCGGCGAAGAGTTCTCCATTTTCATTCATTTCTCCGAGAGCTTCTCTACCCATGATGAGTTCCCTTCCTGTATTGTCTGGTCCCAGTTTGGCGTTCATGTCTCCCATTAGTATTTTCATGTCGCCAGCTGGAGTATTGTCCATTGTTGCCTGTAGTTGCCTGTAGAATTCTTCTTTCTTTTCGAGGTCTGCGTTGTTTGTGGGTGCATAACATTGTATGATTGACACTTTCCTTCCTTTGGAGTTGAATCTGGCGGTCATTATCCTGGACGAAATCGCCTCCCATTGCATCAGGGCTTTCGTTGCCGTTGGTGACATCATGATAGCCACGCCCTCGGTGTGCGTGTGGTTATCTTCTGGGTGACCGGAGTAGATCACTGACTCACCTGTTGACAATTTGGTGAGTCCACTCCCATTCCATCTGCTTTCACATATTCCCAGCACTTGTATTCCGTATCTTTTCATCTCGTTGGCGATCTGGGCAGCTTTCCCAGTCTCGTACATAGTTCGGACGTTCCATGTTCCCACACAGACTTTTTCTTTTGGTGCAAGAGGTTCATCATACTGAAGTTTCTTTAGCAATTTTTGTTTACAGGGTGGGGTTGCTAGCCTCACGCCTGAGAAAGGAATGATTACATTAAGTTAAAGTTTAGAGAGAAGCAACTTTTTGGGTTGCTCCCCTCAAAATCAGAAAATAACGGACAAACAATGAGAACAACATCAACAAAGGAAACAGTTCACAGAAAAAAGGGCAAAAAGCGACGACAACTATACAATAAAACAACATGCAATATAGTTCAGCACAGTTAACTAAAATGATATCTTAACCATAAACTCACTGACTTGGAGCAACTTGAACATATAAATCCAACAATATATACAATTATAGATGTGTTTATGTTTAAAAATTCCACAAATCCAAATAGTTAGTTATATGTATTATCTGTCAATAAGATTGTATTTTTTGGATTCAGTGTTCGAAAGGTAAATAATTGTGATAGTTTCCACAAACTCTTGGCATAAAATTTAACAGAAACGAGAGTTTTAATTAATAAGCGAAATGTAGCGCAGTTAACGAGCGAACGTCTAATTCATGACAGGGATTGTTGCTTCCAGTTGAAAGGAAGCTGGTTGGAATAAACCCATTCATTGTTCATTCACTCAGTGTTCATCATCATTGAGAAGAGGTATATATTAAACGGACGAGAAGACTTCGGAGGATCTGGAGTTAGCGGATTATTTATGTCTAATGTCACTGAAAGTCAAAGATCTACGAATGAAAGCGAACGAATTGGTTGAAGAGGTGGGCAGAGAATACAAGACTTAGTGTCAACACATAGGAAGGAGAATTGATGAATACGCATATTTAGTACCAGTCGTTTTCAGCCAAGGGGGGGGAAATCGAACAAGGCCACCTGTCAATGCAGTTGAAGATTGAACGATCAATTCATGGTTGTTTGCTCAAAACCAACTTCCCCAATTTTCGCGGAGGCATCAATACGACAGTCATCGTCTCATCGGTCGCTGTTCAGAAAGAAGTCAGCAGAAAACCGTCAGAAGTAATATTGTGATTTATTACTGTAATATTTGTTCACAGATCTCAGTTATAACAATATTTATATGTTGGTGTAACAATAAAGAATCCTCGAGTCAAGAAATGGTGTTTTGGTTTTTTCGTCCGTTATAACTAAGCGTTTCTGAAAACTTCAAGGAACAGCGTGGGCCCGAGCGTAGCAAGAGCTGGGCATTAACGGTTTATGAGACGTCGCTGACACCACCTCTTTCACTTCTTTAGGCAATATAATTTCAGCTGTAGGTGGTGGCACGGGTGACGATGACGAAGTCAGGATCAGGAAAACAAGGGAGAAATTCGTTGCTCTAAGATGAGTGTGGAATTTTTCGGCAATCAGCATGAAGAACGAGATTCGGATCTTCAACACTGAAGTTAAATTAGTGCTTCTACACGGCCTATAGACTTGACCACGTGTCACGAAAAATGCTGCCAACAAGCCTGAGATTTTCCTCAGAGGCTGTCTTAATTGTTTCAGTGATCAAGATCAGATGGCCAACTAGAGAGGGCAAGCACTATGGAAATATAGAGTCGAACCAGCCACGTACCTATTACCCAACAAGTATCCTAAAGAAAACAGAGAGACCGTTGACTGACACAGTATACCATGCCCTCAAGTGGAACCTAAATGGGAAACAACGAGTTGAAGATCTAGGAGTGTCGTGGAAGATATCATATGAGGAGGATTTGAAAGCTTGTGCGTGACCGTGGAGCCAGATGAAAAAGGTAGCACGGGATATAATTGTGATGAAAATAATTCGAGTAGGCGTACAGATGGACATATTGCTACTGCACTTACTGAATGAGATCACTTCAACCTAGTGTGTTCCGAAGTCAAGATTAAATGCAAAAGTGCGGTAATGTGATGAAAAGACAAGGAGAAAACGCAATGATACTATTTCAACATTTTGTTTTTCTCTATCATGTATATGAATACCTTGTTTCAGTGTGTCCGCACTAATTCATTTTTGACGCCAAGCGACACAAATTGTTATTTGTTGTTTATTTTTCACAATAATTCCTTCAAGGCTGTCTTAACTGTCATACCTTTATTGTCAAAAAATCTCGTAACGATTTTCGCTTCTCTGTCAAAAAGGTGGGTTTCCGCTATGTTCTTTATCAAGGGATTGACACACATGTGTCAATGTTGCAGAGTTCTGTGGATGCAGAAACATTTGCAACCTCATAATGAGCTCCGGAGGCCTTTAAAAAGTTGGGAATCTATTTTTTTGAGGTGAAGAATATATATCTGTCTAAAAATTATAAACAATATGGAACCTGCTGTATTGTACATATATTCACATATGGATATTTTTCTGTCAGTATAACAGCTGAATGAAGTTTCCAGGTGCATTTTCAATTGTTCAGAAAAATGTAGGTTAGTTGGAGGTGAAAACGCAAAAGAAAGGTAAATAATCTGCTGCTCAGATATCTGGGCCAAATGAGTATGAACTTACAATTCAGTTTTGTGGGTGTTTTAACTGTGGTATATATCTCAGTAAGGACATTAAAATATGCAAGTTAGATATAGTTCCGACAATTCGATCCCATGCACTGTTCGTTTCACTTTTTAGAGGTTGACGATACAGACGTTCGCGAACAGTACTGGATATATTAACGCAAGCTCTTATACCAACGACTTCTAACTTATTTTATTCTCGCGTAACACAGGAAAAGCAAAACACCACAATTGATTGTCCAAATTACGAGATATATTTCGGAACCAAATCGTGGATTGAAGTGGAAGCTAAGCTAGCTAGTTATCGTGCACAACAGTGACACGACGGAGTACCAAATGGCGGGGATGCTTGACTGAAAGCCTTCAGCTAAACAAGTCAACTTAAACTCTAAGGGTCAGCATCCGATGTTCACTGATGATTCTTATGGTCAATAATTTTGGGAAATCATTTACCGCTACAAATTTCTAAAATGTTGAAGACCCTTAGAAATACAATATAGTAATTAAACTGATCAGAAAACCCTGACATTCTGTGATCATTCAAGCCCTAATAACAACAAAACGACAAATTTACAAGGTTAATATGGTTGAAAAACTAGACCATACTAATTTAATCATAAACTTATTTTAAACTATATTGGCTTAAAAGGGTAAAGTGGGTTAATTATGTATCATTTTAACCCGCTTGTGCCCACGTCCTTGCTTATCAAAATTACCCATTTGGCCCACCTTTGCCCACATTATCCAGGTGCATTTTCTGACTGGGTAGATTCTGATATTTTGGTCTACTTAACATCACAATGCGAGTTTATCTTCCGATTTCTCAAGAGCTCTTCTTCAAAAGCCCGGAATATCCACTGTTTCCGATTGCTAACTACTCACAGACTCTTTGGTTTATAATAACGTTAAGCAACTTGCATTATTGCACTTGTCAGCCACTCACACGACACTGGCTGGACTCCCTGATGACTAGACGTTAACTAGTTCACCAGCTGATAGTAAGCTCGGAAATGAGGAATTGTTGGGCAACCAAATCCGGAAAAAACAACACTACTGATAAATCTTCAAGGCCTGAAGCCTTATTTTCCATTTGGAAAAGCAAAGAATGAAAAAATGTATTATAAAGAAAAGGGAAAATACCCTCATAAGGAGAAAATAAATGATGCTAGGCGATGTTCCCCTTTTTAGTTTGAATTTCCTTTAGCTAGTCAGACCATTTATAATTTCGAGTTGTCGTTTCATAAGGGTTGCCACAGCGAGCAAAGTATCAATATTTTACTGGTTTCTGTCACCTAAAAATAAAAATTAGTGCTTGTATCTAGTGACAGTTTAGTCAGATTCAGGCTTCTGTTTTAACTTTGATAGTAATCCCTTCACGAATTGAATTAGTCTTTTGAGATAAAAATACCTTAAGTGAGATTAGATTAAAAATGTCAATAATCCCAGAAATTACTAACTGTTTTTTGAGCCATGTAGGTATGCTGTCTGTTTAGCTTCCTGATGATGTTAAGAACCAATAAGTGGAAAGGTTCGATGACGTAGCTCATCTCTCAAAAGTTATCTTTGTCACACTAGTTCCCATCCATCCTAGTACCATTGTATTCCTACACCTATATATTTTAAGTCCGCCGTTGAAGTATGACAACCTAATATGATGCAATTGAGTGAGAATTTGTATGCTGCTTAGTCACTCAGACTGCCAATCTTAGATCATCTAACCGAGGATTAGGGAATTTAGCACATAGTGTCATCTCAGTACAGAAACTTTGAAGTGCATGTCCATGTTATCTGAGGGATAATATCTATAAGCACTCTGTTTAGTCTACTTGTAAAAGGATTCTGAATTTTCTTTGCATTTTGATAATCTTGTCTTTCTATTGTCATTTTCTTCTCAGAGTGAAAATGCTTTTAAATACTTTTTGACCTGTTAGATGATATACTATTCCAGTTTACGCTGTTAAGAGTTTATTGAATTATTCTGTTATGATGAAAGCCTAAAACTATTTCACATGAAAGCTGGTAATAATTATGCATGATGCTTGAAATCAACTTCGTAACTATGAGTTACTTTTAAAACATTTCACTGAGGGTATTTCAGATATAATTATAATTAATAATTAATTAATTATAATATAATTAAACATTTCTAGTCGTAAATATGGTTATTGTAAAAAAGAATTTCTTTCTTTCAGAATTAAATACAATGTCTGAGATAATAAATCTTATTCATAAAGGTGATAATGAAGAAATACAAAAGTTTCTGAAAGTTTTTGACAAAGATCCAAGTGGTTATCTTCAATCCATGAATGAACATGATAAAATGCAAAAGTCTGCAATTGAATTATTTACAATATTAGACTGTCGAAATATTATTGAAAAGGCTATCAGTAATGGTTATAACGAATTACATATAAATGGGATAGATGGTAAGACGAAGATTTTCACTAAATTTTTACTTTTTGAAAGGATGCAATCTAGCACATTATGCAGCTATGTGGAATCGAGCAGATTTATTAAAATATTTATACTTTGCTGGTGTAGATATGTATAGTAAAAATGTTTACGGTGAAACAGCGCATAAATTAGCCGTTAAATATGAACAAAAAGAAGCAATGCATATGTTAGAGTGGATAGGTAATAAATGATATAAACTGTTTTCATAAAAATGCTTTTCTTTAATTTTTTTAGAATGCCGTGATCAGTTTCTTACACTTATTCGAATGGTTAGAGAAATTTTAGCTACTGCTGATAAGAATGACTATACAAGAGAAGAAAGAGTAAGTTGTAGTTTAATTTCCTTATGAAGGTACTTCATACTTCACTTAAAAAAATGATGTTTAGATGAAAGCTTGATGTGATCTGAGGTTTATGATTGGTCATTCCTTAAAAATTTTATTCCTTTGCGTTCTGAGTGGAACATGGGTATCCAAAGCTTCTTTCTTTAAAGTTTTAGCTGTAGGGGTGCTTACTTTTTTACAGTATGGGGTCGTTAGCTTCAACCCTAACCTTCTTTCTATATCATGCTTACCGCCGGCTAAGCGAGGTTGAGAGAAAAGAATACTCTGTACCACAGATAAGAAGACTGTAGAAGATCAGGATTTCATGCGTGGATGATTTATATTTAATATCACGCAAACTCGAAGACTTACAGGCGAAAAATAGCAAACTGGTTGAAGAAGCAGCCAGAGAAGACAGGACTCCAGGTGAACACAGAGAAGACTGAGGTGGTGAAGGCAACCAACAATCCAACAGCAGCAACAACAAGCACTCGTCACCATCAAATGGAGAGATTTGACAGAGGTTATTTCCTTTTACTTACCCGGCTAGGAAGCATCGTTTCAACCACAGGCATTTGGACTGGATGAAGATGTGAAAGCCAGCCAGAATCGGAAAGACATGATACGCCTTCATCAACCTGAAACCAGTTTGAAAATCTTCAGCACTCTGCCTCAGCCAGCACAAACAATAGGATTAAGATTTTCCACACAAATGTGAAGTCAGTCAGTTCTTCTATATGGGTCAGAAACTTGGCCAGAGTGTCACGAAAAGGATTTCCAACAAGCTACAGACTTTAAACAACAGCTGCGCTCGCCGGCTGCATATTGAAGATCGAATGAATGGGCAGAAAGAATCAGTAACAGGAAACTCTGTCTGGAAACCAACCAACCAAGAGCCGATCGCTCAACAAGTATGTAGGAGAAAATGGAGATGGATTGGGCATACGTTGAGGAAACCGCCAAATTACATCGCACACCAGGCTAGCCCTCGAGTGGAATCTAAATGGGAAGCGACGAGTGGGTTGCCCTACATTGACATGGTGGAGATCGTGTAGCGAGGAGAAGATGAGCAATCATGGGCAATCGTGGACCCAGCTGAATTGAAGAGGACGACAGAAAATATAAGAAAGTGGAGATGTGTTGTTGAAGTCCTATGTTCAACTTGGAATCCAAGGGAATAATAAATATAACAATATAAGCGAAATTAAGGAGTGCGTCTCCCTGGGATCGAAAACAGAACTACGTGCGTGGTAGGGGAGCAGTTTTCTGTTGGATCACCGACAGGGAAATCAAAATGGAATTTAGGCTTACTGACTTCCTATAAAGTGCTTAGTAAAAAGGAAAGATTGACTGCAGTTCATGAGATCAGTTACCAGCTTCGCGATATTGAACTTTCCGAATAATCTGCTAAACAAATTATGTTTATGCATCAGGTTACAGTCTGACACTATGTTATACTTTTCAGTCTTGCAAAAGTTATTAACGATGGGGAATATTTGTTTGAAGGTGGTCGCAGGTATTTGAATACTTTTGATCTGTAAAACAACAAAATAATTATTTGTTGAAATTATCAGTTGAATTTCTCTTTGAGTGAGTTTTACAGCACCGCAATCCTCGGTCTCTGCTGACATGTCGGCCTCTATAATAAGAATGATGATAGTTTCAAGCAATAACAAGGAATAATCGTTGCATGAGAGGTGGCTATCTTAGCCCATTTGTCTAGTGGATAACATTTTGGTGTTTGGCACAGTGACTGCTGGCTGAAAGTCTCAGTGGAACACCATGACTCAGTGGAATGGATGTAGATACATCCAGGTGATGAGTCCCGAACGGGGTGAAACACGTCACAATTCTTGCAGAAACAACACCTACAAGTTATCAATCCATAAGTGAGTAAATAATCGTAGAACAAATGTTCGATGACTAGTGATTAGTAGAATGGTTCAGAGTAAGATTATTACAGAAGAAATAAATCTTCAACAAAGTAACCATAGCGTTAAATAATCCCAAACGATAAATGTTAACCAACATTGAAATTCAAACAATCATTATTAAATAGGCAAGAAGCAACTAGTATACAGTGTAATAAAATATTTACAAATTTACTCAGTCGGTGGTGGCTATCAGTGGAATCACGAACATGCGTTTCATCTCATTGAGGACTCGTCAACCTGATGTACCTGTCTCTCCAGTAAGCTACGGTATTCCCATTGAGAGTGGAAGTTACATCAAAAAACATTTATTATCCTGTCGAATTCCATGATTTTCATGAAAAGGATGACTAATACCATTTATGGCACTTACTGCAATCAATCTCAGGTCAAATTATACCCTTTACTCATGTTCAACAATATGGTACCAACACTGTCAATAAAGAACTGGTATTTCCATAATACACTTTTGAATTGCCAGAATTAAAAAAGCCACTAAAAAACATAAAGTCCTGAGTTACTGAGTATTTAAATTTAGGTAACTCTAGTACTACTAGATTAAGGCCTTAGATTATACTTCTACCTAATTAGCGAAAAAGAGTCAATGACAACTTGTCGTTTTACCGTTTTCTCAATAGATGACGTTACCTTTAGAAACACAGACTCAGATTTACCGAAAAAATCTGATTTGACTAAAGCTGTATTCAAAAAGTTTCAATTCCATGAAGACATTCTAGTTTATTTCACATAGTGTTATTCCCTACTTGTGCCATTTTGGATGTCAGAGAGATAAAACCCTACAGAGTGAATGATTTAAATCAAATCCACAATTTGCAAATTAATTAGTAATTTTCAATTTAACGCATTTCGAGGAGATGAAACTTCACCACCAGAATCATTTCGCTCCTCTGGGCGCGGGAAACCGAATGAGATGTGTAAATTGAGAATTAATTTTCAATTATTGGTTTGTAGGGATTTGATTGATTGGTTACAAGATTTCATCATGAGCTGACATCGGTTAGAGAACCATTGGAGAAACTGGGAGTATTAGACAGCTGTTTCGTCCTTGTTTGGGACCCTTCATTAGTACTTACCCAACACCAGGGTTCGAACCTAGGATATTCTGGTTACAAGGCTAGCGAGCTCGTAGACCATTATGCCATCGGGACCCGATCCAATAGCTCATGAATTCCAACTTCTGCCAATTCATGACACAGTGCAAATTAATTTACCAGTCGTAAATTTCATTTAAGGGATTACCAGTTTGTCAAAGTGGCTTGCCAGGAATCGGGCGTTTGGGACTGATTCAGTTATCTGAGCTAAATCAGACTGCGTACAACGCTGTTAATCTCGGCCCGAAATATAGGTGGGTAATTTTTTATGGCGATTATAGTACTAGTCACAGTATCCAGCATACTTTATTCTTTTTTCACCAGTTCTCTGCTGCTAGTGTTCACACTTATGAAAAGGATTAGTTTATGGTAATTACTTATTTCTGACTGCCCATTGTTGAATAGCTTATGTCCTGTTGAAGGATATTCGGCAAGTAGTGAAGATTAGGATTTCAAGGGGTAATTAAAAAAATTATGATCTGAAACAATAACCGTTAGAGAATGACTCAACTACGCATTTGTCTTAGACACTAGAACATTTTTCAAAATAACGAAATTTCGTAACAACGTTATACTTTAGAGTACCTTCAACTCCACGAAGAATATCTTATCTTGTCGCATATATCCTCAGTCGTCATACGCAAAAGCTACAATGATTTTAAAAGTTCACTGCTACTTCTCCTGTTTGATTCTTCATTGTATTTTATTTCTTTTTTGTTTTGGCATTTATAGAAAATTGCAGATGCTGCTTGTCTTGATGGCGAATCATGGATAAATAAAAACAAAGAAGCTACTCTTAGCATGTTAAAAACGAAAAAAGAACAAATTGAATTAATTGTAGAACCATTTTTTAGAAGAAGAACACCAGTGTATTAACTTTGACAACTTTATAGTTGATTTAGTTTTGGGCTTTGTTTTGATACCTTCTTTCCTGTACTATAACTACGAATAGTACTAGGAGACGTCTAGGAAAATATATAGATTGGTATTTGTATTTACAGGCTGTTTTCCTAAGTGTGAAATAGGATATTGCTTTTAAACATACTACATTGTCCAGGGAGTATACTGTATGAATTAGTTGAGTGTAATTAGAACCAATATAATAATAGGAAAGAAGTCTTTTTATTTGAAACAAAATTTGAATAACTGTATCAAAATTAGCAATAAAAAGATGATGGTTATTACAAAACACTAGGGGACTTGAACAGTCAAAGTTATTATTGAAACTATGTAAAATATTCAAGTTTTAGTTTGTGGAGATTTGGTTAGTTTCACGTTTGACTACGGACTGATATCAGTCGGGGAGGCGTTAAAACCAAAGAGTATCGGACAACTGTTTCGTCCTGGTTCGGGACTTTTCATCAGTATGTGCCTATAACCCAACAAGGGATAAAAATCTAAAATGCCTTTAGCTCACTAATTTGATTTTATGACTGACTGACTGGATTCAACATAGGATTTTGCATAGATCTGCAGCAGTTCGAGTTGCCACACTCCATGTACTACACAAAGCAAGGGAAGAAAGTAAAGAAAGATTCAAAAAAGAGAGAGATAATGAACAGAATTGTGAGGGAAAAAGAGTAGTAACATGGAAGAACAACAGGTTTATATTGTATATGGCAAAGTACAAAGAGTGAATGCATCTGCGCCATTGAGAACGATTTCGAATCATAGCACCAATTGTCTCCAGTCATTATTTTTATCATCCCTAGGCTCTAAACCAGGAAGCCAGTCCACACTTCCCTACGTGGATGGCCCAACTTATTGTTGTAGATTTAATTGACTGATGCCATGTTTTGGTTTGACCACCACTAGCTTCCTCTTTTCACACCTGATCCTATGGCAGCAGATAACATTGCCTGTTGAGGAAGACGATGGATAGGCATGCTCAATATATTTCCTAGCCATTTCAACCGATGTGACTTCACAACCTCGTCGATTGGTTTTCCCTCCTTATCCAGCATTCGACCGATATCTGACCTCAATTTTTGTCAACCTATTATGGCATCTAAGATGGGAGATAGGCCGCAGACGTTTATGATCAAAGACAGCTAGGCTTTTCAAGTCTTCGATTTTCAGTGGTCAGGTCACAGTCATAAAGGGGAACGGAAAGAACTGCTGAGCAGTACACACGTCCTATGGTCGACAGCCGGATATCACGTCTAAGCCCGAGATGACTTAAGTTGTCAAATGCCAAATGAGCCTGCTGTATACGTAATGAGATTTCGTCAGCAACCAACCAGCTGGGGGTGATGCAACTCCCAAATAAGTAAAGTGGTCAACAACACTCTCTACCACTCTCTACCTCCTGTCCATCTTTAAGCTAGGGGTCAATGAAGTCCAGTCCTTTAGTATCATATTCCATGCCGCCAGGAGCAAATCTCATGACAAACATTCAAAGACTGCTGCCCCTCAGGGTGTTCAGAAGACTGCCGGATTTTGTCAGAGTCTTCACCTAGAAGGATTATATCGTCTGCATATTCTATGTCAACGAGATTACTCCCTAGTAACAAGTCAATCCTTGAGTCACTGAAGTCATTTAGGGTTAAGTCCATTAGTACATGTATGATGAAATTAGATAGGAGGGGAGGCAGTGGGTATCCCTGACGGACTTCAGTGGTTGTCAACACTTCAGATGACAACACTCCGTAGACTCCCATCTGGCTGCATCAGTACGAGCACAGTGCCTTGATCGTTGTGACGTATTTTCTCAGCATTCCCTTCACAGCCAAACATCGCCATAGTAACTCTCAATCGATGGAGTCAAATGCAGCCTTCAGGTTGAGAAATATGACGAGTGTTGGTTCCGCATTAGTAACTTGTCGCTGGCTACGGACCCCCATAGGGTAAGTCGGGATGTACAATTTTTTGGGTTGACCCTTTCTAGCCCCCTCTCCTCACAGTGGAGAGACAGCATAGCTAGCATGCCGGTGGTCTGAGGGAGACACCTTACTGTTGTCACATCCCTCTTTCCAAGCAGTATGACTTTGCTCACAGGCTCCCAGCATAATGTTAGAAGTCTTAAGCTATACCGGTAACTACTTTTAGCCTAATCTCTATCATAACAATCTTTCTAGTATGATGGGACCTGCAGGAATGATAGTTGCAGCCAGTGTAGCTTATTGGGTCACTGCAATATACAAGCCCAACCATTAAGTAAAGGTAGCAGCTATCGGTCAGGATTTGATTTTATATTAGTGTGATAGTAATGAGAAATTAACTGAATTCATAAAAATATTGGTAGAACTAGAACCATCATCCTCTAAGTTGTTGGCTTACCGTTTCTAATGAGTGAGCTGTGAAACTAATGTGCATTTTTCCCTGAGGAATTCTGCCAACTTAGGTTATCAAAAGTTTAGGTGACATAAAGCAAAGAAACTTATATGGACATAAAGCAAAACATGACAATAACGGACACAAGTTCCAGTACAAAGTGAGTATATATTATGTAGTTATCATTATCACTTGTGCATTGAACTCTGTCGACACCATTCGATCACGCATCCTACAAATCCCACGAAATATTTCCCAAAGATCTTCAGCACTCTACGAATTACTCCTCGATGAGTGCCAAAGATTTATACAATACGTTAATGTAGTTTTCAAGAATAAATCGCAGTCTGCTTTGATCCAGCTAACCAATAGTCTGAAGCTGATAAAGACTGACAGTAAATTTGCTGACAACCCTACAAAATTCATGTTCAATTTCCCATCAGTAACGCTTTCTGATTTGCAGCTAGAAGTTTTGTTTTTGGGACGAAGACTTTGCAATACCATCTTCAACCTCAACAAACTCAATGTTCATTTAAAATTTGAAAATTTAATCAGCCAAACGAATGATCTGTTCCCAACTTCGACAAAGGATGACAAAAATTCAAACCAACGATCACTCATTCCTTCCATCATTGGCTCAGTTCAAAAACAAAAGTCCACAACTGCCTTAAAACGCAGCACCGAGAAGAATTAGAAATGCTGAGAGACAACAAAGAACTACTAATAACCCGTCCTGACAAGGGAGCTGGTGTAGTTTCTTCCGGACTGAAAAGACAACATGGAGAAAATGAAGAATACTCTCTCCAGTGAAAGTAAATTTTCTAACCTCCCAACGAAAGGAACAAAATTGAACTGATTGAGAAACAAACTAGAGTCACCTTAAAAAGAATGAAAACTAATCAGTTAATTAGCTGAGGTCTCTATGATCATATCCAACTGACAGGTTCAGCAATATCAAAGTTCTGTGGTTTAACAAAAATACACGAAGTTAGTCACCCACTCTGTCCAGTTATATTCATATCAGTTTCACCTTATCATTTTGTTGAAAAATGGTTTGCCGATATTCGGGAACCTGTAGGAAAACATTTATGCACGTACTAGCTTCGTGAAACGTTCGAATTCATTGATTGCATACAAGATTTGAGTGTTACTAACAAAGGTATGTTATCTTTCGACATCGAATCACTGTTCACTAATGTCCCAATTTGGGAAACTGTGTGTTTTATATGTTAATACATAGATGACAACCAGCACAACATTGGAATAGCAATATCGTGTCTGAAAGAACGGTTACTGAGGTATACTCTCAATGTACAGTTTACCTGCAGTGACACCACCTACAGACAAAAGGATGGCATTACAATGGGATCTTCCTTGGGTCCATTAATAGCATGCTGCTTCATGGCTAGTCTTGAGAACGGCCCACTGAAGTCGTCCAGTGACAATTTGCAACTGTAAAAACGATACATAGATGACATTTTCGTCGTTTGCTGCAACAGTTACGACCAAAATTAGTAGCTGCAAATATTCCATAGCTGCCATTCGGCAATAAAATTCACTCTAGAAACGGAATGAAAATCTCAAATTCCCTTTCTTGATGCACAACTGACAGGACGACCTGACGGAAACTTAAGAAGCTCATCCCATAGAAAACCTACTTGGAACGGTCAACTGAAAAATTTACACAGCCGGGTACCTGGTGAGCGGAAACGAAATCTGATTAGATCCCTTGACACTCGGATCCGACATATCTGCGATCCTGAAGCCCTGGAAGCGGAAGTAGATCTTCTGAAAGAAACCTTCATTTAAAATGGATACCCGCCAAGATTCATCGGCAAGAATATCAGACCAAAAATCCAGTTGAGGGGAAGATTATTTGTTCCAAAAAGGAGCCTTTACACGAATCTGCATTTCGAAGGGGACTTAGCTTGAGATATCCTCAAGAGAAGAATTTCAGTATCTTTGAGGAGAACATTCTTCTTGGTTCACAGAAACCCCACATCTGTCCACTTCTGTGTGGATATATCAATTCACCTGTTGCTGTGGAACCAGCCATATACATTGGTCGTTCGAGGTGGATCCTGTCCAAAACGGTTCAAGAACACTATCCCGCATGTTTGCAAAAAAGTAATATTGGCTTTATAAGGAGTGCGATAATCGAATTCTTTGTCAACAATGGGCATTCCATATGAACAAATGCCTCCTTCAAAGTAACTTACAAAGTGAAGAATAACCTATCAAAGGCAATACGTTTTCGTCTCCTCTGCATTGCTGAAGCCTTAGACATTCAATTTGGAAAAAAACATAGTTATGCATACAAAATGAAATCATTCAATCATTCCTACTATTATGGTAACGACCGTGTTAAAATCTAGTAACTTGGTGTTTATGTACTTGCTTTCCCAACTCCTCATAACTCTTGTATTTATTTACGACTTACATAATTCTATATTTTCATTCGTTTCCATGTTTCCTTTGTTTCTATGTGCATCCTAATCGAAATTCACTTATTAAATTATCCATCTTATTATGCAACTGTAGTACACTTATTCGTCTTCTTTTATACACTGACTAATTTAAAAAAACTATTTTGTTTTGACAGCTGATCACCACTACTCTCTTACTAATCTTCAAACCCCTGTATAGTTACAATCTGACTATTTATCACATTTTCTGAAATATTTTGATGACATAAACAATAACCCTAACTAATTTCTATTCTTGTCTGACAAAGCTAATGTACACAAACATACAAAAATAATTATATATACTTGCGATTATACAGCCAAGTAAATGAATTTGCTGAAAAGATATTCTTCTCTGAACTGCGTGTTTTGTTTTCACTAATGTCTGAATGGGGATTATTCATGATATAAAAAGTTTCACCTTCATAAGAAAAATTACGTGGAATAAAGCCTGAGTTAAGATAACTTTATTCACATTCACATAAACTTTCTCCTAAACATTTAAGTCTAGTAATACATAAAATTGATACCTGATTAGACTGGTCAGAGGTCAAAACTTCATTCGTTGAGAACATGTATTTTTAAACAGTTGCAAACACGCTTTATATTGAAATTCCAGCAAGCATACTACCTAATTCAAGTGCTGTCTGTCCATTGACTCCTGGCGTCTAGTGATAGAAATAGAGAAGATTTGTAACTCGGTTGGATAACTTTGATATGATCGCATGCTCTGTAAGCTAGGTGGTTTAACTGAGAAACTTTCGTTATCTCTCTAGCCAACATCTTCAGCGTAAACTTCAGTATAAAGTGAATGAATGAATGATATGTTCGTATCCCCTGAAAACTTTTGTTGTGATTTGTTTTCTATCTTTTATGAGTATGGATCTTTTCCATTGAATTGGAATTTGACTTTTCGTACCTATAGCTTATTCTTTATTAATTAGTGAAGTTGATCTGTACCAATGTGTCTATCAGTCACTGATTCGTTTGAGTGCCAGGCTTCTAGGAATTTCCTGCATTTTCGATGTTTCCAGTGTTTAAACCTGCTACATTTTCCCAATCCAATTAGTATCTTCAGATGTTTACATAAATCGATGTGAAAGAACAAATGTCACGTCTTGTGAGGGCTAGTTGATGTTCTTGGACTCGAAGTGCTTATCACAGTTCATGGTGTTGATCTCACCTTCATCTGCTGTTAGGCCTTTTGATCTGCATGAGTGATTGTGTTAGTTTGTGTGCTACATCCGTTTCAAATGGTTTTCAGTAGTTTATCCGTTGTTTCAGAAACAGTCTTTACTGCATATAGTAGGATAAATTTCTTTATGGTTTCTTGTTGGTGGTTGGATTCATGTTTAAACTTCTTTGGTGAAATTATAGTACTTCAGTTTCAGTGAATTTAGGGACATCTGAAGGTTGAAAGTTAAATTGGTTATCATTCAAAAGCTATTTCATTTAAATCATCCAGATATACAAGTGGTAAGTTGTGAGTCAAAGAACTTAGTAATTAGTTGGTTGATGTCGGTGTGTAGCATGTAGTTTAAATATGCTTGGGTATGCAAGCAAGTGGTAACTCAGCCATAGGACAAGTAATACTGTTATGGTTTTGTACTTATTTGTTGATTGGCTAATATCAGAAGACAAAGTGTAACGGAAACCATGAATATTGGTGGAGTATTTCAGATTATAGTTAGTTCATATTTACAAATGATATTATTTCTAAGTTTGCGCATCTTTGTGATTTACATAAGATGCTAAAAGGTTCCTATGGAAAGGCTTTGATTATGTTATGTTTAATTGCATTCATTCCCATTGTCTGTTAATTTCAATCCCAGTCTGTCCACTTTATTTGTTAGATACCAGTAAGACTTAGGGTATACAGAATAATAATTATGGAAGAAGGGAAACTCCGGAAATAGGTACAGATTTCGTTAAAGTATTTGGTAGTTCACCATCACGTTTAAACTTCTCAGTATCTGGAGAAATCGTTTTTAAGAATAATGTGGTTTAGTCACATGGGCTGTAGTATGCTTTTATTCAGCGTACATGAGTAAACATAAACTCACTGGAATACGAGTGTTAAGTGAAGTCGATATCATGAAAATATGTTGATTTTTAGCAAAAAGACATTAAAAGCACAACTTGTAAAGGCAAAACGTGCTGAGAATCAGTCAAAATAATTTAGCTGGACTACTTTCAAACTATTTTTCATCTCCTACGTGGATCACTTCTAGTTGGAAGAGTAAGTTACCGACTGAATAAATCCACTGTAGTTAATGATAAATTGCAGTATGTACTAGTGAGATAGATGTTTGTATGCCAAAACTTGATCTTTTCGGGTAGCTAGCTTTGTTGTAGGCTACTAAATCTGTTGGTTTCTGATCACAGGTATTAATTTTCTTCGATTTATCGAAACCCGTATTTCAGTGCTGTAAACAGTCTTGCATATAATGTTGTTTAAAGCCTAGTGCGTTAATGTGGACACAACTCAAGGCTGTCGTTAAGTCACAGATAAGGTATGAGGTTGAAAATAGCACATTATGCTATCTAGCTTCTGCCTTATATAGTATTATAAGTTACTAAGATTCGTGGTTATGCACACAAAAGTCAATCAAAACCATATTATATTCTTTCATTTTGTATAGTTGGTTTGTAATGATTAGTTTTGTTTTTACGAGTTGATCATGGATTGATATCAGTTAAAGAACCATTGAAAACTAAGGAGTACTGGACAGCTGTTTCATACTAGTTTGGGTGGTTGTGCTTAATCACGAATTGGTAAAAGTTAGAATTCATGGAATGGCCATTAAATCGGGTCCCAGTGGCTGAACGGTATAAGAGCTTGCCTTGTACCGGAAGATCCTGCGTTCAAATCCCATTGGGTGAGTACTGATGATGATGATTCCCAAACTACTATGAAACAGCAGTTTAGTACTCCCTGGTTCTTTAATTTAAAAGATAAGATGATGATTAATGTATAATTTTATGGAACGATAAAGAAATACTCCTTCCTCTTGTCGGTTATTCTAATTCGATTTGTGCTTACTTCTAGCTAAATGTTAGTCAACCAACTAGAATGTTAGTAGATTCAGATACGTTGCTAGTGGTTTGCATCTGTGGATGGATAAAAAGATATTTTGAACGTTTCGCTGTTTAAAGTTGGAATATATTTTGTATAAAACTATATACTACTGACTGATTGAAACGAGTAGTTGCATTCCACTCAAGACAACCAATTTAGGCCACTTCTATTTAGCTAGCTGGTACTACTGATTGATGTAGGTGGTATAAAACTGCTCATCCCAGTCAGTCACTAGTATATAGTTTTATGCAAAATTTGCCTGCATTTCTGATTACCATCTACAGTATCAAGCAGATCACATGTTGTGTTCTGAATAATTTAGTTTCCTAGATGGAACTATAGTGAAATTTCACCTCCTTGAACTGTGTAAATATCAAATTAATGATTCTGAATATATTCTAGATGTCTGCAGATTATATAGTGATTCAAGACTTGTCGACTACTCACTGCCTTATTTGTAATCTAATGAGGCATGTGCAAAAATCAAAAGAAGAACATACGAATTTTCCAAGTCAAATTTTGATAAAGAAATTAATGCCTCCATAGTCACAGTTCATTAATCATCTCAGTTAGCGGTATATGTCTAATCTAGTCACAGAGAAAATTAATTTTTCTGCCATTTCAAGGACAATTCTGTATGTGAAACAAATAGATTATCATGCAAATCGAAATTTAATACTAATAATAAGTACTTGATTAGTTAACACTGCAGAGGAGCTTTGCTTTTCATCTGGTTGAATCAGTGTGAGACAAATAAATTGTATAATTTCACAATTCTGAATAGTCTCACACTTGAATTTATTATTCAGATAACATGATAGAACAATATTAGAGAGAGTAAAGGGATCAACACTTGATATCATTGTGATTGGACACTTAGCACAGAAGGTGAGTCACAGTGGCTACTATAAAAGATTTCAATCTCTAATTAACTGTCATAGTGTAAGATTCACGTTTAAAGGCTTCTCTTGTTTCTCAGTAACATTTCTAAAGTTACAAATTCATAGCAAATATTTAAATAACTGCGAATATAACCATACAATGGTTAGGACTCTCGACGACCATGCATATGGTCCGAGGCTCGACCCCCTGCCGACGCACACCTGATATCAATGGTTGGCCTACAAAATTTGGGCTACCGATATCCATGCTGAAAATTCCATACTTGTACCAAAAATACAGTGTGGAATCAAGCTGTAATCAAAAATAAAATAAATTAACTGATAATCTAATTCCAGGATTCCATCATGAGCTGGCATTAGTTTGAGAACCATTGGAAAACCTGGGTGTACTGTACAGCTATTTTGTCCTACTTTGGGACTCTTCATCAGTACGCACCCACCGCCAGGGTTTTAACCCAGAATATTCTGGTTAGCGCTCGTATACAATTAAGCCACTGGAACCCAATCCAATGGCCCATGAATTCTAACTTCCGCCTGTAACCAATCAGATCCCTACAAAGCAACACTTGAATACCAATGAGATGCCCACTAGCGACTTGCCCTATTCAGGTAGGTAGTTACCTGGGGTTCTAGTGAGAAGTCATGACCAGTAGGGTGCAGCAGGTCGGGTGTAAGGACAAATACTCGCCGAAGACATTGGCCAGGGGTCGCGCTATGTTGTGAATTGGCAGAAGTTGGAATTCATGCACTGGACATTGGATTGGGTCCCGGTGGCTTAACGGTCTACAAGCTCGCCTTGTAGAACCCTGACGGTGGATGCGTACTGCTGAAGAGTGCCAAAGTAGGACGAAGTAGCTATCGAGTACTCCCAGGTTTTTCAATGGTTCTCTAAACGATGTCAGCTCATGATTAAATCCTGTAACCAACCGAATCCCAACAAACCAACACTTTATTAATAATCTAGTTATGAGTATATGTGCGATTCCATCAATGCTGTAACCGTTTTGCCTTTTTTCCCACCGACCACCGTGAACTTTACGGTGAAATAGATAGTAAGTGGGGATTAGTACATTCTTAAAGAATGTTTTAGTCCTCATAATTTATTCATCAGACTGAGGTGATCAGATACGTTAATCATTTGAGTCTGCCGTGGAAACATATTTATCTTGTATGCACAATCATGACAACTAAATATTTGATAATGGTTAACAGGCTTAATCAAGAAATGAGTTTTGTCACACATCAATAAAATGTCGTTATCACTCGACAGGACGTAACTTTTTATTGAGAATTTTAAAAGGAACACCCAATATTTATTCTGTTATCATTTAAGGATCGGAGGGTAATGTTTTGTGTTTTGCCAGATACACCTTCGGAAGTATTTCATCAATTCATCATGAAGAATAAATGCGTTTATGTGCACCTCCCACGTCTGCAAAGTAGTTCAAACCGTAGTGATGAGAAATTAACAGAATTGTAATAGTGATGATGAATTCATTCCAAACAGTACCTCTGATGCAGAATTCTTAGCATGTAGTACAATATTTCATCTAATGTTCTGTTTCAATCACATAGTAGGAGGAAATTACTGAAAGAACTTTATGATACTTATACTTTTGAGAATAGTAGTAATATAAAAATGTAAAAAATAATCGTTAATAGCAATAGTGGATAAAAGGGAGGGCTGTGGGGTCTCCACACAAACAAAAGCTACACACTCAAGTTCACTCAATTACGGTTCGTCTCTAGTTTCAGTCGACTGAGAGGCGGTGTACAGCCTCCACCTAAATTCATATAATTCTTGATCACTTTGAACTAGGCTCCAGGGAATTACTTATCTACTCTTCGTTTAGCAGTGCCATATCGTCACTATTCATCTTCTTCAAAAGTGTTATTTACAAAAAAACTTAAAGAATAACAAGAAGGTTGAGCAACTAGGTCATTCTTGGGATATTTTTGAATATGATTATCAGGATTTAAAAATTCGAGTGACAACTCACTATAAGAAGCATATATATTCATGTTGTTCTAAGGTTATCATCTTTCAGCACCTGTGATAGTTTTAGTGGCTTCAAGTTTTGCTGGCTGCATTTTCAGTGTCATTCGAAGAGTTATATTTGGCACTAAGAGCTTGTTTGTTTTGATTAGTACGCATAACCTGTGCAGAACCTGTGTGCTTCGGTGGCACAGGTACAGAATGCTCACCAACCATGCCTCATGTGGTGCAGGTTTGATCCCCGGCCGACACACTCCTTTACCTCTTTAAGCCACTAATAAGATTAGTAAAGATAGAAGGTCGGTCATGAAGCTAGCAACCCCTTTCCCGTAAAAATAAACTCCACTGCTACCGAAACTTCAAGCCTCTAGCTTGAAGCCGTATGTTCCACTGGGAACGTAAAGGAATAAAAACAGTACCACTGAACGTGTTGTCAACCGTCATATATTAGTGAGAATACAAAGGTACGCCAAATATTAGATTGTTTTTTTAAGGATAACTGACAGCATTATTTTGATGGACTTTAAATATTCTGTTTCGGCTTATTTGGAATATGTTTTAGTGTCAGTATGTCTTATTTATTGTGGGCAATTTTTGTTATGTATCAAAGAACACTGTCTGAGTTATTGAGTATAATGTTAAATTATGGATGTCTACCACTTCTACTACAGAAGTAAGCGTAGAACGATTCATTCAGAATCAATTAAGAATCTAATGACTTATGATTGTCATTTGCTATTTCAAAATATAGTGTCATAAACAGCACCCAATATCATCAATGAGTCTCTGGCTTTACAGCCGTCTTGATACTTCTCACTTCTATTTTTGATTGCACACTAGTCAGTAACTAGTGTGCAGACTGAATTCTATCAATCAAGCTTGCAATGTGGCCACCATGCTAAGTGGCTCGCTATTACGGTGCACTGTGAGATCTTGGTACTAGATGGTTGTAGGAAATCGGCCACAGGAAGCCTTGAACCTAGGTTTCGTGCTAGCTGGTACTCGCCAGTCAGCAAGGCGTATCTGCAACCTTGAAGGAACTCATGTCCCTTCTGAGATTCGAACCCGCGTCACCCAGTGCTTCAGAGACGTCATCACTGAGCTATTCAGACTCAATGCACCGAAGATAGGACTAGACACATTACACTACTTACTGACTAGTGTGCAATCAAAAATGTCCAATACAGTCCTGCAGGAGGTCAATCCCGAGCCTGAATAGCTCAGTGGTAACGTCTCTGACTGCAGCACTGGGTGATGCGGGTTCGAGTCTCAGAAGGGACATGGGTTCTTTCAAGGTTGCAGATTGCCTCCAACCATCTAATAACAACTTCCCACTGATCACCACAAAGGAATCCGTCTCAAAGTTAGTCAGTAATGAGAAGATGTTGCTCCTTTGAACGGGATTACCTTCCAACTTTATTTCACAAGACACTATCAATAAAAAACACCGGGTATGAAGGACTTGATTCTAAATGCCTCGTGAAAACTAGAACCAAAGAAAGTATATCTTACTGATGAATCTCCTGGTCATAAAGCTAGAATTAGTGGACTAAGCCAAACATGACATTGACTACCGTCTAGTCACATACCACTGCAGCAGTTATTTTATTATTACTGAGTCAACAACTTAACTTCGCATATGCAAGAAAGTGAAACTTAAAGTCTAGGAATCTATTCATCTGACACTGTATTGATGTTAGCTCATGATAAAATCCTCCAACCAATCAATCTAATGCTCACTAGCGACTGGCCCCATTCAAGCAGTTAACCTGGGGTTCTACTGGGAAGCCCTGACCAGTAGGATACAGCAGGTTGAAGGTGAGGTAGTAACTCAACGAAGAATACATTGCTAAGTGGTCACGCTATGTCATGAACTGGTAGAAGTTGGAATTCATGCACTGACCATTGGATTGGGTCCCCGTGGCTTAATGGTCTACAAGCTCTCCTTGTAACCAGAAGTTACTGGGTTCGTACCACGACGGTGGAGTGCATACCGATGAGGAGTCCCAGACCAGGACGAAACAGTTGTCTAGACTTTCCAGTGATTCTCTAATCGATGTCAGCTCATGATGAAATCCACCAACCAATACTTGAATATTAAGAACATAATAGTTGATAGAAAACAAAATAGTTTATTGTTTGTGTAAAAGAACAATTTCACAATCAAATATTTATATCACTATGAATAACATTGAGTAATTTAACTGAGCAGTATATATATTGTTTAGATCCCTTCAGAAAACATTCAACTGACTGACTGATAATGGAATTCTACATTCTTTTCTTTTATCTGTTGAATATTTCTTGGAAACTACAAAAAACGAAGAATAGGCGAAGATACTCCTTATCTGAATGAAAAGGTAGTCGGAAATGTGAACTTTACATAATACAGTCAGTGTGGTGGTGAATTTGAAAAGAAGAAAAAGCTTAAAACATTACTCATGTTTCAGTTCTATACTCAACTGTGTATTTTGTATAATATACATTTGTAAAAGTGACATAATCATAAGAGGAATGTTAAATTAAGAATAAATCAACAGAATGTTTGTTTGATTAAGATTTATATGTTTAAAAAAGTGTGAAGGAACTTGGACGACAAGAAGATTTGTGCTCATTTTTGTATTTCCAGGATAGGCGAGATGTTTGTTTTTTGTATTTGTGCTTTGATTTTCATTCACAACTGATCAACCGGAAACATCAATCAACGCAGATCAATTGGATAGATAATAAAAAAAGGTACAAGGAGAAAAGAGAGGAGGAGAATAATTAAACAAAACAGTCAGACAAATGCACTGAGTTCATCTCATTGTCGTCTACTTTTGGAATTACAGAGGAATCAATCGAAGAAGTTGGCTGATATTCGCTTGCATGATTATTTTGTTGTCGATTTTGATACATGAGTTTTGATGTGGTCAATTTCTTTTTCTTTAATGTATGCTCAGATGGAGTAAATCGACCAGTATTAGAGATGCAGTGATTATTCCCACTTCGATCATTGCTTTGATTTGATTTTGCTAGACACGGGTCAAGTTCAGTTAAACCGTTTGCTTCATTATCAGGTGATAATGCTGAATCAGGACTTGAATGACAATTTGGTATATTTACATTGCCTAAAAGAAGCTGGAAATCAGAAAAGAAATAAGTAAATTATTCATTAGTTCATTGAAGTATCCATCTAATGCAAATTATTCAATTTCAATTTTATAAATTTCAAATGCCACTTAATAATAATAGTTTCACTGTGTGATACATCTGATAAACAAAATAATATGGAATTACTTACTACCACAGTACCCAAGTTTTACACATATATTGAAATTATTAAGATCTTAATGCAAGATCCATTTGATCCCATAAATGGCAATCAAGAAAGAAGTAAAAATGCGTTGGTTGATATGAGTAGCTCTATACTAATCACGTCAACCAGCAGTGCTTAGTAGAAATATCGAATTGACCTAAACGACCGATGGCCATTTCTCTCGTTTGTGAACTAGCTGGACAGTGATGTGCTTGGTTAGACTCAGCTAAGAGAATTGAATTAATTAAAATCACCTGAAATTCATTATGGATAAATTTTTGTTTTGATAAAGTCTCACAGTGTTATACAGTAATGTTTACTGATGACGTTTCGAGTACAATTCATTGCTCATAATCATATGATATAATTATGAGCAATAAATTGTGCTCGAAACGTCATCAGTAAACATTACTGTATAACACTGTGAGACTTTATCAAAACAAAAATTTACCCATAATGGAATTATACTCTACCACAGTGCACAAGTCTTATTCTCATATCACCTGAAATTCAGTTAACCACTTGGCGAACTAGTATTTCATTGAGTGGAATTCACATCTTGTCAGTGGGTTGAAACTCTACCATCAGTATTGCAATCATATATTTTGGACTAATTTTTTTATTTCTCAGCATTCAAAGTAGACTTCAGGTATGAAGTTTCAGTTGCAGTAGTTTTATTTCCAAAGGAGGGTTTGCTGGCCTCATGTCCAGTCCTCCAACTTTTCCGGGCTCACTACAGGATTATCGGTTTTGAGGTACGTTGGACAGGAATCAAACCTCGACCACGTGAGGCGCGGTTGGTGAGGATTCTACCACTGAACCACCAATTACTTAATTGACAGATATTATCTACATAATTAATAACTTTTCTGTATAGTTCAAGTGAAGTAGGATTTCTGATAGTGTAAACTGGTTCTAAAAACGTGGATTTTGTCTGTAGCCTTCTTTTTAGAGTTGTAAAATAATGAGATATCATGGATATGTTATTTAATATCATTGCGAAATGGATGATTCTTCATGTATAAGAATGTATTGACTAACAAAATATAAGCATCATTATCCACACAGGTGGTCAGGAGTTCGATTCCCGGCCGGTCCTGTCATTGACCTTGTCTAGCTGGTAGTGAACGCAGAAAGAGGGAAGATCGGGCAATATGATGGAAACCCCATTCTGTGAAAGAAAAAAGCCACTGAAACTTTTAATCTCTAGCATGAAGCTGTATGTTCCACTGGGAACGCAAAAGAATTTAAAAAAATAGATTTTTTCCATGAGGAGTAAACGTGGTTTCTTGGAGATAAGAACATAATCCTATTAAATAATGAATCCTTTCACTTCCGAACTATTAAGACTCCTGATAATGAGGGATAAATAGGCGCATTTATCCCCATTTAATTTTAGGATAGCAGCATAAATAATTTTCATTTCCAATCAAGTTTTTTATTGCCTTATTTGTTGCAGTATAGGTTCTTACCACACAAAATTTGAGATCAACCAAATTATATTACTTTCCAGTAAACAGTAGTATAATTGGTAATCAAATCAAATGGAAAGAAGATGTTTACTAAGCATGAGTCATTAACTGCATACTTCCAGTTTTGCTTAAATCTCAGTGAACGCCTGTCTAAAAATAATGGCAAAACTGCTACTTATTACTTATATTTGTTTTCTCCAGGGAATGAATTGAAACGGAAATAATTTAATTACTAAGGGATTTAAAATATGTCTTGAAGAGCAAATAATTGGGTGAAACGGTTGATTTGTGACGTGGTGGAAATGTTATTGAAAAATTCTTGACTCAGCATTTAAAGCGTTGTTTTATACCATAAGAAAAACGTATGTGCACTGTAGTTAATGTTAGTGTTATGTTGCCGAGTTTGATAAAGGCCAAGAACAATTTCTTCAGAGATTTTGATCAAAATTTGGAACCACAAAGAAAAAGTTTGATAAGAACTGGGACTATTCCTTGTAGTAAAAAGCATAGCCAACTGACCCGTAGCATCTTGGAAGTTTTAGAAAAGATAAATTGGTTCGGTTTTAAAGAGTAGACTAATTTCTGAATGCTAATCAGAAGTTTAATATGTTTGATTCCTTAAAGGAACCGGCGACTGTTTCGCTAGACTTCATTATTAGTGATCACTATTTGGTTGGAACGCAGATCCAAATAACGCTTGTAATTATTCAGACTAATTCCACCTATTCACAACTGTTGATCATCAGTCTCTGATAGCTTTCTTCAGGATAAACTGAAATAACTAAATTTCAGTAACTAAAATTGCGATAAACTATTTGTTCATATAATTAATCAAGTATTCAAATATGAAACAGACCTGAGCAGTTGGCCCTCCACTGTACTGAATGCGCCTCAATTGTTCTGCATAGCGACTACGATCTGAATCCTTGTCCTCTTCGGAAAAAGTATCTAGAATCAACAGAAAGTGAAAGGTAAGCTGATGCTGGATATTATAATCGACTAACAGGTGACCGCCGATAGTTTTAAGAATGAACTTAGTATATAACAAATGGTTTTATAAAATAAAGAAACATACTTAATAATTTTGATTTCTGAAATCCTCAGTCAAAATTAAATTTTCTCTCTCTTAACTACAGTTTTATGCAAATAGAGCTGTCAGTTTCTGTTGCTTTTCTAGTCTACAATCAATATTTCACTTCATTAACACATGCATCAAGTTTTTCTAACTTGTGTTTCTAATTTGGAGCAATAAATTCGACTATAAACCTTGTGCAGAAATAATGTTACATAGGTTTCGGTTGGAACATAGGGCTCTAGCAGCGTATTTCCATTTCACTCTGTTCTCTGCAGTCTTTCTAGGATAGTTCCATGACTGACCATGAGTTTTCTTTTTTTCATCTATGTCACCGTCCGACTGAGCCCAACTAGTCGCTTCCTATTTGGGTTCTACTTGAGAGCCTGGAAAGCAATGTCACTTAACGGTCTCCGAAGTGTATGTTCAATGGAATTCTTTCTCCTTCAGAACATCTGTTGGTTTATAGGTTCTCAGTTGGTTCACTATCGCAGTCACTTATGACTTATCCTTTCTGGTCATCTGATCTTTGGTATTGATCAAAGGCAGCTGATGATGAAAGTTTGCAGGGTCCTGTTAGAAATGTTTCTCGTGACGCGAGCGCAAAGTCTTTGAGCCTCATAGAAGCTATTACTCGATTAATTGCAATATCAAAATCATCAAACTAAACGCGTATTTGACTTCATATCTTATAATAAGGTTAAATGTACTCCTAAAATGTTCTTTGTATTTAATTGTTAGAGTAAAAATACTTTTCGAACGACTTAAAATATTAAGTAGCCATAAAGATGCATTACATTCATGGTATCTTTTGCTTTATTATTACGAACAAGAGTATTTATAATAGCTGTCAGTATAATTTAGGATCGGATGACTTCAGGAAGACGAGTCGTGTATCATTTTTAACTGTTAGTAAATCAGTAGATGCAACTCATCGGTTTAGGTGCTCGACTTCAAACCAATGAGCAACATGTTCGAACCACGTTCCATCTACCAGGTAGTATTACCGACCCTCACACGATAAGTGTGACTTATTTCCAGCTGCGTGGAATAGCAAATGGTTGTTGAATAATGAGCAGGCCGAACCTGTAATCAGTCAAATTTCAGCAAATCAGTACTTGAAAATTATTCGGATGCTCACTGACGATTTTCTATATACAGAAAGTTACCTGAAGTTCTGGTGAGAAGTCGTGACCAGTGATAGTTATTGGAAGTTGCAATATAGATATCGCGAAATGGCAGAAGTTGGAGTTAATGAGCCATTGGACTGGGTACCAGTGGCTGAATGAACTTTTATTAGGTTCTAGTCTGAACAATGTGTATCCTTTTTAATACATTAACTGTTCTATCTATATATCCCTCTGTTTATTTAGGCTTTTATCATTTCATTTTATTACATTTATTATTATTATTGCTCCCTTGGGTTCCTAGTGGAACATAGGGCTTCAACTGCACGTCTCCATTTGCCTCTTCTGTCTTCTGCTATACTTTTCGCCTGCATCCATGTTAATCCATACTCTTTCAACTCCTCTTCACACGATCTCCTCCATATCACCCTTACAGTAACGTCCCACACGCCGCTTCCCTTTCGGGTTCCACTCGAGGGCTTGGCGCGCGATGTCACCCAGCGGTCTCCTCAGCGAGTGTCCGATCCATCTCCACTTTCTCCTGCATATTTGTTGGTTGGCGATTGGTTCTTGCTTTGTTTGTTCCCATAATTCCTTGTTGGTGATTCTTTCCGGCCATCTGATCTTCAGTATTGAGCGAAGACAGTTGTTAATGAAGGTCAGCAGCCTTTTGGAAATATTCTTTGTGACCCGCCCGCCAAGTTTCTGATCCGTATAGAAGAACTGACTGACTTGACGTTTGTATTGAAAATCCGAATTTTGTTGGTGATGCTGAGTGACGAAGATTTCCAGATTGATTTCAGGCTGATGAATATGTTTCTTGCCTTCCTGATTCTCGATTTGACATCCTCGTCCGCTCCTCCTGTAGTTGAGATAATGCTCCCTAGCTGGATAAGTGAATGAAGTAACCTCTTTCAAATCCCTCCCGTTGATGGTGATTGACGTTGGAGGTTGTTGCTGTTGTTGGTTGGTTATTTTCATAACCTCCGTCTTGTCTATGTACACCTGGAATCCTGTCTTCGCCGGCTGCTTCTTCGACCAGTTTGTCGGTTTTCGCTTGTAAGTCTTCGATTGTGTGTGACATCAAACATAAATCATCCACGCGCGAAATCCAGGTCTTCTAGGTTCTTCACGTCGGTCCAGGATATTCCTGTCTTCTCGTTTCCCACAGTCTGACGCATAATCCAGTCCACCACAATTAGGAATATCATTGGTGATAGTAAGCACCCTTGTCTGACTCCTGTGTTTACTCCAAACGCCTCGCTGAGTTTTCCGTTGTGGATCACTTGACATGTGCCGTTGTCGTACAGCTGTTGAATGAGGTTGATGAATATTTGGGGTACGCCATAGTACTCGAGTAATTTCCAAATTACTTCACGATCAACGCTGTCGAAGGCCTTCTCAAAGTCTATAAAGTTGAGGTAGAGGTTTGATTGCCATTCCATGCTTTGTTCGATGATGATGCGTAGAGTTGCAATTTGGTCAGTACATGATTTGCCTTTCCTGAATCCAGCTTGTTCTGGTCGGAGTTCTGTCTCCAGTGCGTCCTTTAATCTCTCCAGGATGATGCGACTCAGGATTTTACTTGGCTTCGATAGGAGCATGATTCCTCGCCAGTTCTTGCAGAGTCTAAGTCGCCCTTCTTTGGTAGTTTCACGAGGTAACCTTTCCTCCAGTCAGTAGGCACCTTTCCCTCCTTCCAGACCTTTTGCAATAATGGAGTCAGCATGTCTGCTGTCGTCTCTGGGTCTGCTTTCAGTGCTTCAGGGGGTATTCCATCTGGTCCGGCTGTTTTTCCAGCTTTCAGAAGTTTGATTGCGTTCAAGACTTCAGCTCTCGTTGGAGGATTGGTGTCAACTTGCAGTTGTGTGCGCGCTGTTGTTGGTATTTCTGGACGGGTTGCAGGTGATGGTCGGTTCAAGAGTCCTTTGAAGTGATCCGCCCATTGTTTAATCTGTTTTTCTTCCTTGGTAATGGGGTTCCCTTGGCTGTCTTTTATAGGTTTCGCTTGTGTTGGTCTCTTCCCGGATAGAGATTTGGTTATCTGATATAGTGTCCTCAGGTCCCTTTTGCCTGCTGCCTTCTCAGCTTCAGTAGCTAGATTGTCGTAGAATCGTCTTTTGTCCTTCCTAGCACTCTTCTTCACTTCTTTGTCCAGTGCTTTGTAAGTTGAGCTCATCGTCTCCTTCTCCTGTCCGTCCTTGCATTGAATCATTTTCTCTTTCACCATTCTCCTCTCTTCTATTAATTTCCAAGTGTCCGTTGAGAGCCATTCCTTGTCTTGTCTCTTCTTTCTTCCTAGAACCGTTGAACACGTTTCGTTGAGAATCGCCTTCAGAGACTTCCAATGTTCTTCCACGCATGATTCTTCAGTGATGTCGCGTAGTGTTTCCTGCTTTGCTCTGACAGTTGCAGTGAAAGTGTCTTTTGTGGTTGTGTCCTTCAGTAATTGAGTGTTGAACTTGCATTGTGGCCTATCCCCAGCTATCCTCGAGGCTTTTAGTTTCACCTTGAAAGTCCCTTGTACTAGATAGTGGTCTGAACCCACATCTGCTCCTCTCCTTGACCTTGTGTCCAGTAGGCTCCGTCTCCACTTTCTTGAAATTGAGATGAAGTCTATTTGGTTCTTGGTGTTTCCATCTGGTGAAATCCATGTCGTCTTGTGTATATCCTTGTGTTTGAACACACTACCACCAATCACCAAATCATTGAAGGCGCAGAAGTCTGAGAAGAGTTCACCATTGTCGTTCATTTCACCGAGGGCCTCACGACCCATGGTGAGTTCTCTTCCTGTGTTGTCTCCTCCCAGCTTCGCATTCATGTCGCCCATCAGGATTTTGATATCGCCATTTGGGACGTTGTCCATTATTGCTTGTAGTTGTCTGTAGAACGCCTCCTTCTTCTCTTGTTCTGAGACGTTTGTAGGCGCATAACATTGAATGACTGTAACTTTCCTTCCTTTTGAGTTGAACCTGGCTGTCATTATCCTGGAGGAGATTGGTTCCCACTGCATGAGAGCTTTGGTTGCTGTTGGTGACATCATGATGGCCACTCCCTCGGTGTGCTCATGGTTGTCCTCTAGGTGGCCGGAAAAGATTACTGTCTCTCCAGTAGGTAGTTGGCACCTTCCAGTTCCGTTCCATCTGCTCTCGCAGATTCCCAACACTTCTATTCTGTACCTTCTCATTTCAGCGGCTATCTGGGCAGCCTTTCCAGTTTCGTACATTGTACGAACATTCCAGGTACCCATCCTTACTTTTGCTTTCATCGAAAGAAGGCACATCGGCTGACTGGCTTCCCGAAGGCTTTCACCAGCCTGCGTCATTTCACTTCCCCGATTCCAGCGAAAAGTAAGGCTATTGCTTATGTTTTTAGAATTTTTAATATATTTATTCGTTGAAGTTTCTGTAGCGATTTGGTTGTTTTACAGGGGTGGAGTTGCTAGCACCACGCCCCAACCCTCCCTCTTTACCCGGGCTTGGGACCGGCGAGAAAACTAGTAAGCTAGTAGCCTAGCAAGCTAGTATCTGGCGTAGTTTACATTACATTAGTGAGTGCATAATGTTATGGCAGCATTTCATAAGATTATCCGATATTCAGGGCCTTCACGAGGACATGACGATCTTCACATTAAACTCTGAGATTGTTAAATTATAAAATCTATATTATTTAAACACCAAAATGCTTATACTAACGTGAGTTATACTTGTCTTTGAAAATATGGTCAAAACTCAACTATTAATGATTTACTGAAACAGCCGTGAAGTTTAGATTCCGTTTTACTTCTGACAGAACTGGTTCCGTTATTTGCCTGAAAGTCTTTCGTAAAAATTTTAATGTGATGCATTGCTTGTTTGTTCAGCTGTCGTACTAGAAATGAGACTGTCTCACATATCTTAACTTAAAGCCTTATTATTATTTCCTTTAATTCCCAATTGAACATAGGGCTTCAGCCGCGCGTCTCCATTACGTTCGGTTCCCTGCTAGAGTTTTCACCTGGCTCTAATTCTGCCCACAAGCTTTCATCTCCTCTTCACATGACCTCCTCCAAGTCACCCCACCCTCTCAATGACGACCAACTCGCCGCTTCCCTTTCGGGTTCCACTCGAGCGATTGCCTGGCGTGTGATGTTACTTGATGGTTTCCTCAGCGCATGGCCAATCCATCTCCATTTCTTCATGCCTATTTGTTTCACAATCGGTTCCTGGTTGGTTTGCTCCCAGAGATCCCTGTCACTGATCTTTCTTGGCCATCTGATCTTGAGTATTGGGCGAAGACAACTGTTAATGAAAGTCTGAAGTTTTTTTGAGATGCTGTTTATGACGTGCCAAGTCTCTGATCCTTATAGTAGCACTGACTGACTCCACATTGGAGTTGAAGATCCAGATCTTATTTTTGACGCTGAGTGGGGCTGTTGACTTCTACACAGACTTAAAAGTAATGAAAGCTTGTCTCGCTTTTCCGATCCTCGCTGCTTCAATATCCTTGTCAGTCCCATCCGCCTGTAGTTGAAACGATGCTTCCCAGGTAGGTAGGTAAGGTAGGTAGGTAGGTAAAGGAGGTTGTTTCTTTCAGGTTCCTCCCATTTATGCTGGTTGATTGTTGTCTGTTGTTGCTGCTGTTGATATTTGCCAGGAATCGTCATCACCTCTGTTTTATCTATGTTTACTTGGCGTCCTATCTTTGATGCTTCTTCTGCCAGCTTGTTGCTTTTCACTTACATATCTTCCAGTTTGTGGGAAATCAGACATATATCATCGGCGAAGTCCAGATCCTCCGAGATTTTTGTGTGAGTCCATTTTATGCCTGTTTACTCATTGCCCGTTGTCTGTCGCATTCAGGAAAATCATTGGTGACAGTAGGCAGCCTTGTCTTACTCTGTCTTCACTTCGAAGGATTCGGTAAGTTTCCCATTGTGGATTACTTGGCATGCAGCATTGTCGTATAACTATTGGATGAGATGTATAATTGTCGGTGGCACCTCGTAGTAGCGAAGTAATTGACAAATCACCTCTCGATCGACGCTGTCGAAGGCCTTTTCAAAGTCGATGAAGTTGAGGTACACAGGTGACTGTTGAAAAGTCACAAACTATTCGTTCACGAAATATCTTGATAATGAATAAAAATTCCTGTTAGTCACAAGATTATTTGTAGGATTATATACTCTATGATACTCTACAATTATGAAGGGGAGTCTCAAATATCACTACTGTGGCTAAATTCCAATCTACACGCTGAGCTTTTGTCATCACTTATGCGGATTTTTTATTTACACTTTAAAAATACTAAAAAATGTATGACTTATGTTAATCCACTGAGTATAACTTACCTATGACAGAATTTTGAGCATTTGATGCGTAAAGTGGCTGTTTAATATTATGTAAACTTGATCTTGACTTTAGACAATTACTACAAGAGTAGGGTATTCGTTTATGTGATGGAATGTGTTGTTGTTGGGCATGAAGTTGTTGTTCACAGCTACACTGATTTTGACGATTGTATAATTCACTAGAAATTGCATGAGGAAGATTGTGCATACTCAAACGACTTTCATAGTGAGGTATATTCTGTCGAGATATATTCGAATGAATAGCTTCTCGAGATGAATAAAAATAACGTGTACCTCCAAGGTTAGGTCTTGTCTTGGAGGATAAGAAGAAAATAGGATGCGATACAAAGCTAATAAATGAAATTCTGAGTAAATTTATATTATACAACACATTGATTATGCATGCAATACAAGTACAATACAAACTTAGGGGGAGATAACATACAAGGAAAGAAATCAGAGTGGGCTAAATATGTTGCACCGGGACATAATTTGAAACTAGAACATGATCTGGAGTTGGTGAATGAATCATCAAAGGTGTAACAGATACTTCTCTATTGACTTCCAGGACTTTAGTGTTATCTATAGGACAGTTCATCAATGAATTTGACATTAACAAGGAATTAGATGCACTCGGATCTAGGGATAAGAATATAGGTGTACATGATGTGTCCATATTACAATCAAATGGTGTATTGTATGAAAATGTTGCCAAATTTGATCCTAAATCTATTGAATTAGGATTAAATTGATCTGCTAATGAAGTTACTTTTATAGAAACTATTGGTGAACTATTACCAGGTAGATTATTTTGGCTGATAAAGCCATTGTTTACATTACTTCCTCCATTTAAATCATTAAATTCTGACTTTCGTTTAATTTGTGTAAACGCAGCTAATCCTGTAGATAGAATTTCTGTAGAACTATCAGCTAACAGCGCTGTTTGATTTGAAACGACATTTTGAGAAGCAGATGTGCCTGTAGGCAGCTGGAATGAATCATTCACTAGAGTTAAGCCTAATCCATTATGACCTACTGTTATTGGATTACCACAAGAGGTTGCTGAAGTGGCTAAAGTGTATTGTGATGTACGTCCATTTATATTACTGTTATCAGCTACAGACTTATTATTCCTTATTTTATTATATGTGTTAGGGTTTTGAAGAGTCTTAGTTTATTAATGGAAATACAAATAGACAACAAATAATTTTTACAACAATGAGACAACAAGTAAACAGAAAGAGAAAGAAAAACAAAGAAAATATATTAAGTATACAATCAATATTTATCTAAAAAAATTGAAAAAAAACATATTTTAAAAACTAACAGTAAGAAATTTCCCGTTGGTTAACCATATTAGACGGAGGTGCTCACTCGGTGTTGACATGCTGTCTCTCAGTGCCGTGGCTTCGATAATGCCTGAAGATTAACATGTCATTTTGGTTGATGATGATTAGAAGTGGAATCGCCTTATTTAGGACTCATCATCTGAACCCACCACCTGCCTCCACAGTGACAGATGAGCGTTGCACTTATCATTGGAAACACTGTCTGTCACTGGCGAGTCTCAAGTAGGACAAAATGTGTTTTCTGAATTCCACTGTAAGTCACCATGATCTAGAACAGATTTATGCCATTGTTCAGTTCACTTCATGAAACATTTACTAGTTTGTTTATCGGTCAGAGTACTTCGCTTGAATAATCGTGATTCTCAAAATCTCCTCATATTACAGATTAGTGTTCAGAATCGATAAGGTTTATTACAATGGTCAATGAGTATCTGTCCAGCTACGAATAAATTATACTTGTAAATATTCTATGCAAGTAAAATTTTCATAAATTTGTTTAAGAAACTATGTGAGTACTCTATGGTCCCAGCTGACTCAAGGACTCGTCGATGAAGTCGCTATAAAATTTCGGAGAAAAGTGTGTGACTTTACATCCTGACATAAATTACACAACTACACAAGTCGAAGGACAGATGGTACTTAACTGGAATCTGGTACTTTGAAAAAACGATCAGTGAAAATTGCATATTAGATAAGCTTGTTTCAAATATGGAATTATGTTCTAACACAGTGCACAGGTTCTACACGAGCAAGTAGACATTCTCTTAATACTGTTGGGTCAGTGCTCCTGTGTCAACAATATACTGCGAATTATAGTTATTCTAATTATCTACTTAGCCTCTTAATATCGCAAAATACTTTCTGAAACGTTCGTTTCTGTAAATAACAACTTGTTAGGAGTTTAAAATTCGAAATTTGCAAATAATAGAGTTTGGAGTGAGATTTAATCAGAGTCTCCTTCAGAAACTGGAATCGTGTAGAGAATAATACGCGATCTGCTAGAATCCATAAATGGCAAACAAGAAAGCAATTAACATTGCACCATGATATCTACTACAGATTCGTTAATGTTAGTAGTCGGATACCACTCACTAACAAGTAAAGCTTGTTATTATTTTTATTATTCCCTGGGATTTCAAGTGGAACATAGGTCTTCAGCAGCACATCTCCACTTTCTCCTGTTCTCTGAAACCCTCTTTAGCTGCCTCTTATTTCCATCTAACATGATCTTAGTGTGACCCACGGATGCCAAACTTATCGTTTCTCATCCAAGTTTCACTCAAGCGATGTCGTGGAATGCGATGTCACCCGAAAGTCTTCTAAGCGTGTGTCCAGTCAACCTCCATTTTCTTCTATATATTTGTTGAGCAGTAGATTCTTGGTTGGTTTGTTCCCAGAGTTTTTTTGTCGCTAATTCTTCCTGGACATTTGAGCCTCAATACGGAGCCAGTGAAGGCAACTGGTGATGAAAGTCTGAGACCTTCTAGAAATGCTCTTCGTGATGCGCCAAGTTTCTGATCCATATAGAAGAAGTGACTGACTTCACGTTTGTGCTGAAAATCGGAATCTTGCTCCTTAAACTGAGTGTGGAAGATTTCCAACTGATTCGTCTTTTCAATTCTGATTTTTACCTCTCCATCCATGCCTACTGCTTGTAGTTGAAATGACGCTTGCTAGGTAAGTAAAAGGAGTGACCACTTTCAAATTTCTCCTGTTGACGGCGATTAGTTCGTTGTTGTTGTCACTGGCTAGCTAACCAGGAGTGTTTTCTAACCATTTATTGCATGAAACAGATTACACATTATAAAATAAACAATTTTGGCTTCTGAGGGAAACTGTGGTGAAATTTCACCCCAGACTGTGCAGTTTCAGAATTGAGAATTTGATTCCATCTATTACCAGTCCACCCAAGTAGCTTGGGGGAATTCAAGTGGTTTCAAGTGATTCGGCAGTTACTACATAACATTCTGGTGTTTTTCATTCTCATGGGTAACTATACTTATGGCCATTAATAATAATTCTATTATCTTAATCAGTGTTAAGGGACATTTCTTGAAAAATTAAACTTACTCCAAAGTAACGATACTGATTCGCTTGTCTTGGAGTATGCTGACCATGACGGTTCGAGTGTTTTATGCTACCATGTTCACATCTTATCTGATTGACATGATTTGTTGATGAATAACCCATTCCAAGATCAGTTGAACTATGACGAGTTATTGGATAGTTTAATGTTGTATTATTGTAATATGGACCTGGTGAAGTGATTTGACGAACTGGATAAACTGATGTCATTTGGTTAGAAGTTAAATGATTGAAATCTGGAATGCTACTTGTCATACTATGGTTCACCAACTGTCCTTGTTGATCCACTTCTTGTGCTATGTGTTGTGAATATTGATTTGGACATACATCATGAGATGTATACCCATTTGTGCGAGAAAAGTTACCATATGAATCTGCTTTCACGTAACCTATAAAAGAAAAACAATATGATACAGATACTGTGTGATAGTTGATTCACTCTTTCATACATATGATAAGCCGGACATTAAAAGACAATAAAAACAGAGGAAAGTAACCATCGAAAGTCAAAGTTAATTAAAGTAAAGCACCTACTGGGGTCTGGACCCAGAACCTTCGGGCTACAAGGTGACCTCGTAGACTATTAAGCCAATGGGAACCATTCCAACGGCCCATGAATTCCAAGTTCTACTAATTCACGACAAAGTGCAAATCCCAGTGGGTGCTTACTGATTTAGAGTCCCAGACTAAGAAGAAACAACTATCTAGTACTTCCAGGTTTTTCAGTGATTCTCTAACAGATGTCAGCTCGTGATAAAATCCTACAACCACTTAAATCCCTAAAAACCAACACTCTAATAGAGAACTTTTGGCATTGTTAGTAGAAAAATATTTACCATCCATAGACAACTTTTTTAAGTGTGGTAGTGATCTACGGTATGTTGTAAGAGGATATCAGGATTTAAGAGTTTCCTTATATATGTAGAAAGCATGGATGAATTCTAGGATAGAATGTTTAAATTGGAACATTATAATCGATCATATATTGGTGTCAGCGATGTCATACATAGATATAGTGCTGTAATTGAGAACAGAGTTGTCTCTGAATGTTTATCATGTAAATTCAGTGTGTCTTTTTGAGGAAATGAAACAAGTTGATTTCATTTTAGGCAAAAAAACTTTCAGCCTGTCAGATTTCCAAAGATTAGAACAAAATAATTATTATACGACTTAAGCACATCAGGTGTAACCACCTATGACGTCAGTTGTAACAGAACTGTGGTGAGAGCTGGATGTTAGCCAAAATTGGTGGGCAGTAATTTACGTCAATGGTTATGTTCCCAATATTAGTCGTGAGGAAAATGATAACAAAGGCTTTGCGTAGGCGGATACAGTTAACATATAGATGATTTGACATTCAAAAAACAGTCACAAAGAAATGCAAGGTTAACTTTCCGTGAGAAACAACCAATCAGAAGACTGTGTTTTTTATTAACAATAATCTATAATAATTTACATAAAAATCTATGAATATGTGTTGATTTCCTTAATAAACGATCTGTTGCCTGGCCCTTTTCTTCTGTTGTTACAGAACTACAATAATAAAATATGAGATCAAACGAATCATAAATAGATTGAAATTTGGTGTTATTAATCACTAACATTGGTCAAGTACTTAAGCCTAGGTTAGTTGTTTGATACCTATTATAGGTACAGAAAAGCAACACTCCTAAGCAGGCTTATTGAACAACTCTGAACCTTAGTTGGTACTCATCAGCGAAGTACATCTGTATCTTGACTGGTCACCAGGTTATGACCAACGTGATAAGTTAAGTCCACGGTTTGGTGCAGACTGAATTCTGCCAGTGAAATTTGTAATGTGGTCACCAAGCTAAGTGGCTCGCCGTCTCAGTGCATTCCTAATTGTTGTTATTTGACGGTTGGAGGCACTCGGGAAGAAGCCCTAAGCCTAGGTCTCGTGCTCGTCGGCACTCATCAGCAAAGTGCATCCGTAATTCTGCAGATTGCCTCCAACCATCTGACATCAGTCCATAGTGCATCAAGATAGCAAGCCATATACCTTAGTGACCCCATTACAAAACTGATTGGTAGAATTTATTCTGCACCAAACCGTTTGTTACAACATGGCGACCAATCAAAATATCAATCACAATCCTACAGGTGGTCAGTCATGAGCTCACTGGTAACGTTTTTGACCGCATCACGAGGTGACGCGAGTTCAAACCTGGGAAGGGACACATATTCCTTCAAGAATGTAGATACGCCTAGCTGACGAGTTTCAGCAATCATGAAACCAAAGTCTAAGACATCCTACTGATTGCCTCCAACTACGGATCTTCAGTTTAACGTGTATCTTTCATCGAAACTCAGATCTCTACCACACAATGTTCATTTAACTAATATACTTGCAGTCGTAGTTATTTTAGTCAGAAGATGAATCAAACGTGAATCACACATATTCCAGTCGAAATGTATCAACCGCCAGAAGGCCTTTAACCTAGATTTCAGGGCTGATTGTACCACTGTTTTCACATGATGGCACAGAAAAGAGTTTCAGGTTGACTTGGTCCTGCCAGTGATTCAAGGCTGTTATAATACAGTAACTAAACGCTTATCTTTGCTATCTTCCACTGCATACCATCCAAGGTGATTACTGATGTATCGTGTTTTTAGCCGCATAACTTTGATAACAATTGTTAGCAGATGCGAACACATTCCAAAAGTCTAAATATTCAACAGAATTTACTTACCAGAGCTTATGAGATTCTGTTTCTTAGGAGGGCAGCAAACACACGTTGTACTCATATCCGAATCTGCAAAATTATCATTTTGATCTATGAAAGATGACTGCAAATGCTGTTTCATGTCTGTCGTCGACTGATCATGACGAGTAAGTGCAACTCCATTCGCCAATGTAATTCCCTGATCTGGTTTACACTGTCGCAACATATTTCGGTGACGACGTCGTTTGATCAAAAAGATAATAACCACAGCGTTGACGAGAAGAATTACAAAACCAAAAATACAAGCAGCTACAATAATCAATAGTGCATTGTCATCTGAGTATCCAGCACTGGATAAAGGTGGAATAGGACCACGACCACCGTAGGCATCCACTACAAGAGGAAATATGCAAAAAGATGTATTCATAAGGATTTTTAAAAAAATCCTGAATCACTTCATAGTAATATACATATTTTTAAATCTCTCGTCTGAAACAGATAAGCACAAGGTGAGATCAGACCTTCTTTTGAATATAAATTGGCAGTTTGTCAATTACATAGTTCGAGGAGACGAAAGTTCCCGGCAGTTTCCTCTGGAAACTGAAATTATTCAAACCACAGTATATGATCTTGATAGCGTAAATAACAGTGAAGAAAGCATTCAACAATGCATGTTACTGCATACTATTGATTGAATGACATAAGAAGTTGGATATTACTCGCATCAACTAGTAGTACTTCCCAAACAGATCAAAGTGGTCTTAACACTGGACTGCTGTTCGGTCAGTCTTTGTCCGAGTTCATCAGCCGCGTACTTGCTTTCGATGCAACTCACAGAGCCGAATCAGTTCAATTTGCTAATTGAGAGAACTAATAATACATCGAATTGATTTAGCTATTTGAGCTGACTCAAACTGGGTACGCCCCTATTTTGGCTCGAAACAAACCAAATAGTCGTTTGGTGTTTAGATCACTTTGATCTATCTAGCAACCATTACTGGTTAATGTAAATGGCATCCAGTTGTTCATATCAGTCAATCTCTAGTATACAGTATCAAACAATTAGACATTTTTTTGTGTTATTCAAATGACGACTGAATATTTAACAGGAACTAAGGTGTACACTGAAAGCAGGAGGTAAGAAAACCTGTTTAGACTGGCTGTGAATTATGGGAAGTTGGTACATTTAAATGAGTTATTCAAAATTAAAGCAGCATCTTTTAGTTTCAGGTGGTGTAATTGTATACTCAGTCATGATAGTCTGTTTTTAAAAGTAATTCTATAATTTTATTTATTATTTACTTATTAAATTGAAGACTAGTTCTAAGCACAGAAATATGTAGTTGAAATCAAAACAGGTAATGAAGTGGAAAAATGAGAATAGAGAATGCATCTCTGTAAAGTTTTACGGTTGAATACTCATGTATTTCATTATATATTGCAAAGTTGTATACCTTAGACGACATACCAAGCAACAAAGAAAAAACAATAACGCAGAAAGAAGTTTAATAGGCAAAAAATACAGTTGGAAATGAATAAAATGTAGTCTATTATTAGTAATGAAAATACAGCAGATTGGGTAAATATTAGAGTTGGGTTTTCGGTTTTTTCAGCTTAGAGTAACATATTTGAATATTTCGTAAACTTAACATTTGCATTGTTAACATTATTATTATATCACTGTTGTTGTTTCCTTTAATTCCTAGTGGAACATCGGGCTTCACCTTCACGTCTCCATTGCGTTCGGTTCTCTGCCAAAGTTTTCATCTCGCTCACCATCTGCCCACATGCTTTCATCTCCTCTTCACATGACCTCCTCCATGTCATCCTAGCACTGACGAACAACTCGTCGCTTCACATTCGGGTTCCACTCGAGTGATGGCCTGGTGTGTGATGTCACCTGATGGTTTGTTTTCTCAGAGTATGGCTAATCCAGCTCCATTTCTCCCTGCAGATTTGTTGCATACCTGTTTCCTGCTGGATTGGTTAGCTCATTGCCAGAGATTCCTCCCTGTTGCTGATCTGTTCTGGCCGGTCATCTAATATTGAGTATTGGGTGAAGACAGCTGTTGATGAAAGTCTGTAGTTTGTTCGAAGTGCCCTTCATGATGCGTCAAGTCTTTGATCCATAGGGTAGCACTGACTTCACATTGGAGTTGAATATTTGCATGGATAACTATAACCTCATCTAGTTTACTGGCCTATCCCAAGCCAGGGAAAATAGGAAGGGTTTGGATCGGGGTTAGCTACCCTACCTTGAGAAATCAATCAAACGTCTACGGAAACCTCACTGCACAAGAAAAATATTAAAAATATAAAAGAAAAACTCATTCTTTGCCGAAATTGGAGAGGCAGAATGATGCTGGCTGGTGAAAGCCTTCGGGAAGCCAGTCAAACGATGTGTCTTATGTCGATGAAAGCAAGAATAAGAATGGGAATGTGGAATATTTGTACAATGGACGAATCTGAGAAGACTGCTCAAGTAGCCAAAGAAACGAGGAAATGTGGTGTAGAGGTACTTGAGATCTACGAGAGCAGGTGAAATGGATATAGAATAACCAAACTGTCACCTCGAGAATCAGTAATCTACTCTGGTCACCCAGACGACAAACACGAGGAAACTGTGGGAATGACTCTCATAACATCACCGTCAGCAGTCACATATCTTGTGATGTGGGGACCAATTTCTTTCGGAATTATTACAGCAATTTTCAACTCCAAGGAGGGCTACATTTCTTCAATGCCATACGCCTACAAACAACTCAGAACAAAGAAGAAAGAAGACTTCTAAACCAATGTTAGCTCAGTTCTTCTTAATGCGTCAGAAACTTGAGGGAGTCGCGCAAAGCACTTCAAACAGGTTGCAGACTTTTCTATGGGAATATTTAATATTTTGAAGTGTGTAAGAGAAAATTGAGATGGACTGGAGACACTCTGATGAGACCGTCGGGTGATATCATGCACCAGAACATATCTCGAGTGTAACTTGAATGAGAAGTGACCAGTAGGGTGTCCTAGGGTGACATGGAAGAGATTGTGTGAAGAGAAGATCAGAGTCTATAGACAATCGTGGGGCCAGATGGCGAGGACTGAAGAGAACTTAACAAAGTGGAGACGTGCTTTCGAAGGCCTCTCTTCCACCTGGATTTCAAGGGAACAATAACATAATATAACAATAATGGTTAACTACAACAAATAAATAGATTCGTATTTGCCTAGGAAGTCAACTAGGATTAACAGAATACACTACAATATGTTTTAGCCATTCAAATAACAAACTGGAATAATTAATAGTGGAGCTGGTTGGATAGTATGGTGTTAGTGATCATGTATTAACTTATTTGGTAATTGAAAAATGGTAGTTTAAATTTAAGTATGGTGACATCCCGATTTTTATCAGCCGCCAACTTGTTATACTTACTTCTTATATGTCGTCACTATGGGAGTCTTAGAGTTTTATTTCAAACAGCTACACGCATTATACTTTTCATTGTAATTAGTAGAAGCAGTATACTCTTGTGATAAAATTTCCCACCTGTAGCCACTGTGGTTATACCTAGAGGAAAACAGGTTTCTTTATATATCAGTCGATAAGAATACTGCTTTACTTAGTATAAGATGAACAATTAAAGAAGACGCCCTTGTACTTTCTTCAAAGTTATCTGATGTTACACAGTATACATAGTGAAAGTATGTTTCCATTTTTACAATCCCATATTTTACCTACTGATCTGTTGTAGTCCTCAGCGTTTATTGCAAAGAGATTTAGTATTAGCCAATATACACTTCCTTTGTTTAAAACAAATAAAAGAACCCACTTTTTCTCACAATTATCCTTTGCTTTGACTTTTTTTACTACTCTAAAGTGTCTAGTCACCTCATTTTTTCCGTGAATGGTGATCTGCTGTTTATCGAGGAGATTCATTTTACCGTTCTCTATCTTATTCATTAACGTGCTTACAGAAGGAAATATAATGTGGAAAAAATGTGAATTAAATTGTCTGCCCTATTCATTCATATTTTAGTGTGTGTTTGTGTAACGGTAAAAGCAGTTTATGATAAGTTTGTGAGTCCTGAATCGATTAGATATAGAATTAATTGGGCTGGCAAAGGAATTGGAATCTTTGAGTTTCAGACATTCAATTTTTACTTTTCCTTAGTAGAAGAAAATCTTTTTTTAAATTTGTTTCACTCCAGTGATTTCAACCAAATCACTCGATGTTAACTCACTCCTAAATGTCTTTGTGTATAATATTACATAATTTTCTTCCTGTTGCTGAGTAAATAACGTCTTGTTGTAAATCGTTTGACCGAAAAATTCTTAAATCTTTTTCTAAACTAGGTATATATAGTTGATGGTGAAACGAAATGGAATAGCTTTGAGTTGGCAGACTGTTATAGATAAAATGAGTAGTGATTAAAGGTGGAATAGAAATCTGGATTGTCATAAGCTTGAAATCACTGTTATTCGAATTACTAGTATAGAGGTCTACTCAATGAGCTATGAGACCACCAAGAACAACTACGACTGTCTGTGTTAACTGCTGTTGTGTGATGTTTTGGTAAACTTCGATCTCCATGCTTAGTTCCGCTTATATCATTAGACATAGCTTTAATTGTAATGTGTATAAGCAATCAGTGGTAAATATTCGTATTTGTAGAAATCATCAACACCTATAAGTTGAGGCTGTTTTTGCCTAAAATCAAATTTCACACACCGAATTAACCTGTTTATTATCAAGAATATAGATTTTTATTGGGATCTGAATTTCTTTGAAACAGATGTCCAGTACCCCTCGGTTTTCAGTGATTCACGAATCACCGAATGCTGGCCCAAGTGGCTGGATGATCAAGGAGCAGGCCACGTAACCTGAAGGTCCCGGGTTCGATCCCTGAAGAGGGACCAGTCGTGGAAGAGCATTACTGAAGGGCCTCAAACTGCAATGAAACGACTGTGGAGTGTCTCCCTGCATTTAGTGATTTTATAACTAATTTTGGTTCTTGATGAAATCTTCACTGGAAATCGAAATATTTTTTGATTGTCATATCAGGGGTAGCATGATTTTAATCTTATTAGCTTATTGTTATCTTTCTCCCTCTTATATTCCTTACGGACATAATAGACATTTTAATATTCATACAAATGGTTTGAAAAAATGTGACCAATTTTTTTAAAATTAAAGTTTTTCCCGCGCAGGTTAATCTTTCCACTATTTCATTTAAACAAAAATGTTTAATGATTGATATTGGTTTACAATAACAACAACAACGACAAAAACTATCCCAGGAATTAATGTGCTAGATTTATCTTCTTTTACCTAGAGGTATTGACACCTTTTAAGCTATAATAAGCCACTATGATATGTCAAAAGAAGTCTATTGTTATTTATTTGGTATAAAAATTGAGTGTATACATACCCAAGCTATCTGTGTCCATTATATTACTGTGATTCATTCGCTTAGTCATCAACAGAATAAAAACCTATTTCAAAACTTCCACTATCTCTTGTGAAGTATTATCACAGAACAACATTCATTAAATAGTTAAGAATGCTTCAGATAAACTCCTAAAATGTCACTTATTCAAAAAGAAAATTTAGATTCATACAAAAAGTTTTGAGAATCCTTCAAGCAGTCCATTTTAAAAAAGAGATATATCTGTTATTTTTAATTGAATCAGTACTGGCTATCTTTCTAGTGAGTTTTATGCATTCATTTTTACTCTCAAAAGAATTCCTGGATTGGTAGTTCTCTGAATGACCTCCAAACCAGTTCTTATGAGTCTTTACAGAAGAAGAAGAAGACCCTCCCGATAAAAGTAAATTAGTGATCATCATCATCAGAACAACTGATGCTTCAAAATACAGTCTTACCGCAAGCTAGTCAAACAGAATGTTGGGCTGTTAACTGGTTACATTCCTATTTCTCAGAAAGAAAGCAGTACACCGTATATAAAGGGAAGTCTTCCACTTCACTGTCTACTGGGGCTGGTGTTCCTCAAGGCGCTGTCCTTTCCTTTTTTCTTTTTCCTTTCTTCTTGCATGACTTGCCTCACTCTAATGAAATAAACTTTGTGAAGTACGCTGATGATTTAACGGTCTCAATGGCTGTTAACTCCCAGCTAGGTTGTACTAAAATAAATGGCTTTCAATCGGGAGTTAGCAAATGGTCTGAGTCTAACGGTCTTAAACTGAATCCTTCTATTATTATTATTATTATTATATAGGCTTTATTCCAAATCAGTACTTGTGATACAGAATGGAATTCTCAGCATTTTACTACAATATTGCATCCAGTTTTTACATTAACAATAAATAAAGTTCTACATAGATTAAAGATTATCTCAACAACATATTAGTATGTCGGTAGCAAAGCCAAAATTAAAATGTTTGAAGGTGTTAGAAAAGTAGATACTACTAGCATATTTACTGGCGTAAGCGATAGCAAAATGGTCGAGATATACAGAGTGTAAAAGAACAACAAGAATGTTTTAACTAGAGTTTGCAAGGAAGAGAAAAACAAAACAGCACTTAACAAAAATAAAGACAAAAAAGGTAGAGAGAATGGAAAAGAGAGAAAACGTTGTACCCATAAATGATGTGAGTTGGAAAGACGAGATTCATTGGTTCTAGTGACTATTTAATAAGTTAAAGGTTTCATGCCTGATGCATTCTTTATCACACAGAACACGGGCTAGGTAGGGTATGGATGAGTTTTTGTACTTACTAGTGCGGGCATATAGTTTCCTATATAGACTTCTTGTTTTCCCTGAAGAGATACATGGGGAGAGTTGTGAGTGTAGAGGGTGTTGTGAGTCAGATAAAATGGACTTCGCCCATTTTTCACATGAGTCCATGTGCCTGTCCACCAGAATGTTAACAAGCTGGCTAAGTGGTAAACTGCTTACCCTGCTGACAACCTTTAACATCCTACGTAATAAGGTATAGTCTTTCTTCAATAGCCCAGGAAAGACTAAGGGGGAGCAATAGAGAATTATAGGCAGAATACGGGAGTTAACAAATTGTAGTAGTAAGGGTTGGGTTACACCAGAATGTCTTAACTTCTTGATGTAGAAGGTAAGACGGTATATTTTCTTGGAAATCGTCAAGATATGAGACGACCAGGAAAGATCAGAAGATAGAGTGACGCCTAGGTATTTAATTTCCGACTTAGTTTCTATTTCAGTGCCATCTATGTTGCACACCTCGTGAGCGCTAACCAGTTTGTTTAGGTCAGATTTATGCCTAAAGGTGAAATTAACTGTTTGGCATTTGGAGGGGTTTAAGGTTAGACCGTTTTCCTTGGACCATTGGCTAATTTCTGATAAGAAGCCATTTAGTTTAGAGCAGTCATTTTGACATTTGACAGGTAAAGATACAGTTAGGTCATCAGCATATTTGACAAAGTTAATATCATTTGAAGACGGTAGGTCATGAAGGAAGAATGAAAAGAGAAGTGGGGAGAGTACAGCACCTTGGGGGACACCAGATTCAGTGAGCACAGCAGAGGAGGATTGACCTTTGTATACGGTGTACTGCATTCTGTTTGAAAAGTAGGAATGCAACCACTTAGTGACCCAAGACTCGGTTTGTGTCGTGGATAGCTTATTTAGCAAGAGACTTCTAGGTACAGAGTCGAAAGCAGAAGTAAAGTCAAGAAACGTGCAGCGGACATATTTGGCACCTTTGTCTAATGATGAGACAATACTGTTGTGTAAGACGGCTGCAGCGTCTAAAGTACTCCTACCCTGTCTGTAGGCAAATTGTTTGGGGTCTTCGAAGCTTTTAAGGGAGGGTTCGAGTTTAAGAAGTATTAGTTTTTCCATGAGCTTTAGAAACGGGGAAGTGATGGCAATGGGTCTGAACTTTACGTTCTTGCTATTTCCAGGTTTAGGGACAGGGACTATTTTAATGTCTTTCCATGGAACAGGTACAACGTTTTCGGAGAAAGAAGCATTTAGGATATTAGTTAGAGGAGAACATAAAGCATCTGCACATTGTTTTAGGACATATGCAGGTATGCCATCAGGGCCAAGACTATGTGAGGGCTTAAGAGTTTTAAGACATTTCAAAACATCGAGAGTATTGAAGTCCTGGAAGTTATCAGCTACAAGATTGGTAACATTAGAAGTGGTTATGGTAGAAGGAGAGCGTATAAAAGACAGATTAAGAGCATTAACATCACAAGAGGGAAAAACATTACATCGCTTACTATTGCAGTAATTTCATTGAAAATGTCAAACTGTTAATTTCAGCTTAAGATGTAAAAGAGAATTAAAAGAAGTCATCGATTCGCATGACAGTTGTATTATAATTGACGACAATGATATAGGAATCAAATAAGAAATTAAGTATCTTGGACTTATTCTCTCTTCTGATCTCTCTCGGACTTCCCATGTCTTAGCAATCTCCAGTAAAATATTCCGTCTGATATTTTACATTAAGAAGTTAAGACACTCGGGCATAACTCAACCCCTCCTCTTACATTCCATAAACTCTTGCATCCTACCTATTCTTCTTTATTGTTCACCGTTATTCTTTCATGGTTTGCTTAAAAAGTACTATGTCACAATTCGTAGAATGCTAAAGACGGTCAGTAGGGTGAGTGGTGTCCCAGTGGACCACATAGTTAATGTTGTTATCGATAGGAACTTGACTTCGTACAATAAATTTGCTAAAGGAATTTTGTCTGACTTGGGGCATCCACTTTAACCTCAGCTTTCACCTTGCATCTCCTCAGATAGAACAAGAAGTAACTACAGAAAACTCTAAGCTCGCACGTCTAAGTATAAAAATTCTATGATACCATACTTGGCACGTATTTTATGTGATGAAAATAGTGTCAGGCAACAATTAACTAACCTTTTTTCATCTAGTAAATAAACAATTTCCTCCATCCATCCTTATATACCTTCAAGTTATACTTTTATTATTTCTATTATATTTATGGTCCGGTTGCTTCTTTGTTTTACTCTCATAACTGTAGGCACCAACTTATCTCTATGACTGCTGTAATCTTTGTTTTTCCCTTCACCATATCATGTAAAGAGAACATTATATTCAATATTTTTAAACATACTAGGGTTTCTATACTGCATTGACAATACTGTGTGTAACAGGCCCGCGGCAATTTTCACTTGTATTATTATTAGTATTACCCTAGCTGTTATCATTATTATTATTTCCATTTTATGTGCTGCATGTTTTTGACACTACCTCTATTGTAATTATGGAAAGTTTTCTGTGTGATTAATTTTTATTTATAATTTGAGGAAATTAGATGCAATATTGTGATTAATGCTGAAAATTCCATTCTGTATCACAAATACTGTTTTTGGAATAAAGTAAATTACTATTATTATATTGCTCAATAAACTACTAGACGCTTTATCATCCATTCAGAATAATTGCACAAACTGGTGAGAATTTGAAACTCACATGACAATGTTCTTAGATTAACAGGTTCTGTGTAGGCACTAGCTCCGTGCTTAGCATTATTAGAGTTCACACTTACTGTATATTCAGTTCCAGGTTTTAAGCCTGAAAAATAAAAAAGAGGGATATAAGCTTAGAATGAGCCGTAACAAATACTCACAATCAACATACATATGTACATATATATATATATATATATATATTAACGTCTGCAAAAGAGCTTTTGCAGTGACATCATTTACCCGACTGAAGACTGTACAGTGACGTTTTTTTATAAATACAGCCACGGCATACGTGAATTAAAAATGAAACATTAGGTTCTGCTAAGTTTGATAATGATGATTGATAATGGTAAATCATTTCACACACACACCCACACATAAAAGTAAATGTGAAAACTGCCTGCGTAAAACGAAATGACAGATAAAAAAAATAATAGTTATTTGACGTGGCTGTCTATAATAAGAGTTAAAGTATTTCTATGCTAGATGTTTTTTTTATATTTTTGATAAATAATGTCTGTTACATTGGGAAAGTGATTGCTCAAAACCAAGGCAATAAAACAATTTTTAATGGTATGTTGCTAGGATATGCGAATATGTTAGAATATATGCATCAAAATTTGAGTCTACTTGAAATCTTAAGTATCTGAATAGCTTAGAAGCATATCATAGGCCCTCAGCAGTTTTTAAACTTTAGAAAAATACGTCACTTTAGTAAAGTGGTCTTCAGAGTGAATTAGTCAGCTCTGAAAATACGTAGACGTCACACAATTATCATTACATAATAAGCTTTTAAATGACTTTTATCGTTAAATGAGGATAGAAGTTCATCTCTCAATATCTACAGATTTCTACTGAGAGAGGTTCTACTACTGCTAATGCTAATAACATTTTATTATTATTGGTAGGAAACTGTTTTGAGAAATGCTTTTATAACATGCTGTGTCAGTGTGTCGGTATGTGTACCATGAGGTGAACATTTTCAGATGGTACTCAAGTGATTCATTAATCCTAATTTACATAGTTTTATATACAAAATGTTTTAACCAATGACGGTGATTTTGTGCATTTAATAATAATAATAGTGTGGTAAATGTTTTGTTCTATGTGTATCTATAATTTTAGTTGCTTTTGTGGAGAGAGCTATACAGGGTAAACAACTAGTCAGCTTAACAAACGCATTAATGAGCATCTTCCTTCGTGGTTCGGGAAAGGTTAAATAAAATCAATGAGAAGTCCTATCTTGACTAATTCGGTTGGTAGCGGTCACCAAGTGGACAGAAGTAGTGCCTTCAAAGTTATCTGTCGCATTCCATAGAGTCTATAGAAAGGAATTTGAAGCCGCCTTTTTCAGATAGTCGAAGCTATGGGAATCAACTCGAGAGAACAATCCTAGTCTTTGCATAAAAAAGAAGTTTGTACTACCTTTGTCTCTCCCTTGGCCTAAGTGAATTCTATTCAAAACCCTCCCACTCTTTCTTATTTTCCATCTCCTTCGTATATTTATGATATTTATTTAAACTCTGATTATCTGTCCACTTCACCTTTAGTATTACGTAACTTTTAATATTTGACCTCATTTATTTGTTGAATTGTCTACACGTACACATATTACTGGCTTTGTTATTCTTATCCCCACCTGCATAAACCTTATTATCAATATTTTGGTATCATTATAATCATCGTTACTAACTATGTTCAAAACATTTGCCACATTATTATTATTTGATCCACAAAATCACCGTCACTGGTTAAAAAATTTTATATATATATTATATATATATCATATTATATATATTTATATATATTTTTATATAAACTATGTAGATTAGAGTACAGCCTGATGAATATCTAATTGAAAACAATATTGTTCACTTATATGTCTTGTTCTAATATTAAAACGCGAATATTTTAAGATGCACTAACTATCCTTGAGGACTGTCTCAAAGAATGCCAGTTAGTCTGAAAAACCTTGGTTGGGAAAGAAACTGCAACCATTTTTAAACAGTAGGTTTAAGAAGCTTTTGGTCGTAATTTCGTTCTCTGATCAGGATGGACTAATTGTGAAGCTCTCAACGTCTTTTTAGACAAAGTTTTCAGCAATCACTATAACATAAATTTAAGAAAATAAATCAAGAAATATGAACGGCCACTAATGACGAAAGCTTATTTTTTTTAATCTACAAAGTTTATATAAGTGAAGTTCACTATTACGGAAGGATCTATAGATAGCAGTTAGCTCTGATATTACTTCTCATTGATATTTGGCATTTGTTGCCATTGTCCTTAAGCTTTTAGAATCCCTATTTAATTGTGTAGCTTTGATGAGGAGTTTTGCATACAGTACTCTTTGATAAATTATGTCTTTTGCAATTTTTGCAATCTCTAAAGTATTATTAACCACGATAATTCGTAAGTTAGGTATGCATTTAATATTGAGCATCCAAGTAAATAAAAATGTCGTAACTGTAATATATACAAAGTGTTCACCTGTGTAAATTAAATGAAGGTGTAACCAAATTAATAAGTTATCTTAATATCATAAACATCAGTGGTTCAGCGGTAGAATGTTTGTCGACCACAGATGTGGTCCAGTTTTCCACTCTCAGTCAAGGCACTCTTGAATCTATCCTGGTCGCAACCAGTCAGTAAGAAAGAGAAAAGATTAGGCGTGAAACTGGCAACTCCACCTCGTAAACAAAACACTACTGTTAATGGAAGTTCAGGACTCAAGCCTGAAGCTCTACGTTCCACTCAATACTCAAGGAATAAAAGGATATTATCTAAATAGCCCATGAATTCTAAAGTCCATCACTTCGTGATTTTAGCGTTACCACCAGCAAGAGCCCCCAGCGAGGATGTATCCCTACGCATGATCTGGTCGGCCCCACTGGTGACGATTTCTCATCAGAACTCCAGGATACTTTCGTGTGTAACCAATTACTATCGAGGGATATAACTTGTTTTAGGTTTGTCCACGGGCTGATATCAGTTACAGAACCATTGAAAATCAGGGATTTTAGTGATGCCCAACAGGTCAGGCGTGAGGACAAACAGTTACCGGCGATATTAGCTGGTGGTCGCGCTAAAATCGCAAATTAGTGGAATTTAGAATCTACGGATCGTTGAATCGAGTTCCACTGGCCTAATGGTCTTGGCTTGTCTTGTAAGCTCAAACCCAGTTGAGTGCGTACCGCCAATGAGTCCTGAACTAGGATGAAACAACTCTCCGGCGCTTCCTGGTTTTCAATGGTTCCCTGACTGACATCAATTCGTGAGAAAATTTGAGACGAACTCACTCATGGCTATTATCACTATAATTGTTTGAATGCTTGAACAAATGGTATTGTTAATTGTTATGAGTTGGTAGAAGCACTTGTAACTTTGAAGAGATCTGTTCATCTTTCATCACTTTACTCGTGAGATCATAAACTTCAAAACTATGCCATTCAAGCCAGTCTGTGCATTACTGGAACATTCACTCAAATAACTTGATTGTACGTGTAGCCAAAAGGTTTTGACCGACATATGAACTAGATGTTTTAGAGAGTTTTTAGCGGTACGCTACGCTAGAAATAATAAAAGTTTAATTGATCTGTGATTACTATGAGTATTTTTAAATATTGTTAACTTATGTCTGAATTGCTGTTTAACTCAAAACCACAGTAGACTTTGGGTTAAACTACTTAACAAAAGTGGAATTAAACCGCTTGATTTCCATGTAAGTGATTGACACATTAGAAAATGACTGACATTTTAGGGGACTAATCAGGGTTGTACGCTTACAACTTCTATGAAATTAATGTTAAACCTACAGTCTAATGGGAACATTTTCAACCATGTTTTACGATTGAGATTTGATGCAATAATTAGTTACAAGGACAGTTAATTCATATCAATTAGTTTTTTCACCTAAGTACTTGATATAAATGTTATCACAGAAAATACGTCCACAAAAATTCCTAGAACTTTATAGAAGATACATTTAGAGAGAAGTAATACTCTAAGAGGTTAAAATATTCGAATTATAGTATAACGAGCTATTATTGTTACTGTTTTGACTGACGTCTTACTCCACAAACTACATTTTTCATTACTGCTTCTTTGTAAAGCATCATTAAGAATGATTTTAGGAAGATTGTCAGTAGCTATGCCAATGAAAATCCATCCTGGCAGGGTAAGACCACACCGGAAAAAGCTACCTGAGTTTACCTTTCAATAAATTATTTTTACTAATAATACCTATAATGTGAAAATGAATATTCAATTTATTTAAATAGGTAGAGATGAATAAGTTTGATTATGGAATGATATCAGCTAGAGAAGCAGGGAGTAATGGACGGATGTTCCGTACTAGTTCTGGACACTTCAGCAGTACTCGCCTACTGGGGTTCGAACTCTGGACCTTTTAGTTATAAGGTAAACTGTTAGACCATCCAGCAGCATGAACCCGGTCCAGTGGCCCATGAATTTCAACTTTTACCAATTCACAGTTTTAGAGCTATCACCAGCCAATACCACAGGCAAATATTTGTCCTCACATCCGACCTGGTGGATTCCAGTGGTCATGCCTTCTTACTAAAACTCTGGGCCACTTAATCCTGTAGCCAGTAGGAAGCAAGTATCAGATTAAATTTCAAGATGAATGATATTAGACCAGTGAGATACTGTATTCGATTAAATTCGATAATAAAATCTACGTATATCTTCCGAAAAGGCTGAGTATAAAAAGGGTGAAATGGTTTGAAAGAATACAAACACAAAATAATGCAGGATGAGAAGTGATTTGAACAATTCTTTGATTTCAGCTTACCCGTAATGATGTATTCAACTCCATTTCTATTATCATTCGATGCAACATCAGCATATTTATACAAACTAACTGAGCCAATTTCGCGCCAACGAATCTGTAGCAGAAACAACAAAAACACTGTCTAGTAGTTAACTAATATAAACAGTATCATTAATCAAAAGCAGTTTACTCGCCTAGTTAACCTACATTCTTGTAGATTACTTTCTCGCTGCTCGTCAAACAAGTGAGCAGTAAAATATGCGGTATCATAATTACCAGTCAGATGGAAACTTTCTAACTTACATGTGACGCGCGAATGACTAGAGCATAAACAAACAATAATAATTAGCTTGATAGGATTGTTTTTAATGCTTTGGCTTTTAGTTCTCTTTTCTTAAGTTAAAAATTAAAAAAAAGAAACATTCTTTGACGGTGTCGTGGGATTCACTGTTATGCAACTTGTCTGATAAACAATCAGCTCTATATTAATTTTCATAAAGAGGTAGATCATCTAAGGTGGATGAAAATTTGAACTTCGTCATTTTTCTTTCTTCAAGTTATTTTAATTTTTATATTCAGTTTTATTCAGAGTTTTGATGTAAAAATGAAAACAGAGGGAAATTAAACTCAAACTGCCATATTCATTTACTAAATGGGATGACTGACAGAAATCTAATAAATTTTGAATTTTATAAATGAAAATTATCAGTGGAATGATCAGTCTAAAGCAATCACAGGTAAGTAAGAGGGAGAAGAATACAAATTCCACCTTTCACAAACTTTAAAATTAGACTTATCTTCATTGTTTGACAAAAATGAAAAATTTAGGTAGAGATGACTTTAGTTTTGTTGCATATCAGTGTAGGTTAATCAGGGGAAAAACAGAAAACTTTAATTATTGCTGATATGTTAATAATAATAATAATGGTAAAGCTTTATTTAAGACAGTAAGCGAATATACGGCACAAAAGTTTTCAGCGTATTCAGCTCCAAGGTACTTTTTTCACACAGGATTCACATGTTAAGTAATAATCTGAAGTATATCTTCATTTCGTTGAAGAATTGTACAGCGTTTACTTGGGAGCAAGTTATATCATCGCGCAAGTTTATGTATAGGTCATTTGATATAACTGGACGATTAAAATAATGATAAATCCAGATAAAATTAAGCATTTTGGGGAAAGTAATTCCGGTAGCCCAATGATTTAAGCAGGCCGCCTTAAGCTTATATTATTAAAGGAGAAAACACAGTGTATGTTCAATTTTATTTTCCGACATCGCATTCAGAATCCTTTATGATAACAATTTATTTATCCATGTATGTGATTTTTTGTTTGAACTATGTGTCGACCTAAATGATCAGCATTATTTAGGGTATATAGGATCTTTGAGAGGATTCTTTGCTACTGCTGATGACATCTGTTGTATCAGTAATATTTGCCAATAAAAACTGTTAGCTTCGTGAAGATTTGGCTAGATAAACACTGAGAATCAAAGCTCCTTAGATGACTGTTTTTCACTATTTAAAAACGTTTCAGATGCATTCAGCCACTTCTACCTCGAGGGATGAATCCATCTTTTACCAATTATAATAATGATTACATCTCGTTTGGTCGCTAGACTAAAAGCTACTTGATTGAGATTTCCAGCCTTTTCCAATTCATGATATAGTATAACTTCTTTCCAGTAGCATAAGGAAGTGACTCACCTCACATCTAATTCTTTTCACATATTCTTTTAAAATTCTAGAAGTACATCCAGATATCAGCCATTAACGTGCATTTAACCAAAATATAGATGCATAAGAAAGCTTGTAATTCTAGCAGATATCTATTCGGAAAAATTGCTACTAAAACGAAATTTGGAAGCTACTGCAAACCATACATTACGCAACAGTTTGAGTTCACCAAAAATACTCATCAAGACATGAATATAAGAACAAAAATGTTCAGAGAAGAGTCTTTATTTATCGAATTGATTCACTTAGCAGTACAAACGCATTTATATATAATTATTCTGTGTCTTTACGTTAGGATTGTCAAACAAAAATTAAAATTAGTTAGAGTTATTATTTGCGTCATCAAAATATTTCTAGAATATCATGAATAATCAAGAACTAGGGGAGGGGTTCAAGACTGGCCAGTATTGACAAGGGTTGCGTGATATGAAATAGGGTGTAATTGGAGACACGTGTACAAAAAATAGATTATGTAATAGGCAGAAAGAGTAAATAAAGGGTTGGTTAAGAAGATGTTAATAAAATACCATACAAAAATTCAAAAAACAAAACAAAAAAGGCAACAAAAGATTATTAACAAAGTCGTAGAACTTGAAATTATACCCAAGGTTGAAGGAGGGGTTATGGTAGTTTCTTTTGGGTTCGTAAATCAGGATTTTCTATCGGAATCGCTAAGGCCTCAGCAGTGCAAAGTATGCGGAAGCTCACAGTTTTCAAGAGGCTTCTTCTAACCTTGTAGATGACTTTGAATCAATTCTCTTTGCACACTGAGTGACTAGTGTTGACTGTAAGTTCAATTATAGCATTCTTTATTGATCCACTGTTACCTTTGCGTAGCCTAGCGGAATAATGTTCTCTGACTGTTTTGGATAATACACGCATCGAACGACCTATGTATCCCGCTCCACATGAACAAGTAAATTGGTAGGTACACACGGAAGTGGTCAGATGTGATAGTTTATTTTTGGAATTGTTGAAGAAGATGGAGAAGAGATTTTCTTTTCAGGTTGTTAGATATTTTTCTCCTTAGGATGTTGGCATGAAAGTCGCCTTTGAACGCCACATTCATGTGTAACATCTTATTCGGCACAGAGATGTCTTGTTCTTTGTTGATTTCCGGTTTTATGTATTTATCTATAAAGCATGATCGATAACCTTCTGAAGTAGTGTGTTCCTCAAAAGAGTCATCTCTTCTTCTACTGATTCGGACTGTATATCCTACGTATTCTAGTCGAAAGAGATATTATCAATTTCTGCTTGCGATTGATTGAATTAAATTCCAATTTTAATTTAACCAAAATTTTAAATGCGTTTTCTAAGTCAGACAGAGCAACAGATAAGCCGTTTGATAGATCAGTTTGTAAAAATCTACTCCCGTAACTCTCACAAAATGGCGATAAAATCTGCCTGTGTTTCTTTTCACTTTCATAACAGATTATAACTAGTAAGAAAAATAGCTAACTGATTACATGAACTTTATGTTTCTTGCTTGTTTTTATGCACACTGTTTATTTCAGGCATTAAGCTAGACAAAAGTATTAATTGTTAATTATAGGTAAATCACTGAGTAAAACTTATACTTTTTGTGTACGTGAAAGCTAATAAGAGAAGTACTAACCTGAAATGTTTGGGCTGAACCACCATCAAACCCTTGAGTCCAAGCAACTTGTAAAGTTGTAGATGTTGCATTTAGCAGGCGAAGATTTAAAGGTACGTCGGGGGTTGATGTACCAGACAAATGAATTCCCAGCTGAGCTTCACCTTGCATATTAGCAGCCTAAAACAAAAACAGTGACACTTCCTTTGTTATCAATGAGGCCTTTAGAACATTAGCTGACAACTAACGAAATTAGTTAATGTCAGTTAAATAAGAGGAAAAGAGGGAGAGTTTTGAAAATAATCTTTACTCTTTTCATCTTCATTTCACTGATGTACTCTGACTTATTTATAGGTAAGAACTCAAAAATTCAGTGTTTTATTAATTTTTGTTGTTTGCTGATTTTTTGAGTGTATAGAACATTAAAATATTTAATTTTGTGGAATTTTGTAGTTAAAACATGAAGGTTTTCTAAATAACCTTGATGTTTTCTAAGAAGATGTTTCATACGAAGTTCTATTTATCGCAGAATTAAGTGAAAATTCAGCTTATACACTTTGCTGTAGTAAGTATGGGGCTCAGTTTTACATCAGAAATGATAAAACCCTGTAATTTGTATTAGGTTTGATCACGGATTGATACCAGTTGAAGGAATCTTGAAAATCAAGTAGCAGTGGCCAGCTGTTTTGTCCTAGTTTGGGACTCTTCGACAGTATGCTGATAAAATGAAGAAATATCGAAGTTGAAATTCATGGGCAAATTAATCAGCTCTCACTGGCTGAATAGTATACGAGCATCTCTTGTAAACGGAGGATCGTGTGTTTGAACCTCACTGACTGCGTAGTTTTGGAAAGTTCCAAACAATGAAGTAACAGCTGACGAGTACTTCCTGATATCATGGTTCTTTAACTGACATCAATCCGTGATCAAACATGTAACAAATCAAATCCCTACAGACTAATTTTTTAAAAAGTTGATTTGTGTTGCTTTGCAACCTTGGTGAGGTTATTAAACTGGAACTGTTATCACAGTAATATTATTTTATAAATGTGGAATGTTATCTACTTGTCCATACGCCAACTTTTGGAATAATAGATCATTAAATAAAGTGTTAACTACATTTGTATAGAGCAAATCACTTATTTCATTCTTAGGAGTTACTGCAAAATTTGAGCTGTTAATAAGTGTGCATGTATACACAATACTGGAGTCCTACATTTGTTGTAATGTTAAACAGAGTGAGGTATGTTGTGTGGCTATCAAAATACACCATAGTATGTGTAAATTCTACTTCACTCATATTCTCATGCTTCTGAATAACTTGGCAACATATCTAGTTTCGTCAACCACAGCGTATTATACATGTCACACCAAACACTTTTATCCTCTACTACTATGGGGTTGGATAGGTCCTGTAACACTCCAATTCACCAAAAACTTATTTGTAGTAGATGCAGCGCGCAGTCTAGGACAGGAGAATATTGAGTAGCTTATGAGTAACAACTCCGACAGCAGTGAAATACAACCATCTGTGAACTATAATTCGAACACGTTCACTCTGGTTTTTCTGAATAGCTGAGCAGTACACATTATACTGTCACCCCAGTCCTATATATAAACCAAATAGGCCAGGTATCTAAAAGTTAAACAATTTCAAAGAATAGTATATAGCTTTGCTACAATGCAGTCAAAAAACTTGCAGACTACACGACTAGGAAACTAAAGTAGTCTAGAACACACAGAAATAAATACAGAAGCATCAATAATAACAAACCTGACAAACATAGGAGCCAAAATCGCTTTTTCGAATGTCATTAAGAGCTAATTGAGCTTTATATAATCCAGGACGTATATGAGTTAAGAAACTTTCATATTTTTTTACACTTTTTGTCACATCCGACTCTCTAATGGGAATCAACAAATCCATTGGATAAGTTTTCCACCTTTAAGCCATGCAATTTGTGGAGCTGGTTCTGTACGAATAAAACAAGTGAGCCAAACTTTAGAGCCTTGTTCTCCAGCTGCTTTTGTATACCTTGGTAATTGAATCATTTTTGGAGGAACTAGAATTTTAAAAAAAATATATGAAAAGTCAGACAAAATGTGAAATATCAATGTAATTTAACAAAATCATAAAATGGGTCAATAACTAAATTAAACATCTATCAGTGAAGCACTTTTATAGCAAACTGTAACACGTACATCTAAATGATTAGGCTGACCAGTCATTCATTTGACAAAAGTATAGACAAAATGCAAAAGAAGTCAAACCAGAATAAATATGCGATAACAGTTAATAAAAGTAATAATGACGTGAGAATTCTAAGTAAAATAACACTCAGAAGGAGGTATCTTTTTAGGCGGGATGGCGTCTATTGCTTTGGGATTTTCTGTTTGATGTTTTTGTTTATGAATCTTGGTAGATATTCATTTTGTATGAAGATTTCTCTAAGGAAGCGCAGTCCTTCTTCCAGAGTATCAGAGACGCAGATGCGTCGGACGTGAGTAGCAAGAGATCCAGTCAGGTTTATTTTTCGACTGATTGGTACCCAGCTATAGAAGCTTGTCAGTTGGCCGTTTCACGTGAGTTTCCTATGGATGGACCTTCTTAAAGTTTCGTCAGCTCTTCTTGTAAGTTCAACATCAAGAAAAGGAAATTTAGATCCGTTTTATGTTTCAAGAGTAAACTTTTTAGTTGACTGGCAGTTGTTGAGTATTTGTAGTAACTGATTATGATCGTGACCATCATCACAGGTAACGAAGATGTCTTCCTTACATTTAGCATACAGTTGGAAATTATCAATAGTTGATCTAAGCGGACCATTCTCAAGGTTTGCCATGAAGCAGTCTGCTAGCAATGTGCCCAGTGGAGATCCCATTGCGAACCCAACTTGCTGTCAATAAATAACATCGTTGAATAAAGCAGAACAAGGCAGTCCATATCAACTGATGTGATTAGGGTAATGTAGTGTCGAAATATTGTTTTTGTCCTTTATGATTTTAGAAGACTACCGTCTATAACAGAGTGTACCGTTTCTTGTTGTCCTAAATGTCATGGTTTTAGATATTTTTCCCACAATAGCTGATATTTCTCACAGCAGTATGCTTTTACCTTTTTAAGCTGTTTAATAAAGGATGTATAGTGTTACTGATGAATTTAAAAATGAAATGTACTGCACATTCTGGACGATTTACAAGTGCAAATAGTCCACCCATTCTAAAAGTTTGCTAACTGTACTCAGGCAAGAAGCATCATTCTTTATTCTCTTGCTCAAATATCTAAATCCAAACGTCTTTGATTAACTTGAGTCCGTCTAGACTACATAACAGTTATATTCAATTTTTTAACATACAATTTTTTAAATATTACTTAGTTCTACAAATGTGTATTTTGTTTGCGTGGTGAAGTTATAATACATATGTTGAGGTATTATATCTTTGTATTAAACCTTCCAATGAACAGCTAAGATTTCTGGTGGGGCTCGTAAAGAATAACAGCTTTATTTTTGAAGAGTGCATTTAGACACAGCACAGAATTTTCAACGAATTCCATAGCAAGATATTTGTGCCTTGTGCAGAATCTTTAAATAATGGAATAACTGAGAATATGTCATCTGAAGCAAGATGATCCTATTCGAAGAATGTCCCAATACTACTCCATAAAGGTTACTTCTGCTTTTCCTTCGAAAAATTCCTAGTGGTGGGTAGAAACTTGTTTTAAATTTTGCACAATATGAAACAGAGTAAATGCAGTGCATTTTGATTGATAGGGAATTCAGGTAGACCAGGGATTTAAACAGGCTGTAACTATACTTAACTGGTATTGAGTATTATAAAACATGTGATAAAGTCGAGATTGAGACGGTTATTGTAGATATCTACTTTCGAATAACTTTTATTTTACAGTCTAATATTACTTGATGTCACACACAATCGAAGACTTACAAGCGAAAGCCGACAAACTGGTCCAAGAAGCAGCAAAGACAGGACTCCAGATAAACATAGACAAGACGGAGGTTATGAAAATAACCAACCAACAACAGCAACAACATCCAACGTCAATCACCATCAACAGGAGGGATTTGAAAGAGGTTACTTCATTCACTCACTTATCTAGGGAGCATTGTCTCAACTACAGGCAGTCGGAGCGGACGAGGATGTCAAATCGAGAATCGGGAAGGTGAGTGAGAAACACATTCATCAGCCTGAAATCAATCTGGAAATCTTCGTCACTCAGCATCACCAACAAAATTCGGATTTTCAATACAGACGTCAAGTCAGTCAGTTCTTCTATACGGATCAGAAACTTGGCGGGCGGGTCACAAAGAATATTTCCAAAAGGCTGCAGACCTTCATTAACAACTGTCTTCGCTCAATACTGAAGATCAGATGGCCGGGCCGGAAAGAATCACCAACAAGGAATTATGGGAACAAACAAAGCAAGAACCAATCGCCAACCAACAAATATGTAGGAGAAAGTGGAGATGGATCGGACACTCGCTGAGGAGACCGCTGGGTGACATCGCGCTCCAAGCCCTCGAGTGGAACCCGAAAAGGAAGCGGCGTGTGGGACGTTGGTGCAAGGGTGACATGGAGGAGATCGTGTGAAGAGGAGTTGAAAGAATATGGATTAACATGGATGCAGGCGAAAAGTATAGCAGAAGACAGAAGTGGCAAATGGAGACGTGCAGTTGAAGCCCTATGTTCCACTAGGAACCCAAGGGAGGAATAATAAATAAATAAAAATAATATTACTTAGACTTGACGTGGAAGTGGTCATGTTAGGAGATGAAATAAGGAAGTAGAATCAAGAAGATAAGAGTGAACAGTGAACGACTATTCTCTAGAGTGTATTGGGGAAAATTCATGAGGACAAGTTTAGTAGGAAGAGGTAATACTTAAAATAATTTCCAAAACATAAATATGTGGGAATTGTTAACTACTTTCATGGTTGTCATATAAAAAACTACACTAAAACTCTACCTGCGATTCTTTGTATTAATATGCTGTTTAATCCAAGAAAATAACTGAAAATAAACTCCCTTTTTTCCTATTGTGAAGAAGCGAGAATAAGACATGGATTAGTAAAGAAGCTTTGTCAATAAACAAAAACATAGCTGGATGAGGTTAGCTTAAAAGACATAAATCTTGAAACACTTACAGTGATAGAGGAGATTGAAAATTTTCTTCACTGGTTCACCGATTCCATTGTTTACTTCGCAGACATATTTACCAACATCTTCTTCAGTTACTTTATAGATAACAAATGTACTGGAGATGTGAAATTTATTCTGTTGATCACAATGAGCAGACATCTTAGGCTTCTCTACCTGAGACTTAGTAAGAAAAATATAATTACAAAATTAAAGTGCTCATTTTAAGTGCATCAACTAATCATTAAATATTTACGCAAAATATTACACTTATCAGTATCAGTTAGGTTTAATGGGCTATTTATCACATAAGAATTAACATACGTGATCTCACAACTGAAGGCTATTAAGAATAAACTCAATGGTTCAACGATAGAATACTCGTCAGCCACGTACGTGGCCCGGATCTGACTCACAGATGACGTACTCCTAAACCTTGCCTAGTCAGTAGTAAGTCCATAAATGGGGAAGGGGTCAGGCGTCAGGCTAAAGATGTCACCCCCTTAGAGATAACACCACTAATAGCTACTAAAATTTGAAAGCCTATAGCTTGAAACCCCATGTTCTACTCGAAACGTAGAGCAATGCGATAAAGTAAAGACGTTTATGGTAAAGGAAGCTCTCTTAAGTGGACAATATCAACATGTTTGTTTATCTAATAATTTTATTTCCCAATTATAAAAACAGAAATTCAACCTTTTGTTGTATTTAACGTTAAAGCAAATTGATATAAAAGTAAAACTTGTGTTAATATACATGTAAATCTTGGGCACTGTCGTAGTATGTATTTCCCTATTAATTTGTTCACTAGATATGTCATACAGTGAAACAATGTTATTTATCGGATGACGCTTCGAACACAATTTACTGTTCATAATCATATCAGATGTAATCACACGACTATGAAACTTGAGTTTTATAGTTTTCTTTATTCCTTCCCAATCGTAGTAGGGATAGTAGAATTTTCCAGATATCCAGGACAGGTGTTGAGTCATTTCTATTACAGGTATTTTCGGTTGATTCGATAAATTAAGCTCCCTTTATCCTATCGTGTTATCCCATCCTATAAGATAGCATAACAGTTTCAAAATCTAACATAACAGGGTGGAGGGAGAGCTTGATAACGGAAGCATTATTTATAGAATCAACTGAAAATACCTGTAATAGAAATGACTCAACACCTGTCCTGGACATCTGGAGAATTCTATTACCCCTACGATGATTGGGAAGGAATAAAGGAAACTATAAAACTCAAGTTCTGAAGATGTGTGACTTCAATTTATATGACTATAAACAGTAAATTGTGTTCGAAGCGTCATCTGATAAGTAACACTGTTTCACTGTGTGACATATCTAGGAAACAAATTGGTATGGACGTAAAAGGTTTGTTTTTGAGTAGCAGAATTTCATGAAGGTCTTGTTAATGTTAGTGATGTTGACTAGTTTTGCAGGTCTTTTAGCGTCAGTGTAAACGTCTTTTCTAGCACTATTATGTCATGAGGTTTCCGTATAGCAGCACCGGAAGAAGATTGACGACAAGCTCGATCAGGAATGAAAGCACCAGAACATTCAGACAATCACCAGTTTACTTTCTGAATTCGATTGACGGATTATGATAGACTCAAATTATGATGACTGGTTAATAAAGTGTACAGGTTGACTAACTAATCTGCCACTAATACTCACCATATAATCCAGTATTTACACTTTTGGCTTTATGTGGTAACTACAACTGGTCTTCTTGAAGTCTCTTCACGTAATGATCTAGCCTAGGCCTTTTTGGTTCAGTTTATATATAAAGTGGCACTAGCATTAATTCTTTTGCTAATAACTCTATTTAAAAAATTTCTCTGTATTTCATTGAGTGTCATTCAACCAAGTTCAAAGACTTCTTTTATTCAAAAATTGATTCATTTGATGAGGCTGTTAATAAATGACAAGATTATGTATACCAAGGTTCTATTGAATATGATCCATGTTCAACAATGTTATTTGTTCAGTTAAACAAAATAAATGAAAAAAAAATAAATTATCAGTATCTTCATTTGAATACAAGTCAAATTAAAAAAATTTAGAAGAAAAGCCCAATTACATAATGGACAGTTGCATTCAAGAAGGATTTCCTTAAACTAACGTATATATATATATACGTTTCATCTTTAGGTTGCAATAATTAGACAAAGAGAAAACAAAGTTTATCTTTACTGTCACAATTTATTTACATCATCTGAATTTATATGATGAAGATTGACATTAGGCCTTATTCAGCGTGTATTCACTGTCACTGAAATATTTTCTGTCAATGAAAATACATGACTTTTGAAATGGAATGCATTCTTCAGTTGTTTACGCTTGAGTGACTTTTATTAGCTTGATGCTTTACGTAATTAACTATAGGGTATTAAATCAGAAACTGTTTTATATTGGTGACAGTGAATGGGAATTTTATTTCGATATGTTAATTGTTGTTTCATTTGATTCAACAGATGAAATTTAACCGGCGAGGCATTTAAAACTACACGCAGATAGTTCAAGTTGAAAGTCAGTGGGATTAATGCGTCTCTCATATGATAAATGGTGTAGATCACAAGGTTTATGGGAATGCTAAATTCCAAACTTGATAGTTTTACTAATTTTTCCGACGAAGAAGAGTTCAACTGTAATTATATTAAACAATACCAAAATATCACCTATGGTGTTAACTGCTGAGGGTGTCATATAACCGGTGAAACCAAATGAAACTGTGGCAGACATTTTCTTACACCTGATTGCAAATCAATTCTCTTATGATTGTTATTATTCCCTTAAGTTCCCAGTGGAAAATAGGGCTTTAGCAGCATACTCTCATTTTACCCTACTCATTGGAGTCCTACTTAACTGGCTGTACGATTTCCTCGGTCTCACCCTCGGACGTTTAAATCGCCATTTCCCATTCGGAGGTTCACTCGAGAATTTAGAGTGTAATGTCACTCATCGGTCTCCTCAACAGGTATTCCTCCCAATTTCCTTCAGCGAACTGTTGAACGACAGGTTCTTGGTTGACTGTTTTCTACAGTTCGATGTTACTTTCTTATCTTCATTATGGAGAGAAGGCAGCTGTTGATGAAAGTTCACAGCATGTTCGAAATGCTTTCCATGAGACGCATGTCACAGATTTTACATTTTTGTTGAAAATCCACGTCCCGTTCTTTATGCCGATTGCACTTGTTTTCACAATAATGAATATCTACCTTGTCCTTCTGATTCGGCTTTTGACATCATACACACTGCCTGTAGCTGAAACGAATCTGAACAGATAAGTTAAAAAGTAGTGACCTCGTCAAAATATCTTCCGCTGATAGTGACTGATGTTCAGTATTGTTGGTTGGTTATCTTCATAACCTATGTCTTCTCTGTGTTCATCTGAAGTCCTGACTTAGCTGTCTGCTAGTTCTGTTAACTTGTTGATTTTTTCATTTAGGTCTTTGGGTTTGTTTGTTGCCATTAGACGTAAACCATCCACTATGTCCTGATTGTCTAGAGTCTTCTTATTGGTTCAGCATTTTCTTGTCCTCCCATCTCCTAATGGTGACCGCTGCATAAGCCGCTTAATGCAAGTTAGATACTTTTTGAATTTGTAAAAGTTAGTAATATAAGTATAAAACTTGGGCATTATGGTAGAACATAACTCCATTATGGATAAGATTTTATTTTGATAAATCACACACTGTTGTACAGTAATATTAACTGATGATATTTCGAGCACAAACTATTGCTTATAATCATAGTAACCAGTCTCCAATCAGAGTATCCGCTACAGTCCTACAAGAGGTCGATAGAGAGCCCAAATAGCTCAGTGGTAACACCTCTGACTGCGGTACTCACCAGTTGACGCGAGTTCGAGTCTCAGAAGGGGCATGGGTTTCTTCAAAGTTGCAGATATGTCTTGCTGACTGGCGAGTACCCACTAGCACGAAACCTAGGTCCGAGGCTTCCTGTGGCCGATTGTCTCCAATTATTTAATATCAACAAATTTGGCTAGTTTTATTTTTCGGATAGCCTATTATTTTTAATTTAGTGTTCCAAAAACCATACCCTACATATAAAATGTCTATCAAAGGAACAAACTCATTACAGATTGTGTTTTCCCTTTAAGATAATTATAAGAAGACACAACACTTCATTTTGTTTTTTACTAAAATACACTCACTTCATTACAGTATATTGGTTCACTTAATTGTAAGGCTCCTTCATCGACTTCTTCAGGCCAACCTTTTGGTGGAAAATAACGATACCATGTAAATGCTTTGCTAGCGATAGCTGGATTTGCATTTGCTTTACATTCAAGCGTAGAAAATTCCTTGTTTATTTGTGTAATATTCTCCTCAAGTTTTCCAAGAATACTTGCTGGATCTTTAAAGGAAATACAAACGAGAAAATAAAGAGTAAGCATGCGAAAAATAATGAAAATAAATTACTCTGCAGGGAATTGTTTGGTTCAAGTTTGATCACGAATTGATGTCAGTAAGGGAATCATTGAAAGCTAGGGAGTACTGAACAGCTGTTTTGTCCCGGTCTGGGACGCTTCATCCGTTCAAAATCACCGGGGTCTTAACCCAGGACCTTATGGTTACAATGCAAGCTAATACATCATCCAGGCATTAGGTCCTAATCCAATAGCTGATGAATTTTATAATCCCAAACTGGTAGAAGTCAAAATTCATGGGCCATTGAGTGAGGTCCCAGTGGCTAAATGGCCTGCGAGCTTGTGTTTTAACCAGAAGGTCTTGGGTTCAAACCCCAGTCGGTAAGTACTGTGAAGAGTCTCAAACTAGGACGAAGCTACTGTTCAGAACACCTCGGTTTTCAATGGTTCTCTGATAGAAATCAATCTGTGATCAAACTTGAAACAAATGAAAATGAGGTTTACATTTATCACTGCTTGTAATTTATAATTAGATAAATGTATCATTTTTTAGTAATCCTTTGGGCACTGCTTTTATGCTTATCTTTAGAGACTGAATTGTGCTGAGTAACTCACGGATAAAAATCTCATAATCACGATGCAATACAATCATCAAATAAACCAGACAATAAAGTTTTGTTGAAAATTCAATAATGATTCAATTTAAATATTCATAAAGACAAAAATGTGTACTTGAATATTACCACATTGTCATTTAACGCTCTTGAGAACTTTTCTTTTAAGTTTCATTAAAGATCCAGCTCATAGGTGTTTATTATTATTATTATTACTATTATTCCCTTAGTTTCCCAGTGGAACATTGGACTTTGACGGCACACCTCCATTTCACTCTGTTCTCTGCAGTCCTCTTTAGATGACTGAGTCCACGATTGCCCATAAGGTATCACCTCCTCCTGGCGACATCTCCTTCATGTAATCCTCTGACGCTCAAATCGCTGTTTTACATTCAGTCTTCACTAGAGAGCCTGGTTCTCGATGTTACTGAATGGTCTTTTTAGAGTGTGCTCAATCCATCTCTATTTTCTTCGGAATATTTTGTGTCTGATAGTTTCTTCGTTGATTCGTTCCCAGAGCTTCCCGTTGCTAGCCATATGATTTCCGCTTAGTTCACTAGTTCGCCTGTCTTCATAAACTCAGGAAAAGAGGGAGAATTTATACCGGGACTACCTACCCTCTTCCAGAAAATGGATTCGAAGCCAATAACTTATTTGTGGTTGATTAACCATTATATGAATACTTCACCTTCTGCGACGTCTGACACTGTTGATCAATTCTGTGCTCAGCAACAGTCTTGGAATTAATTTCAAACATGCACGTTGATGTGCACTGTCAAAATGTTTGAAATTACGACGAAGTAGAGTTCAGTTTCTAAATGTTGATTAGCTAGTAGTTACTCAATTAATCGATATCCAGTGAAGCTACTAATTGAACATCAAATATGCTAGTTAGTTGGTTGGACTCTTAATTGATTCACGAGTTTGATATAAAAAAAGAATTAACAAGTAAATCCCTTAGGAAAAATATTATTTATCATTATGCATGCTGGTGAAATGAAAACCATAGCATTGTAACATGTTGGTAAACATTAATTGCTGAAAACTATCATACCACGCGTGTAAGCCACTTCTGTTTTCTCTTAAACTCCGAATTAAGTCGTATTTAGCCATGCTTGGAATCAGTCAATCATTAATAGAGAATCATAAGCTGGCATTTGAATGATGAGTGTTGTATGGCCTGGGAAACCAATGAGCACAAGAGAGTGAAGTATACATGGTGGATGAACCGCTCAGTCAATCACTGATAGAGACCAATGACAAACCTGAAACTTAAAGAAATTGACGGAAGGCAGCAATGCATTTATATACCATAATAAAATTTTGATTCATTCCAAGTATTTCATTCAGGTTCCGAGGGAAACATAGGGCTTCAGCAACACGTCTCCGACTTCATCTGTTTTCCGCTACTCGCGTCATCTCTTCCTCGTCACATGATCTCTATTTCACCTTAGAATTGACGATCCACTCTTCGCTTCTCATTTGGATTCCACTCGAGTGCCTGGCAAGTGATGTTATGTGATGGTTTCCTCAATGTGTGCTCGATCAATCGCCAGTTTCTCCTGCACATTTTTTGAGCATTAGGCTCTTCGTTGGTTTGTTCTCACAGTTTATTGTTACTTATTCTTCCTGGCCGTTTGATCTTCAGTATGGAGCCAGCGAAGGCAGGCATTTGTTGATGAAAGTCTGCAACCTGTTGGAAATCCTTTCCGTGACACGCTCACCAAGTTTCTGACCAATATAGAAGAACTGACTGACTGAATTCACATTTGTGTTGAAAATCCGGTTCTGGCTGGTTTTCATATATTCATCTGTGGATGATCATCTGCGTCACCTCCTTCTTCTCTATGTTCACTTAAAGTCGTGTCTTCACTGCCTGTCAGGCTCTTCGGCCAGTTTGTTGGTTTTCACCTGTGTGTCTTCGAGTTTGTGTGACACTAAACATATCACCTACTAAATCCTGATCTTCTAGAGTCTTCTTTTCGGTGGTCTGGTGTTGTCCTGTCTTCTTGCCCCCAACAGTCTGACACATAATCCAGTCCACAACAATTAAGAGTATCATCGGTGGTAACAGGAAGTCAGAAGTGTCTTACTCTAGCATTCACTTCGAACACCTCGCTCAGTTTTCCGTTGCAGATCACCTGACAAGTGACACTGTCATATAGCTAGCTATTGAATGAGGGTGATGAAGACCTGGGCACTCCCCACCGGTCAACGCTGTCTGTAGAAGGCCTTTTCGATGTCAATGAACCTGTTGAGGTAGAGACTTGAATGCCGTTCAATGCTTTGCTCTGTGATGAGGATGTGTAGATTCGCACTTTGATCAGCACATGATTTGCCTTTCCTGAATCCTACTTGTTCCGGTTGATGGGGTGGAGTTGTATATCGAGTGCATCCCTTATTCTGTCCAGGATGAGGCGACTTAGTATTTTACAAACAAGATTAGCATTAAATATATACACTGATAGTAGTCATATATCATGTTAATTAAACTTGAAATAACTCAAATTAAATTTACTTTTTAAATTTAAATTACAAATATGTAAAAGCAACCATAGTGAGGCAGTAGGAAAAAAAATTAATTGAGTTCTTTAGTTGTTCAGTGAAACTTTTACTAGGACAGTACAAAGAAATTGACTAAATTATGAAGCTTTTGAAAAATTTGAAATATTGCATATGAGGAAACATTCACATTAAATACATTTTCAGGGATGATTTTTGTCACGAGTGTAGTAGGCTTGTCAGTGCGAACTGGTGAAACGTCCTGAAATAGGGAAGAAGCAACTAGCAGTTCAAATGCTTCGTGGTTTACAGTGGTTCTTCAAATCATATCGGTTTGTGATATAATTTACCATGAAAGCAATCATATTTATGAAGCCCGGACTTTAAAAGATATGTAGACTGAAATCAGTTCAAAGAGTTTCTCTTTGAATAGAATTCATAAAAAGGAGTCTTCCAGTGAGTTTGTAATTTGAACACATGATGCTTTTCAGCTTAGATAATTAACTGTTTCCTGACTTTTTCTCTCACTTGGAATTAATTGAACATTTCATCTGTCAAATGGATCACATATTTCACCCTTATAAATCTCTAAAATGAGTGAATAATCCTGTTTCACCGTTGAAAATTTTTCCCGACAGAAGATTAGTTAACGAAATTTCGTAACCAACTCATATGATGGTTAATATCAGTTAACTGAGTTTATTCTTTGATTGTTTTTGAATTTATCCATCATTAGGCGAAATCATTGAACATTGAAAGTTTGACGTATTATTCAGCTACTTGATTGTAAGAATTGATTTTATCAGCAATTCATTCAAATTCCCTACATTAGGCTATAACATCTGTAAGTAAAACATTGAGCATATGCAAGGTTTTTATGGTCTGTAGAATGGATTCAGACGGGAGTAATTAGAGTTGATTACACAAAATGTTTTTCAGTAAAAAAAATTGTCATTTCAAAATAAATACGACAGTTATATATATCAGACTCTTTAATAATAGTCTGTAAATTTGTCAGTTCTAAGTGAGGGAAGATCTTTAGGTGATGTATGGATGATACCTTCATTCTTTCAGATAATGGTTCTGATAGGAGTACAACAATTACTGAATTCAATGAAGTACATTTGGCTATGAAATTAAATTGCGAAGAGGAAACCCAAAACAGAATTGCCTTCCTGGATGTCCTCTTTACAAGAAAACCAGATGGTAGTATAAAAAGAAATTTGCATAGAAAAAGTACTTGGACAGAACAATATACACATTTTCACAGCTTTGTTCGTGTCATGTACAAAAACAATTTAGTGAAGACCCTCAGCCACAGAGTTAGAGCTATATGCTCAGAAGACGTAACTGAAGATGAACTAAGCATTGTATGTGATACTTTGATCGAAAATAGCTATCCCGAAAATTTTATCAAGAAACACATGACAAAGAAAGCGGAAAAGGACTACTCACTATCTGTAAAAAAGAAGCCACTTTATATACAACCGCGATTCAAGGGCGATATACCAAGTGGGATAATTACGAGGAAATTAAGAAAATCAGTGCAAAGAACTTTTAAAGCTGGCGAACTACATGTTCTATTCCCTACACGACCGATGGTGCTACCTCAACTGAAAGATAAAGTACCTAGACTAGCTACTTCAAATTTTATCTATCAATTCAACTGCGATTGGGGGGCGAGTTATATTGGCCGTTGCTCTATGAACTTGATTTTTTGTGCTCGAGAACATGTCCCAGTATGGCTAAGTAAAGGTGTAGTTAAAACCATTAACAGTTCGGTATTGGACCATCCAGTGAAAACCGGCCACAAAGCCAGCGTGGAATAATCCTTCTCTATCATCTACCGGGTGCCTAGTAAATTGCCAAAATCATTGAAGGATTGCATGCTGCAAACAGCAGAGGCTATTGCAATTCGCTTCAAACAACCAGTGCTTTGTGTTCAAAAGACGCAAGTCCAGCCCCTACTACTGCCTTGGCTTTCAGTAGAGAATATAAACTCATGAATTTGTAATATTATCTTTCCTAGTCTTTCTGATATTTAGCTTATCTTATGTTAATGCTATTGAGCTGTAATCTATCAATATTACTGATTTTATGTTATTTAAACAGCAATAATGTTGTTCATAACACTAATTCATTTATTCATTCACTATAATGTATATATAACTGTATAGTCTGATGATGAAGTTATCGAAAAGAGTACTCTTTGTTCATTATCCATTCTTTGAAAAATTTTAATGGGCATTTTTAGGAAGCATTATTGTTTAGTCAGCTGCATTAGATTTCGTCACTGAGTGTATCTAGTACCTTAAAAACTTCACCAACGCCACTAACTTCTCTGGCGATTGGAACAGGCTAACCTTGTCCTCCTAGTGTATGGTATTCATATTAAGTAATTTTTTGGGCCACACACAAGACTGGTAATATATTTATCATAAATACAGACAACTTTTTATGTAAAAATTGAAGAAAACAATTACTTTCACAGATGCTGGGAAAAATAATACCTATCAAAACAACTAACTCCTATTTGTTTACATTAAAATACTTACAGGTGACATTAAGAAAAAATGTGTTTTTTGATTCATGTTGACCATTTGAAGCTAGGACTGTATAATTCCCCATATTGTTTCTGTTAATCTTGTACAATGAAAGCAATTCTCCAACAGATCCAGCCGCATAAACACCTTGTAATGATCCCGTCTCTTTTGGTTCAAAGGGAAGCCGTTCTTCATGACGAAACCATGAAACAGATGTGACAGGTGGATTTGCATACAGTCCAAAATCCAGACGTGTTGTTTCACCTGAATTATTTAAAAGAAATGTGTAAAGTAGATTAGAAAATACGGAAATTAAAATAAGTTAATACAATAATAGGTTAAATTCAAAAAAGTATCACTCGGCAATCTGGAACCTTTAAACACAAACAAAACAACATCGACTTATTGCTTCCAAAATAACTCTGCTGAATGGCAAGTGCTAGTAAGAGAAGATCGCTTCATTTCGAGTTTTTGTTTTTCAAAAGGATTGTTTTCACAGCTGTAGGAGATGAAAGTTGGTCGTACAGTCAAAAGGGTTACAATCAAAACTTTCTCAATAATTTTAAAATGATTCACGGTGACTGATAGAATTTCTGAAGAAGGATATCAGCTTTGCTGTTGATACGACATCTTGAACCACTAATGCTTTTGTTTGCTTCAGTGGAAGAATTGATCTTCTTCGGTTTATTTGCATAGAAAGAGTGATGTTTACATTACAGTCAAGTGAAACGTAGCTGCATGAAGCTTAATAATCCATAGTTTACATGTTCAGCGGATACAGTTAGATTTCTTAATACAACTTTGTCAAGATGCAAACAGATTTCTGTACGTTACACAGCTTTCAATATTTGTGCTAAGAGAAACAAGAAATTTTAGGATATATCTATGTATCAGAGTAAAACTGTAGAGGATACAAGCTATAAACTATATTTAAGGGAAGAGAATAACAATAGTTATGTCTTTATTTAATTGTTTAATTGAATTTTAGATTTTTCCGTCGATTGATTGGACCGAAGTGCTCGGCCTCAGGTTGACATGTTGGCTTCTTGTGCAGATGCTTCGACGATGTCTGGGCATGTAATTAGAATTTAATTGGTGTGCATTTTGTCCTGTTTGGGACTTGTCATCTGGATTCGCATCCTGGATTCCACTGCTAGTCACCAAACACCAATTAAATTCTAATTACATGCCCAGACATCGCCGAAGCATCTGCACAAGAAGCCGACATGTCAACCTGAGGCCGAGCACTTCGATCCAATCCATCGAGGAGAAAATCTGAAATTCAGTTAAATAATTAATATGACTCGTTGCACAAGAGGTAGCTCTCGTGGCCCAATTGGTCTAGTAGATAACGTTTTTGGCGTTTGAAAGTATGGGTACTGGGTTCGAGCCTCGGTGGGAACATGATCACTCGCTGGGGAATGCAGGTACACCCAGATGACGAGTCCCAAATAGGATTAAATGCGCATCCTGGGTTCCATTGCTAGTCACAATCCGCCAATTAAAGTTGTTTTTACTTTACCTTTAAACCAAATATCATTCTCCATCTCATTTATGACTACTGTGTGGATTTCCTCAAGCTGTACGGGGAAATTATCACCAGTAAGGTGCACTATGATAGTTGAAGTAGATTTTCCTTAAAGGCATTTGGTACCGCAAAATCACCAAGTGACAGGGTTAGAATTCACAGGTAGCTGAATTTTGGTTTAAGAGGTCAAGTGGTCAACGATGATGATCTCGTAACCCGTAGTTCTTGGGTTTGATCCCTGTTAGGGTCGTAGGTTCTCACCTCTAAAGAGTTCCAATCTTGGACGAGATGGGCATCCAGTGCTCTCTAGTTTTCAATGATCCCTAACTGATTCTGGTTCATGAAGAAATCTGCCTTTATTTATTTTCTCTGTGGTACAAATATTTGAATTACATTCTATCCTAGTAAAATGCGGGTAGATGGATTACCTTTATTCAGATCAATCCTAAACTAATCCCAGATTCCCTAGTAGAAAAATCTGAAGTTAAAAATCTTGGGTCACAATCAAATTCAGATAGATGACTTCTTACTTACTGGTTAGTCACTTTACTAACACACACTATATAATCTAGTGGTAGTGTGGTGAGAGCAGGCTGCTAGCCAACTGGTAGACACTAATTTACGTCAATGTCCAGGTCACTAATATTGGCCGTGAGAAAATATGAACAAGGCTGATTCAACAACCAATCACAGCAGGCTTAACGTGGGCAAATACGATTCGCAGATATATGCCCGAGAAACCAGTCACCTTGAGCAAGAAACAACCAGTCAGAAGACTGTGTTTGTCTGCTTGAGTAAGCTATAATAATGTACATGAAGTATGTATAAATACGTGCTGATTTCTGTAGTAAAACGATCTGTTGCTGGCCCTTGTCTTCTGTTGTTACAGTAGTACATTTTCATTTTTGTGATTTTGGCTTTATTTATATTGTTTAGATGATATAATTCGGATTATTTACTCTTAACGTTAAACTGCTACAGAACGATGAAAATAAAAGACTCAAAAAGTCAGATCTTATTTTCAGTTCCAATTCATTTGTTATAGTGTGTTTAGGTAGCCAATAATCTTTTTCATTCCTTAATGATGTCAGAATATTAGTTTGTCAGAGTTAATCATGTGTTGTTATTTATAATTCCCTCTTTTTATTTTACATTCATGAGTGATTGTTATCTAAACAAAATACCTTTATAAATTCAAACTACAGGTATTATGTGACGTAGTATTCAACACAATAGTGTTAAATATTATAAATACATAACTTTGGCTTTGGATGAAGTACGTAGGAATTCCGCTAGGAATATAAGTTACATCTCAAGTACTTTAACTGCAAACAGAAAGTTTAAAGTTAGACAAGATTTCCGATGGATTAAGTCGTATTTGTGTAACACAAAATTACATTACTAAGTCATTTCATTTAGTTCATTGGTTAAACTAGAAGGCCTAAACTAAGTTTAGTAGAATAGGAATGATATCCGTTGCAACGTTGTGATCATTTCTTCTCATTGGAATTACATGAATTTCTCCCTGATGACATTCCTAATTGTGGGGTACTAGATTATGCATCAGACTGTGCACAGGAAGTAAGAAGACAGAAATAAGTTGAACGGCTTAGAAGACTCTTGAAGATCTGGATTTAGAGGACGATTTATGTCTAATGTCACGTAAATTCGAAGACATACAGACGAGAAAATCAACAAGTTGGTCGAACAAGCACCAAAGACAAAACTTCGAGTGAATATAGAGAAGATAAATGTGGTGAAGATAACCAGCCAGCAACACTGAACATCAGCCATTAGTAACGGAAAAAATCTGAACGAGGTCACTTATTTCATTTATCTAGTCAGCATCGTTTCTATTACTGGTGGTGGCACAGATGAGGACGTCAAAGCCAAAGGGGATAGAATAAGCAAGACAGACTGTTAAATCAGTGTGGAAACCTGCTACAGTTAGGATTTTCACCATCATTGTTAAGTCAGTTCTTCTATGTGGTTGAGGAACCTGCCACATCATGGGAAGAATTTGCAAAAGCTGCTTTCTCTGGCTGGATACTGAAGACCAGATAATAGTATGAAGGTTATACGATGAGAACTTGAGAGTCTATGGCGAGTCCTAGAGTCAGCTAAGAAAGACTGCAGGCGACAGAATGGAATGGATACGTGCTGCTGAAGTTGTATGTTCCACTTGGATCGTACGGGAATAACAATTAAACTTCAAGTACGATTTATCGGTATTTATCAGTCCAACTCTTATAGGTGATCAGATTAAATTTTACACGCCTTCACTAAACTCTATACCTCAAATTAATAGAACTTGGAAATCACAGACCGGTGAACTTTTACCCAGTTCTTGAAAAACAACATACATGTTTAATTAAAATGATAACCCTTCGTTCATCATAAGAATAAAGGCAAGCCCTTTTGAAGAATTTCATATTGCGATCGTAGATTTCTAGTTATTCTTATTTTTCATGACGGAATCTAACCAGACACTCTGAAAAAGCTAATGTCACTAAAACGAAGATCGAAGATAGTGTACATGCATTTATGCAATCACGTATATGTACTCAATCACAACTGTTTGATTCATTGTGACTGCTTCTTCCTAGTTTACAAATATATTATTCAGCTATTATTATGGGTGGAAAGCAAATGAAGCGATAAAATGATGATTGTATTGCTTAGTATAATTAAACACTAGGTTACATATAATTTGTCTAATTTAAACTACAGCTTAAATGATAGTCATATATCAAACATGAATTATTAATCTAAAGTCTGTATAAGTTGAGTCAATAGCCTCGTGGCTTTTTCGTTTTTGTTTTCCGGAACAGAATTAAATATATTATGCTTCATTATTATTGTCTAAGTGAACTTAGAAGAGTTAATCTCACTCATCGATTGGCGTAATCATTGTTTATTCTGAATAACACACTGAGGAAAGACAATATACTTTATACGTGATATTTAGAATACACAGATGAATACCTTTAAGATACTTATTATTATTATTATCATCATCATGATTATTTCTCATTATTGTTTTCACAATTTTCTTTCTTAGGGCACTCTATATAAGGCTGAATGAAGTGAAGAATAGTTCACTGTTAGTATTAGTGATATTAATAATTATAATAATTGCTTGTTTGTAAACTTAGGTAATCTGATGATCATAAATAAGTCAAAAGGAAATAATATACAGAGTTTATTCGAGTGAATCAGAAGTCATTCAGCTTTCAAAGACACCTTAAGCTTAGGGATAGGTGAAATCGATACAAGGAAATATAAACCTATTATTAAATTGTAAGGTAAATAACAGAATTCATTGAGGAGACTTTTTTGTTGAGAAACTGTGTACACTTATTTCACTTCACGAATTTGAATAAATCAAGAACTGTGGTTAGTGAAGAATAAGATGGTTATTATTATTTATCATTATTCCCTTGGGTTCAGAGTGGAACATCGAGCTTCAACAACATATCCCCACTTTCTTTTCTTCTCTGCTGTCCTCTTCAGCTGAGTTCACGATTGGCCATGATCCATATCATCCGCGATGTAACAACTCAGTCGTCGAGCGATGTCATGTGACGCTGTCCTCAATGTATGCCCTATCCACCTTCATTTTCTCCAACATATTTGTTGAACGATTAGATCTTAGTTGGTTTATTTCTAGCCAGAGTTTCTTGTTGCTAATTCCTTCTGGCCTGCTGGCCATTTGATCTTCAATGTGAAGTCATCGAAGGTGTCAGCTGTTGATGGAAGTCTGCAACCGGTTGAAAATCGTTTTCGTGAGACACTGGTTAAGTTTCTAACCCATATAGAAGTGACTGACTGACTCGACATTTGTGTTGAAAGCCGTAATCTTGTTGTTTCTGCTGGCTGAGGCGGAGTGCAGAAGATTTCCAAGCTGGTATCAGGTTGATGAAAGCATATCTTGACTTTCTGATTTTGAATGGCTGGTTTTGATATCTTCATCTGTTCCGCTGGCCTGTGGGTGAAACCGTGTTTCCTAGATAAGTGAAGGTGATGGTGATTCGTGCTGGTTGTTGTTGTTGCTGTTGGTGTTGGTTGGTTATCCTGATCACCTCAATCTCCTCTATGTTCACCTGGAGTCGTGTCTTCTCTGCCAGCTTCTTCAGTCAGTTTGATTTTGATTTTCGCCTGTAAGTCTTCGAGTTTATGTAACGCTGAACATAAACAATCCATCTCGAATTCCAAATCTTCTGGGGTCTTCATACCGTTCCATAGTATTCCTGTTCATCATAGTTAGGAATATCATCAGTGATAATAGGCGACCAGCCTTGTTTCACTCCTGCATTCACTTCGAATGCTCCTTTGAGGATAAGATGGTACTATCACTTATTTCGTTGGTCTCACATCCGCTGAGTACAGTGTAAAAAATTAAGTTTATGAACAGAAGAGATTTAACGTACTGGCAAAGACGACATGATGTTAGTTCACAGGAGACTCCAAACTTATCCTATAGTACTCAGAAATCATAACTTACATACAGAAGGTTCAAGTTCAAATAAAACACAACCAAAAAGAAAAAAATTCTTAGATAAAAAACAGTTAATGAAAATAACTAACAGACTGCCCATTAATGTGATGAGTTAATCATCAACTTATTCACCTTCTGTCTTTATCACGAAACTCCCTTTCCAACGCGAACCTTCCATACATAAATTATATGTGTGTAATTTCTGAACACTACTTGTTAATTTTGGAGTCTCCAGGATAGCTTACATCATGCCACCTTTGTCAATACGTTAGTACCCCTCTGTTAACAAATATAATTAGTTTTTTATGCTTCACTCTCCTGATAAGAAGCCGAGGAAATAAACGAGGGTACAATCTTAAATTTGCAGCAGCCGTTGTTGTTATTACTTAATTTAGAATTCAACGGATAAACATGAAAATATAATTATCCATTTCTCTACCCAGTTTATTTCACCTCATTGTTACCCTTATTTTGTCAACCTTTATGATTTTATACTAAGCCTACCAATTCTGTAGCATTTTATTACAATTTACAATTTAGCCCCTTTATTTTATCATTAAACATTATCGGTCAGCCCTCACATCCAGTGCCTCCTTTGTTAATTTGTGTTTGTATGTATTTTGTGGTTATCGCATTTCTCTCACCCCAAGGACACTTGCACACACCACAATATTGTTTCCTGCCTTGATAAGGGTGCTAAGTTCGTTTGAACAGCTTTTTTAGACTATACTGCAGCTTTCGACTCTGTTCCTAGGACACTTTTATTAGGAAAGATGATTTCAGCTCAAACAGAGTCCTGGGCAACTAGATGGCTGTCTTCTTATTTTAAGGATAGGAAACAGCATACTGTTGTGGCTGGAAAGCGCTCCACTTCTCAGCTAACTGAAAGTGGTGTGCCTCAGGGTGCAGTACTTTCTCCATTTCTTTTCTTTTTCTTTTTGCATGACCTTCCGAACTCACCCAAAGTTAACTTCATTAAGTATGCTGATGATCTGACCGTTTCTGTCCCTGTAGTTTCCACATCGGATTGTTCCCATATGAATGGCTTCTTAGCTGAAGTTAAGGATTGGTCTGGCTCAAATGGTCTTAAACTAAATCCAACTAAATGTAACACTGTTGATTTCAGCTTGAGAAGTGAAAAAGACATGCATGGATTGATCCAATCTCATGATTGTTGTAATATTGATGGTACCATGATAGAGAGTAAGTCAAGTGTTTCTTATCTTGGCATTAGTTTCTCTTCAAACCTTTGCTGGTCGTCTCATATTCTTATAGTTTCTAAGAAAGTTTTCCGTCTGACTTATTACATAAAGAAGTTGAGACACTCAGGTATAACCCAATCTCTTCTCAAACAATTTATTAATTCATGTGTTTTGCCCATCATTCTTTATTGTTCTCCATTATTCTTCCCTGGGCTACTCAAGAAAGACCATATAATACTACGAAGAACATTGAAGGCTGTAAGTAGGGTCAGTGCTATCCCTTTGACTCAACTAAATGACACTGTTGTCAATAGGCATATGAATTCTTGTAAACACTTAGCTAAAGTTATCTTATCTGATAGTGAACATCCTCTTTATTCACAATTGTTTCCTTGTATCTCTTCGGGTAAGACCAGAAGAAATTTCATAAACATTTATGCTCGTACTACAAAATAGAAAAATTCGACCGTACCATATTTGGCACGAGTATTGTGTGAAGAGACAAATATCAGAAAAGAACTTTTACAACTTTTAAATCATTAACTAATCTATAAAATGTAATGATGCATATTATTATGCATGTGTTATTTGTTATATTATTTATTTATTATTCACTATGACCTAGAAATGGTGTGATTTTGTTGGGTTTTTTTTTATTTGTTTTGTTTTTTCCTATTAACTATCAATATTTTAACATTTTATACATTTATATAATTATAAACAGAGCTAAACCATTGCAATATGTAAAAGAAACGCTGAAAATTCCATGCTGTAAATTGTTATTGTTGTGGAATAAAGTGATTATTATTATTATTCTCTTAACTATAAAACAACACTATATCACCAAATTGTTCATTCACACTTCATCACATTTTTTCTGACTAAACACCTTTTACACATTTAATTGACTATGCTAACTAATGAACTGTCATCTCAACTTACACATGAACCTCAATACAGTTTCTGATGTTATTTTCATTTGCCTTTATTGGCTGTATGTACTCTATTATTCATGGATTTATAACTGTAGAGCCTGAAGAAGAAGTTATCGAAACCACAATTGTTCGCTCAAAATGTTGTTTTGATTTCAATATGGGAATTTTTCATTCACTAACATGAAAATAGTTGACAGAGTATTCACATAACTGGTGATTCTGCTGTTCCTTGGCTCTTCTTTTCTTATTGAAATGTAGCACATTATATACACTTATTTTACCGTTTGTCACGAGTGACAATCAAATATTAAATTGAGGAGAAAAATAGTTATCCGAAGAAATTTTTGTATTTGTACAGTTTTGTAGCTCAATAAATTAAAAATTTCTCTTAACTTATAGAGTTAAGTACATTCTTCACATGTTTAATGGAGCAAAAAGCGAATGGAAAGTATCATTAAATAAATATGATTCTCAATAAGAAAGACTTAAGGGAATTATGAAGGTCGATGTAAAACTAAGTATTTGGCATGAAGAAGGTTTTATTCAATGATCAATAAAGCATTTCGGATGGGAATTAATGGGACGTAAATTCACTGGAAGTTACTTTCTGGACTTACTTAATGCAGTATATTGTCTTTAAAAAAACAGCTCTTACGGTCATAAAACCAATAAAATTATGTAAACCCATTCAAATTTAGCCTTTATTCAACTTAGATGAACGGAGTGTCTTTTCAACAGCACAAACTACGAGGGTATTGGGTGACATTCATGAAACTATTACATAATGGCAGCGAAGTGTTTTGATGGGGACTTTAGTTTGCGTATTAATTCAAACCTATAGGCGCGTCATTACTATACGGATAGTGAGCGTAACTAAAAATTAGAGAACCATTGGAAACTAGGGAATACTAGACATTTGTTTCGTGCTAGTTTGAGACTCTTCATAGGCACACCCCTGCCTGGGTTCAAACTCAGGACCTCCACGTTAAAGGGGCAAGCTCATAGACCTCTCAGACATTTGGACTCACTCTAATGGCCCACGAATCTCAACTTCTTTCGACTTTTGATTTTATGGTGGCCACTAACCAATGTCATCAGCGAGTATTTGTCCTGATGTCTCATATGGTGGTCTCCACTGATCACGACTTCTCACTAGAAATCCAGACAACGCTGCCAGTCACTGGCGAGCATTTCTCAAGAGTTAGCTTGTAGGGATTTGATTTGTTTCATATTTGACCACGGATTGGTAATTTATTGCGCTCAAACTGTTATTCAAATTAATAAAGTGGAATAAATGTATGAAAGATTGATATCATTTAGAAAGCCACTGAAAACCAGGGAGCATTGGACAACTGTTTATTCACACTTGAGACTCACAGACAGTATGCACTGAGTAGGGTTAGAATTCAAGACTAACCAGTCATAAGGACGAAACAGCTGTCTAGTACTCCCTAGTTTTCAATAGTCCTTTAATTAATATAAATCCGTGTTTAAACCTGAAACAATAATTATGCTTTTAGAGGTTTGAAAGAGCGAAAGCTTTACTAAGAAAGCAGTTGGAGTAAACTAGTAGTTCCCTTGAAGCTGGCTAAGACATAACGATTGTAATAATCGAAAAAAAGGAGTGTTCCATTCATGGAATTCGTACATGAATTTTATAAAATAATAGTCGAATGGTCATTATTGCAACAGAATGCACACTTTGAGTGTACACTTCATTTGGATGGGTCCATGGCACTTGCTAATGGGCTACTGACTGATTAACAGCTTGATTAGTGAACTAAATCGGAAACCACTATATGGTGTTTTGTTTATTGTTACAAATTAAATGTGATTTAGTAAGTGGACTCAGAAAACTTAACATATAAACCTGCCATCAACACGTACAAATAAATCTCGAAGTTATCATGACGACAACTAATCTAACCTTCTTCAGTACTGGCCTCTACCACTGGATATATTACTTATCCTAAGGTCGTCATTTCCTACTAAAACCTGCTTACTCTTTTGCTACTGTTCAACAAAAAAAAATTAATGAATCCGAATGATAAGTAAGAACAGTTTGTAGTTTTGCTAAGCCTCGCAAATTTAACTTGCTGCATTCAACCTACATTGAAAAAGACTCAGATGAGAAAAGTAAGATTATCGTCTAAGTGATAATGACATAAAGCAATAATCAAGCTGTTTATATATGAAACTGTTAACATTATGATGTCAGTTTCGAGGAATTCGGACGTGAAAATGTAAGTGTTTCGATTTTTACTAATAGCATAGGCACCCTAAGGTTTATTTTTTGCTGGCTTTAGTTTAAGGTAAGTAGAGGAAGAATAGAAAAGTGTATTAATGGAGGGTGAAGAAAAACATTGATGTCTGCCTAATTGAATTATTAAGTCACCTTTTATGACCTCATAGAATAGAGTAATCGAAAAATAATGTTATTAAAATTTGTCACCATCTGAGTTCAGTGTTATTAGTGTTGGTTATTTTAAAGTAAATCTTGTGTATTTAAATGCATTAAGAACAAATGCTTATGATATTTTCAGTTGAAAATAACAAATGTTATCTTCACCGATTTTGGTTCGCTGGTAAAGTGTTTTCCAGCCACAAAGGAGGTCTCTGTTGAATATTAAGGCAGCGCACTTTCAACCTCGTCTAGTTTATCATCCAGCAGTAGGTAGAGAAAAGATAGGGGTGGTTGAACGTGGGGCTAGCAACCTCACCCCGTAGAGACAACACTGTAACTTCAAATCTTGAAGCCCCAACTTCTACTCGGACTGCAAAAAGATGAAATAAATCACTGGTATGTGTGTGCCATTGAAGGGTCCAAAGTAGGACGGAAAAGCTGTACAGTACTCTCTGTTTTTTTAGTAGTTCTTTAATCGACATCAATCTGCAGTCAAACATGAAACAAATCAAATCCATATAAACTAACTCTTGAGTAGTAATTTGATGTTTACTAGTCAATGGGCACAGTTTGAAGTTTCCTAGAGTTTTGGTGAGAAGTCGTAACTATTGGGTTTCACCAGGTTGGGCTTGAGGACAAATATTCGCCGATGACATTTGCTGGTGGTCATGCTAAAATCATTAATTATCGGGAGTTAGAATTCTTTTGTCGCTGAGTCGTGTCATAGTTGGGTGAATAATTCTGAAGGGTCTCAGACTGGGACGAAACATCTGTTGAGTATTCCCTGGCTTTCAGTGATTATCTGATCTATATCAGTCCGTCACCAAACGTGAAATAGTTCACCCCTTTTGGACAGTGAAGGTAGAGAAGTACATGTTTACCTAACTGTTTGCACTCCTCAACTGCAGGTGAAATGTAATTAACATTTTTTTGGCCTTTAATTTCAACAGCAAATAAATTGAAAGTCACTGGATTGTTCGCTGAGTAATAGCTAATATCATCCTTTTCGGTTTCTTAGAATTAAATCAGTTCTACTAGCCAGGTACATAATATGGTCACCAATCTCAGAAGAAATACATCTTATTGACTTAATGGCTGGTGCGAGTTTCTTTCTTTTGCGGAATATAAGCCCAACAGAGAATGCTAATACCACTTGCTAGCAAGTGGTGTTATGATATTAGTGAGTAATTATTTTCTAAATAGATTAGTTCTTAACAATAATCGTTATTCAGCATATAATTTCCTTAATGTCTACTTTTGGGAAAGAGGTCGAAAGTTGTATCGTATAAACCAGACAGCAAATCACTAGTCGTAATTCTATTCCTTACGAAATATACATGGCATCAAGCTGAAGTAAATTTTGAGGCGATAATTAATTTCAGAATTTCGAATCCCAGAAGTTTGAGTAGATCATCTTTCACTGATTACGCACATATTTAGATAAAAAAGAAATACTATTTGCAATAGTAGTAGTAATAAAAATAATCAACCTTTTTGTCCAATAAATAATCAAATGTTCAAGCACTTTGTGTGCGTCAGTGGTTCAGCCTTAGATCACTCGTCAACCACACTAAACGTCAGGGGTCCGATCTCCGGCTGACGAACCCCCATACCTTTGTTAAGCCGGTAGTAAGCCGGTAAAGAGGGAAGTTTGAGCATGGGGATAGCAATCCAACCACATGAAATAAAACTAATCCTGCCGAAACTTCAAAGCTCTAGTTTGAAGCCCCACTCAAAACGTGAGGGAATAAAATAAAATAATAAATACTGTGTAAATGAAAACTAAACTGACCTTCTCGTATTACCCTTTGGTCACCAATTTGTAGGCCATAAAATTGCGGGGCAAAAGTTACATTTAGCTGAAGGCGATCATGCCAAATCGGTGGACCGTAAACAGGATTTTCAGCCTGACATTCAATGAAATCCATATGATATCTCCATGTTGGGCGTAACCATAAATGACTTCTTGCTTGTAGACCACCTGATGCTCCAGGGACTGGGGATTCGTCTGAACCTATTAAAAATCAATAATTTCAAACCACTGTGTTGTGAAAAACTGAAAGACTTTCAATGAATGAATTCTCGTTGATCAATTCAATCTTCTGTCAAATCTAATGGGACTGTAATTGACATTTTAGAATTTTATATCTGTCCAATGAGAATACATATTATATGTCATTGAGTATAGTTCATTAAATGAATTTCATAGAAGCATTTTTCACTTGAAAAGCAGTATCTAGTTAGAGATATTAAAACAACTTGTTTGCGTTCACAAGTTATGCTAAAAATTTCTCCTGTCACATATTAGATATTTTTAGCAAGAGATTATGAATTGTTACTAATATGTGAGTTGAGATTTTGTTACTATGACTGATGTGCTATTTTTGACACATCTTTCACGGATCATAGTGAAATTAATATGCTTAATTTAAAACAATTAGTCCTTTTTATAAATTTGGATAGCGTTATAAGAAGACAGAGATTATTTGAAAAATGTGATGTATTTGCGCCATACATTTCGAAAAATCTGATCACACACTTACTTGTCAAGTCAATATATATGAAAATGTTAAATTAAACAGTGAGAAAAAAGGATTTAAGAATGATCAACACAAGATTTGGTAATCCAATCAAATAAGGAGTACCAAGGTAGGTTAAGAGCAACAATAAATTGTTTTTGAATACAGAAGGGGGGCTTAAGTTTGTGAATAACTATAGCCTCGGCGTATTTCAATAAGCGCCCTTGACCGTTTCTATAAATGACCTTAAAGGCTGAGTTATCATCAATCTTATGGTTCATCTCGATTATGTGTTTAGCCATAGACGAAGTTGGTAGTCTGACACCTGCACCTATTGGTTTTTCACAGTTCATTTGTTTTTCTAGCCATTTTAGGATATGCTCTCTCACCCTCACATGCAAAGCGCGATTACTCCTCCCTATGTATGTGTGACCACACACACACATGAAAATTGGTAAATAGTGTGGCATGTGACACAATCACTTGTGCGCAAATACACCTCATTTTTCAGATAACCACCGTCTTCTTATAACGCTATCCAAATGCTTAAATTACCTTACTACTTATGCAGATGACAATTATTATTATTATCATCAGAATTAAGACTCAAGTACTTAAACAGTGACTGATGACATCTATCTTATCTTCAAAATAATAATCTCATATTGAGTTATTGTCATCGAATTATAAAGGACAGTCTTGTACAGACATAGTTATTTTTCAATGTTATATTTTGATATTTTTTATTTTTGATTACAGCTTGATTCCACACTGTATTTTTGGTACAAGTATGGAATTTTCAGCATAGATATCAGTAGCCCGAATTTTGCAGGCCAACCATAGATATCAGGTGTGCATCGGCAGGGGATCGAACCTCGGACCATGTGCATGGTCGGCGAGACCTAACCACTGCGCCACCGACGCACAATGAGTGTAAGTATATCAGTATGTACATAGGTGGTATTTATGAAAACCCAAGATATTTCTCTAAGAAACGCTTATGAACCCCTATAACATGCTGTTTAAGTCGAAAGTCCTCAGACATACGCTATCGCCTTAACCAAAGGTTCAAATAGTGCAGGTTATTCTGTTATTTGTTTTGATATTTAAATCTGCAGCTATTGTGAGCCCAATTGATTACTGCTCATAACCATATCAAGCTACTCACTCACAAAACTTTCTCGCTTCATTTATATACATGAGTAAGGATTGATTCGACATTTGAATAAAATCAGTATAAGATAAAGTATATTCGGAAATAATTTTTGATCGCACACTAGTCAGTAACTAGTGTAATGTGTCTAGTCCTATCTTCGCTGCTGACTGAATTCTATCAGTCAAGCTTGCAATGAGGCAACCACGCTAGGTGGCTGGCCATTACGGTTCACTGTGAATTGTTGGTATTAGATGATTGGAGGCAATCGGCACGAAACCTAGGTCCAAGGCTTCCTGCCGATTGCCTCCAACCATCTACTACCAACAATTCACAGTGAACCGTAATGGCGAGCCACCTAGCGTGGTGGCCTCATTGCAAGCTTGACTGATAGAATTCAGTCAGCAGCGAAGATAGGACTAGACACATTACACTAGTTACTGACTAGTGTGCGATCAAAAGTATCCAATACAGTCCTACAGGAGCTCAATCGCGAGCCTGAATAACTCAGTGGTAACGTCTCTGACTGCAGCACTGGGTGACGCGGGTTCGAATCTCAGAAAGGACATGAGTTCCTTCAAGGTTGCAGATACGCCTTGCTGACTGGTGAGTACCAACTAGCACGAAACATAGGTCCGAGGCTTTCTGTAGCTGATTGCCCCTAACCATTTAATTCGGAAATAATAATAGTGTTATCAATAGAATGCAATAAGATGGGAAATAAGATGTTTTTATAGTAAAATAAATAACTTGTTAAAATGTTATAATGTGAATTGAATACATTTTAACATTATTTAGTATCCTCTGATTTGACTAGTAACAATATCTTCCATATCTCTGGTATTCGCGCCGAGTTACTTCTATTGCATGTGCTGCGTGTAGACTCGATAAACCAGAATTCAGTAATCAATCTCTCTCCGTCTACCCAGGTTACTTTCAGAATTTTGACTCTGTCCCATGTACCCTATTGTAAGGTTGTGTGTTAATGCATGCAGTGCGATGGCTGAGTTTTTCCCTAGATTACTTATCTTTGTTGGTTCAGTTCTTGTAACAGTCATGGCAAGGTACTTTGTAAACTTTATATTTTGTTTAATTGGGTACACCGGGTCTTTTAGCCTACAGAGCTTGTCTTTGAGTGAGTTTGTCGGTTTGATTTTATTCAAATGTCGAATCAATTTTTACTCATGTATATAAATGAAGCAAGAAATTTTGGTGGGTGAGTACCTTGATATGGCTATGAGCAGTAATAAATTGTTCTCGAAACGTAATCATCAGTAAATATCAATGTACAACATTGTGAGACTTTATCAAAATAAATTACATCCATAATTGTCCTACCTAAGTTTACCAGATACTCCTAATGCAAAAATATCACCTACAGAGTGTGGTGTATTCGATATACACTTTTGTTATCACTGTGAAGAAATACAAATTGCAAACAGGTGTTTGTTTGCATAACACATATGTACCATATCACAATCCATGTTTTGATAAACTTCACTCCGGATTTTAATAGGCGGTCACCAGATGTCTAATTGTAGTCCGGTTTTAATGCCTTTTTATCATACGAAAACTTTTTACACATCTTAGAATTGTCTCTCACTTTGTCTGATTTACAGTGTTCACCTTTATAAAAGAGCCGCAAACAGCTAAATAAACATTATCAAGCTATTCTTTTATGTACGGTATAATTATTTAGTCGAGTCTAGTAATGTGGCAGTCGCCTGAATATCATTATGTTTGAATACAGAATAGCAATAAGGTTCCTTACACTTATTCTCCTTTATGAATTTGAATGAAGCAAGAACAAGAGTTTGTGCAGAGTACATTGGTACAATCATTTTTGCTAAGTGTATGTACAGTAGAATTTTAATATACTTGCACGTGGTACATAATGTTAGGTGGCAGGAGACTCTAAACTTAATAAACAGTGGTCAGAAATTTCACTAATTTTGTTCATACCCAGAAAGTTCAACGTTAAACAAGGAAAACAAATGCTTGGATACAATGGTGAAGGAATTATGTAATAGAGATAAGAGTTGAATATGATGATGAATAGCTAATGAGCTGAGTAACAGTGTAGTGTGTTCAGCTCAAATCATAGTGACGGGAGACAATCAAAGTTAGGCTATGACGAAGGGAGGGGGGTTAGAGACAAAGATTATGTAATAAAATGAAGGAGAGACTAAAGACATCCAATTGCAAGGGTGAAAGAAAAACTGACAACCACTTCTTTCTGAACGCACGAATTGGGTTTCAGGAGTTTGATAGCCACTGCATTGACAAACCTGGGCAGAACTGAAGTATTCTGTCTATTGATACTCTTAAAGAATTTCATCATTTCCACCTCATGACCCGTATTGACGAGGTGTCTGGAGACAGCACTACTGTAAGCCTCCGTTTTCTTAGGAAGTATGCAGTTTCGTACATGTTTGCTATTGTATTCAAGCAATTATCCAATTTTTTTTATTAAATCTGGACTTCATTCTTATAGGCTACATAGGTGTAGATCCTGATCACTGTTGATTAAGTTTTGGATCTCATGTCCACTGAAATTATGTAACATTTGAAAGCATTTTAAAATTGTTCTGTACATAGACTTAACAATTTCTTCAGTCCATACGGAGCTGATGGAAAGCCGAAGAAACGAAATTGTAAGACTTCAGAAGCGTCTCACAATTCTTGGATTCTTATTCGTTTAAACTAAATAACCGTTCCAACCAGTTAAACTTTGATTATCAACAAATCACATTATAAACTATCATTGTTTAAGAATTTCACTATCCATATGCAAAAGAGTTATATAAAAATATTAACACACTTTTTTATTGAACATGAAAAACGTTTACCTTTCAATTCTAATAATTTACACTTTTCACCATCACTGGTACTGATAGCATTTGTTAACTTTTGTTGATGTTGCTGTTGTTGTTGCTGTTGCAATAAATGACGACGATAAAATGCATGTGCTGGTCCACATTGATAATGACGCCAGGTAATAACTGCAACTGGATTAGAACTATCCGCCTGACAATTAATAACCAACTGTTCACCACTATGAACTACTGATTTACTCCCAAAACTCAGGCTTACACGTTGTGGTGGAAATAAAACATTCAGAACAACTGGCTCACTACTTATCCATTCATCATTTGTAGCTGTATTTCTAGCTAAGCATCTGTAAACAAAGAACGAGTAAAAAAGAAGAGAATTTGTGGGCAATTTATCACCAATAATTGTTTATATAATTCAAATGGACTACTGTTTTGGAGGAATGCTTAACATTTTAAAGACCTGGTGATTTAAGTTTAATGGGAAGTTTAGAGAGTGAAGCAATCTGAAAAAGCACTGGATATACGTATAGTGGGGGAAAACTGAACAAATTTACAGTAAAGTGTCCTATGACAGGATATGAGAAAATTCCGTATACATAAATTTGTTTCCTATAGTCTTTGGAATTTTCATACAAGATCTATTGGTCTATGGATGGACATATGTGATTGTATTTTGAAGTAGCTTAATTTCCAGACCTCGGTTACACTAAATCAGGAAACGTATGTATAGTGCGGAAAGGCTTAAATGATAACACCAGTATTTTATAACATCTTGTAATGAGAAGTTAACATAATTTACTGCTTACTTTGAAGTTATATCAAAGTTTCATGACTGAATTTTCGCCTAATCTCTTTAACCACTCACTTACATCGAAAATTCACTTGATAATTTTTGATGCAGTTCACTGGAAAGTATTTTTTACTGTCACTTTAAGTGAAATCTTAAGACATTATAATGTAGTGAACTAATGAACTGTGTTTGGAGTAACAAAAGAGGGATTTATCTCAGCACTACGGTGAATATAAGTCATTGTTGGCTTCACACCTTGAAAATTTCATTGCGCATTGTTTTCCATTATATCCTGATTAAAACAGCTTTAATTTTTGGTTTGTACAGATTTGATACTTGAAAATCAATGAGAGGCTCACTAGTGCCTGGCTGTATTGAGATGGGTAGTTAGTTACCTGAGATTCTAGTGGGAAGTCGTGACCAGTAGGGTACACCAAGTCGGGTGTGAGGACAAATACTCGCCGAAGACTTTGGCTAGTGGTCGCCCTATGTTATGTGTTGGCAGAAGTTGATATTCATGGGCCACTGGATGGGGTCCCAGTGGCTTAATGGTCTAAAAGCTCGCCATCCTTGTAAACAGAAGGTCCTGGGTTCTAACCCGGTTGGTGCGTACTACTGAAGAGTCACAGTCAAGAAAGGCACAGTTGCCCACTACTCACAGTTTTTCCAATGGTCCTCTAACAGATTCCAGCTCATGGTGAAATCCTGTAACCAATAAAACAGCTTTAGTTCACTAGTATCTAGTTATTCAGGCTGCCCAGTATATTTGAAACAAGGAATGATGAATTCGCGTTAAAACTTTAAAGTTGATCTTCCTGTTATCATCAGTTTGATTAATGCATACTTAAAAATAATCGATGTGTAAAAATAGAGGGTTCCCATGCTCTTATATTATATGGTGTTGAGGAAGAAGAGGATGACAAATGGGTGAGTATAGGTCGAATTTGTTTCTTATTCTTATATTAATTATGTAAATGAATTGGGAAACTGTCAGAATGATTTAGATGAAGTGAATGAAATACCAGTGGCCTTGTTGAACTTTGGGCTACCAAAGTACCCTCTCCCATCAAACAAATGTTGCTTTGGATCACTCCTCTTGTCTTTTTTAACCAAAGGATGTTATTCGTCACTGACATTTCAGATGATCATGTTGTTGTTTGAAGGAGATAATATCGTGTTACAAGAATGTACCTTACCATATATAGGTGAGGGAATTTTATTTTTTTTTTTAGGATTTTATGACTTATCGATATGACCATCAATTCTTACCCGATTAAGTACAAGCAATGTTAACAAAGTGTATCTTAAAAGGCTCATCATCAAACAGTGTCTCAGAACATAGAAAGTTTATTTGTTATTTCTGTATTTCGTTATCGACAAACAAAAGTATCATGGGATATAGACATTCGATGATAGGAAAAAATATAAAGATAGTTGCAACGTAGAATATTTTCTTTTAGACGAAGCTATCAACTAGGTTGTGCATTCGTATTAATATAGTTAATGAATGAGAAAGTTCCTGAGCTATCTTCGGTGGCGGGTCAAATTCACAAGATTACAAATCGGGATTAAAATGCAATATTACAATAATGAACGGTAAGAGTGGATAAAAACATAGTAGGATCATAATTATTGAGAAAATTGACTTTTTGTACAACTGCAGTAATAACAAACACATATAGGAAGCTTGAATAAGAAACGTAATAGAATAATCGCTATTGAGAGAAGTGACAATTTATGATGGATGGCAGTGGCAAGGGAAAATGGATATATTTCTCCTGAATACATAGTACTGAACTTGGATCGCTAGTTCCTCAGTTATACCCAGATACCTTGATGTTACCTCGTTTGAGAGGTGTACTCGAACTTTTATAGGATTTTGTAGGAATTTCCAAGTGGGGTTGTATGTTCTGAGTCCTGCAGATGTTCCGTTACTGAACCAATATACACACATACGTCCTCCCTTTGTTAGCCAATCTCGATAGCGTTCTCGAATGTGTATATACGTATTGAATGCGTACGAATGTATTACAAAATTGTTTTATTACAAAAACAAACTGAATTAATTGTATTCTTGGCGTTCATTCTTGAAATGTTTTCTATATTTATTGTAGCATTTGATTTATGCTGTACATATTCGGGCTGTCCATTTTAAATGAACAGTGAAGATGACAGGAAATGCATTAGTAATTGTTCAGTTTTAATCGACTTTATGTTACTTCCCGTTTATGTTAATCATTACAATTCTTCCTACAGTAGTCTGTTCTCTTCATTTTAATGCTTCATCAGTTTAATGGAACTATTCAAATAATTTTCAAGTATTGGTTTTTGTTTGGAATTTCTTTTGATTGGTTACAGGATTTCATTATGAGCTGATATCAGTAAGAGAACCATTGGAAAACCTGCAGGGAGTACTGGACAGCTGTTTCGTCCTAGTTTGGGACTCTTCACCAGTACGAACACACCGGGGTTCAGACCTAGGACCATCTGGTTACAAGGAGAGCTTTTATATCACTAAGCCACTGGGACCCAATCTAATGACCCATGAATTCCAACTTCTGCCAATTCACGACATAGAGTGACCACTCAGTAAAGTATTCTTTGATGAGTTACTGCCTCACCCTCAATCTGCTGTATCCTACTGGTCAGGGCTTCCCACTAGATCCCCTGAATAGGATCAGTCGCTAGTGGGAATCAGGTTCGAGTGTCTTAATTGTCTACGAGCTCGCCTTTAAACCAGGAGATCGTGGGTTTGAACCCCGGTGGATGAGTACTCCCTAAGAGCCAGTCCTAACTAGGACAAAATAACTGTCCAGTACTCCCAGGTTTTTCAATGGTTCTCATGATGAAATCCTCCGACTATTCAAATAATTTATTTTTTAGCTATCCTTAATGTGACTGTTATATTTTTATTTGCATCGTGTATCCTAATGTAAGGGCGAATCGGAGGTTAATTCAAAGTATTTTATCGTCAAGATTTCAAGAGGAAACATAACTTTCAGCAACTCAAAAGTTTGAAGTTATCGATGCCAAATAATCAGGGGAGACATAATCTAGCGCTAATGTATTTACATGCAAGTATGCATATAAATTTGTACACTGTAAAGTCTTTTATTCAGCCAAATAATTTTACTTTCATTTGATGATTGTAACCAAAAAATAAAGGATGTCCGGAAATAACACATTAGATGTTGCAACTTTGTAGTCTCTTCAGTGGATGTAGTAATCAATCATTTTGTCCGGAAAATTTAAATTTAATACCAACCTAATGAAAGGGTTCATTTATCTAAATATTTATTCACTACTAAAAGCATGTTAAAGCTTATTAATGTTATCTATCTCATTTTACACAAATTTTAGTTAGTTGCCTGTATAATTGACAAGCGTTTGATAAAATGGAATTACTGAAACAAATCTAGGTGTGAAATTGACATAGGAAGTATAGTACTAAGGTTACTTATATATATATATATATATATATATATATATATATATATATATATATATATATAATAAGAGAACAAGAGACTTGGCTCCTTTATTGTGAAGACTGTCATTGAGACAGGACATAAAATTGATGTTTACATGTCTTTTAAACCTATCTATAAAACGTGTTCGGGGCGTATCCTAAAGTTTGTGGAAGCCCTGGCTGGCGATTAGGAAGTTTAAACCACTTTTACACGTTTAAAATCAATTCATCATCCCACTAAACCTTCCTTGGTGAATTTTGTTTTGATACCATAGCACTTCTGCACCGCTGCTATTTAGTTTAGTGGTCTTCATTGTTATTTTGACCTTGAATATGTCCTTTTAAATTGACCTAAGTCTATTTTCTCACCTCTTAACTCTCTAATAATTTCATATATATTCCTATGACGAGTCCGTTTGTGATCAGATTGTTCGAAATGTGTTGCGCAAATACATTACACGCTTTATCTAAAGGCATTATTTATTGTTTTGTTAGAAGTAACTGCGTATTTTCTTATCTGGTGACGTTCCGCATTCGTACACTGTGGAACACTTAGCTACAAAATATACTGGAATTCAGTAAGTTAGGGACACGTTCTACTAAAAATGACAATATGTTCAGTGAAACTGGCAAGGCTTTTTTATCAAATTTTAGCTGTAGTTATGATGAATTAGGCATTCATTAACTTGAATAAACTCTTTCTTAGTTATTTTGGATCCATCATGCTAGTATCTCTTACTTTCAAGATTAATCCAAAGCTGACTTCAGTTAGAGAATCACAGAGAGTCAAGGTTTGCTGGACTGCTGTTTTGTCCTAGTTTGAGACTCTTCAATGGAAAACATCCATGACCTCATCAATGATCGGACGGATGAACTTTAGGTTATAAGGCGGGCCCATTGGCTATCTCGCGAGATTAAACAAAATGGCTGTGGAGGTGAATACTCAGAGATGAAACTGGTTGGCATTCACACCACATACTACGAATTGGCAGAAGTTAGACTTCGTGGGCTATAGGATTCTCTCCTTGTGACGGAACGGTCTACAAGTTTGTCTTGATACCTGAAGGTTCCGAGTGCAATCCCTAGTGGGATCATGGGTGCGGACTACTCAGTAGTCTTAAACAAGAAAGGAACAGCTATCCAGTACTCCCTGGATTTCAGTGGTTATCTGACTGAAGTTATTTAGTGGTCAGTCTTGAAGTCAATCAAATCCCTGCAAAACAATTCTTGAAAATCTCTTTATTTGTAAACTGTTAGTGACATATTATTTTATCTATTATGATGACCATTACCACTTTTATCTTGGTTAAAACTATTCCGTCAGTATCACTATCTTAACCTGGTTCACTACTGATACTATGATTACTGCTCATCTTGCAACTGTTAATGTTTTCGAATTACCTCGCTGATAACTAATCGTCTATTAGAGAGATATAATTAAACTGTAATCCATTACAATCTTTATTTTCAGTCTTCTGTATCACATCCACTTTTGTATTATGATAAGAAATTCTTTTTGTATTACCCAATGAATGTAAAACAAAAACATAATGGTTTCCTTGACGTCTTGTCATTTAATTCAAATACTTTCCGTCGTTTATCCGTCTGAACTTCATATGAAAGACATTTTCACCTTGCGTTTTATGATGATTAATTCATGGTGATTTTGAATAAAGCAAAAATAACAATTTGTGTAGAATAAAATGGTATCATTATTTATTTCGTTAGCCCCTCATCAGCTGCTTACAGTCCAGAGACATTATATCTACAGTATATCTACAGAAACAATTTTATACACCTGAACAGAGTTCATTTCTAAACAAAAATAATCAATATATGCATACAATGCTAATAATAATGACTTTATCCCAAACAACAATAATAATCACACACAGTGGGATCTTTTGGGAAAATGTAATCAGATGATAAAGAGAATGAAAACATCCAGTTACCAGGGTAAAGAAAGAGTAATATTCGCTTCTTTCTGAATGCGTAAATCGGATTTCACTCGCTTGATGGAGATAGTTTCGGTAAACTTAAGGTGAAGTGAACTATTTCGCCTATTGACGTCTACCTCATGGCCCGTGTCAAGAAGATGCCTGGCGACGGCACTGTTGAAAGCATTTATTCCCTTGAAATGTAGGCTTTTTGGTACATGTTCACCTATTTGCATAACGCTGGCAGATTCCATTGTGTCTGATTGTTATAAGCATTGTAAGTGTATATTGATTTTTTGTTTAAAAATGAACTCTGTGCAATTATGTTAAAACTGTTTCTGTAGATATACTTTAGATACAATGTCTTTGGTCTGCAAGCAGCTGATGACAGACCAACGAAATAAGAGATGATGGTATCATTTTGTTCTGCACAAACTGTTGTACTTGCTTTATTCAAAATCATAAAGGGGAATAAATATATGACGTTTCATCATGATTTATTTGTTAGTCACACATTTATTCATGTCTCACGGTATACATAATGCTAAATGTAGAATATTTATCTAAAGTGTTCGACTGAAATTTTATGAATTCATTAAATCCTGTTTTATTCGCATTTATTGCTTGTATCAGGAAATAAATGTTTCATCTTTCCAGGTACGTTGCAGTAGAAGTGACGAAGACCTAGCTGATTTCAGTGTCCTGACTGCGAACTGAGTTCCTTCCATTATGTGATGATGTTATGAGTTCTTGGTTTTTTATATTATGTGCATATCTCTGCATTGAAGTTATGCACAGCATTGTTTACAAATGGTTTAAGTCCTGCAAAACCTTTTTCTTATTGTATTTGAATTTGAATTTAACTTTTATGGTTCATTGTTTACTCTTTCGTTGAATAAATTTTATTCACCTTCACACTGGCTTTACGTACTATATGACGTAACACAGAGACTTAGCCTCATGTTATTGTATTCACCTTTAATTCTTTATCAATTCATTGTTTATGTGTTTTGGTTTTATTGTTTTAGAATAACACATGTGAAAATGGCGACATCAACAAAAACATCTCAGTACATTGGAGCTATTGTTGAGGTGTAATTATTTATAAAATTATTGAATAACAACTCATGTGAAAGTACAATAAAAGCAAAACAAACAACAGTCACTTGTAAACACCCAGGTATTCTCCACCTTATGAAAAACAAAATCAAAACGTCACCAACCAGTGTTGTCCGTTGTCTACGTTTATGTTATACTTCACCAAAGAGAATATTTTAATGCTGAACACTTACTGATATTGAGCCCCGTTATCTTCTTTTTGTGGGACAACTTTCAATTTGATACTAGTTTGTTTTCCAATAGTAATCACTTCTCCACTGGTCGGAATTGGCTTCTTATCTTCATAATTTGTTATTAATAAATAATAAACAGTGATTAAGTGTTATATTATACAAAATAATGTACACTTATGCAAAATATGCTTGATAACACCATAAAAATCTCTCAAGTGTAAAATAATATTCAGCGGGGTTATAATTGCTATCAGAAATGGGGAATGTTTTGCTGTAAGCAGGTTTAAAACTAGCACCATTTAAAATTATTATTTGCATATTTTTATCCATGCTGCATTCAGATTGTTTTAAAAATTTTCTCCTAGTCATTTTGCTTACTAATAATATAAATTTATGAAATCTTGTTCACAATGAATAAATGCTGTTGTTAATAGTCACTGAGAATGAATCAGGCCCCAGTCGCTTAATGCTCTACGAGCTTGCTAGATTTGTAACCAGGATGTCCTGGGTTCGAACCTCAATGGATGCGTACTACTACAAAGTCCCAAACAAGAAAGGTGCAGATGTCCACTAATCCCAATGGTTTTCCAATGGTTCTCTAACTGATATCAGCTCATGATAAAATCCTGTAACCAATCAAACAATATCCCTACAAAGCCATTACTTGAAAATCACATATATGCTTAGTGACTAGCGAGATGATGACGAATAAGTGGATGTGAAACATCTTTTTTGAGGCAGAAAACAACATAAAATATTATATTTCGATTTATAGTTCGGGATTTCGTTGATTCACTTCTTCAAGGAAACCTTCAACAAGACCTGATGTTAGTTTATGTCTATATAAAAGAATAATTGTTTTGAAAATCCTTCCTGAACCATCTAATCACAATATTTATAATTATTTGGATGTTCCGGCTAACTTTATCATTGTTATCCGTCTGTCTCCTAGACTGCATTTCATTATACTGATATTTGCATATCATAAGTTGAATTCATTTTTGTCCATGTTGAATCTCAACGTTTGAATGCTTCTCATTGTGATTGTGCGATACGTTAATAATCTGTTATTTTACAATGTGATTTTGTTTGAGTGAATCAGAGGTCATTCAGACCTTGGACCGTCCGCGGGAAGCACTGGTGTGTGTGACTCTTGCCTACCATACAGTGATCTACATGATCCTAAGATGAACCTTACAGTTGAATCCTGGTTAGTTAATTTTATTTTACAGTACTTGTTTTGCACTGGAAACTTGCATTGTCTGTATAAGTGATTGATCGCACTGTTGGACGCGATTTCTAGTTTTTCATGTTATTATTATATTATTATCAAAACTGATTGTTCAAAAATGATGAAATATATACTTACCTTTAAACCATTGTAGTTCAGGTCGTGGATTCCCACTCTTAGTAGTACACGTTAACTCCAGAAGATGAGCCATATTAATTGGCTGTTCACTTTTATAACCGGTAATTTTAGGCACATCAGGAGGATCTGAAAGTAAATTTTTAATTCATTGATTTTTAATGATACGATCAATACACAGAAAATATTTACATTATTTGCATCCATTTTTGGCTAAAACCATAACTAGTGATTCACTTCTATAAAACTGCGGTTTATTTTGAGAAGCTTATATTCCCTCAGAAAGAGGTATCAAACTAAAGTGACGATTTTATGTTTATCTTCCTAATTTTCATTTGATTTCATGAGCTTTTGTTTGAGTTATTCGGTAAATAGAAATTTTCAGCATTTTGTAGGGTGGAAATATTATAAGGCGAATTGAACATTGGTTCTGAAATTGGATTACCAAGGCAGTTTCAGAGCAGTGACAAATTGTTTTTGAACACATAAAACAGCTTTCGGCGTTTTTATGACCAACGCTTCAACGAATTTAGGTATATGACTCAATCCTCTTTTATAAATGGGTTCAAAGGCACTATTAAAATTAACCTTGTGACCTCTGTGATATGCTTTGCGATAGTTGATATTGGACATCTATTTCCAGGGTTAGTTGTATATGGTAACTTTATTTGTTGTTGAGGCAAATTTGGAATGTGTTTTGTAGCCCTAAACTGCAAAGAACTTCGGGTTCTCCATATGTAAATGTGACCACACGTACCTGTTAATTGGTAAATACAGTGAGATGTACCACAATCGTCTAGATGCTGTAAGAGTTCGCAGGAAAACACAGATCTTGTTTTCTCTATGGAAATAAATTTGACTGAAGAGTAAGTTATATTAAGTACCTCCCAGAGTCTCTGATTAATGATCAGACTTTGTTTATCACCCAATGAACGGTGAGGATATACAAACACCCCTATTGGAAGCTGACTGGACCAGTCAGGCCTTTTGAATGAAACTTCCGTAACGTTTAACAAATTTCAGTCGACATTTGTTACCTAACAATATTTAAGTGAGGTTTCGTGTTTCTTCTCCATACATTGAATGGGTCTGAACAAGCAGTCAAATAAAAAGTTTTTACACTGGGTGGACAGAAACTTTGATAATTTAGATACTGCCCTGTTCACGTGGGCTTCCTGTAAATAGATCGTCTTATTGACTCATCACGACGGTGAGTTATGAATACATCGTTATATTCTTCCACCTATGTTAACAGGGTGCTATTTTGTACTATAGTTATCCGGTTACAGATTTCTGTGGCATCCGTTGGTTTATCACAAACGGCCATTATACCACCAACATAGCTGTTCTAGAAGTAAATATTTCCAATTAGGTCCCTAGCTAGGTCCCAATATGTGACATGTATGTATCAGTTGAACTTAAGGACTTAAGGTACTTTCTATAGCACCACCATCGATCTAGCGGAAATACTTGTCCAAAATGTAAATTAAGCATTCTGAGAACATCAGAGTGGTAACTCTTTCAAATAAGATGTAGAGATTGGCAATGAGAAATTACTGTTGGAAATGTAGTTTCATAGAATTTCAGTTGTCTTTAACAGGGTTACGCTTGTAAATGAATAATCAACATCAAGATAAAACATGGTTTTATCTTTTATAATAACTTTATGAAGAAATTTAATGAAATCAGAGGTATCTTTCAAAGTAAACTCACAGAAAATTTTATAGTAGGCTTTAACAGGTTTCGGATAACCGTTTGCGGACTAGTTTTGACACTGAGATGTCCAATAATCTCATGAACTTTAGCTTTACTTGGTTAAGTCGCATTTGCTTCGAAGCCGGTATTGACAGAATCATGAGGTTGCAGAAAGTGCATAAGTACATGTGACCTACGACATTCTACGATACTGCGTTCATTGTGTATTCCGCTAACGTTCATGCAAGTTTCACGTTTCATTGCGTAAATTTATTTAGCCTAATTGTATCAGGTTATTACTACACGATCCGTATTACACAATATTTTTTAGTTTGGCCTAAGCATTGGTAAGTGGTCTCTTCTGCTTTTTGCCAAATTATACGTTCATCAAACTAGTATAAATAGAGATGACTGTGATTGACTGTCCCTTTAGCAAAAAACCAGTAGTAATGTTTAAGGAGCACATTACGCAGAAACAGTTCAGATGATCAAGAATGCTTCCCTGCCCTTCTGTATTTTTATAAAGCCTTATAACGTGAACTATCAGATGCCATTTCGATTGCTTTCAACTAATTTTAACCATTGAGCATCAATTTAAAATTTATTCAACTAAAGTGAATATTCAGCTAATCAGTAGTAGTCGTGAGTTGTGTTATTTAACTTCACTTGGTGGAATTTATTTTAACACCGGGAAACAAAATAATAATTATATAGGCGATTACAAATACTTGGTATTCAGTTTAAATATCACCTACCCTGTTATTAAATTTTAACAACTGGGAAGTTAAAAAAAACAGAAACAACAACAGCAATAACGACTTGAGAAGTGTTTTAAAAACGCATTTTTTTGTCACAGTGAACAGGATATCATTATTGTAAGCTTTCTACATACTTCTCATATTCAGTCTCCAAAGGCCTAAAAAGCTTCATATTAGAAGAAATAATTACAACATACGTTAACATATCTTCGTTTTGAGTTGAATGAGATTAATCGAACATGCAGAAGGGAAGAAAAGGAACATTCAAACGTTAACCAAGTAGCGTTCTATTCAGCAAAAGATGGTTTATTTCAAGAATGTAGGTATTACCAAGCAAGAAATATAAAGAGGTAATAAAGATAAAAAAGGTATGCCCATCTAAATAGCCTGTGTAAATTTTATGATCGAAGATATCCAAAGAGTTCTCAAAATGTATCTGCAGTTGAATGAATTTCGTTCATCCATACTATATGATTCTATCAGAATGTTTGAGTAAGTTAAATAAGGGCAAGTTGGACTATAATAGCCGAGGTCAAAGTCAATCAAACGTTGCCCTTCAAGAACCAGTCAGATTAAGAGAACTCTCCAAAATGCCATCTGTTTACGCTCATGGAATTGGTGAGCCCTATGAAGACTAAGTAAATCTATACCGTTAGATATGGTGGAGATTTGTAGCTAAGGTGGATAATTTTGATGCAGTTGTGTTCTCTGAGCTGGACATTTTATTTGCGAAGATTTCACTGCCCTACTAGGTAACTTCTTCATCGTATACTTCAAACCGTCCAGCTCAGAGAACACAACCACATCAAGAACTATTCTGTTAGGTAGTGTCTGAGATAGATTACAGAACAGAGTCAGGAATATCAGTGGATCCTGAAACACCAATATTTGCATTGACATGAATGAATATATCTACTGTGTATGGTATGATTTTCTTTAGATTATCCTGGAAATTGCTGGGAGATATTCTTACATTCATATTATCGTTGCAATGTTTTTGATGATTTATGCAAAATTTTCGCGTTTGAATACTGAATGATTGTTCAACGTCACTGTGATTTGGGCTACTTAACTTTACTTTGTATAAATACAAAGTACTTTTATGGTTGACCAGATGTCAATAGGTTCGTTTAGTTGAACGTTTCTGTTACCCTTATGATCAGTTGATCTACTCGATTTCGTGCACACAAGTTACTATCTGAGAGTTGACCTTCTTATTTTGTATATGGAAGCCAAACTGATTTTCTCTCAACAATTCTCACGCAACCATCGTTAATCCACCGACACTTTATACAGGAAGTAAGTATTTATAACTAGAATAAAATTGACCTCAGGGATTAGTTGAAATGATACTAGAATGAAATAAAACGAGTATCTGAGTATCAATCAAGTTTATATCAAATCTCTTTGTTAATAAATAGGGAAGGTTGAGTTTGAATGATAACTGATTAGCCTCTTATACTATGATATTGTTCATCCAGTCTTTCAAGACCATCCAGTATTTAGCAAAAATGAATGCATGAATTTGCTTCTTCTCAAATTATGTAAGTTTCGGATGTTTGTGGCAATCTATTTGGTACTGGGCAGTTGCACATACTGTTTTACTATCTGTTACAGCATAACTGACGTCTTGGTCTCATGATCCAAGAAATTAAAAGACTTCACAGGTGATTTGTCTTATAGTCGTCTTGGACAGTAAGTGTAAAACTAAATGATACTATTCTCTCTTAGAAAATTATGAAAGTTAATGATTTATTCCTTTTCCAATGTTACTCTGAGAGAAAAAATATTTATTCTTTTGAAAAACAACTCACAGATAATATCTAGACGGACTCTAGCATCAATACGTGCATCTCCAACACTCCATACTAAACAGTCTATATAACTTCTGTCATCTTCTGCACGAACATTAATTTGAATTTGTGATTCTTGATATGTACTTTCACCATCTGGTGTTTTAAATGTAACAGCTTTATCCATAATCTGTTTAGGTGGTGTAGTAATACTATTACCAGATGCTTGAAATAACCATTTTATTGTTGCCTGACCATAATATGGAGCTGTTTTACACGTAAACGTCTTTGTTTCACCTGCACGTGCGTATACCACCATTTCTTGACGTCCACTGGAATCATCTTCATGAAGACCTCCAGAGTCAACGGAAATTGTAACATTAGCGGGGCATCTAAAATTTATTCAATAAATAAAGCCACTTAGTTAATTTGAAAGGTAAAAAAGTATTATGTAAATGGTTTCTCTGAAATCCAGTAAAGCACTTATAACAATCAGTAGTTACAACAACTCTGAATTTCACTGTTATTATTATCAAAAGTAAATTAATCCCTTGAAGTAGAGACGCGGCTTAATTGACTGAATGCTTAAATTTCAGTCAACTGGCCCTGGATTCAAATTCTAAAACATCAACTTCATCTTAAGCAGCCGCATATATTATCAGCTATCACACAACAAATGGGACTCTTAGTCAGGCAGATGGAAAACCTACTACCGATAACTAAGTTCTGACAACATATCTTTCAGATAATTGTAAGTGGAGTTCATGCTAATTATTAGGAGTTAGTATAAAGCTTTATTGAAAGTTGAACTTCAATAGTTATAACAAAGAGGAATAACTTTATTTTGGATGGTTTGAGGCAACTGACGGGAAGCCATAGACCTGACTTTCACGCCTGTTAGCACTTGTCAGTATGGCGTATCTGCAACCATGAAGGAACTTATGTCCCCCTTGAGATTCAGACCCATGTCGTCACTAACGCCAACACTTTGGAGTGTACCGTGACGGTGAGCCACCTGGCATGGTGGCCATATTGTAGGCTTGACTGATAGAATTCAGTCTCCACGAAAAAAAGGACTAGATAGATGACGTTAATTACTTTATACCTGGTGTTCAATAAAAGACTAACTCCTCAAATATATATCAGCATATCCTATTTTTTTTCATTTCTCCTAGTATTAATATGTAGAAAACTAATAAATACGAAAAACAATAGACAGCATATTCTATGCATGCCCATGTCTTCGTAATCAACTCAAATTTTTGTAGAAACTATTCTTATAATATTATTCAGGTGGAACAGCGCCTTGCTCCTCCCTTCCTCTAATAAAAGACAGTGGAAACTGAGCAGGTATAAAAATATTCACACACACAGAGTATACTAACAACTATTGTTTATCGCCTTAATATCTTTTATTATAAGAGAAATAAGTGTGAAACTAGTCATTTTTTCATTTCTGATGATGAACTTGCCAAGATTTAATTTAATTATTATCATTTGGTTAATACAATTAGTGTTAGTTATTTGACTGAAATTATTTCTGATCTTTAAGCATTACTTGAATCACATTTTCCCTTTTTCTACTTTAATTAGCCAAGAAATCTTTTCTTCCTCTGGATGATTGATTGAGTATCTTAAATTTTGTGTCCCCTTCAATGATGATTAAAACTGATGTCTGTATGAGTATGCGAACCAAAAAAAGAGGTGTTTAAAAAGTGATATCGAAGAGTTATGGATAATAAAATGTTAAACAAAATGTAAAGGTCAATGTAATCTATTGCTGTAGATCTGTTTCGTTACTTCTCTCTGAAAAACAAACAAACTAGGAGGTCTGTGAGTTCACATCATAATGAATATTCAAATGAATCAATTGTTGAATATCAAGAGCCACATCGTTAACTGGAATTTATTGTTAATCAGTGAGTATCTTTTAATAAGTGCATGAAAGCAAATAAGTTTATTCACAAAAAACTTAGAAAATGAAATGCTGTATTTAAGTGTATACTGCAAAATCTGTGAGTGGATTATGCATCAGATAGTGGAGAGTGAGGAGACACGAATATGCTGAACCGCCGATAATTATTATTTTATTATTGCTCCCTGGCGTTCCTAGTGGAACATAGGGCTTCAACCGCACGTCTCCACTTACTACTTCTGTCTTCTGCTGTACTTTTCACCTGTATCCATGTTAGTCCATATTCTCCAACTCCTCTTCACACGATATCCTCCATGTCACCCTTGCACTGACGTCCTACTCGCCGCTTCCCTTTCAGGCTCCACTCGAGGGCTTGGCGCGCCATGTCACCCAGCGGCCTCCTCAGTGAGTGTCCGATCCATCTCCCTTTTCTCCTGCATGTTTGTTGGGTGGTTGGTTCTTGCTTTGTTTGTTCCCATAATTCCTTGTTGGTGATTATTTCCGGCCATCTGATCTGATCTTCAGTAAAGGGCGAAGACAATTGTTGGTTGATAAAGGTCTGCAACAGTCTGTTGGAAATATTCTTTGTAACCCACCCGCCAAGTTTCTGATCCTTATAGAAGAGCTGACTGACTTGACGTTTGTATTGAAAATCCGACCAATTTTGTTGTTGATGCTGGTTGAGTGACGAAGACTTCCAGATTGGTTTCAGGTTAATGGATATGTTTCTCGCCTTTCCGGTTTTCTATTTGACATCCTCGTCCGTTCCGTCTGCCTGTAGTTGAGATAATGCTCCCTAGATAAGTGAATGAAGTAACCTCTTTCAAATCCCTCCCGTTGATGGTGATTCGCGCTGGATGTTGCTGTTGTTGTTGGTTGGTTATTTTCATAACCTCCGTCTTGTCTATGTTCACCTGGAGTCCTGTCTTCTCTTCTACTTCTTCGACCAGTTTGTCGGTTTTCACTTGTAAGTCTTCGATTTTGTGTGACATCAAACATAAATCATCCGCGCGAAATCCAGGTCTTCTAGGTTCTTCACGTCGGTCCAGGATATCCCTGTCTTCTCGTTTCCCACTGTCTGACGCATAATCCAGTCCACCACAATTAGGAATATCATTGGTGATAATAAGCAGCCTTGTCTGACTCCTGTGTTTACTCCAAACGCCTCGCTGAGTTTTCCGTTGTGGATCACTTGACATGTGCCGTTGTCGTACAGCTGTTGAATAAGGTTGATGAATATTTGGGGTACGCCATAGTACTCGAGTAATTTCCAAATTACTTCACGATCAACGCTGTCGAAGGCCTTCTCAAAGTCTATAAAGTTGAGGTAGAGGTTTGATTGCCATTCCATGCTTTGTTCGATGATGATGCGTAGAGTTGCAATTTGGTCAGTACATGATTTGCCTTTCCTGAATCCAGCTTGTTCTGGTCGGAGTTCTGTCTCCAGTGCGTCCTTTAATCTCTCCAGGATGATGCGACTCAGGATTTTACTTGGCGTCGATAGGAGCATGATTCCTCGCCAGTTCTTGCAGAGTGAGGCTAAGTCGCCCTTCTTTGGTAGTTTCACGAGGTAACCTTTCCTCCAGTCAGTAGGCACCTTTCCCTCCTTCCAGACCTTTTGCAATAATGGAGTCAGCATGTCTGCTGTAGTCTCTGGGTCCGCTTTCAGTGCTTCAGGGGGTATTCCATCTGGTCCGGCTGCTTTTCCAGCTTTCAGAAGCTTGATTGCATTCAAGACTTCAGCTCTCGTTGGAGGATTGGTGTCAACTTGCAGTTGTGTGCGCTGTTGTTGGTATTTCTGGACGGGTTGCAGGTGATGGTCGGTTCAAGAGTCCTTTGAAGTGATCCGCCCATTGTTTAATCTGTTTTTCTTCCTTGGTAATTGGGTTCCCTTGGCTGTCTTTTATAGGTTTCGCTTGTGTTGGTCTCTTCCCGGATAGAGATTTGGTTATCTGATATAGTGTCCTCAGGTCCCTTTTGCCTGCTGCCTTCTCAGCTTCAGTGGCGAGGTTGTCGTAGAATCGTCTTTTGTCCTTCCTAGCACTCTTCTTCACTTCTTTGTCCAGTGCTTTGTAAGTTGAGCTCAGCGTCTCCTTCTCCTGTCCGTCCTTGCATTGAATCATTTTCTCTTTCACCATTCTCCTCTCTTCTATTAATTTCCAAGTGTCCGTTGAGAGCCATTCCTTGTCTTGTCTCTTCTTTCTTCCTAGAACCGTTGAACACGTTTCGTTGAGAATCGCCTTCAGAGACTTCCAATGTTCTTCCACGCATGATTCTTCAGTGATGTCGCGTAGTGTTTCCTGCTTTGCTCTGACAGTTGCAGTGAAGGTGTCTTTTGTGGTTGTGTCCTTCAGTAATTGAGTGTTGAACTTGCATTGTGGCCTATCCCCAGCTATCCTCGAGGCTTTTAGTTTCACCTTGAAAGTCCCTTCTACTAGATAGTGGTCTGAACCCACATCTGCTCCTCTCCTTGACCTTGTGTCCAGTAGGCTCCGTCTCCACTTTCTTGAAATTGAGATGAAGTCTATTTGGTTTTGGTGTTTCCATCTGGTGAAATCCATGTCGTCTTGTGTATATCCTTGTGTTTGAACACACTACCACCAATCACCAAATCATTGAAGGCGCAGAAGTCTGAGAAGAGTTCACCATTGTCGTTCATTTCACCGAGGGCCTCACGACCCATGGTGAGTTCTCTTCCTGTGTTGTCTCCTCCCAGCTTCGCATTCATGTCGCCCATCAGGATTTTGATATCGCCATTTGGGACGTTGTCCATTATTGCTTGTAGTTGTCTGTAGAACGCCTCCTTCTTCTCTTGTTCTGAGACGTTTGTAGGCGCATAGCATTGAATGACTGTAACTTTCCTTCCTTTTGAGTTGAACCTGGCTGTCATTATCCTGGAGGAGATTGGTTCCCACTGCATGAGAGCTTTGGTTGCTGTTGGTGACATCATGATGGCCACTCCCTCGGTGTGCTCGTGGTTGTCCTCTGGGTGGCCGGAATAGATTACTGTCTCTCCAGTAGGTAGTTGGCACCTTCCAGTTCCGTTCCATCTGCTTTCGCAGATTCCCAACACTTCTATTCTGTACCTTCTCATTTCAGCGGCTATCTGGGCAGCCTTTCCAGTTTCGTACATTGTACGAACATTCCAGGTACCCATCCTTACTTTTGCTTTCATCGAAAGAAGGCACATCGGCTGACTGGCTTCCCGAAGGCTTTCACCAGCCTGCGTCATTTCACTTCCCCGATTCCAGCGAAAAGTAAGGCTATTGCTTATGTTTTTAGAATTTTTAATATATTTATTCGTTGAAGTTTCTGTAGCGGTTTGAATGAGTTTTAGGGGTGGAGTTGCTAGCACCACGCCCCAACCCTCCCTCTTTATCCGGGTTTGGGACCGGCTAGAAAACTAGCAAGCTAGTAATCTGAGGAGGTGATGATGATAAATGTCTAATGTCACAAAACTTCAAAGACTTCCAGACGAAAAGCAACGAACTGGCTGAAGAGGCAGTGCAGAGAAGACGGGAATGCAGGTGGACATAGAGAAGGCGGAGGTGTTGGAGCTTACCAACTAACGGCAACAGCAGTAACAACAAGTAAAACCGGCAATAATCACCGTCAACAGGAGAGATTTAACAGAGGTTACTTCCTTCACTTATCTAGGCAGCCAGCATCGTTTCAACCACAGGCAGTCGGGACGGATGAAGATGTTACAATCAGCCAGCCAGAATCAGAAAGGGAAGGTATGCCTTCATTAGCTTGAAACCAGTTTGGAAGTCTTCTGCTGTCACTCAGCCAGTGTAAAAATCAAGATTGGAATTTTCAACATCAGTGCCAAGTCGTCCTTTTATGAGGGTGAAAAACTTGGCTAGCGTGTCACGAAAAGCCTTTCCAACAGCCAGATGAAGATTTTTATCAACACATGCCTTCATTGGTTCCAGACTGAAGATGAAATAGCAGTACAGAAAAAATTAGAAACAAGTAACTGTGAGGAAAAACCAATTAAGAGCTGATCGCTCAACAAATATGTAGGAGAAAATGAAGATGGATTGGACAAACAATGAGTGGGCCATTGGTTGCCATCACGCGCAATGCCAGCCGTCGCTCGAGTGGAATCCAAATAAGAAGCGGTAAGTGGGTCATCCTAGGGTGAAATGGATGAGATAGTGTGGGGAAGAGATGAGAGAGTTTGGGCAATCGTGGACCCAGCTGAAGAGGATGCAGAAAGTAGAACATAATGGAGATGTGTTGTTGAGGCCATGTGTTCCACTCGGAAGCCAAGGGAACAATAAAAATTGAAAATTTTTCTGCAATAAGAATCCACATTCAAGCAGTGTATGTTCGAGGCTTAACAGACACCCAAATTAATTTTTTCCAGGTTGACAGTGCTAGAGGTCGCTGGTCTTTAGCTCTGTGATTTCACTGTATATTTTTAGATTGCACTTCTATAGTAATATGCGCTGTCATTATTCAGCTTGTATTACTAGTAGAGAATATTGATAAAGCGGTTCTAAGTCTCCTCATTTTGACATGAGATGTAGCATAAATTAGAGCATGCTGTGGACCTAATACATTCATCTCAAATAGAAATGTATGACGCGGTGAAATGTATTATTTTACATAATGATTATTACTGGCATATTTATACTTTTTGTGTTTTTTTTTCTAGTTCAGAAGTCCAGTATGCCATCATTTATATGGCACACATACACACACAATGAAGTATGAGGCATGTCAATAGAATGCCGTGCTTGATGACATAAAACTTTTTTTGACTATAATAACGACTGAGTCGCTTCTATTTATTGATCTAAAATCTTATGTAATCCTGTGGAATCATAGGAAAATGATTTCTTTTCAGGCTGATTTAGCATTTCCCGTTAATTAGTTAATTAATTACGCGTTGTACCGAAATTCTCGGTTCCTGTTAACATGTTGTTTCCTAGTACGGATGCTTGAATCACTAGGTTACCGAAACTGATTTCCACCAAAATGATGAATTTCATAAGGATTTGTCACTGTTTTATTCGCCCAGTTATATCAGATGACCTATACATGAAGTGGCGCACTGTTTTAACTTATATCCAAGGAAATGCTGTGCAATTCTTCAACGACATGAAGATATACTCCAGATTATTACTTTAGATGAAAATCCTCTATGAAGAAAAAATATTTTGGAAGTGAATACGCTGGAAACTTCAAGTGAACATACATAAAACAGAGGTGATGAAGATTCCTGGTCAACAACAGCAGCAACAACAGCAACAGACAACAATCAGCAAACAACCTCCTTACCTACCCAACTGGGAAGCATCGTTTCAACTACAGGCGGACGGAACTGACGAGGATATCAAAGCAAAGATCGAGAAAGCAAGACAAGCTCTCATTACTCTCAAGTCTGTGTGGAGGTCAACAGCACTCAGCATCAAAACTAAGATCCGGATTTTCAACTCCAATGTGAAGTCAGTGCTACTTACTATACGGATCAGAGACTTGGCGCGTCATAAAGAGCATCTCAAACAAACTTCAGACCTTCATTAACAGTTGTCTTCGCTCAATACTCAAGATCAGATGGCCAGAAAAGATCAGCAATAGGGATCTCTGGCAATGAGCTAACCAACCCAGCAGGAACCGATTGTGCAACAAATAGGCAGGAAGAAATGGAGATGGGTTGGTCATACGCTGAGGAAACTATCAAGTGACATCACTAGACAATCCATCGCTCGAGTGGAACCTGAAAGGGAAGCAGCGAGTTGGTCGTCCAAGGATGATTTGTAGGAGGTCATGTGAAGAGGAGATGAAAGCATGTGTGCAGACTTGGAGTGGGGTGAAAAAGTTGGCAGAAAACAGAAGGTAATGTAGATGCGCAGCTGAAGCCCTACGTTCCTCTAGGAATTAAAGGTTATAATAATAATAAATAATAGTAATAATACGCTGGAAACTTTTGTACCAAATTTTCGCATGTTGTCTGAAATGAAGCTTTAGTATTACTAATGACGATGTCTAAAGATTAACAAGCAATACAAATTTCACCTAAAACAAATAGTAACTAATACTTGTTTAATCGGAAACAAGATCAGTCACTAGGAATGCAAGCGTTTTTAAGTGAAGAGCGCCAAATAGGACGATACCATGAACCAAAAATGACAATGATAGTGTATAAAATATAGCGCTCAAACTTGACGCGGCATGTGACGTCAGAGGAAAATATGTCTTATCAGTAATTCTAAACTCATGGTATTTGCTGATACCGACACAGGTGTCACTAACAAGCTATTCAGAATTCGATCGACTTTCAAGTCTACTTGCAGTCAAAATATTTCAATAACACACAACATCAAAATTTACGCCGATTACTTCCAATATTCATTGGATTTATCAAATTTTTGATGCTGAAATAGTTAGATGTTTATAGATCTAAAAAGACAGCCTATGATCGCCTAATTTCTCGACGAAGTGAAATACAAGCCAATGAACTCTCCTGGGGATTAGAACTTCGATAAATTTGAATTTCATATCATAATTTTCGACTATGAGAGAGACTTTATGGATGCTTTATCGTGCGTATATAACATATATATATATATGTCAGGCAACCGACAGTTGATTACAACTTTTTTATTAGATTTTTATTTATACAAAATAAAATAAAATTTCAAACTTAAAAAAAAAGAAATACCATCAGCAAAAACAAAATATTAAAGTGGTTTGTTTGAAGTTTAAAATAAATAAACAGATGTAAAAAGAGTACATATATGTATATATTATTGTTTAGTGATACCAACACATTCATAATTCTATACTTGTCAAAAATTTAATACAAACAAATACAATGAAGTTGCTAATCAGTCAGGAGAACCGAAATGACAATACTGTCAGAAGATCAAGGATAGATTAGTCATACAAATTCAAGTGTCACAGATAATTCAATAACTACAACATATTGAACGAGTACATCAACTGCTAATACTACTACTACTATACTACTCAAATTTCCGTAATAACTCTTTTGTTGTTGCCTAAATTACCATCCGATTAAATCGATTTAATTGATACAAATGTGAGGAAAAATGAGATTTTTAGCAACATTAAAAATGAGCCAATAAATTAATCCAACTGATGTTAAACAATAATGGTAGTTGGCTTATATTTATTCTATTAATAAGTCGGTAAGTAGGGATTTAAAAGTACATTTGGTTATGTAAATAGTGGCAAACGCTTCGTCTATACGCTAAAAATGTCATTTGGATACGGACAGTATTGAAAAAAAAGAATTTCTATGAACATGAAAGTCTATTCGCATACAGCGCGAAATGCAAATACATTCGGTGTAATGAGAAATAATGATCGAGCCTTTGAGTAAATCATTGCGGCTCACTGAAAATTTAATGAACAGTACTCACAATTAAATAATTTGGCAAGTCAAGTGGTAGGTAGATTCAAAGAATATGAAGAGTCTTCAGCAAAGTTCAACAATAGCGTCCCAGGAGTGCGAATGCAAGCGTGACCTTCAGCTTACTAATCATAAAAATGAGGAATGTTTGCTCAAAAAATGATGTATATTGACAAGAAAAAGCTTGAAAACACATTGAACAGGTTGTCTTTCCTTAGATTACTTAAAAATACGTCCTAATTAGGTCGAGGATTATCATCTGCTAAGTCACACTAGTTTCTGCACATGCATTCACCTGGATGACTACAGATAAACTGTTTTTGTGAATTGTTTATCTCGCTCATCCTGCTTGCAGTCTTCCGAAAGAGCCCTCGGCTGAATTGTTGTGGTTTCCAACAAGAGGATAGATGATTACTTACCAGGAAAACATGCATAATAAAACAAATGGCATCAACTGTAAATCTATCTCTTATCGTAACCCTAACCTTAATCCTAAGCCTAACGAGCTATTAACACATTGTCTAAACATTGCCTAAAAACGTGATTGGGTGAAATTTACTGCTAAACTGGTGAATAGCGTTGATATTTCAGCTATGATAATGACAGATGCCATCAGCCAACGACTAGCATGCGTTCAAGGTCATTGGAGCGTTCAGACTCCTGGGACGCTATTGTTGAACTGCTACGAGTCTTTGTAAAAATTTAAGATTTTACTTGAATGCATTAGAGCAATGATGAATAGCATAAATTATTATACTAAACAATAAAAGCAGCTGAAAACAACTGCCAACTTGCTCGAAAATAAAGGTTTTCTAATGAACAGCGGTAGAGTGCTCGCTAACCACGCAGGTAGTTCGGCATTCTATCCCGGCCGACGCACTCTTTCAACTTCTAAGTAAGGAATAAGTCTGGTAAAGGGGGAATGTTGGCGTGAGGCTAACAAAATAAAAATAAAATACCACTGCTGAAAATAAATACCACTGCTACCAAAAATTCAAAGCTGTAGCTTCAAGCCCTATGTTCCACTGAGAACGTAAAGGAGCTTAAAAAAATCAACAAACAAATATCCTTATATTAAGAACTAGCCTCTTTTGGTGTACTAAAAATGGCCTTATTCATTGAGATATTTAGTTCAAATTACTCTCAATGTGCGCAACTATGTGAATAAGCTGGTTATGCTATTAGTTCTCATTTCACAAATAAGGGAAAATTAATTACAGCCTGAATGTAGAATTTTATAGAAATTTACTGTAGCTATTTTAGAAATTTATTCTTCCAGCTGATAGTCACTGGTCATTGTTCTTGTTGTTTGATTATCTTTATTAGCTTTATTTACCCTGTGTACACTTGAATTCCTATCTTTGCTGCCTGTATCTTCATCCAATTTTCGGTGTTCACCTGTTGATCTGCAAGTTTGTGTGAAATTACACATGAAGTCTTCTTATGGTCCAGCGTATTCCAGTCCTCCACAGTCACAATTATCGTCTGTGATAGTAGTCAGCCTCATCTTACGCATGTCTTCACTTAAAAGACTAGACGTTGTGGATCACTCGATACATGGCACTGTCAAAGAGCTTTTGAATGAAATTGATAAGGATTTGGGGCATTCATAGTGTTGAAGTAGTTTCCAAATTACTTCGCGGTCAACTCTGTTGAAAGCCTCTTCAAAGTCGGACTTGATGTAGAGATTCGAGTGAAGTTCTATGCTGTGTTTTGATGATGATGCATAGAGTTGCAGTTTGATCCGTATATGATACAGCATATATAAACACTTGTTGCATTAAGTATTTGTTACTAGGATATAAACATTTCACGAAACTATAATTAAGTCAATAAATCGTACATAGACAAAGTTGTTTCCTATCCAAAATATTTGGTGGCCACATTGCAAAACTGACTCATAAAATTCAGTCTGCACCAAAGAAAGGACTAGACACGTCACACTAGTGACTAGTGTCCAATGAAAATACCACTACAGTCCTACAGGAGGTCGATCGCGAGCTCGAATAACTCAGTGGCAACATCTCTGACTGCAGCACTGGGTGACACGGGTTCGAATCTCAGAAGGGAAATGAGTTCCTTCAAGGTTGCAGATACGCCTTCCTGACTGACGAGTATCAACTAGCAGGAAACCTAGGTCAAGGCTTCCTGTCGATTGCCTCCAGGTATCCAATATCATCGAATCAATGTGCACCGTGATGGTAAATTACCTAGAATGGTGGCCACATTGCAAAACGTGACTGACAGAATTCATTTTGCACCAAAAGAAAGGACTAGACATGTCACACTAGTGACTAGTGTTCTATGAAAACGTTTCAGTCAGCTGTATATTGTTGAACTCATGTTGACTTTCGTTAGTGTGTAGGCATAGCATACTTCTAAAGTATGTAATCTGTCACTTGAATACCATCGGTCTGAGTTAAGTGATAACATTGCTAAGCAACTTTAGTGCAAATCTTTCAGGTATTTTTTAGAGTAAACAGTAGGCAGAAATGTAAGTGTTAATTCCTCAATAGATTACTGTTATACTATTTTTAAAATTTTAGCACGTTTATAGGCTTATCAACGTCAAATGTCAGTTTATAACATATTTGTAAACATGGTATGTCTGGTCAGAGGTATTTTTAAAAGTCTCTATGCAAACAGGAAACGGATGTTGGATGTATATATATATATATATATATATGTAAGATTTCTGATGGAAGTCAACAGTGTTTTTCTCCTAGATTAATACACTGACAATCTATGTATAAACTATTTTCTAAATCTTAAGCGAAATTTTTTAATGCCTTCCTTCATGTTAGTATAATCGATTCATATATGTCATATCTTATCTAAGCAAACATTAAACAGTACTCAGTTTGTATGTGCTTTTTGTTTGGTTGAAGGAGCATTTGTAATGCGTGACTTATCATTGCTTTATCTGTATGATTGTATGAAGAGTAAACCACCATTTATCCAATATACTCTGTTGGTTCAAGATCAAACAGAAGGTCTAGAGAAAAAAGCAGAATTCAGTCGAACAGTTATATGATAGTCTTTTTCAAACACTGTCCACTCGCTAACAAGCTCTTTGAAAGCTCTTTTCAAATATTTCTTAGTAAAAAGAATTAGCCTAACTAAACGGAATCAAGAGTTAGAAGAATTGATCCCGAACAGGCAGTAATGGAATAAATGTAAATCTTGACGTAATTACATCGAAAGAGAGATTTTCAATTGAATCTGTATGCCTCAATCCTTAAGTCTATTTAGGTACGTATATAGAAAGTTAATCATACCGTTCTACTTTATTCCGAAAAGATTATCAACAGCTTCCTTGAATCTAGTTGGCTACATATCGTGAGACTAATTTAAAGAAAGTTAAAAAAGTCTCAGCTTCTTTGAAGACATTTTATAGGAACTCTGAGTATTCCAGGATTTCGGTACTTAGATCTCACCTTTATGAATATTACACCAATATTATTCACACTGCCTTGTGGATCCACCCAACATTAGTATTCGGACCACAGGATTTGCAATGATTTTGGACTGATTAAAACAGTCAGATTTATTGCACAAACTTCGTATTCTTAAGGTCTAAGGTTCGGTCCCAGGAGGGGTTGTGGATGTGTACTTCTAGAATTGGTCTGAACAGCTGTTCAGTGCTCCTTGGTTTTCACTCGCCTATCTAAAAGATGTTGGCGCGTGACGAAATATTTAACAGTTGTACCCAAAGTTAGTAGCCTTAGGGCCTCGAGCTCGGACAGTTATGCATTCTGTAACGGAGAAATTCACGATTGTGAACATATTTGAAAGATACTATTGTAGTCTTGGGACTTATTTAGGTTAGACCAGCTGCGTGTCTTTCACGTTTATCTCATTTATTGGTTTTGTTTCCCCTTAACTTCACATAAATATTGAAAAGAATTTTAAGAGAAACTACTTTCTATGTTTGATATTTAAATTTGCATACCATCAAATTGAAAATACTTTCTTACACTTTTATGTTTATGGCAATGATGTTAGTGATCTGATTCCCTGAAAACATCATTAACCAATATGTGGTTGGTAAAATTTACCTTTCAAGATATCATTATATCATCACAATTTTTCAGGATTTTTTCCATATATCACAACTGATACCCGTTCAAAGCTATCGTTAAGATAAAACAATTTAGCAGTTTTGATAAACCAGTAAAAAAATGAAAGAATCAGAAAGCACTGAAGTAAAATATCGGAAAGACTAGGATATATATATATATATATATATATATATAGATCTATCAAGCTTCTTGTCCTGTGAAATTTTACTTTGGTCAGTACAAAGCTGTTTTTTTAAAAGTTTGATTTTATTCAAAAAGCCAGACTGATAAAAGGGAGTTCAAGATATTGGGGTGCGTATTTAAATTGACTAATACGTTATTAAACAATAAAATAATTAAAGTTCAGAGTAATCGTTGGTAAGATTTCCTCTTTGATTAATATGAAATCAATCTATCACTATAAACCTCTAGATAAATGAAGACGTAAGTCCTACAAATGACAGACCATTCTTCTTTAGTACTTTTAAGAGTTTGATGATATTAGATGGTTGGAGGCAGTCGGCAGGAAGCCTTAAACCTAGGTTCCTTGCTAGTTGGCACTCGATTGCGATTTCCTCCACCCATCTAATATCACCAAATCAATGTGAAGCGTGATAGCGTTTGCCTAGAATGGTGGCCACATTTAATTCAGTCTGCACCAAAGAAAGGACTAGACACATCACTTAGTTGATAATGTCCATTCAATAACTTTTAAAGTGCCTTTATTCCGTTTATATAGGTTTTCTTTGTACATTAATCCTGTGAGATAGTCATAAGGGGAGCACTACGCAGAATAATGTAGAAATATAAGCTTTACTATAAGAAAAGCAGATTCCTTCAGTAAAATTTACGTGATTTGACATTTAATCTGTTGAGAGAAAATAAGTGAAAAAGGGAAAATTTCAGATCTGTATATATTTAGATATTCTCAACAGCATACTAAAAATTCAAAGAAAATGAAACTCACGTTTTACATATACAGTAACACTTGTCTGATGAGCAGTACCCACTGGATGTCCTGTTTCACAAACAAGTTTAGCAGCATGATATCTTCGACTGATTCGTTGAATAGTTAATGTATTCACAAGCTGATCTTTTTCTTTAGTCAGTGAATAATGTAATGGTTGAACATCTTCAGAAATCAAATCTCCCGGTCTTAACTGACTTGCCTGCTCTGGAGTTAATGGATTTCGTGGTAATCCACCAGCATCTAAACTGCGTAAATAAGCATCAACTGAAGTGTAATCACTTAGTCTAGCACCACCTTTCCCTCCAATACCACTAATCCTTTGAATCTCATCATCATCAACTTGACTAGGTTGAACTAACCATCTCCAAAATAGTCCACCTAATGGTTTTCCAGGCGGTGAAGTAATACAAATTGCACGTAATTCTTCACCTTCTATGAAGACGTGATTTGTTTCAGGAGTGATGATTTTTGGAGGACCTGGAGGAGCTGTGAAAAGAGGAGAAATATTACCTCAGCATTAATTGTTTATACGGTCGATATTCGGTTATAAGCGGATTCATAGTTCATAAATATCATATCCTTCTAGAGAATATTCTATTGATTTTAGATGAAAAAGAAGTGTTGAAAAACAATTTATGATTTACTTAAAATCCAGAAAAAAACGCACTAATAAAAAGCTTCTACTTTGTTGTATGATAAATAACCAGCCAAAAAACAAACAAACAAGAGAGGGAGGATAAAATTGACTAGACAAATAAATAAAACTTTATTTTGGGTGTAAATAAACTACTTCATAGATGAGCTTCTAAGGTTTATGATAAACAACCCATATAAAGTAAGTAAGAGGATGAAAATAAATTAATTACACATATAAAACATATTAAATATAAACAAATATTCTGGGTGATAAATAAAAGTAACGGTGAGTAGATGATTTTTCGATAGTTCCCTTTTTTTTGCTTTCCTTTTGAACACAATCACTTCTTCTTCATACACGATTATTATTATTATTATTTTTGTTAATATCTCCACTGTCTGCTTCTTATTTATTCTCGTTTCTTTTCAACTGTATGATGAAAAATGGAGAAAAGGATGCAAAAGGTCACTGTGAAGTGGTGTTAACAAAAGTCTTTTAAGAAAGCTGATAGTTTGTGTTTAAGGAATGTTTATTGGGAATGAGTTAAAAAGAGATTCTAAGAGAACACGTCATCACTTCACTAAGGTGTTATTTGAAAGAAGTCATCATTTTCCATAATGGACTTCATAATGTTTAACTGCTTAATACTGCTAGGTTTATTATTATTATTAGATTTCATGCGACTGTTAATGGCCAATTGAGATTTATTCAGAAAAGTTAACCAGTTTAAGTGGTTGTGTTTTTTATTCGTTTATGTTCGGAGTGGAACATAGGGCTTGTAGTTAGAGCTTTGAAGTTTCGGTAGCGGTGGCGTTATTCTCTTTTATGCTGTGGGGTTGTTAGCCTTATACCCAACCTTCCCTCTAAGCTAGCCTTATTACCGGCTGAGTGGGGAAAAGTAGTGTGTTGGCCCTGGTTGGCCAGCTTTCTACAGCTGAACCAATCAATGCAAAAACCAATCGTATGTTCTAGTAGAAGACTGTCACTATGTAAGGCCTAACTTATTAAGCTCGAGGTACTATGGGCACTCTAATTCCCTATAATACTTACACCAGGAATAGGCGAATAAGCAGCCATCATTGTTTTAACCTGTAGGCTTGTAGGTAAATAAGTACCTTTCAGATAAACATACTGGTCGACGTAAGCGTTTTGAAATTCAAATGGATTTATGAATGTACTTTCCTTCTATTACAACTGTTCGTCCACGTTCATCAGTAAGCTTCAATATAAGATATACTTTCAGTACATTAGCAATGGATGAAACAGTTATTATCATCCGTCTTTGATATATCTGACTTGGGATGTTTTGCGGCTACATTTGACACACTGAATGACAGTAAATGTCTTTTCAAGAGGATTTGGGACAGAATGAACCAACATCTAAGGAAAAACAAGACATCTTAATCTTATTTGTAAACTGTTATTATTCCTTTGTGTCACGAGTGAAACACAAAGATTTAGCAGCACATTACCATTATACTTGCTCCTGGCAGTCTTTTAAGGCTGACCTCAACATTGCCGATAGGATGTGATTTCATTCTCACATGCTCTCCTCTGTATCATCTTTGAACTCCCAACTCATCTTTTCCTATTCGGGCCTGGCAAATGATGTCACTCAACGGTCTTCTCAGCGTATGTTCAGTTCATTTGCATCTGTTTCTGCACAACAGTTGACTGTTAGATTCTTTCTTGGTTCGTTGTCAGAATTCCTTGCACTTCATCTTCTCTAGTCATCTGATCTTCAGCATGGAACCAGAGAAGACAACTGTTGATAAACGTTTGATGTAATCTGTTTGAAATGCTATTTGTGACGCGCACACCATGTGTCTAATCCATTCAGGAGCAATGAAATGACATTAGTATTGAAGATTCGAATCTTGTTACACATGCTGAGTGCAGCAGATTTATAAGGGTCTTGCCTTTTCAATCATGGATGGCTTTCACATACTCATCCGTACCGCCTGTAGCTAAAACAATGATGCCTAGTTAAGTGGAAGAGATAAATTTCTTCGAGTTTCTCTCAATAGTGGTGACAAACCTTGTTGTTCTTTGTTATCAATGTTACTTAGTCTCAGGGAATATCGTGCTAATCATTGTATGTGAATGCAAAGATGTGAGCATTATTTTAACTTTTATACCGTGCAGATGAATTTTTATAGGATAATAATCATTAAGTGCCCTTAAAAGTCTAGTATTTCCTCTTTGTATGATAGATGCATTACTAACTAATCCTCTTGTATCGATCTGTTGTACTTGTTTTCAAAGACCCTATTAACCTAATAGTATAATGAAGAGAGGAGAAAGAGTTTAACTTCTATTCACAAAAATAACTGAAGCAAGAGTATCTTAATAAAATGAAATGAAATACTACAAAAGCTTCCAAAATTCCGGTTAATCTATAAATGAGTAAGAATACAAAAATAGCCTTACAGTACTGATTGTGATGAAACTCAAAACTCTTCATTAATACAAGAGAATAAATGAATGAATGAATTAATGAATACAATATATTCAATAATTAACTGTCTGCTAATAATGGAAATATTTAGTGCGTAAATAACTAGTCTATTTTCTTTGATTCTTATTAACTTACAACATTTTTCTGGATAGAGAAAAAAAATAGAACGTGTTTTTCTAAACAATTTTTCTGCTCAAAGTTACCGCAAATATGCTCTTGTAATAACGCAATAAACTTACGCATATATATATATATATACCTTAAAGTACGCGTCTTTGACAATATTAATGTCAAGTTCCCTAACACTCACTAATAAAAGTAAGTATGCATTAGAGTGGTAAGTGTTGTGAGGAGATTAGAAGAAGAATATTGACTATTGTTCCGCTTTCTGCCTCTCTCATCATAAGTAAACACAACATTGAGGCAGACATTCTATTGGATAATGATTTCCATGGTGAAAACAGTACTTTTTATCTTTATATATATATATATATATATTTGAGCTGTTACCAAACAGACAGTAAGCGACATGTTTCAGTACTATACTTGAAGCGAAACAGTAAGTTAGCTCAGACTCAAAGGAGATAGATGAATAAGAGAGGAATATAGAGGAAAACTGAAGGTAGTGAGATTTATTGAGTTGTCATTATAAAAAAAATGATTTGAATAAAGTGTGAAATTTATTAGTTTTTCTCTCTTGTCGTGTTACAACATTTTTAAGAATTTTTATTCATATTTTTTTTCATTGAAATAAACATAAACTTAACGAGGCATAGATTTAAAAAAAAATTAATGTGTGCAGTAAAGAATTTTAGGCAATTGTTTTAAATCGCATAAATGTTGTCAGATAAAGGTGAGAAATTTCATTGTCATGAAACATTGACCTTATTTCAAGGAGTATCTTGTGTTAAATATTCAATATGGGCTAGCGAATTGAACCCTTTAAATCATTTGTTTAAGTCTGAAATAAACCAACCAGATTAGTGAGTTTGTTGAGTGGGTATTGTTGAGAAACATATACCATGATGTCGGTGTTGTAATATTATTCTGTTAAGAAACATACTCCTTTTCTCAACTCATTCCAGTTAACGCACCTGCTATAGTGACCAAAACCATCGTGATTTGATCTGAAGGCTGGAAACCAATTTTTGAGTTCTTCTGTTTAGCTATTCCATATTAGTTTGTTTACTAGATGTATCACACAGTGAAACAGTATTATTTACTGGATGACGTTTCGAACAAAATTTATTGTTCATAATGATGTCATCAATTATAATCACACGACTTCTAAACTTCAGTTTTATAGTTTTCTTTGTTCTCTCCTATTTGTCATCGTAGGGGTAGCAGAATTTTCGAGATATCTGGGGGACAGGTGTTGAATCATTCCTATTACACGTGTTTGCAGTTGATTCGATTAACAAAGCTTCCGTTATCAATATCTCTATCCACTCTGTGACGACCATTGATTGTCAGATCAAATACATACGTTAAACTAGTAGAACAGGGGCAGTCAGACTAGCGGAACATAAAAAACTAGCAAAATCTAGATCGGTTGATCCAAATAAGATAAGAAATCTAGAGAAAATTTCAGTTACACCACGCACTACATGCATTTACACACAACCATACAATAGGACGGGAGGGATAAGATGACATTTTTAAAGTCTAATACCACAGGGTGGAGGGAGAGATTGATAACAGAAGCTTTGTTTATCGAATCAATTGCAAATACATGTAATAGGAATGATTCAACACCTGTCCCAGATATCTCGAAAATTCCACTACCCCTACGACGATTAGGAGAGAATAAAGAAAACTATAAAACTCAAGTTTTGAAGTCGTGTGATTATAATTGATGACATGATTATGAACAATAAATTTTGTTCGAAACGTCATCCAGTAAATAATACTGTTTCATTGTGTGATACATCTAATAAACAAACTAATATGGAATCGCTTACTACCACAGTGCCCAAATTTTACACATATATCAATTCTGTTTAGCTAACCAAAACTTCCTCGATTGACACACAGTCTCAAAGTCCCCGGAATACATTAAAACGATAGTTGTTTCCGATAAAATCTATGGCAGTACTTAGTAACAATAATAACATATCAAAAGTTAAAATTATCTCAAGAATGCTGTTAGGCAGCTGTACGGGTCAACAGTTTCTCCAGTACAAGACAAGCACTGTACAATAACCTCAGTAATCAAAATCAACTGTAGGATGCACCTGAGAATCAATTAGGATATTGCTAACATTGTGGGATCAGAACTCTGTCAGCAAGAAAAGAACACATCAACCACTCCGCGTAAGCAGTCCTAGCTCAAAATCTCCTCGGCACAACCTTGAATTTATTCAAACAAAATTACAATCATAGAACAAGACATTATCAACACCATCATACAATCACAAAAAGAAGCGTCTTAATCGGGGGTTTGACACGAACAGAGTCAATAGGTGATATGCAAGCGATAGAACAATGATTGATATGCAGCCTAGGAGAAAATGAAGTAATAATTACAAAGCTGTTTGAAGCGTCCAAATAAGTACCACTATTGTAAAAAGATTGCTCCAGAGGAATATTCCAAACAATTATTCCGGTCCATAAGTTATTCAGAAGATATCAGTAATGTAAATAAATGACCACTTACTATGAATATCTACAGTAACTGCTGTCGATAAATTACGTTTGAGTACATCGTGATGCACTTGTGTTGCAGCATTAGATACACTGCACATTATTTCATCGCCATCTTCTAAACCAGCTTTCAGTATGCTCAAAGTTGATTGATCTCCATCATTTTCGACACTGATAGTTGGATGCAATTTTCCCCACACTTTAAGTAAATTGTCTAGAAAATGATATAAATCAGAGGAGAGAATTTAACATTAAAATTTGGTTCAAGTTTCTCTCTGATAAATACAGAGAAGCATCTTTTAGAACATTCGGCTTGTATCTCAAAAAAGACAATTTTTAACAAAAATGTGAATATTAAGACTTAAGTCTATTATGAATGTACTCGAAGTATTTATTAGCAAAGACAATGAATTAATGAATAAAATCAAACATTGTGTAAACAGTCAGGACACACGGGACTTTAAGAAACTGCAAATGGGTCGAATGTCTATACGGAAGATAATTTAACCCTTATGTATGATCCACATCCAACTTTAAGCCAGTTACTTTTGAAGAGTTCTACATTATTGACAGATGAACTGTTGATTCATTTGAAAAAAAGAGACCTAGTAATCTTTCATTTTCTTTTGTTTGACAATATCTCTAACCCAAAACGTCATGGATAACACTTGTTCATTACAAGTCTACTTGTTTGTCGCCAATGTCCATGTGTCGTAAGACAGTGTTTTCTCGAATATGTTTTCAAATAATGACGTCAAATCACTCAGTATTCATCAGTTTTTTCCTATTTTACCAGATCTATGTAGTCCGATCTAATCAACCTACGTCTGTGGTAGTAAACTACATACTCAGTTGGTTGAGAACTGAATTTGCATTCTCTGATTCAACTTTTACTGATGAAACACGTCAAAATTTGTCAATGCATACTTCAAACTATAAATTTCACGAACATATAAGACCATATGACTATGATTTATGTGTGCAATTGATAATAATCTTAAAAGTGGATTGAGAATGAATAATATTATTGATTTCTTTCCTCTTATCTACTTGTTATGCAGAAATTCACTTACAATGAAAGTAAACAACTTACTTATTTTTGTTATTTCCCCAGGACTCATTCCTGTTTTTGGTTTTGTCTCTAAATTTGGAATCTCATGACGATTAAGTAACCACTTGAAACTAGGTGCTGGTCGTCCACCAGCAGCAATACAACCAAAGTGATACGGGCAATTGGATCAGGTTGTGATAGTATCAATTTCTTGTCTGGCAACTGAACATTCTGATAGAGAATTTGAGGCTCATTCGGTTTAACTGGATTTATTCATTAGAGTGGTAGAGAAAGAATAGAAGTTAACGTGTTAGTTAATCAGTCTTTGATTACATAACAAATTATTCAAGGCAGTGTAGCTAAGACTAGATACAACTGTTTTACAGGAAAGACATTGACAAAGAAACCATTCAGAAGTCTGGGATTAGCTGACAGACAGAAGCAGAAAATACTGTAAATAAAAAGCGTGACCTATACTGTTTCATCAAAGATATCGAGTGCTTTCGAATGCTGAGTGGGGACCATACTGACTAATCAGTGGTTACTTACTTGGCAGTTTAAACCAAATAAGTGTAGATTTTGCGAAGCACTAAACAAAACTGTTTGTCTTTATTTTTACTATCCAACCAGCTCAAGTAAAAATGCAATCACCTAACTGTTGAAATTGCCATTTCAAAACAATCTGATTTTGAATTTTCGTCTGGTAGAAATGGAGTTTTATTTAACAGTAAAATATCCATTTGTTCATCTTGTCGACTTGTGCAGGTAAACATCTCATTGAGTTTTCACGAGCTTAGAAACTTCTGAATTTGAGAAACGAATTACTATTTTGTATAATGGTGTCTAGGTCAGCGGAGAAGCTGGCTTTATTTTCTGACTACTACAGGTACTAATTGACTTCTATAAAATGTTATACCCGTAGGCTTCTCATTCCATGTAGGATGTAGTAAAAGTGGGTTCGCTACTTTCATCTGATATAATAGAGTGAAACAACTGTCTGTCGTAGATCTGGAAGGTCATGTGATAAACCATTTCTATTATTCTTACGGTATGAATAGTATGCGGTCATCTGGTGGAATGTTGAATCAGTCAGCTGAAAATACCAGATCAATTGCACTGAATAAAAGTTTACTGATAAGTAAGATATCTTCTTAGCAGTTGTGTAAGAAGTTTTTTATCATAATTGAATCACGCAAGTATACCAGTATAATACCGAAGAAGCTCTCATTCCAACAGATTATATCAACTGAAAAACCGATCATATACACTCAGTTTTAATGAAATATCTCAATAGCCCTGCATACACCTGCAATTATTTAATCCTCCTTATCCCTATTGGAACCACACCAAACTCATATTTTACCATTTGACTGTCCCTGAAGAACGTGAGGCGTGATGCCTATTCAACGGTCTTCTCATGGTATGCCTAATCCTTCTTCATTTGTTTATTCATTTGCCTTGAGTAATAGATTCTTGGTTGGTTTGCTGCTTACTAGAGTTACTCGTTGCTTACTCTCCTCTACTGGCTATCTGATCCTCCCTTTCGAGCCAAAGAAGTGAGTGGGTATGGATGACAGTCTCTAGTGACCGAATATAAATGCTTCTCCTGACGCGCCTTGCCTCTAAAATTTATTAAAGCACTGATTTGACATTTGTGTTGTAAAGTTGGATTCTGTTTATTGAGCAGATTGCTATAGATTTCAACATTTATCTCAGAGTGATTGACGTCTATCTAGCTTTTCCAATCCTATCTTTGGAATTCTAATATGTACCACTGCAGTTGAAACGATGTTACTCAGGTTGGGTAAGTAAAAAAACAACTTTCTTGAAATTTCTCCCGTTGATGGTGATCATTAGTTGTTCTTGGTTGTTTACCTTTATCACCTCTGTCTTCTTTATATTCATTTGAACTTCTATCTTCCCTGCCTCTCCTGCCAAATTGTTTGCTTTTTCCTGTTTGTGTGACATCAGGCATACGTCATCCATAGATTCTCGATCCTTCAAAATCTTTCCAGCATGCATGTTTTACAGCCGTCCTATGGTCTACCGCAAGATCTAGTCCACTAAAATTAGCATAATGATCGGTGACAGTGGACAGCCTTGTCATACTTGTATCATCAGTGGCATCCTCATATAGCTGTTTGGGGCATTCCGTAGTGTTAAAGTGACTACCAGACTACTTCGCGGTCAACTCTGTTCAGTTTCCTAATGATATTTACGCAATTAGGGCTTAAAAGGTCTTCAAGTTTAGAAAGTGGCGTTTCGTTTGAGTTCTATGCGGTAAACTGTAGTTTTTTTTCAAAACTCTTTCTTCCTAATCATCGTCATTCTTCAGATTTGTTGATGGTGTAATAACTTGTAGCTAACCCCTACGAAGTAACTGATCTTGAGTTCTGAAATTATTATCATCCTTCATTCAAAACTTAGGTATCTTGTTACTAACACCTACTAGTTACTTGTTTTGGTAACCTTTGTCCTCTTATGTTCCCCTCTCTATGCCTAAAACTAATTATTCTTATGGACTAAAATAACACATGATTAGTAAAGTTTGGATGCAAAAGAAACGATATATTAGTGTAAAACCAATGGCGATGAACTAAGTGAAAATGAATACACTTCTTCGCTCAAATTATCGCTTTTTTCAAAATGTTTAATGCGAATTTTCAATTTACTAAAATTAAATTGACTAACAGTATAAATGTTATTATTATTATTAACAGGTATAATTCTATTAAAAAGCATCCATAACTAGGGGTTCAAACAACTTTTTTTTCTAAAATGGGTTTATGTATATGTTCTTTCGTTGTTATTTTCCACATTGTTTTTTTATTACCAATAATATAAATTGATGAAATACAAAATTATTTAACATTTTGTGATATTAAGTCAATTTTCCGAGTAATGTTTCCTTCAGAAATGTAAACCAAACTAACTGATTTTAACTACGATAACAAGTTGTTTAATGGGGAAAATAGTTTTAATTTTACCACATGACTAGGTATGTTTTCGTTCATTTTTAACAGTTAAAATGATTGAGTTGTTTTTGTTTTATAGCAGTCCACTTATATTTAAACTGTGAGATGGTTAATTACCTATTTGGCTCTACTGCATGAAAATATTCGTAGTTAAATTTTCACAAGAGTATATAATGAATGCGAAGCAATGTATATTAAAAATATTCATTTCTAGATTGTTGGAAGCGACTGGTGGGAAGCCTTGAACCCAGGTTTCGTGCTTTTTGGCATTTGTCAGCGAAGAGTATCACCTTCAGCCATCTAACATAAAAATGTTGCGCTCAAAGACTGCTAGCCGCACACATTGCAATCATGACTGATAGAATTCAGTCAGCACCAACGACAAGAATGGCTGTGTTGAACTTTTAATTGGTATTTAGTGATTGGCGACAACTGAGAGGCCTGTAAAAGAACAGGCGTGGAATTATGCTGTCGTCCACGTTAAGTAAAACACTAAGTTGTATTATCCTGGAGAGAACAAAAGATGCACTGGACACAAAACATCTCCCGGAAAAAGCTGAATTCAGGAAGAGCTAGTGATGTGCTGATTAAATTGCAGCTCCACACATCGTCATCACAGAACAAAGCATAGAATGGCAGCCAAACCTCTACCTCAGTTTCATTGATTTCAAAAAGGCCTTCGACGGACAGCATTGACAGAGAATTAATTCGGAAACCACTTCAACACTACAGCGTGGAGTATCAAAGTCTTTATCAACCTCATACAATAGCTGGCTATATGACAGTGTCACGTGTCAGGTGATCTACAATGGAAAACTCAGCGAAGCGTTCGAAGTGCATACAGAAGTAAGACAAGCCTATTGTCATCTATGGTATTCTTAATTGTGGTGGAATGAATTATGTGTTAGACTGTGGAGAGTGATCTAGATTTCTCAGATGATATATGTCTAATGTCACACAAACTCAAAGACTTGCATGGAGGGGAAAACCAACGAATTGGCTGAAGAAGCGGGCAGAGAAGACAGGACTTCAGTTCAACATAGAAAAGACAGAGATGACGAAGATAACCAACCGATATCAACAGCAACAACAACCAGCACCAATCAACATCAATGGGAAAGGTTTAACAGAGGTGGTTTCCTTCACTTATCTAGGCAGCTAGAATTGTTTCAACTACAGGCCAGCGGAACGAATGAAGATGTGAAGGCCAGTCAGCGAGAATCAGAAAGGCAAGATACGCCCTCATCAGCCTTAAACCAGTTTGGAAATCTGCTGCTGTCACTCAGCCAGCATAATGAACGAAATTTGGATTTTTAATACTAACGTCAGGTCGGTCCTTCTATTAGTGTCAGGAACTTGTAATGCGAGTCACGAAAGTGATTTCCAGTTGGCTACTGCAGACTTTTATTATCATCTGCCTTCTCTAGCTCCATACCGAAGATCAAATAGCCAGCCGGTTAGAAGGAATCAGCAACAAGAAACTGTAGGAACGAACTAACCAAGAATCGATTGCTCAACAAACATTTAGGAGAAAATGGAGATTGGCAGGGTACACACTAATAAACCGTTGAATGACACCGCTTATCACTCGAGTGGAACCGAACAGCAAGCGAAGGGTGGGTCGTCCGTGCAAGGGTTACATGGAGAAGATCATATGCTGTGAAAGAGACAAGAGACTACGGACAATCGTTGACCTAGCTGAAGAGGATGGCAGGAAATAAAAGAAAGTGTAGATGTATCGCTGAAGCTGTATGTTCCACTCAGAACCCAAGGGAAAATTATTATTTGAACCTAGATATCATACTTGCCACCCCTCCAAAAGGACATTATTGTAACGAAACTGAAGATACGCCATACTGACAAATGCCAAAAGGTAGGGAACCTAGGCCTAATGGCTTTTACAGACTGTCTTCAATCAGCTCACATTAAACTTACTTTATATATGGTAGTATTTATAAGCACAGACTTCAAAAGATAACGTCTTCAGTGATATGTGTAGTTATAACTTATTGCTTCTACTATAAATGTGAGACTGTCTGGAGTGGTTAGGGGCAGCAAGTAAAGTACCTCATAGTAAAATATATGGATACTGAAGTAGCTTTATTATTCCTAGAGAATATGATAATGTTAAAATTCATGAATGGTGTTTGAGGTTGTTATTACGACTATGATAATAATTTGTGTAAAGCGTAAAATGCAATCAAACCCGAATTTCAGCCAAGTTTCCCCTTATTTCAATGTCATTTAAAGAAAAATTTAGACATATTTAGAGGAGATTATTCATTTGATCTTTAGCTTATACTTGTTGACAGTACTCACAGAAAAGTGAGGCTGATATCTCGTTAGGTGAAAAACTGCTCTTGCGTTCACGCTAGACTACACTTTAATGCTCTTTTTATTTAAATTACATTCAAACAACATTAAGTGGTTTCCCCATAACACTGTTTGGAAAAACATACTATAGGAAATATGCTACATTTAAAAGCTTATCCTAGGATTATGAATTGGATCGCGAATATGTTAGATTTATTTGTGTGTCAATAAACCTAAATTCAAATTGAAAAGAAATGTTTTAAGTACTACCAAACGCACCTCTTTTGGTGGAACTTTAACTGCAGGTCATCTAAAATCTCGTTTAATATTATTTGTAATTAGCATACACCACAGCGACTTTTCAAAGTCGATTCTTCCCAAAAAATAAAGGAGTTTACTGAATATTACTTTGACTACTTTTGAATCAGATAAACTTCTTATAGCTTGAGGACAATTTTTTTAGGTAACTCTTATAAACGTGCATTCTAATGTCATGTTTTTTTATTACAGCTTGATTCCATACGGTATGTTTTGTACAAGTATAGGATTTTCAGTTTGTGATATCGGTAGCCCAAAGTTTGCAAGCCGACCATTGATATCAGGTGTGCGTCGGCAGCGGATCGAACCCTGAACCATGTGCATGGCCTGCGAGAGTCCTAACAGCTGCGCCACCGAAGCATTGTTGTAATCAGGTGACAATTCTCCTTCGTGCCTGAATGTGTTATCCATCAGGAGAGCTTTTAAATACCCATCGTTATATACTATTGTGGTGAGAGCAGGCTGCTAGCCAATTGGTCGACATTAATCTACGTCAATGTCTAGGTCACTAATATTAGTCGTGAGAAAACATGAACAAGGATGATTCAACAACCAATCACAGCAGACTTAAACGTGGCCAAATATGATTCACAAATAGATGGTTCCACTTTCCGAGAAACTCAAAAACAACCAACCAGAAGACTGCGTTTGTCTGCTTAACTTCCGAGAAACAACCAATTAGAAGACTGCGTTTGTCTACTTGAATAAGCTCTAATAATGTACATAAAATATATATAAATACGTGCTGATTTCCGTAATAAAGTGATCTGTTGCCGGCCCTTGTCTTCTGTTGTTACACTATCAGTATAGACTAACAAATACATTTTATGCACAGTTGAATAACCGTTGTATAACCTGCATGACAATATCGTTTTGTCTTTCATTCATTGGGAAATAGAAAACACCATTATTATAATGAATATCACATACCCAATGCCCACATTTTTTTAAACCTTTAAAAGTGAACTTGGACATATATGAGTAATATAAAAGCTAAAATTTTATTTAATTCTAAAAACACATTATGAATTTTTATCTTATCAATAAACAACTTACTGAGAACTTCAAGATATGTTTTTCTTCTTAACAAGGGATGATTATTAACTGGTACTGGAGTAACTTGACACTCATATTCTCCAGCATCATCACGTTGAACATCTATTATTTGTAGTGTATGCTCTCCTCGTCCAACGTCACCAATTATTCTGAATCTAGAATAACCTGGAATAGATCGGTCGTAACCTAAAGACAAAAAAATTAAAATGTTTGTTATGTAAACTGCAACATTCAGATAGTTTGAGATGATAAAGAAAGCTGTATACATCGATGACAATTATTTTTGTGATAGTCCGTATGCAAGGAAACTTACTTACCTTATGCTCTTATAACCAATAGAACTTTTACAGGAAGCATGTTCATGCAATTGTTGGGTATCAGTGTTTAAGTGACTTTGTTGAAGTCATCAAAGCATTCACCCGTTATAATGATGAGCTTTGCTCTTCAGAAAATATCGTCTAAACACCGAATAAAGGGCGATAACATACTAAATTATCTTTTATCCTAACTTACTTGTCTGGACGAAGCCACAGAGTTGACATGAAACAAATTTACTCCTCTAACTCAAGTATTCATCTTCAAGAGAAGTTAGAAGTCTAACAGAACACTGTGGACTATTTTGATTGGACACTAGTAACTAGTGTGACGTGTCTAGTCCTTTCTTTGGTGCAGACTGAATTCTATCAGTCAGGACTAGACACGTCACACTAGTTACTAGTGTCCAATCAAAATACCCACTACAGTCCTACAGGAGGTCAATCGCGAGCCCGAATAGCTTAGCGGTAACGTCTCTGACTGTAGTATTCACGGGGTGACGCGGGTTCGAATCTCAGAAGAAACATGAGTTCCTTCAAGGTTGCAGATACGCCTTGCTGACTGGTAAATGCCAACTAGCACGAAACCTAGTTCCAAGGCTTCCTTCCGATTGCCTCCAACTATCTAATATCACACTGTGACTTCAATGTAGTGAATATCATTTTGTAAGTTTTAACAAGAGAACAAATTACTATTGCAAAAACAGGTTATGTTATAAGTTCTATTAGATTTGTGAAACTCTGTAACCCAACTAAATCAACGTAGTGATACGGAAGATAACTCAGAAACGGATGAAATGACGGTAAAATAACTAATTGGCATGCTGTTTTTCGGAGCTGAAATCAAATGACTGCATATATTTGTAGTTGGCGTTTATTCGCATAACGAATAAGTTTAGTATGGTGCATGGGATTACTGCATTTTGAAGAATTTCAATACAGTAACTCCCATTTAATAAATTAAATGAGGCATTGTAAATACATATATTGCAAAAGGACATCATTGCATAGTTTCATTACAATCTCTCAATAACTAGCATAGTTCACAATAATAAAATAAAATGTATGATAATTCACCAGTCATCTAAGATTATATTAAAAATTATATTCAAAGTATATTCACAACTAGTCGTATATCAGTAATTCTGGCAGTTCACAGCAAGCAAAGGTTGAGGTCATTTGTTTCGGATGTATACAATTAATCCAAAGTGCTTCGATCACCCTTAATAGTCCTGAACTACCTGAGAAAAAGTCATTCATGATAATGTTGTGACCACGCATTTGGCTGATAGTGGATTTCTATTCAGATTAAGTACATTTGGATATTCTATGTTGTTTAATAACCATTCAGGAGCGTGTTTTTCCGACGGCATTTTAGCAGCCCTATAAACGATCTGGTACCGCAGAAAGTGGATAGACTTCGATCTTCCTCTGTGTCATATGGCCATGAGCTTATAGCCTATGCCTTATAAATCTTATTCATTGCCTTAACACAGTACAAGTTTCCTCGCGAAGGTGGAAGTATAAATACGAACGTCTGGTGCTTATAAATGAACCCTAGGACATGCACATCTATCGAAGTGAGATAAACAACCCTGATTGCGACACTGTGGTTTACATGGGCTGCAGAATATAAAAGGACCGAGTGGTTCATGAACATGTTGTGGTCACCAGCAACCATTGGAATGTATTTCCTGATGCACTCAGGCCTATAAGCCATCTTAGTTGCATGATCTGTTCATCTTTGAATGGTAGTTTAATAAAGATAGTTTTCTTCGGTAAGAAAGCTGTCATCTAACAATATTTATCTTCTGACTGCCTTATTTAAATGTAACAAAATTCTAAGGAAACTACAGATAAACTTCCTCACTAAATGTCACAATAAGCACCAGTGATACTTCTTATCCTTTGTAGAAAATTACTTCTTTTTATTTACATGTTATAGAAAGCTGTCATTTTAGACTGCTGATATGATATGATTCATCGGTCATGATCCCTAGTGTTAATCCAATTCACGCTTAACTGCTAATCTGTTAGCATGCAGACCATAACTAGTTCTGATAGCAAGAGAATGTGATGCTGTTTACCTAATTTTAGGATGGATTTCCGCTAGAAGTGTTAGCTTGAGTAAACAAAAAATGTAATCTCCACTTTATAACAAAAAAAAATAATATCATGTTTATGCACATATATGTATACATAAATACAAATCTAAATCTAATGTTTTATTCGAATGATGCATAAATAATAAAAATACATACTAATGTGTTTTCAGCATCTCTGTTGAGTCCACTTATTGTCTGAGCTTTAAATAAATACACACACACAAATCTCTTGATTACTTTTTCTATCACGATTTCACTTAATTCATTCTATTTGCTACGTGATATTTTAGACGTGATCAATGAAGCAAGTATTAATGACCAGGATAATTCGCTTGAATAATTCTCCTTGCTTTATTCTGAGTCACTTCAACACCCATTTATAGGGTGTGTGTATATGTAAACAATCCTAAAAATTCACTTGCAGAATAGCTTAAATAGATTTAATTTGCATAATAACCAGATAGATATATGTATATATCAAATTACATGAATAGATATAAATTCAGATCGAAGAATGGAACAGTTGAAATGATTATACATGTTTATGTATATAACTTTTAATTGTATCCATTTATTCCCTTGAGAGCCATTAGATTACACTATTATTTAACTGATAAATAATAATAATAACAGTATCTGCTTTCTTATATCACTCAGATAAGAAATCATGAATACTGAAGTTTCACTTTAAGTTTTGTCACAGTCTTCAGTGAGTTAAACTGTGAATTAGTGAGTACTGGCAGTAATTAGGTGACCAAAGCTGGTGAATTCATTATTACTATTATTATTACTCCTTTAGGTTTCGAGTGGAGAGCTTAGGACTTCACTGGCAAATATTCATTTCATCGTGTTTTCTGTAGTTGTCTTTAGCTAGCTTTACGATTGTCTTTAATCTCTCATCTCCTTTTCACACCGTCTCCATTATGTCGCATTCGAATACACACATACAACTCCTTGTTTTATAGTCAGGTTCTACTCGATGGCTTGGTGCGCGTTTCCATTCAGCAGTCTCTTCTGCGTGTGTCTGGTCAATCTCATGTTTTGTATACATGTTTGTTAGTCAATTAGTTACTAGATTGTTCGTCCTTAGAATTACTTGTTGCTTATCATTCCTGGCTACCTGAATCTCAGTATGGAGAAAACGTAGATGTCGCTAAAAGAGTGAAGCCTCTCCGAAAGGCTTTTCATAACATGTCAGGTCTCTGAATCATATAAAAGTGTTGATTTAACATTAGTGTTCCAAATACGAACCTTGTCCTTTATGCTAATTAGGGCTGATTTCCTTATTGATTTAGGTTTAATGAATGCTCCTTTTGACTTTCCGATCTTGGCTTTGGCAACTTTATCCTGATGCCTTTAATTGGAACGATTCCGTTCAAGTAAGTAAAAGAAGTGATCTGGTTAAAATTCCCTCTGTTAATAGTGATTGGTTCTTTTTGTTGTTGGTAAGCTATTTTCATAACCTCCGTCTTCTGAATGTTCACTTGAATTCCTGTCTTTGCTGCTTCTTCTTCCACCTTATTGGTCTTCGCATGGAGATACTTTGTGTGGAGTTGGATATTATTCATCCATGAAGTCTAAATCTAGAGTTTTCTTGTCGATCCTATATATGCTTGTCTCCTCGCTCTTTACTATTTGCTGCATGACCAAGTGCACTTAAATCAGGAATAGAATCGGCGATGTTATGCAGCCTGGTGTTACTCCTGTTCTCATTTTGAAGGCTTAGTTGAGCTTTCCACTGCTAATCACTTGACATATGACGTCTTGATATAGTCGCTAAATGAAATGGTGAATCCAAACAGTTGTATACTATTTGACAGTGAGGATATGACTGTATTCTTGTATCATCAATATGTTTCTGTGAATTTCAAATTTTCCAGCTAACCAGTGATTCCTGTGACATTAGATGGTCGGAGCTGATCAACAGGAAGCAGTAGACCTAGCTTTTGAACAAGTCAACACTCATTAGAAATCTAAATCTACAACCTTGAAGGAACTCATGTCTGTTTTGAGAATTGAACTTGCGTCACTCAGTGATGCAGTTAGAGAAATTACCACTGAGATCTTCCGGCTCCTGATTGACCTCCTCAAGGATGGTATTGCATATTCTGATTGCACACTAGTTGCTAACTAGTACCATATGTCTAGTTCTTTGTTTTGGTGTAGACCATCTAGAATGGTGTCCACAATGCGAAATTCACTGGTGGAATTCAGTCTACACCAAACAAAGGATTAGACACATTATACTAGTTACTAACTTGTGTCCAATTAAAATTAGTGAGCGGTTAATGTTTGAAATATACCATACTGCCTATTAGTTTCCAGTTAGATAAATATACGACCAACAAGGTTTTTTTCTGCAAAGCATATTAGTGAAAATCGATAGCACTAGCAAAAGACAAATTAAACCTGCGCTTTAGTAATTAAGTTTTATGATATACTCCCTTTCAGATGATAAAGGATGGAAAATTCAGACATGAAACACAGCAGGCTTTTTGTTCAGAAACTTCATTTTTTATTACCAAAAAATTATTGGATGACTTTATATAAATAAACATCCTAATATCGCCAGTCACTGATTAACTAAGCTATGACATAAGACGTGGAATTCTGTTTGTCCTGAATTCACTGGAATATGAAGTAAATACGGTGTTGTTGACAGTATAGGATGTTTGTTGCTTTTCACTTCTAACTGCATGGATTGTGACTAAAACTAAAGTTTTCGTATAGTCAGAAAGCAGTAAATCTTCACTCCTCTATATAACTGGATTTTTATGATAAGAATAGCGAAAATGAGAATAGTTGTATCCACTTACACCTGGCATCCTGTATCATATCAGTTAGCACACACTACATAATTATAACTCAAATGCAGACTTGAATCATGAAAACCATATCAAGTTTGATAATTAGCCGATATCATTTGGAGAACCACTGGAAAACCATGGAGTACTGGACAGCTGTTTCGTCCAAGTCTTGGATTTTTCATCAGTAGCCACTCGCTTGGGTTTGAATCCAGGAGCCTCCGGCAACAAGGTGAGCTTGTACACCACTAAGCGGCTGAGACTCGGTTCAACCTTCTATGAATTCCAACTTCTGCCAATTCGTTACTTTAACGCGACCAACAAACAATGCCATCAAAGATTATTTGTCCTCATCCCCGATCTGGTGTACCTCACTGGTCACAACTTCTCACTTAAACTTCAGACAACTTCACCATCTAGCCACCTAGGCACTAGCGATCATCAAGTTACTTCCCAAAATTTAGATTGCGGGAATTAGGTTCACTTCAGGTTTGGTCACCAGCTAACGCCAGTTAGAGAACTGCTGGAAATTCATGTAAGGCGTGAGAACAAAGGCTCACCGATGACACTGACTGTTTTTTCACGCTACAATCATGATTTGCATGAATTTGAAATTCATGGACCATTGGATAGGCTGTCAGTGGCTGAGTGGTTTGCAAGCTTCAGTAAGTGGGTACTGTTGAGGAATCCCAAACAAGGACGAAATAAATGTCCAGTACTCTCCGGTTTTCCAATGGTTCTCTAACTGATATCAGCTCACGACGGAACTTGAAACACATCAAATCCCTACAATCTAACTCGTGAAGATCATTTTGGTGAAAGTTGTAAATTAGCATGTGGAAATAACAAAATGCATGTTCTTCAAATGAGACTGTTTAATATTCGTGAGCTGAGCATCCATCAGCATGGAAACGAGAAACACTAATCAGTTTTAAGTTGGACTTACTTCAGAAACAAGAAACTTGGAAACTAGAGTCGCAGTTTTAGACTAACATAATCTTTTGTTCCTTAATAATGACATGGGACTATGAAACATGCTCGAATGGATCACTATATCTATCTTAAACAACTATTAGTAATAAATAGGACAGAATAATACTAAAGCGTGTGCATCGGCGGCACAGCGGTTAGGACGCTCACCGACCATGCCCATGGTCAGGGATTCGATCCCCGGCTGACGAACTCCTTTATCTCAAGCCTCCAGCTTGAAGCTGTATGTTCCACTGGGAACGTGAAAGAATAAAGAAAAATATTAAGGAGTATTCAGTTGAGTCTTTTATCAGAACGTTTTAAGAATTCATAACATGAACATGGAATACACAGACACATCACTTGTATATAATGCAGTCATTTTAGATTCAGTCACTTTATTGACTATAGTTTAAGCGTTTAAGTTCTTATATTTATATCATTAAATATGCAAACGTCTACAAGTGATAATAAATAATAAAACAAAGTATTTTTCACACTTTATCACGCAAAAGATCATCTAATATTGTAAAAATAAAATTTTCATTGTATCGAATAATTATCAAAATGTTTTATATAATTTTGATACATTAAAGTCAATGCATAAAGAAAGCGGTAGCTTAAGATGCTTTTATCTAGAAGACTAAGATGCATATCTTATAGAATTGCTTTAACTACTCTTTTTTTTGCCTCATTCCCTTTTCCTTCATAATTTGGTAAATAGAGAAATCAACTTCGGAAAAATCATCTTCAAATGAGCCAACTTAATTTATCTATTAATTTCTACTTATTTCTACCTAATTTATGCATAGATTTTAGATTTCAGTAAGAAACGTTTATAACATAAAAGAAAGCATAGCAAACGAGAAGAAGGTGAATACCAAACAGGTATATATAGACTCAGATAAATGTTTTGAGTAGTTCTGAGTAAATTCAACTGGTTATCCTTTCGTCTATAACTAAAGCGAAGCTCTAGTTTAATCAGTGGACAACTTTATGAATTGTAAAAGAAAATGGCAAAAAATCACTTCTTGTACTAATGGTTTATTTTGTTCGAACCAATCGAGAACCTATTGTTCAAGTAGTATATGGAAGAAAATGTGGATTGATCGGAGACACACTGAGGAGACCGTTGAATAACATCTTGAGAGAGCCCCTTGAGTGAAACCTGGATGGGGAACGATGGACTAGAAGAGATCATGTGAGGAAGAGATGAGAGAAATAATGGGGTCAGCTGAAGAGAAACGAAGAGAACAGGATATGAGCTGCTGAAGTCCTGTGTTCTGCTCGGAACTTATGGGAATAATAATAATACTGCATTTGAAAAATATTTTAGACTTGGTTAAACAATATCATGTATCTTTCATGTTTTCAACTCAGAAATGTTGTATTGCTAACATATTAGTCCGCTGTCCAATTTTATTAGCAGTTTCGTTTACCAGTCCTTATTATTTTAATTCTCAGAGATGCCTTCAGTGTAAGTGACTGGAGATAAGATCGATTTAAAATTAAAATATGGCTTCTGTTCAGTCTATATAACTTACAGAATTTAATCTGAACACGTCACATCACCAATAATCTTTGTTTAATTCCTTCCATTTCAAGTGGAACATAAAACTTTTCTAGGCTTACTACTTACTAGTAAGATACACGAGTGCATTAGCTGATGATCAAACCCGAAGCACCTGTATGGCCAGCAAGCACTCTACAAATGAATCACTGGCGCTCACAAACCACTGGACAGCTGATTCATCGTAGTTTGGAACTCTTCATCAGCGTGTACTCATGCCCCCATCGTGGATCGAACGAAGGACTTTCAGGTTTCGAGATGCGCCTAAGCTGTGTTGTTTTATACTAATTCTCTAAGTATCTAACATAGTCATTTTCAAGCCTACTGATAACCTATAGTCTTGCTTGTTCACTAAAAAGGTGAGAAAAAAATCTACTAAGACTTTCAAAATCACTGATGATATTTCTAATGTTGGTAAACTAGATCTTAGGACAGACCGTGGGAAGCGTTTGGACACAGCAAGGTCTGTACTTTACAGATGATTTATGTCTAATGTTACATAAACCCAAAGATCTGCGGGTGAAAGCGAGTGATGTGACAGGCGAGGCAGCGAAGACAAGAGCTCAGGTGAACATTGTGAAGACAAAGGTGATGAAGATACTCAACTGCCAATACCAACAACAACTACAACAAAAAGCTTCATTGACTATCAACGAGAGAAATCGTTTCAAGACCTGGTTTGCGCGTCACAAAAAGCATTTCTGAAAACCCACTGGAGACTTTCATCAACACCTGGTCACTTCTCTAGCCCGATAGTGAAGATCAGAAGGCTGGCTAGAAAAGATGAGCAACAGAGAACTCTGGGAATGAGCCAAGCGAGAACATATCGTTGGAAAATACGCAGGAAGAAATGGATATGAATCGGATAGACTTTGAGGAGACTGCTGAGAGTCACTTATGCGTCAAGCTGGGACCAGAATAAGAAAAGACGAGTTCAGGTTGGGTATGAGGGTAAGATTTTGTGGAGAGGAGACTTGACTACGTCTCATGGTTTCCAAAAGGTTCATTTCACTGTTTACGAATAAAATGGGTTGGAAGATGGGTTGAACGTATGTTGAGGTTACCAGAGAGTGATATAAAGAGCTATGCCATCGAGCGGAACCCGATTGGAAAGTGACAAGTTGGGTGTGGATCTATGGATGATACCATCTGGAAGAGACTGTAGGAGACTGGGTGAAGTTGAGATGTTCCGATTAAGTCCTATATTCCACTCATAACTCGAAGAAACATTAATAATAAATAACAACAATTCGTTGGTAATACCAACTGCCAATGAAGAAAAGAGCAATTAATTCGTGTTTAGCAAAATATACTCCATAGTCGATACAAGAAAACACATGATGTCTATATTCAGAACATAACATGACAAATTCTTCATCATCATCATAGGTTTGTTCAAATCAACCAAAGGAATTATTGGAATCCAATTCGCATGTTCTTCTAAGCCTATAATAAAAATACTAAAACTGTTTAACACAAGAAAAGCACTAAAATCATGCCTACTGATTAAAACACACATTCACGTTTCCTTTCGAAAATCATCCTTATTTTTTTCCTATGAATATATATATTTAACTGAAATTGATCACTTAATCGGATTCTGATGCCATATATTTTGTCTAGCATGCGATATTTGATTTACTCGTTCTTCTAATTTTTTATCTTGCTGTCAAAGTGTGTGTGTGTGTATGTGTATGTTTGTTATCTTTTTGTAGCATATAGACAGTAGTTCTGCATTCATTCTACTAAATTCGTTCATTTTACTCATATGCATATATATATATATATATATATATATACATTTATATTGGTGTATATGCATCCGAAAAGTAATGAGAATTGGTTTCTTAATTCAAACTACTTATATAATAATAGTGGGGATTAGAGAAAGTCAGAAGAGTTACACCAAAGAATAAATATAAACTTTCATACGTTATTCATCCATATGGCTATAATTTGGCGCAAAATGACAAAAATTACAAGTTACGGAAATACCCCTTTCATATTTCATATATGAATTTATTACTACAAATACAAGGAATACTTAACTGATGCTTGATATTGAGTCACATTTCAGATCATTCTGATTAACATTGATTGTAACGGAAACGGAACAGGTGTTTGGAAAATCCCTCGTGAACGATCCAACTTATTATACTTATTTGGATGTTTCAGCTAACTTTGTAATTATTTCCCCTTTTTCTCCCTAGACTGTATATCGTTCTTCTGACATATGCATATCAAGCGCTGAATTGATCCTTGTTATTTGTATTTGTCCTTGTTTATTCTCTAATTTTAATGCTCCTCTTTGTGGCTGTGTGACGCATTGATGATGTGTTGTTTTACAGTATGAGTTTTTCCGAGGAAAAGCAAGTCATTCTGACCTTCGAGTGTCTGAGGGAACTGTTGGTGTGTGATTTTCGTGGACAGGGTTTTTATCTCACCTTGTTGGGATTGTTCTACTGGATTCTCACGCACTTCTCACAGTTTAATTTTAGTTGCCCGAATTTGTTCAACAGTGCTTGTCTTGTACCTAGAACGTTCTCATTACTGCAGAGTAATGTTGAAATTGTTGAACAGAACCCCATAGACTACTTCTTCTTTATTCTTTTACGTTCACAGTGGAACATAGGGCTTCAAGCTAGAGCTCTAACGTTTCGGTTGCAGTGGTGTTTATTTTTACAGGATGGAGTTGCTGGCCTCATGCCCAACCTTCCCTCTTTACCAGTCATACTGACGGCTTAGCGATGTAAGGGAGTTAATCAGCCCGGGGATCGAATCCCGAGCCGTTAAGGTGTGGCTGGCGAGCATTCTACCGCTATCTCACCGACGCAACAACAATAAAGTAATCGTCTTTTCGCTATCTTTGAAGCTTTTTGTGATTGTTCGTGTCTCAAGGAAGCTTCACCATCCATACACTTGGACGCAGAGATCGGTTTCCTACGTTCACATTTTAATGAGTTGGTTTTGGTCTTAACGCTGGTTTTGTATCAGATGCATCACTAACCCTCTGAAAGCAATTTTACCTCTTAGTATTTCGATGGTGAAATCACTTGTGTCACCGTAAAACAAATAAAATACATTGATGAGTGATAAAAATCACAACATCATTATCCAGGTTTCGTTTTTCCGGTTAATGACTATTCTTTAGCATAAAATAGTAAGATGAATTACTCCACATTGTCTGATGTAGTGCTATCTAATTTGGCTGTGTCATTAACTGGTTTTGACTGACACTTATAGGACAATCGATAGCTATATTGGTGACAATCAGTTGACCGTGTGGAATAAACTGTAGGAAAAGTGAAAAAGAATGCATTCGTATTGGTGACCTTGTTATGTTTTAATGAATGATTCAGTTACCATCAGTTACCGTCAGTAAATCTACAGATTTGTTTGAAAATATTCATGAAATACAGCGGCAGCCTTTCTAAATCACTGGACTATTCAAATAGTCTATGTACTGAAATGCAGTGTATTTATCCCGTTTCATATTGTTTTAATCATGTAATTATCACAATGAGTCGCGATCTGTACTTACACACAATTTCAAATAAGTTTGTACCTGTCAGTAGGAATTTTACGAAGAAAATAGAGGAACAGCGGCGTGGAGTAGTATTGAAAAAATGCTTCACGAAGAGATACTCACTACGGCTTTGTTATCTTCTATTTTTTACTTATGCTATCACTTATACTGGCCACTCACCAAATGCATTGTATAATCCTTGAATTAACTGACCTTTCTCACATTGTATAGATTTGTTATAACAAATCTTTGTATCCATCCATTTTAAAGTAATTTATAATTGAATTCGCTAAGCTTGCCTTACTCAAAATTGTGGGATTGAATTCATCTTAAATCCGTAATCTTATTTACAACCAAAATGGTATCTGCCAAAGACTTTGCTATTATTATACTAATAACAAAAATTTACAGGATTTTCATCATGAACTGATATTAGTTAGAGAACCATTGGAAAACCTGGGAGTACTGGACAGCTGTTTTGGGACTCTTCATCAGTACGCACCCACTGGGATTCGAACAGAAATTTAATTTAATAATTATATGAATCTAAAAAGAATTTATCGGTAAGAATATTCTTTACTCAGACAGTTGCCTAATACATTCTCATCATATTTTGCACACAAGGTTATTTTTCATTCCACTAAACTCGAGAAGGAAAATGGAATAAGTGAGATAAACTGTTTTAGTTCTAATAATCTTAAACACAGTATACATTAATTTGTGCACCTTTTGCTTAATTGTGTAGTCTGTTACCTGTATTCACTCAATGTCTGCGTTACAAAAAGACTGCCAGAGTAGTTTAAAAACGCATAGTATACGACTTTGCATCCAATAATTAATTGTACCTCTTTGTGCTTCTGATGAAAGGCAGAGCTTCAATACTGAACTTTGAAGTTTCAGTAACGTTAGTGGTTTTGTTTATACAGGGTTGGGGTGTTATTCTCACGCCCAGGCTCCCCTCCTCTCACTGGTCTTACTAAGAGCTGCGTGGGGCTAGTTGAACTCTACTGATATGCACGGTCGACGATGGTTCTACCACTGAACCATTAGCGCACTTTATTAAATAATCCAAAGAAAACCTGAAAAGTGTACATTATTTTATCCAAACGTGATTATTACAAACTGAAACTATGAGTATTTTTCTTTGAATTTCATATATAACTGTATGGAAAGAACAGGTTGAATTAACCTGAATCACTCTTCTATGCATAGGTCAAATGTTAATTGATTCGGATTTCATTATTGACTTGTAGGATTCGAATGCGATTGACAAGAGTAAATTGAATTTACCTTTGCTTATGCCTGCTATCAAGAAAATCAGTGAAAATTTAATCCAGTTGACTGCAAAATATGGTTTAGTTTTATATAATTAAGTGTGGGAAATACACGTCGAGAAGTAATTGCAAATTCATTATTAACTATTCTTTGAAATAATTAGGTGATATGAGTAAATTAACACATGGTTCTGCATTAATTATTTTACAAGCGGTGACCCTCAGGGATTCAACTTATTTTTTGAAGATTGTCACAGATTGACTTCAGTCGGAGAACTACTGAAAACCACGATGTACAAAACAGCTGTTTCTTTCCTAATCGGGACTCTTCAGTAGCATACACCCATAACCCCTTGGATTCCAACCCAGGGCCTTCAGGTTGCAAAGCTAGCATGTTTACCGTTCAGTAGTGGAAAATAACACATGTAATTGATCTGGTCCTTACTAGTGACTGATTTTAGGATCAAGTTGCCTTATACTGAGTATGTGGACAAAACCGTTCTGATGACATTGGCTGGCAGTAAATTGTGAATTGGTAGAAGTTAGAATCGATAGATCGTTGGCTGGATGGTCAGCGACCTCACCTTGTAATCTGAAATTCCTAATTTCGGTCCCCTGTGGAGTCTTTGAAGCGTATCACATGAAGAGTCCCGAATTAGAACAAAGCAGCAATCCAGTACTCCCTAGTTTTCAATGGTTCTCTGACTGGAGTCAGTCAGTGATTAATTTCTAATTATTTTAACTAAATTAACTTATTTAGAAGTTTTATTTTAGTTCTCCATAAAGTACAAAAGATTCAAATGACCAAAGTTTTCTTATTGAGCATATTGACTAAATAGTAACATTTGATCAGGTTGATTTCTTGAATAGATGATCAGTATATCTGCATATTTATAAAGGTTTAATGCACATATTTTCTTTAAACCATTGTTGTAGATGAAACTACAGCATAAGTATCTAAAATACTTTTTTATCAATGCCATTCTTAATAAAACCTGAAGGTATAAGTATAAAACTTGGGCACTGTGGTAGAGTATAACTCCATTGTAGATAAGATTTTATGTTATTGATAAATCACACAGTGTTGTGCAGTTATATGAACTGATATGTTATATGAACTGAACCTGAAGGTCCTAGGCTTGATCTCTGATAGGGTGACTGTGTAGCAGCAGAAGGTAAAACACGGAAGCCAACATATATGTTTTCAAGTGATCAACCAGCTATTTGTGTCTACACAGTTTATATTCTTTAACCAATCAATGAGCGTGTGATTTTAGTTTGTATTAAATGACATGAAATAGAATTTTCAAGTTGATAGCATTCTATCGCTAATGCATTATTCAGCTGTGGGAATTATACTCAGATTTTAACACCAACAAATACAATGCTTCTTTTTTTTCCTTCACGTTTCCAGTGGAACATAGGGCTTCAAGCTAGAGACTTGAAGTTTCTGTAGCAGTGCTTATTTTTTACAGGATTGGGTTGCTAGCCTCATGCCTAACCTTTCCTTTTCACCACCTTTACTTCTGGCTAAGTGAGGTAAAGGAGTTCGCCGGCCGGGGATCGAACCCCAGTCCATGTGCATGGTCGGTGAGCGTCCTAACCGCTATGCCACTGACGCACACAATGCTTCTTACTGAGAGAATAATATTTCGTTGAAGCACATTATAGGTATCACACCACCACAATAGATGCGTACTTTGAAGAGTCCCAAACTAGGATAGAAAAACAGATGTTTAGAGCTTCGTGGTTTTCCATTAGTTCTCTAATTGATAACACACTCAATAACAGTCAAATCCCTGCAGATCACCACTTGAAAATATAATAAAAGTGATGAAGCTGCCAACTTTTCAGTAAAACAGCACTTCAGCCTCCTCCTTTTATCATATTTTCATAAGATATTATTCATTATGAACATGCTGTCCAAAGCAAGATGGAAAATAAAATACTTAAAACCCTTAATATTATTTCTTTTCCAAAATAAATGAGAATGGCATAATAGTACTACTGTGGCAAATGATACTTTCACTTTCTCTTGTAACACTGCTACTAACTATCCTATCACTTGTACACCGTTTCCTTTTTCTACTGCCTTAAGAAAAGAAAGATATTTCGTCTTTAGCAAGTATCATAATGCATTATTTGGTAGAAATGTTTCCACATTAAAAATTTTTATTTTTAACTAAAGTGTAAACCAAATTCTCTTTTTGTTTGCATCAATCAAGTATAATAATAATAGTAATGATGGAAACCAACAGTTTTTTTCTGTTGAACTGAGAAAACAAAAAAGGAAGTACATATATGTGCACACATTCATACATACAGGATACGAGAGGGAGTGGGGCATAGTATGGATAGGTGAGTAAGTTGAAATTTTTTTAAAACTAAATATGACAGTAGTATCAACAGTCTTTTCATAACAAAAAACTGGAGTAAAAAAATGAAAGAAATTTTTCAACTAACAACACCCTCTAGGTGTTTATGAATACTACTAAATGACACGTCAATGCAACAACTCTATATAAACAAAACGCAATGAATAGTTTAATGTATGAGTAAGTACACTTTGAAACTACTTAAAATTAACAGGATATATCAGTAGTATGTGATTGGAAAAATTACTGTCAGCTAGATGTCACACTTATCTCATACCAATAATTAAGTAAAAATGTATTAAAATGAAACAACATCTCTATAAGACTTAAGGTATTTTTTGGTTTAAAAATACGTTTTACACCGTGACGTTATTGAATTTGAGTCTTGATTCATGTAGTTTAGACAGAACGACTAGGTATTAGTCACTAGGTATTAAATGAAATCAACATTGAGTGAATTTTATCAGTTGGGTTTCTACTGTAGTAACCAACTTAGTAGATGGGCTTTGGACTGATGTTAGACGGTTAGATCTTTTGAGTTCATTCATTTACATGAGCGTAATTCGCTGAACAGTAAAAGCAGAGATGTTAATGCTTCTATCGACTTTTTGAAAATGTTTAGTATACAAGCCTTCAGTTATTTGTGACGATGATATAAATGAGCATAAAAATAAGCATACTAATGAATCACAAAATATTAAACACTCATTCTCAAAATACACGTAAATACATATTACCAGAGTTGAGTTGTGTGCATAAGCAATTCTGAGACTTCTTCAAGAACTATTCCCACTCTGCTTTAGTTAATTTAATCACGAAAACAGGAGGATAAAGTTTTATGCAATTGTATAATTCATTTATAACTAATACTAGCTTTGTCACAGAGGTTCCACTACTCATCAAGTGATTATCTCTCATTTGAACAATAAAACTAAGAATTTTGGAGAAATAATTTATAGGGATTCGATTAGGTCCCAGTTTGACCATAGACTGATAAAACTTAAGGAACCATTGGGAGACCAAGGGATAATGCACAGGTGCTTCTTCTTAGTTTGATATATACGCCCACCGAAGTCTTAACCTAGAACTTTCTGATTACAAGACAAGCTCTTCGGTCACCCAACCTCTAGGACCCATCAGTACCAGCTTCCACCATTTCATCATTTTAATGCCATCTTGAGCCACTGAATCGGGTCATAGCAGCTGAATGGTCTACGAGCTTGCCTTGTCACCAGTAGATCATAGATCCGCATTCACGACAAAGCAGCTATCCACCACTGCCTAGTTTTCCAATAGTTCTCAAAACGATATCAATCCATCATCAAATTTGAAACTGACAGTATCAGCAATTGAAATTTCTCTTTCTTCCAAGGCATTTTACAAATGCTCATTAGTTAGCCTCATTTATTATTATATGTGAAAGTTCTAGCTGAGTTATTACGCTTATCTTTTTACTGCTAAAGTTCCTTTTAGACACCCTAATAACTAAATAAATTCTCTTCTCATCTCACTTAGCTACAAGTGATTATTTATTTATGCATCTGTTGTTCAACAAACCATAAAAAAGACTATCTACTTATTATCTATGTTGAAATTGAAAAAGAAAAAAGGTGAACAGGAACAAAACCATAATGAACAGCATAATGTACATATATTTCACACATCCGCGCGTTTTTCTCCATTCACATACTCACTCACTCACTCACTCACACACACATACACTCACAGATAGATATACGTATAAACTTGTATTTGTCAACCCATACTACTACTACTACTACTAAAATAATGTTACATACAAGTTTATTTTACAGTCAGAGTTACATTGTTATCGGATACATCGACAGGAGTTAAAAATGAATTCGATACATAATCTACTTAAAACAATCTACTTTATTTATGGTTGTTAAGGTTGTTAAAAACGAAATATTGAATAAATTATGCTGTTAAGTGAAAATATATACCCCCATATAAAAAGTATTATTAGGTGTACTGGGAAATTAAATTTTTCAAATATATATATATATATATTATGGCCTCAGAAAGCTGTCCATTCCCTACTTTCTCGCCTTCCCCCACCCCGCCACACGAATATCAGTCAGGGAGTGTTTGTTTAGCTGTTTTTCTAATGTAGTTGGCTTAGACAAAAACAAAAGAAGAAGACGAAGGTGAGCAAGCGCAATTCTTTCAACAGCATTTGTAATTGTGTTCAACATCGCTAAATTTTTTTCTCCTTCTATTTACTAGCTGAAATACACAAACACCCACACTCGCACACACACACGCACACAACTTCACTCTCTTATCATATACAAACATGAGTACAAAAATAAACCCGCATGATAATTCATACTTATCTAAATTTATCGTTTCATCAGGGATTGGTTTTATGTCCCCTGAAACAGTATATATATATATATATATATATATTATATCTCAACTCACTGAAAACTGTTGTTATATTCTCAGCTGATGTAACAAGCTGTATAAAGTGTAACCAGATGAGTACGTCTTGATATTGTTATTATTTTTTTGATAAATTGTTAGAAATGCGAATTGAAAGTTTTAGGATATATATGCATATATTTCCTAAATCATTGTTCTTCACACTGGTTTACAATAGCGTTGATGTATTATTTTAAGACAATGATAAATTTTAAAAGTTCGAAGACATTACTATGAAACTTCAAGTAAACATACATAAAACAGAGGTGATGAAGATTCCTGGCCAACACCAACAGCAGCAACAACAACAGACAACAATCGGCCAGCATAAATGGGGGGAACCTGAAAGAAACAACCTCCTTTACCTACCGACCGACCTGGGAAGCATCGTTTCAACTACAGGCGGAACTGACGCCAATATCAAAGCCAGAATCGGAAAAGCAAGACAAGCTTTCATTACTCTCAAGTCTGTGTGGAGGTCAATAGCACTCAGCATCAAAAATAAGATCCGGATTTTCAATTCCAATGTAAAATCAGTGCTACTATACGGATCAGAGACTTGGCGAGTCATATAGAGCATCTCCAACAAACTTCGGACCTTCATTAACAGTTGCCTTCGTTCAGTACTGAAGATCAGATGGCCAGAAAAGATCAGAGACAAGGATCTCTGGAAGCGAACCAACCCAGCAGGAACCGATTGTGAAACAAATAGGCAGGAAGAAATGGAGATGGATTGGCCATACTGAAGAAACCATCAAGTGACGTCACTAGACAAGCCATCGCTCTAGCGGAACCCGAAAGGGAGGCAGCGAGTCGGTCGTCGGTGCAAGGGTGACTTGGAGGAGGTCATGTGAAGAGGAGATGAAAACATGTGGGCAGATGTGTAGCTAGGTGAAAACTCTAGCAGGGAACCGAACGCAATGGAGACGCGCGGCTTAAGCCCTATGTCCCTCCAGGAAATAAAGGATATAATAACAATAACTATGATGCACAGTTGTCTTTAAGATTTAGGCAAGTTAATATAATACTTGATGAAGATAACCAACCAACAGCAGCAAGAACACCAACAGCAACCAGCATCTATCATCATCAATAGTAAAATTTAACAAAGGTTACCTTCTTCACTTATCTAGGCAGCCAACTGCAGGCATTTGGAATGAATGAATATGTGAAAGCTAGCCAACCAGAATCTGAAAGGCAATATACACTTTCATCAACCTGAAACTAGCTTGGAAATCTTCTGCTGTCACTCAGTCACCATAAAGAACAAGATTCGGATTTTCAACACAAATTTCAAGTTAGTCAGTTCTTCTATACGGGTCAGAAACTAGGCCAGCCTATCATGAGACGAATTCCCAACAGGCTGCCGCAGACTTTCTTCAACAGCTACCTTTACTGGCTTCATACTGAAGATCAAATGGCCACCTATCACAAGGAATTAGTAACAAGAAACTGTGGGAACAAACTAACGAAGAACCGATCGCTCAACAAATGTGTTGGAGAAATTGGAGATGGATCGGGTATACATTAAGGAGACCGTCGAATGACATTCCATGCCGGGCACACAAGTAGAATCCAAATCAGAAGCGACGTGTGGGTTGTCAGTGCGAGGGGGACATGGAGGGGATCGTGTGGCGAGGAAGAGTTGAGAGATATCGGATAATCGTGAACCCAGCTGAAGAGTACGGCAGAAAACAGAAGAAATTGGAGATATGTTGTTGAAGCCCTATGTTCCACTTGGAACCCAAGGGAATAATAATATAATGCCTTAAAGAAATGAAAAACAGGGCTATTAGCCTCAGAAATATCGAAGAGTATATCAACATTTGCAGTACTTTTTAAAGTCACATGTCTAAAATAACTGGCTTTTTATATACACAAAACTACATGAAGCATAACTGTTTTTGGTTTGTCATAATTAAATACGGTGTCTGCACTTAGAAATCCTTAGAAAATTCTAGCCGAAGTATATTTCAGGTTTTACAGAGTGAAAATTTAAAACAAACGTAGAAAGCCATATTATATTCATGTAGTGAAAGTTATCTATTGACTGGCTCACTAAAATTTTTGCTGTATGACGTTAACTGTTATTCTTCACATTGATGGAGTGAAAAGCTCTTACATAATGGTATGATCTATATGGCGTTTAGGTCAGAAAATAAGGAAGTGTTCTCAAGTATTTGGTCAAACAAACTTCAGAATAAGTGAAGTAAAATTCGAATTGTAAATGCAAAAACAGTGTTACTAACAAAGCTGTGTTGATCTGGACTTTAAAAAGGCTGTACATTCCTCCAAACTACTTTTATTGATTTTTCAAACTAGGCTATTCTTGTGAATTGGTGTTTCATAAGCTGCAAAGTGAGAAATGAAATGCCATAGTTCACTGTGAAAATAAATTTGGTTTAAACATTTGTTTTTCATTTCGAAAAAAAATCAGTTCCTGTTATGATACTTTTAACTTTCGAGTGAATGTTTCTTGAGTTATCTGTTAATCCTTCTCCGGCTTTATGAAGTGATATGAAATTAAAGCTTACTCTTGCTTGGTTCAAGCAGTAAATAATGCTACTGATCGGAAGTGATTATAACCAGCCAAAGGAGGGGCGTTGGCGGGAAACCACCTTAAACAGGCAGAAACTATCTGAAACAGGCATATATAGGCTTAAACCGCTTTTGAATAAATTAAACAGTTATTCCGAGCAAAAATATTTATTACAGTAGGACTAGACAACATAGAAGCCTCATTTTAGGTAACTAATGTAATTGTTTAATTTTTAGCTTTGATATTCCGAGGTACTCTGTATTTTTGTACACAATGTATTTTGTTATGCATAAAAGTTATGGCAAAAAAAGTATGCTGCACTGTCGTTTCCACCGACTTGAAAAGTTACAACGGAAGAAGTCAGGTTTTTTTGGTTGCGAATAACGTGCTTGGAGGAGTGATATAAAGATGTTTTATCCATATTTTTGTGCGTCTAGAATGTCTACTGTAACGTTTGCTATACTTTATGTGTGAACAACCCGTGACTGCTTTTATCCTCACCCACTTTTGTATAATCCAGTCGAATCGTCCTTATGAGTGGGCTAATCTATCTTAATTTTTGTGGATTCTGAGGGTCATAAGTATCGAGTCCCTTGACATAGATAAAAGGAAACACTTGATAAATAAGAATTGCGTTTATGCACTAGGTATTCTTCCAATTAGTAAGTTAGTTACTGAAGTAATGGATACATCAGAAAGTGACAAAAGATAATGTCAACCTGTAGTTACAGATGAACTTATCAAATCCATTTAAATATGGAACATCTGATGGAAGATCACTATGTTAGCGCTTCCCAGTAGAAAGCAGTCTGCTAATCATATTCACCTTCCTTTGATACCTGACAGGCTGACATGACTTTGCTATTCAAAGTATAACGGCTGACAGTGACACCGAACGAGTTGTACCTTCTAATTTTGACTTTAGCTTGCTAATTTCCATTTCACAATACGTGGATGGCTTACTAAATGACCAAATTACCATGGCTAATGTTCTTTACTGCGTAATAGCTCGCTACTGCAGTTTATCTCCAGGTGTACTGTTGTCAATTTACAGAAGTAGTAGAGTAAAGTATCTTCTTCTTCTTCTTTCTTTAAGTTTCGAGTAGAACAGGGACCTTCAATCATTACCTATGGGTTTTAGTAACATGGTGTTTTTTGCAGGATAAGGTTGTTAGCCTCACGCTTAACCTTCCTTTTCACCGAGCTTACTAACTATGAATTAGTAAACTGGTCAAGAATCGAACCCAGGGTCACATGTGTGGTTAGTGATCTCTCTCTACCGCTCAGCCATCAACCGACACAACAAAGTAAAGTAGTCAGACATAATGAATACTATTTGAACGAATCAACAATTTACTTGATTTGTCGATTCCTCAACATATATATATGCATGTATTTACATACGAATATCAACAGCATAATTGAATGTATATGTAGAATAAATATCATATAAGATAGATTCGTAATGAAGATTTCCATTGTGTTGCAAGATATTTCTGGTCTGTGTTTCTTTTTCTTATTTTTTTATTATTGTCATTGCCATTTCTGTTTTTTTTTCTTTCATTTTCAGCTTTATGTTTATGTCCATCAGATTAAAATATACATAAAAGGCAAGAACAAGGAAATGAAAAAAGAAGGATACAATACAGTTTCCTTTCTTCATTCTAGTTCATTTCATCTCTCTTTGATTTTTCTGTTTGTTTGCCCTGTCAGATGATTGAGTGAGGGAGTGAGTGAATGATTTAATAAATAACTGATTGATTGTTTATTTATTTGTTTATTTATTATTATCATTTTCTGTGTGTTTGACTAGAATATGTTAAACAGATTACAATAAGGAAAGTTGACATGAAGATTATTAAACATTATAAATGTCAGTCATTACAGCCTTTGTCATTTATCATGTACATATCCATCCATCTGTAGAGGTATATTTATGCATAAATCTGCGTAGTCATTTATCTGGTTACGATAATGCCTTTTCGCTTGGTCTATTTATTCTATTTCTTTGATCCCTTTGATATCCGAGTGGAATGTAAGGTTTCAGGTGTGAAGCCTTGAAATTTCAGTATCCATGGTGTTGTTTTCACGAGGTGTAATTGTTAGCCTCTTATCGAAACCTACCTATTTTTGGAGGCTACTATCGATCAGTAAACTGAACCAGGTATGGAATAATGTTGGTCCATGATCGAGTCCTGGATCATTCTACCGGTGAAACACTGACTCTCTTCATCCCTCATTACCGAAAGTAAAAGTGATTGGAGTGTATCATCCTACTATATGCAAACAATTCTGATCTTTTAATTTAATCGTTCGGCTAACTAAAACAAACGTATTACACATTTTGTCTTTAGTATGAGACTTCTATCCAAACTGACCCTAAACATGCAGGGTCACAGAGTCAATTTTACTTGAAATCAAGGTTTGCGTTTTTCACTGGAAGGTAGTCAGGAAGGTGCGTTAACTTTTACGCCTCTTATTACAGCCTCTCCAGCTGAAAGACAAATGAATGACAGTGATTGAACCAACCTTACTGTTTACCCTAGGTCTTGAGCACTTTAAATGTCATGAACCAGTACCCATAATATTTAGTGTCACATGCTGTAAGTTCTGTAACTTTATTTAATGAAAGCATTGGCAGCATCAGTTACATGACAACTATTTGTCCACTATTAGCGTGAAAACATCCTGCATATGAATTTTAAATGAGCCTTGAAAGTTTGATGTAATAATTTATGAGACCCAACAATTTCATTCAGTTGAACTTAGTTATAAACACAATAACGTGAATAATCGTATAGTAACATAATTTTTGTGAAAAAATAAGGTGTAAAACATGATGATAGACTGCTTAGTTTTTATTTGAAAAGGTTTTGGTGGCAAAAATAAGTTTATAGGAAAACTTAAGAACGTTTACATGTCACAAAAAGCAGTTGTCACAGGCTCCTGAAGACTTTCATCACCAATTGCATCTGATGGTCAAAAAGGATTAGCAACAAGGAACTCTGCGGACGATCCAGTCAAGAATCTTTTGCCCGAAATATATGCTAAAGGAAATGGAAATGGATCGTTTACACTCTGAAGAGATCGTCCAGTACGTCATAATTCAGGCCTTTTAGTGGTACCCGAATGCGAAACAGTGAGCTAGGCGTCCGAGGGTGGTTTAAGAACGTGTGAGCAGGAGATAAGAGTTAAAGAGAACCACAAAAAACAGGATGAAGTGGAGATGTTCTGTTAAAGACATATATTCTACTCAAAACCGAATAGAATAATAATAAATTACGTTTGGTACATAACATAATTCCTTTCTTTTATACAATCGACAACACAGTATGTTTTACTTTGTCAATAAGTTACTTATTGTTTTCGATGAAATATGTATTGGTTCTTTGTTGATTTAAAGTCATTAAAACAATGCCAATAATGTCTAACATCACTGTGAGAACAACACGATCACCTTGTAGTATCTGTGCAGAGATATGCAGTTGTGTGTGAGAGACACACCTCAGTGACATGCGTTGAGAATAGTACCAGAATTTCTGAGGTAGATCTAGCTTTATTGTTTTATAGTAGGTAAAATCAGTGCTGACCATATGCAAAAATGTTGTCGGATAAGACTTCAGCTTAAATGCAAAAGCACACTGAGACATGTTTCGAAGTATAGGCATTCTAGTAGTTAACACATTAATCATTGCAATTGCTTTTTGGTCAGTTGAATTCTGACATGGGATATACCAAAATAAAATATTTTATTTTCTTTTTGTTCAGAGCCAAGTAATTAAGGGGAGGATTTTCAAGTTCTACGGTAAATTAGGGAGATTTTCAAAGCATACCTTTAACTGTAGTCCTGAATTTTTTCACATAAAATGTTTAAATATTTACTAAATAATGCATACATTGAAAGTGTAAACAACAAGCGATGTTTTAACGAACAAATTTCGACGAAGATAATTCTCTAAAGTGACATACTTGTGTTGTGAAACCGTAGATGAATGAGCTAAAATTGTGTCAGTGAAATGCATACATGTGACTATCTCTAACAGGCTAAACAGGAACTCTAACTGAGTTATTCGAAGAGCCCTTAGGGAATATATATCTTCAGTTTTATAGATATAGTGTACATGCATAAGTTAATCCACATCGCAGATATCCGTAGTTAATGTAGATCTGCATTACAAACTTAAAACAAAATAAGACACAACGTCTGAGCCTTTTTTGTCCACTGTATGCATTATGGCTGTCACGTTTATTATCCTAACTTAAAACTGGCATATTATACCTGTTAACCGATCTATTGGATGCGTCACAAACAAGCTATTCATACGAAGAGTAAACAGCTTTCAAGTTCTTAATAATGATCTAAGGGTTGGTGATATTGCTTAACTAACGAAATAATCTGAATTCATCTAGGTCTGTAAAATGGTGCATAATGTTAAATAAAAAACTCTTATTTGCCCATTCAGAAAAATCGGTAGCTAATTTCATCTTGTACGTTAGCTAAACGTATAACCACTGATTTCAAGTGGAGATCCTACTAATTTTTTTATTTCTGATGGCTGCTTCCCAGGAATTAGTTTGGTTTCAAATTAGATCAAGGACTGGCATCACTGAGAAAACCACTGAAACCCATGGAGTACTGGATAGCTGCCTCTTCTACCTTTTTTGAGACTCTTCGGCAGAACGCTGTCAGTATTTCACCGAAGATCGAGCCTAAGCCCTCCAGTTTCCGAGACGAGTATGTTGACCATTCAGTCTCCGTGGGAGGATCCTTTGCACGATCTACAGTGCCACCGTCAGTCAACTTCATCGGAGAGTATTCGCCCTCATACCCAAACTGGTAAACCACACTGGTCATAAATTCTCACCAGAATTTCAGTCAATTACATCCTGTAGTCAGTCACTATAGAGGGTTAGATTAGTTTTCAAGTTTCATTTTTCAGAAACTCATTGGGTTTCAAGTTATACGTCGAAATGACACCAATACCTTCATCAAAACGTTCCTATTTGACCTTAGTGGGTATAACATCAATCTACTTTGATGTAAGTGATTTATTTGCATTATGCATACGTCAACCATATATGCACGATTCTTCTCTTTTCGTTGCTTTACTGCACTCATACGTGTTAGCCTATAAAATTTCACTATCAATCATTTCTATTGAATAAAATGTATTCCGATTAATCACCACAGCAGATAGATGAATTACCTCTCCTAGTCTGTAATGTGTCCTTTTTTCCCTACCTTGTACTCATTGACAAGATAGCTATAAAATATAATGAATTCACCATGTTCTGTAGACAAATTTGATCCCACTTTATTGAAATAAATGACCGGAACCAATCGCATAGAGTTATGGAAATTTACCCAAAGAAAATGACTCTTTGAAATCTAGGCAGACAACCGCTAGTTTGATACATGTGACAAAAGGTTTTTTGGCCAAACTTATTTATCTTATTCTATATTTGCATTATATATATATATATATATAAATTTCTACGATTTTCCGTATTAAGACAACTGTAGTCAAATTTGAAAGACTGCCGAAAAAATATATATGTATGTTACTTGAAGTCTAGACGACAGAAAATATTTGGCTTAAAAAATCGAAAATCAGTGGGGAATTACAAATTGAAGTTTTCACTTCTATTTAACTATATTCAATTTCACAGCCCAAAGTATTGTTAAATTTTACTCTCAGAGCATAAAGCAAAGTATCTTCGTTCATTTTCAACCAACATACATCAGATGAAAGAAATATTCAAGGTATAGTTTCGATTATAAAACTTTGAATTACATCTATCAGGTTTCGTCACAGTCTTGGAGTAAAGCCGAAGTGTTCATCTTGACTCTGGTCTCACTGGATGAATAATAGGGTAAATGGAAATCTTCTTACCAAATGAACGCACATGATGCTAGTCTACAAAAACTGGTCCGATTATCTTTAGGCAGCTTTCAAGGGCATTCAGTTCATTCACAAACAGCTCAGAAATGTGACGTATGTCAGGTAATACGTGAATACAGAAACAAATATTCTCTGTTTGGACATTTTTGATGACCTTTCAGAGTGTTAGAACTTATCTGGCACTATCTGCTCTTGAGTAACAACTTATCCTTCTACTAACATCAGATTGTAAATAACTAACTGATCACTTTTCTTGGTTGTAGATTTCCTTGGAAATGTGTTTCATTGAAATCTTCACATCTAGATTTCTTCATTTTGATAGTCTGAACACTAAGGAATAATCACTGTGTGTAAACCAATAAGAAAGCATCTAGTCTATGTGTTACAGTTATCATGACCAGTTATGAGTTGGGAAGGAATTTCTTTTGAGTCATCTAATCGTATTCACACTGTTAGTCACACGGTACTAAAAACAGAAACGACTTATTACCAATGAAGGTCATACTATGTGATCTGTATCATACCATAAGTAGTAAGCAAGAAAGCAAGCATATATGCATGAGACTACACACAACTGACTGACTGAGGTGAGAACCTGTATACCACCCATTTCACAGTTTGTTTTTCAAAGGAAACTGCGATAGAAATTTCAACTAATCATTGCGCCAAACTAGCTAGCCAAAATTAGGATGGTTTAAATTTATTCAGCTGTATAGGCTGAGTAATACCTGGTACACTGCTGATGAGCTTGACCGTAAATGGCTCTCCGGTGTTTAGATCGACTCTCTCTGGCTTTTAGGTACTGTTGATTCATAAACATGGTATACGACTACTCATCACAGCCAATAAATAATATATGCAAACCTCTCTGTGAAATTGTTGCTCATCTGATATAGATTGGTTGAATTCAGCTCACAGTGCCTACTTGCTGCCTTTCTTATTCACAGTTTTCAAATGTCGGGGGTTGCTCATCTTTCAGAGTCTGTGACATGAGTACCACCTGGTAATGAAAGAGTTTTGAACATAGCCAGAATGGTGCCTCCCTACCAGTGTTAGCCTTCTTTCTCAGGACTTTCAACAAAGATAAGAGAACTCTTTTAAGGCTTCATGCCAGTCTCTGGTTTCAAATGAGTTGCGGCGCAATGATCAATAGATCAGTCACAGGCTGATCTTTGTTGGCAAAGTTGACGGTATCAGGCCTACATCTTTTTCACTACAGATCACCGCTGCCTTGTGATGCTATAAGTATTCAGAAGTATTAAACAAAGGGGATCTGCAAACAATTCTAAGCACCTTTCTTCTAAAACGATATTAAAAATCATCAAGGACCATTTGACCCATGACCTGCCCGTTGTACTCCCAGCATCAAATTTCTCAAATTAAATCAACATCTGGTTAGATAAAATCGCAGAGAAATTTTCAGTTAAACATTTTACATTATTTTTGCTTACATGACTTCTAGAATGATTTCACGCACTAATTGATTTACAGTGAGCTTTGCACAGTGGTGATAGCATAGCAAGTGAAGTTAATCTGAGGGGAGAAGGCGGATATTCCTGGTTGAAAACTACTGCCAATTTCCTGCAGTGATGGTGTGAAATATCATTGTCAGATGCGATTTCCATGCGTTGGCAGTTCAGCGGTGGAATGCTCGTCAACCATGCATGTATTCTGGGATTTGATCCTCAGCCTACGCGATCTTTAACCTCGCTTAGCTGACAGTGAGCCCGGTAAAGAGGGAAAGTTAGTAGTGAGATTAACAGCCTCACCTCGTTTTAATAAATATTTACTGCTATTGAGATTTTTCACCCCACGCTTCAAGTCATATGCTCCACTAGGAACGCGAAGGAATAAAAAGCAGATGATCCCTACATTTCCCTTAGCAATTCAGGATAATATCAGTAGAACTAAATGTTTCTTATATAATAATTCAGGTATGCTTCGAACTCCTACAATTCACATAAATATGGGTGCATAGTGTTGAAATAATGTACTAGACATTTCTCCACTAGGTGTAAATGCATCAGAGGTTGTAAAAGCATAAAAACTAGATAATTAAGGCCAAAAAACTACATATATTAAACAAAATGGCTAGTAGAAATGAAATGAAATGAAAACTTTCAGGTCTTTTTGACAAATTGAATGCATTCAAACATCAATTTCTACAAAACTAAAAGAAATGAAGAAACAGTCTATCAATCGATTAAAATGACTGAAATAATTAATACATAGTTTATAAATCAAAAGTTTCATTTTGTAGAAAGAAAGACGTATAAACTACATTATATTAGCTTGTGAAATTTCAATAAATAACTAATTGACTCTTTCTGTCTGATTTTAGTTAGACTTTTTGCTCCTTCGTGGTGATCAATCATTAAGCTGACTTTCGAGTAAGAAATTCTTGCTTCGTACAACTTTTTCACACTAGTCGAATACTTCAGTCAGTAAAAATTGAGTGCGCACAGGCACACAAACACAAAGTAAATTCAAATTTACAGGAATCTAGACTACTGCAGAGAAATTTTGACAGAAGAAATTTTTAAATGTTCTGTTCATAAAAAGCATGATATTTTAGTGAAGACAGTTAGCTGAAGTTTTGAAGTATCTTTATTAATTCTGTGGTACAGGTAACCAAGGTAACATCTCTTTAAATTCTTTTATCGTTTTTTATTTTATTCCTTTGCGTTCCCAGTGGCACAAAAAGACTACAAGCTAGAGCTGTGAAGCTTCAGTAGCAGTGGTTTTATTTTCGCAAGATGGGATTGCTAGTCTCACAACCAGCCGTCCTTCTTTGCCGGGCTTTTTACCAACCAAGCGAGGTTTACGAGTGCGTTAGCCGGGGATCGAACTAAGGACCACTTGCTTGGTTGGCCAGAGTTTTACCAGTGAACCACCGACGGAGCTCTCTACCTTCATTGAAATCTAATCTTATGCACATAGTTTTATTGTGAAAAAACAGAAATAAGGTCTTTTACGCATTGTATTTGTGAATTTAGAATATTGTAATACTATGATGAAAGTTATAGTCCTTATTGCTCTCTCTCCCTCTGTCGTGCATGGGGAAAACGGAAATACTCCATTAATAATCTAATCTTTCTGATTTGGTTATCATTCAGGTTTTGATCATAAAAAACTGTCTTTGTATTTTTCCAATCAATTAATTCTACTTCTACTTATCTCATCAAAGATACTGCTTTCATTTTACAGTCCTGCTTGGAACTGACTTATTGATAAACATAGTTTGGGCGATGATGAGTAGCACTGGAATCCAGAATGCATATTTCATTCTATTTGAGACTAGCCAGCAAGATGTGCCTGCATTTCCTAGTGTGTGATGCTCTTCCCACTGAGACTCGAACACAGTACCCAATGTTGCAAACGCCAAATTTTTATACACCAGACCACTTGGGTCTGGTTGTTATGGTTTTCGATAATTTTAAGCTATTTGAATACATTATTTTTTCGCTAATAACAACAATTTACCGCGAAGTTAAACGTTAGGCGCTAAAAAGCAGCAATGCACAAGTGAACTTTATGCACCGCTGACATGAAAAAGGCGAATTTTATGAATAAAGTACATATGAAAAATAATGAATTAGAAAGCATGAAACCGTTACACAGGTTATCTTTGTCTGACATGTGACTAAAATACCTCGTAGTTTTGCATTGGAGTGTCAACAGAGTAATTATACCACATTCTATACATGTATTCATCTAGGTCTTCTAACCTTGACCCTAATTCCAATCTTTCCTTAACCCAAACCTTGAGCGAAAATATCTCCAGACTGATATACCACTGACTGATTAACATGAGTAGTTTTAGACCACTCATATTAACCAGTGGTGATTGCTGGTTAGTGATGAAATTTCATCACTAGAGATGTGCTGATGGCAAAATGCTAGTCAGCTTGCACATTGTGAATTTATCTCTCAACTAACCTCAATCTAGGTCGAACCAACCCTAAAATCTCCCTAACTATTTTAACCTAGCCCCAGCCTATCCATAGTCCAAAACTTAACTTATTCACTAAGCATATTCCACTCATGTTTATAGTGTCATTTACCTGGTTTCACTAACTGCTGACTGGGCGCTACAACGTCAATGGTGCGGTCCTACTCTTTTGGTGCTTAAATTTTAAATTGGCCCGATTGATTACATCACTTATATGTGTACATAATAAGTATTAAATTGAATATTTGCTACTGATTTCATAAGCTATTCAATGACTCTCTCTTTCGTTGTGTAATTACCTAAAGATATAATTCTTACACCACAAACTTATCTCGGAGGCATCATCTGTAATGAACAACACAGTGTAATGATGAATGTATCCTCTGAGAAGTATGGCAACTAAGTGACAAACTGAATCAATTTTATGTGTTTCTTTTCAAAAATGCAATCCTTTGTAAAAAAAAACGCCAATAGGAGTTTCGTTTAACTTCATACATCAGGGTAAAAGGTAGAATGCCAACTATGTCACAATTCGTAGAATTCTTAAGACCGCCAGTAGGGTGAGTGGTGTCTCAGTGGACCACATAGTTAAGTTAACGTCGTTGTGGATAGCCACTTGACTTCGTACAATAAATTTGCTAAAGGGATTTTGTTTGACTTGGAGCATCCACTTTAACCTCAGCTTTCATCTTGCATCTCCTCAGATAGAACAAGAAGTAACTTCAGAAAACTGTAAGCTCGCACGTCTATGTATAAGAATTCTATGATACCATACTTGTCACGTATTTTATGTGATGAAAATAGTGTCAGGCAACAATTAACTAACTAACCTTTTTTATCCAATAAATCGACAATTTACTCCATCCATCCTTATATACCTTCAAGTTTTACTTTTATTATTTCTATTATATTTATGGTCCTGTTACTTCTTTGTTTTACTCTCATGACTGCAAACACCAACGTATCTCCATGACTGATGTAATCTTTGTTTTTCCCTTCACCATATCATATAAAGAGAACATTATATTCAATAATTTTTAAACAAGCTAAGATTTCTATACCACATTGCCAATACTGTGTGTACCAAGCCCATGGCAATTTTCACTTGTATTATTATTATTATTATTACCCTAGCTGTTATCATTATTATTGTTATTTCCATTTTATATGCTGCATGTTTCTGACATTACCTTCATTGTAAATGTGAAAAATTTTCTGTGTGATTTATTTTATTTATAATTTGAGGAAATTAGATGCAATATTGTGATGAATGCTGAAAATTCCATTCTGTATCACAAGTGCTGCTTTTGGAACAAAATAAATTGTTATTATTATTAACATAATACCCACGAATGACATGTGACCAGTTCGTTTCTGAGTTAAACGAATGTATGAGTCATACTGTTTTATACAATAATTAGTATTATAATAGTGGGTAGTATTTATTAAATTATATAATTAATATAGTGTTTCGTGAGACCAGAGTTTATTTTTAACGGGCAGTATATTTTATAATAGAATGATGGACGCTGAATCAGAAGACAGAAGACAAACTGAGAAGTGTTTAAAGCCGGAGGATAATATAATCTAAACATCAAAAGTAGATATAATTTACACTATTTGAATTGAATGGAATGTTAAGTGTCTCATGCTTATCTTAGTATTACCTTCTCTGCATAACTTATTTATAGTGCTGTATATTTTACCCTACAGCTGTTGTAAATCAGAGTTAAGTAAACTTCTAAATAAATATCCACTTCTGACACTTTCTTTGCATATTTTACTATCTATAAATGGGGAAAGTATTTTGTTTATGTTCGTTGTGTGTTTCATTCTAGTTTGTGACTCTCCAACGGTACGTATCGACGACTCCACCAGGTACTGAACCCAAGATCTTTTAGTTATGATTCTAAGCTCGTTGAACTTTTACCCGCTTTGTGTGTGGGCGATTCAGGAGTAGAATAGTCGCCAGCCATACATATAGTTCAAGTTCGACTGTCGGTTGACGCGGTCCTAAATCTCGCCTATCCGATAGTAAACCCGGCGAGAAGAGAAGCTAGTAACCTCACTATCTAAAAAATAACAAGCGCTACTAAAACGTCAAACCTTTAAGGCTGAAGCTCTATGTTACAACCAGAATGCAAATGAATAAAACAAGAATGGCTTTCGTCTTATTTCCCACCAAAAAGTAAAAGCTTCATTTTATATAAAAATGTAGCGTTAAATACAGCCTGTAGGATTATACTATATTAACTTACAGTTTCTTCTTTTCTATGCCGTTGCACAATCAACAGCGTAATTAAGTCACCTCTATATTTTAAAAGCAACTGGTCATTGTCACGATATTTAGAACTGAGCGCAATATTTGTTAATTCAGATAACCTTAGTTAACCTAGTATTTTGAATAAAACTTCCGGTTCTCTGGTGGCAATGTTCAATTTTTAAAAATATTTTTCTATGCAGCCGATTGTTTTTTTTTTTAATTTTTTTAATAAATATTGTTTTCCTGCAGATGCATAAATTACGTATGCCTAAATATATCTCACCTGTCTGGCTTACTGATATCTGACAGCCTAAGCGAATTTCCAACTACGAAAGCAAATACACCTTGGATAAGAATCGAGGTAATAAAAAAAATTATCCATCTTATGAGCATCTACAAGACCTACTTGGCTAATTTTGTCCAATATTCAGACACATGTATTTATACTACGCAGTATGCGCATTCTATCTTCTTTATGATTATTCATCTCAAACGCTAGTAAGTAAGTTAAACCTCTGTTGTTTTTTTGTCAGTGACTCTGCGAAATAGTTTGCTAAGTGATAATTAGGATTTCCTAATTAAGAATAACCTGTAAAGCCTCATTGATATAAGAATGAAACTTGTGCACTGTGGTAGAGTATATTTCCATTATGGGTGAATTTTTGTTTTGATAAAGTCTCACAGTGTTATACAGTAGATGATGACGTTTCGAGCACAATTTACTGTCCATTATCATGTCAAGGTACTCACACGACTTCCTAACTTCATTTATATAGTTCCATTATTTTTCACTTGATTTTCCATATTTCAGGTATGAGTGGTGAATCATTCCTATTGCATGTGTTTGGTGTAGACACGATGAACAAGGATTCAGTAATCAACCTCCCTCTCCACCTATCTAGATTACTTTTTAGAATTTTAACCATCTCCCACCCTATTGTGTGGTTGTGTGTTAATGCATGCATTGCAATTGCTGAGCTTTCTTCTAAATTACTTATCTTCTCGGGGATAACCATTCTTACCTTAGCTAAATTCTTATGTTCCGACAATTTGACTACCCCTGACCTACTAGTTTGACCTATGTAGTTGACATCACAGTCATTGCAGGGCATTTTGTAAATTATATTATTTTGCCTAATTGGGTCAACTGGGTCCTTTAACCTACAGGGCTTGTTCCTGAGTGAGTTTGTAGGTTTAAATTCCACCCTAATTCCTGCTTTATTTAGAATCCTACGTGGGGTTTCAGATGTCCCCTCTTTATATGGTATAACTGTGGATGACTTATATTCTCTCTTATTTATGTTATCACTACTAGTTTCACAATTATTTTTATTTTTCGTTTGGCCTTTTCGATTGTTGGAATATAAGAATTTAGCTAAGGTAAGAATGGTTGACCCCGAGAAGATAAGTAATTTAGAAAAAAGCTCAGCAATTGCAATGCATGCATTAACACACAACCACACAATAGGGTGGGAGATGGTTAAAATTCTAAAAAGTAATCTAGATAGGTGGAGAGGGAGGTTGATTACTGAATCCTTGTTCATCGTGTCTACACCAAACACATGCAATAGGAATGATTCACCACTCATACCTGAAATATGGAAAATCAAGTGAAAAATAATGGAACTATATAAATGAAGTTAGGAAGTCGTGTGAGTACCTTGACATGATAATGGACAGTAAATTGTGCTCGAAACGTCATCATCTACTGTATAACACTGTGAGACTTTATCAAAACAAAAATTTACCCACAATGGTACCTGAAAAGCCTTCTGAAATGTTGAGATTCTATGGTTTTCCAATTTCAGTTTATGTAAATATGATATTTTGACAATTTCCCTTGAATTTTATGTGAACTTGTTTGTCAGTTATTAAAATAAGACGATAAATTGAAATTATTCAATAGGTTTTCACAAGATATGTCATGGAAATTAAATTATCCATGAGACTGCTAATAAACTACTCTCTATTTATCTGTCTTTGAGCTTGTCGTCATTTCAAAACTGCATTTTGTTACCAAGAGAAGACTTGAGAATTGAGAAAATGTCATGTATTGACTCCTATACCCCTAAGTGTGTAAACTCAAAGTCTTACCTGTTGATCAAACTATCCAGTAGCTTGACCTTACCTTCGTCTTTTACTCCACCTTGGAGAACATATAATTGAGGGATTTACCTAACGATTTGTAAATCCAGCTGATTTTGGGCAATTTCTTCGAATCAAGGAGTGTCTGATATTGTCACTCTAATACCACTTGTTATACGCATATATATATATATATTTAGCGTCGGTCACTGAGACAGTACTCTCAAAAGTGAAACAGCACATAAAACTCTACACTGCATGTTTTCATGCAAATCCAAACTCGCGGTAATTTATAAATGTTTTTGATTGATTAAAGTTAGTGAGTGATAAGATTTGAATGTCTGTTATTTTGCTTCACCATGAAGTCACTAAAAGAATTATAGAAAAAACTATTCCCTGAGAAAAGATCAGAATTTCGACTTTTAAATAACAAATATACAATATTAAAAAAATTATTCTCTAGACAAAAAGCCATTAAATAGAAAAAATATTGTATCTATAAAATTCCAAAAGAATAAATCCATTCTGCTTCACTTAACAATACCACTTAATGAATAAGCTCAATTAAAATTGGTATGGGTACCTTATTTGCAGTTAAAAGGAACGAAAGAATACTTCACTGCTAATTTGATCTTCAAGATTTAGTTGGTAGGATTGGATTGGCTTCAGTCAGAGAATCACTGAAAACCAGGGAGTACTGGACAGTTGTTTCAACCTGCTTTGGGACTTTTCGGCATTACGCTGCCACTGGGATGCTAACTCAGCACCCTTTTGTTACATGTCGAGCGTGTAAACCATTCAGTCAGTGGAGGCCAACTGAGTTGCCAAATTTTAATTCCAACTTTTACAAGAACGTCATTTTAGCATGATCACCAGCCAGTGTTATTTGCAACTGTTTGTTTTCACGCCTGACTATAGTTTCAACATAAGTTATAACTTTGCATCATCATTTGAAGTACGGAGTTAAATATGAACATGTGAACAAGTTAAATATGAATATATGATCGAAAATGGCTATCCCGACAAATTTATCAAGAAACACATGACAAAGAAAACAGAAAAGGACTACTTACTATCTGTAAAAAAGAAGCCTCTTTATATACGGCTACAATTCATGGCCGGTATACCCAGCGAGATAATTGCGAATAAATTAAGGAAATCAGTCCAAAGAACTTTTAATGCTGTAGAACTACGCGTCTTATTCTCTACACGACCAATGGTGATTCCTTGACCGCAGGATGAATTACCTAGACTAGCCACTTCAAATTGTATCTATCAATTCAACTGCGCTTGTGAAGCGAGTTATATTGGCCGTTGCTCTAGGGACTTGATTTTTCGTGCTCGAGAACATCTCCCAGCATGGCTACGTAAGGGTCTAGTGAAAACCATTAACAGCTCAATAATGGACCATCTGGTGTGAACCCGCCACAAAGCCAGCCAGCATTGAAGAATCCTTCTCTATAATATACCGGGTGCCTAATAAATTGCCAAAATCATCGAACCACCACATGCTCCAAACAGCAGAGGCTATTGTGATTCGCCTTAAAACAACCAACGCTCTGTGTTCAAAAAAAGCAAGTTTAGCCCCTACTACTGCCCCAGCCTTCAGCAGAGACTATAAACTCATGAATTTATAATATCATCTCTCCTAATTCTTCTGACATTCACCTTATTTTATGTTGATGCGATTCAGCTGTAATCCATCAGTATTATTGACTTGATGTTATTTAAACATTAATGTTGTTCATAACACTAACTCATTCATTCACTATAATGTATATATAACTGTAGGGCCTGATGATGAAGTTATCGAAAAGGGTATTCTTTGTTCAGTATCCATTCTTTTGAAAATTCAGTGAAAGTATTTTACAATATTTTTACGTAGACTGTCTGGTATTTTGGTGCCAATGAAAACACCAAATAACGAAGCTGAATTATAATCACTTTAGCCGAATTATGTTCTCCCCCCCACCCGCAGGAAGATTTGACTCACTGAATACCAATCTAATATTTTTCATCTCATTTTACCTTGAGAAAAGAGATCGTTTATTAGAGATACTGAGAGTAGAATACGTTTCCCGTAGACATTATACAATAATTAATGACTATCACTCCTTGTGTGTGAATAAAATGCTTGGGAACAAATATGAATATCCTATGAGACATGTAATCAATAATTCGAGAATTTATTTCCCATTATGTCATATGTTTTATGTGAATAGATTAACTTCACTGAATACCTCTCTCTACTCAATAAAATATTCTTCTGCAAAATTTAAAATCCCACACTTTATGTACTGCTTAGCTCTGCTGTTCATATAAAAACGCACACATCATTTAGTCATAAATTATCTTCTACGATTTTGTATTTTACTTTTGATTGGAAGAAAGCATTTTGTCTAACACAGTTGAATATGTACACAGTAACAAATTATACTAAAAGTTTACATTATTTGATGGTATTAGATGGTTCTGAGATGGGTTCGAATCTCAGAAGGGACATGAGTTCCTTCAGGGTTGCAGATACGCCTTGCTGACTGGTGAGTGCCAACTGTCAAGAAACTAGGTCCAAGGCTTCCTGCCAATTGCCTCCAACTATCTAATACCACCAAATCAATGTGCACCGTGATGGCGAGCTAGCTAGAATGGTGGTCACATTACAACCTGACTGATAGAATTCAGTTTACACCTATCAGAGGACTAGACGCATCGCACTAGTTACTAGTGTCAAATCAAAAGTGTACATTATTGTTTAACTGTTTACTGATACAACGTATTCATACATTTTACAGCTTGATTTGCAAGCGCCTAATTACATTTGATCGTGATATCCTTCTCTCAGAAAAAACATTTATAAAACTATTGAGTAAAATACCTCATATCAAGCAAATAAACTATAATGCGTCAATAATTTTAAGGATTTCTTATTTGGGTTTGATTCCCAGTCAAACTGATAAACCTTGCTTAGCCAGGTAAAGGGAGATTTTCTTATAATAATAGTGGATTTATTCCTAAAAGTAACCTTGCCTAGTTTACTAGCTCGCTAGTTCTCTAGCCAGTTCCACGCCGGATTAAAGAGGAAGGGTTGGGTTTGGGGCTAACGGCCCCACCTCAAAAGAGCATTCAAGCTGCTAGAGAAACCTCAACGCACAGCAGAATTATTAAAAATACAAAATGTATTGAGTAAAACATATTCTTTGCTGGATTCGGAGAGGAGAAATGACACGTACTGGTGAAAGCCTTTGTGAGGGCAATCATTATTCAGCCAATATGTCTTCACTCAATGAAGACAAGAATAAGAATGGGGACGTAGAATGTCCATGCAACGTACGAAGCCAGCTGGAAATGCTGCCCAGGTAGCCGAAGAAATGAAAACATATGGCATAGAGAAAAGCTGGGTATCTGCGACTGCAAATACAATAGATGCGGACTGTCAAAATTGTCAACCGGTGAGTCAGTAATCTAGTGTGATCTGGTCACCCAGAGGACAACCACGAGCACACTGAGACAGTGGTAAGGTCTATAAATGCTATTCATATTTGAACAGCGTGACTGAAAGTGAGGCTAGCGACGCCAACCTGTTAGGCAGGCAGCACCGCTACTAAATCTACTAAATCTTGGAAACCTGTCTTAGACTCGGAAGGCAAAGGAATGACCAAAAATTCACTTTTGGATGCCTCAATATTTTAAAAGATGATGAGATGCATTCCCTAATGACTACTAAGCTGAAGTAATTCATTGTATATGACATTTTATAGAATACCTAAATTTAAAAAAGGGGTCTTGGAAGACCTATAGGTAGACGATTATTTACGAAATAAAACAGCCTTCAAAACCTCTACGAAATCATCTACCGTTATATACACAGTATTTCATCAGTACAAAAGTAGAAAAAATAGAAATGTGTAACCTAAAAACAACTTTGTCACTGGTAATATTGTTTTAAAATAAAACACACTATTTTTATAATTAATAAAAACAATAATAAACTTTTTTTAATTTTTATAATTTTGTATATTTTTGTAATCCAGACAAAAATATTCTTATCCTGTTGCTTAGTAACTTACAATTTCTTTTTAATTATTATTATTATTTATTATTAACCCTTGTTTCCAGCTCAATTACATACAGTTTTTAAAAGTATATTTGTTTATTGTAACATATAAATATGCTCATTACATTTTTAGAAAAAAAGTAATAATAATTCCAGGAATAGTCTTTTGGTCAAGTATCAGCACAGAATTATAATTATTGAAAGTAATGTTGGCATTGGATATTACTGTATACAGACAGAAGTATTATTTTAATGTACGCCTCTCCCTTAGATATAAGGCGGCCGGCTTTAATCACTGAGCTGCCGAAATTGTTCTCCACAAAAATGCTCAATTTTATATGGATTTATCATTGTTTTAATCGTCCATTTATATCAAATGACCTATACATGGACTTTCGCGCTGATTTAACTTGCTTAAAAGTTAACGCTGTGCAATAATTCAACGAAATGAAGATATCATTCCGATTACTGCTTTACATGTAAATCTTGTATGAAGAAAAAGGTTTTTTTGCAACTGAATACACTGAAAATATTTGTACCATATGTTCGCATAATATCTGAAATTAAGCCTTATTATTAATATTTCAAGATAAAATTACCGAATATAATATGTCAGATGCGTTGGTGGCACAGCGGTTAGGACTCTCGTCGACTATACACATGGTCTGGGGTTCGATCCTCTGCCGACGTACACCTGATATCAATGGTCGGCCTGCAAAATTCGGCCTACCGATATCACACTGCTGAAAATTCCATACTTGTACCAAAAATATGATGTGGAATCAAGCCAAAGTCAAAAAAGGTGAACTAACTTCACAGTAACTTAGTTATTATAGTTTTGTATCGAATTTAAGTTTAGCATAGTTTTCACAGTAAGGTATTATAAGTATTGCTTAGGACTGATACTAAAGGCGGTCAGTTTGTTAAATGATTTTGGATTTCGACTAATTTACTATGACAAAAAACGAAGTTGACAAAAATATTAAATTCTTTCTTTCCCAACAACTGTTTGGTAAATGCGAGTCAAATTTAGGAAATACAGAACAAGGATTTGTCATTACTGAACAAGTAATAGCAAGACAATGCAAACCTCTATTAATCAAAAATCAGTATGGTGGTCTCTTGAACCCAGCGAAAAATAAAGAAATTAAGATTTTCAACACTAATGTCAAGTCAGTTCTTCTATATGGGTCAGAAACTTGGTCTACGCGTCACGAAAAGCATTTCGGACAGGTCACAGTAGACTCCTATCAAAAGCTGCTTTCTTTGGCTCCATACCAAAGATCAGATGAGCAGAAATAATCAGCAACAAAATCTCTGGAAATGAACCAGTTAAAAACCTATTGCGAAGTAAATGGTAGGTGATCAGATATGGAGTGAAGAGAGACTGTTTGGTGGCATCTTATGACGAGCTGTATTGAAATTCGAGGATAACATGCAGGAGTTCATGTGAGGAGGAGAGGAAGTTTTATTGGCAATCTTGGGGTCAGCTAAAGAGAACTAAAAAGAACTGGAAAAAACGATGATGTGCTATTGAAGCCCTGTGTTCCACCTGGAAGCCAAGGGAGTTTTAATTAATAAATTTGATCTAAATTCCTCAGATTGGGATGAGAAAAAGCTGAGGTGCAGGATTCAACAAAAGCAGTTGATCAGGAAGTGTGCAAAATAGGAATAAGGAATGCAATTGGTTATTAAATTGAATGTGCACTTTTGGTCTTCAGTGGAGAGATTTTTTTACAAGAGTCATGATTTATATTCAAGTTTAGAAAATGGCGAGATTCTTCGTCTTCACCAAACATTGCTACTATATTTCACACTATAAATTCTAAATCTCAAATATAACTTAAACAATATCTGGAACTTGGATTTCTCGCTGGTGATGAATAAAATAAGCGAAACAGAGCTTCTGTAAAGCCACAATCACTTAAAACAATCTGTCACACCTATATGACAAGGAAAGATTACAGTAGACATTTACTTTTATGCGCACAAACCTCAAATATCTATTCTATAAGTGGACATTGCTTGTTTTAAACTTCACATAAAAGTGAAACATCTTTTCAAGATATTTAGTGGCCCCATACCCATCATTATGGAATGAAAGCTTGGGAAGATATCTATTCCTAAATATAATTTGTTTCATTTTAAATTCAGGCTACAATCGCGAATTCACATCTATAAGTGTGATAGGTGAGCACTAAAAACCTTCAGCGGTTATTAGACTTGCACTTCAAATAATTCACAGATGGATGCAATATTTAGTCAACCTATTTTGAGTTATCTTGTTTTCAAACTAATCTCTAGGTAAATAAGAAACAAACTGGGAACGGATCTAATATAAATCTGGAAATATAGCATGATTTTCGCATATTGTAGGTATGAAAATAAGTGGGACGTGTAGCTTCGCCCTAAATATTTGGTAGGCTCAGGTTGAGGACATATTTGCGCCGTTGAACGAGTGGCCTTTGAATAACTAGTTAGGCAATTTATCCGCTGACTCTACTTGAGAACCCTGTAAGTTACAGGTCTGACTACAAGTCAACGTCAGCTAGAGAACTCTTGCAAAATCACGTAGTACTGGACAGCTGTTTAATTCTAGTTAGGGACTCTTTGTCAGTACCTTCCGGTTACGAGGTGAGCTCATAGAGCATTCAGCCACTGCTGTCCGATCCAGTGGCCCTTGAATCCAAACGTCGACCGATTCTCGATACATACATATGGTGCCGCAGAAAGCTAATGTCATAGACGAGTAACTGTTCTCTCATCATACTCAGGTTTTTTAATGGTTCTCTAACTGATGTCAACTCATGATCAAATCCGTAGCCAGTCAAATCTCTGCAAACTGACACTCAACATTCCTCTAAGTCTCATTCCTCTAATACCTCAGGAATAGGAATCTTATCACAGTTAATTCAAGACTTCAACAAATGTAGTTTGATGACAATGGTTTATGCAAGTTTTGTATTTTGTACGTCAGAATTTACTCTGAGTAAAATCATACACAAAGTCTTCGAGCGGAAGACTTATGAGAAACGACGAGTTAGGCTGGCTTCCTAGAGTGACACAGAGGAGGTCATTTCAGGAGGAAACAAAAGTTTGTGGGCAGTCTCAGGCTACAAAGAGCAGATTGCAATGGAAATGTGCTGCTGAATCCCTGTGTGCCACTCGGGATCCAAAAAGATAATACTTAGAATTTTGCCGGTCACGACAGAAGCATAAGAAAAAATCACTTTTGATTTCTAGTACACAAATTTACGAATGAAATAAGATTAAAATGCTGACCTAACCAGTAACAGTACACACAGAATAATAATAATCTACAACGGAATATTTGAAAGTAGATTCAGTCTATGTATGATAAATGCTATGCGGTACAATATAAATACACTGAGTTTTACAGAATGGATTCAGAATGTAAATAATGTGAGAAATCTCGAAGAAGGAATTCATATCCACTTCTCATTTCACTCAAGCAAACATCACTGTACAAGTCGGGTAGGCGTTTTGTACCTGTTGCTTAGTTGGGTGTGGGGTAACTAGAAAAACTAATTAAAGTCAGTGAAAAACGCCACTTCGACAGTCTCCTTTTGTTGTTATTGTTATTGTTTAACAACATGCTTATTCTTAGTCATATTTATGACAGGTTACATCCTTAACAAAACAGATGATAAACAGATATATATCAAAACATGTGAAATTCTGGTTCGATAGATTTTGATGAATATTATTAATTTTAAAAATCCATTTAAATGATTCGTCCCAATGGAGACTTAATTTAAGAATATAAGAATTTGTTTTAAAACTGATAAAATTTAGGCGAGTGCATAGAAAGTTTTGGTCACATGAAGACTTTATATCATAAAGGAGGCTTATGAGCACAATTCACTTAGATGTCACTTATGGAGCTCAATGGAATCCAACAGATATCATTTGAAAAGCTGTTTAAAACTAGCATGGCTTCAACCTTAACGTCGTGGTTAAAGACGCTCAAGATATGCAGCTGGTAACTACTCAGGATTCGACGGATTTCATATAGGTTTCCTAAGGTATAGATGCCTAAATGGTGGTTTTGATTGGAACTTCAAAGTTAAGTTAATTTGCGACAACTCTAATGATATAACATAAACAGGACATTGCATAACTAGGATTGCAAGGGGACACTAAGTGTTCCCTGGCTAATTGCTGGCTGAATCCTGACTGAGTGCTGATGCAGTTTTGAACGAAGGCGAAACAACTATTCATTTACCCTTGGTTTAAAATGGCCCTCTAGTTTTCTCAGTTTGTTATTTCCTTCATGTAGGGAGTCTTTTAATTAATTGAGAATATCCCAGAACCGAAAACTGTTTATAACCGCACATCAGATAAGTATATTCGTTTGAAACACAGACGCAGTTCATGATGAGTAGAGACAGACACTCTCTAACTGCATCGATTATCATGCCATGTATCGCGATGTTGTAGCAGTTAGAATTAGCTGGCCATTTGATTTAATCCAGTGACTAAACAGTGAAGTTGTCCCATCGTAACTTTGAGGCGCGAATTTAAATATTACATCTCAACCTATTTTTAAACTGGACTTTCGACCAAAAGATTCATGATGGTTGCAGGGTAAAACTTCTGATAAATTTTGGAAGCGAGCATAGTATTAATTACAGAAAAAACGTGGTATTTGAAATAAAGTACCAGGAAAACAAATGGGTTGCAGACTTTCATCAACAGCTGCCTTTGCTGGCTCCATACTGAAGATAAAATGGGGACAAAGAATAAGCAACAGGAACTATGGGAACAAACCAATCAAGATCCGATCGTTCAAAAAATATGTGGAAAAAGTGGAGATGGATCGAGCATACATTGAGGAGGCTGTTGAATGACATCGCATGCAGTGCAGGTCATAGCTCGAGTGGAATCTAAATAAACAACGAGTCGGTCGTCAGAGAAGGGTGACATGGAGGAGATCGTGTGAGGAAGAGATAAAAGATTTTGGTCAATCGTGAAGCCAGGTGAAGAGGACGGTAGAAAACAGGAGAAAGTGGAGATGTCTTGTTGAAGCCCTAAGTTCCACTCGGAACGCAAAGTAACAGTAATAACGATAAAACAAATGGGGAATTACGTTTATCTTCACCTGCTTCGTCATAATTTGCATTTATTTCAGGTGATCCACTTTGGTTTTATTTAACCCAGGTAAATTTTTACAATGTGAACTATCATTTTAATCTTTAGTCCTTTGATTAGCGTCTCCAAAAGGCTGATTTCATAATAAGTGTAAGGAATATAGAGCGAATTATTTCATTGAATTTTTGATTTTCCTGTCGATTGATTGGACCGAAGTGCTCGGTCTCAGGTTGACATGTCGACTTCATGTGCAGATGCTTCGACGATGTCTGGGCATTTAATTAGTATACAATTGGTGAATGGTGACTGGCAGTGGAATCCAGGATGCGCATTTCGTCCTATTTAGGACTCGTCATCTAGATGTACTTGAGACCAAGCACTTCAGTCCAAACAATCGACGGGAAAATCAAAAATTCAATGAAATAATTAATATGACCCGTCGCACAAGAGGGAGCTCTCGTGCCCAAGTTGTCTATTGGATAACGCTTTGGCGTTTGAAACTATGGGCACTGGGTTCGAGCCTCGGTAGGAACATCATCACTCAGTGAGAAATGCAGCTACATCCAGCTGGCGAGTTCCAAATAGGACGAAATGCGCATCAAGCTGGATTCCACTGCTAGTCATCATCCACCAATTAAATATAGAGTGAATATTTAAGCATTAAAGTCACGGAATCTAGAAGTCAGACACTGCAAATTACTAATGATATATTGTTGATAAAGGGCGAATGTTCCCATGGGTGATAGTTTTGCTATTGTTACTCAGTTAAAGAAAAGTATTAATCCATAGAAGTGTGGATCTTCCGCAAGTGAAATATAATAGGATTATTGAATTTTCATCGCTTTTCGTCTCTATAATGTTTGTTTGCAAATGTGAATTCATTGTATCAAGCCTATAGACTAGTCTTATTAAAGCATGGTACCGATCAATATATATATTCATCAAATGCCATTGAGAATTAAGTAATTTACGCCTTGAAATGTTTATCGTATGACACTAGATAAGTGACACAGTTGAATTTATTGACTTAAATCAACTTAATATTCAATGAAATGCCACTAGCATGAAGCAATGAAGCCTACGTATCTATCTATTTTTCCTGCCAACGAACGGTAAGAAAGTTTCTGAAAAACACTTTGCACTGTTAGCGAAGCGCTAAAAATTTCCCTCGGGGCATAAACTGTCATGATAATACAACCTCTTTTAGATAATAAAAAAGAGTATTTTTTTAAGAAATCAATTATGTTCATTATACATAATGAAATATGTGATTAAAATTTTGTTGTTATATTTTTTGTAGAGTTTTTAGGCATATTAGATATTTTTGCTTCAATGAAAATAAGTTTATAAATTAATGACTCATATGATTAAGAAAGGCGTCTACACAAAGTCACAATTTCTCTATAAAACAAACACCTCTCGAGTTAGGGAGTAAAATTAAATTAAATTTGGCTTTATACCAAGGCTAGAAATTTAAGAAGCTGGGTAACTCTGTTACCGAAACTAGTATATATGTGTCATTTGGATCCCTATGCTTACAGAAACCATTGATTCTTTTAAAATCTTCTAGAGTTTCGGTGATGACATTCACGTGGAACACTACTTGGATTCAAAACATTGTAGCTACTCCCAGAGTAGGGATTTATTTCATCTTGAATTCCAGGTGAATTTGAATTGACTAGGATTATAGGTCTCGAAGAACTTAATGCAGAATTAATTATGTAGTCTGAGAGCAATAAATGAATAGGAATTTATCGAAAACAAAGCGAGACCCAGTAAATAGGCTGATATAAAGTTTTTGAAGACTAAAGTATGGCTCAACAGTTTATATTTGTCGCAGATGTGCTGGGAAATGTGATTTCGATAATAAAAGAGTACGAAATTCTCTGAGGGAAAAAAATAAAATTCCATAGTGATGATTTCAGTTATAGGAACTTTCTTGTTTTCAGATTTCACGGTGTTCAAGGATGGATTACCATAGCTTATGCAATTCGAGAAGTATACTGATTAGTCACCCAAGAGTAACCAGTGCCACAGATCTATTCTTTGTTTTGGATCCTATAACTCATGTTTGAAATATGGTCATAAATTTAGGCGATTCCTCATCGTGGAGCACTCTGGTTTGTTGTTGGATGGTATTAGACATTCCTCATTCTTCAGCCCTGACCTAGGTTTTATGCTTGCCGGCACTCGCCAACCAAGCATGTATTCATCCTGGCCACCAATCATTTAACAATAATTCGGAGTTCTCTGCGGAGGCGGATCGTCTAGCTTGGCGACCAAATTGCAAAGTCGACTTGTAGAATTCTGTCATTATCAACAGTAAAAACTAGCCGTAAGACACTGCTAACTCCCTATTAACTAATGTAGCCAGGTAGCAGTCATTTAGGACGAAAACTGTTAGCCCGAACAGTTCAATAATTGCATTGCTTATCTCAGCACTTAATGGCAATGGTTCGATTCTGAAAAATTGAGTAACTTCTTCAATGGTTTCAGGTACACCATGCTAACGACTACCAACTAGTATGAAACCTAGGTTTGAGGCATCTTGCTGACCTCATCCAGCCATCTAGCATCATTTTGAGAAGTTTTATTTTCTTACGTTTCAGATTGCCGCAAATCCTATAGATAACATTAAATTTAGCTGGTGGGTAATTCATCAAATATTCAAAGATGAGACTGTAAGGGATATTGCTTTCTTTTCTACAAAATTAGTATTGAACATTTTCGGCGATATATACAGAGAGTTACGTATTTTGACCCATGAAATTAGATGAACTGAGAGGCACGGCAGTATTTGTCATTCATTTCTAGATGAATCACTCATTATTTCGCGAAGGTTAGTTGTTGGTTGGGTTGCATGACATGTTTTCCTGACGTCTGAGTTAAATGCGTTACTAAAATCCCAGATGATAAGATTCCATCAGATTATGGATGGGACCAAAAATGTATGGGATTTATTCGGTCTCAGTTTTACGGCTCTTGCTACATTTAGAGGTTGCTTAAATAACATATCCGTGAATCCATATCTACTCCACAGAAATCAATAATAATATGTTGTTTGAGTCAATGGGACATTCGTAAATACTAAGACTTCATCTAAAGACAACACGATTTTATGCTGGAATTTATTATAATCAGTGCAACTGACAAAATCAAAAGAATAGAGAAGAGGATAAAAATATATATCTGCAATTTTAACTGGCTACAAGCATCTGAACTCAGCTGTTTTCAACCATTTTGGCAAATGCTCCATCTAAGAATGGATATCCTGAGAAGTTCATTAATAAATACTCTAAAGAAACTACCCCCTGCAAAACAATTCAAACAGTACCAAAGAAACCTGTCTGTATCAATTTGCCGTTCAAAGGAGATGACGTACAAGAAGTAGTGAAACGAAGACTCGACAAAGCCATCAAGAGAACTTATTATGTTGCAAAACTTGTTATCCTTAACACCACCAAGCGAGTGCTTCAACAATCTGGGAAAGACCAGTCGCCAATCCTCGACACTTCAAACTGCATATATCAATTTGAGTGTGTTTGTGGCAGCAAATACATAGGTCGTACGGAAAGGCGATTGTCTACTCGCATGATGGAGCATTTACAAGCATCTGAGTGAACATTAGGCAATCTGATAGTAGAATGATTGTCAAATGTCAAAAATAGTTGTGTGAAGAGAACACGAGCAATTTAAACAGAGTATAATTCCATAACAGATTACGTTTTATCTGATTTAGCCTACAGAGATACAGAATTATATATTTAGTGATGACTTTTCGAGTACAACCTATTTATCATGATGGCAATTATAAGTGCTCCTGTATTCCTCAAAAACAGGTGCAAATACAAGCATAAATGCCTGACAGTGTAGATTCCTAAGTATAATGTAGTCTGTATAACTTATAGAATAGTGGTTACTTTTCCGGAACTTAGATTGAATGTGTATCCTTTAGGATATTTCGTGTCAATCTAAATATTCTCTCAAACAACAGGTTGTCACGTATTTGGTGGACCAGAACAATAATATATTCATCTAATTCATCATGGAACATTTTACTGTTGCCTTTCCGAATAAGAGGCACCAGAAAGATTAATGTTTTCGAACCTATCATTTGCTGATATTTTTAGAATATCCATTAACATTGTCACTCTGTCATCAAGAAATCTAATCCAAATACGTTTTTATTTTATTTGTTATACACATCTTTTGTCAACCGCAATCTAATAAAAACTCGTGCTTTTCTTTGACGTCAGCAGAGGAATTTCATTCAAAAGATAAAATTTTCAGGTGGAATTGTTCTGTGGTTTCTTCGAAATCTCATTACAAAAAGCATAGTGCACAATGGGAAAAAGTTCCTCTTAGATCAGTTATATAAAATAAAGCAGAATATTAATAATCAATGCGTTTAATATCCTGTCGGTGGGTCAGCCGCAAGAGCACTCGCCAACCACGCCGTACGTACTCAGAAGTTCGGTCCCTGGCCAAAGCACTCTTAAACTACGCTAAGCCAGCAGTAAGGCCGGTAAAGAGGGAAGGTTTGCGATAAGGTTAGCAATTCAACCCCGTAAAAATAAAGCCAATGCTACCGAAACTTCCCAGTTGTAGCTTAAAGCCTTATGTTCCACTCGGAACTTAAGGAAACAAAATAATAATGTAATTCGTTTTAAATAGATCAAGGAGTTTAGATGGGTGAAACATGAAAACCATTACTTTTCTGCGCAGTTTTTAATGGGTATAGCTAATCTGGAGTGCTCTCAACATTTAATAAATCCGCATAAGAACTATGGGAGTTAATTCGTACACGGTAATTTTTTTAACTAATCGGCAATAAACCTTTCACATATTCTCCTATTGATTCGTAGGGATCTGATTGGTTTCAATTTAAATCACTGATGGACTTCGGTTAAGGAACATCCCTCAATAAAAAGCCTATGATTTCTGCTAATGATGTATCGGATTTGATAAATGTTTTGAGATGTTTTCCTCTAAAGAATAAAATGTCATTTTATTAATTGTAGGAATCCCAACCCTAGAAATTTATTTAAAAAAATTATTTTATTCCTTTAGATTCCCAGGGGAAATATAGGGCTTCAAGCTAGGGCTATGAATTTTCCGTACCACTGGTGTTTATTTTTATTGGAAGGGGTCGGTAGCCTCACACCCAACCTTTTCTACTCGCCAGTCTCATTACTGGCTTAGCGAGGTAAAGCAGTGCTTTGGTCGGAAATCGGACGCCGAACGACATGCGGGGTTGACATGCATTCTACCGCGAAGCCACGAACGCCAGATGTAGACATGAAGTTCTTTAATTGATTTACGTTATGGAAGACAGTACTTTGCTCCTCAATCTAAGGCACTACAAAGGAAAGTATCCATGAGGAAGACTGCATAATAATATTAACTTTTATATTTCATAATTAAAGCATTATCAAACTTACGATTACTGTACGCCAAAGTGGTTGTAAATGGATTTCGGATATAACCTTGACCTTGGCAGCCTGTTCGAATTTTTGGGCCTGCTACTATAATATCTACATTTTGCATCCAGTCTACTGTTTACCAACATTTATTTATCACCTAAATATGAATTCTAACAGAATCATTTACTCTCGTAACTTTATTAATCATTTACGACCAAATGACTTTCATATTCCAAAGAAACCAAGGAAGAAACATCGTAGTGGTTGGCAGAGAGCTCTCAAACGTACACCAATACACTTAACTACGGTCCCCGTCATAATGAACACAAACTGTCGCTCTCTGCCAAACAAGATAATGTACCTACAATCCTTAATGTCAACTGATACGTATCATAACACCGCCATAATCACATTACAAGAAACGTGGTTGCATGAACTGTATGATGACAACCTTATCTCACTAAAGGACTTTATTTTATTTCGTCAAGACCGTCAATGTTGTAATAAGAAAAATGGTGGTGGCGTTGCAACTTTTATTCACTCCAAATGGTCTGTCTCAAATAACGTCTGCTTCACCTTCTCAAATGACTTCATTGACTGTATTACTGTCAAATGTCGCCCCAAACATCTCCCCAAATATAAACAAATTTATATTACAAACATGTACATTTCTCCTAGTTGCTCTCCATCTGATCTATCTAATTTTGCTGATGAATTCACCATGTTTGCTGCTGCCAACTTCGACAACTCTCTATCCGTTATTACTGGAGACTTCAACACATCAGATTGCTCCTTTCTTGAAGCTCTTGGTCACACAAACATAGTCAAATTTCCCACTCGACTTGACAAAACACTCGATCTAGTTTTTACTAATGACGAAGGAGTATATGAAACACGTAGACGTTCACCGATACTAAACTCCGATCACTGCATTGTCCGCGTTTTGCCAAAAATATACAGCAAAACACATATTAAAATCTTCTCACACCTGTCTACGAAAGCACAACAAAGATGCTACACATCTGACAACTTACTCAATCTAAGATGCATGTTAAAAGATACCAACTGGGATCTATTCTATGAAAGTACATTAGATGACTCAATCACCAATATAATGGATTATCTTAAGTTCTGCCTCGACATATGCTGTCCCAAACAAACACTGTTCAAACGCCTCGACCGCTTCTCGTCTCCCCATCTCAAACAACTTCGCAGGCAAAAAGAAATGTTATATAAATGCAAAGACAAGTTAGGACTTAAAAAGATTAATGCTCAAATCAAATCTGAAATCAAAAATCTTAATGCTATCTATAACCAAACACTTTTATCATGCAAATCTCCTATCAGCATGTGGAAATTTTCAATGAAATTACTGGCAATAGTAAGCGATGTAATGTTTTTCCCTCTTGTGATGTTAATGCTCTTAATCTGTCTTTTATACGCTCTCCTTCTACTATAACCACTTCTAACGTTACTAATCTTGTAGCTGATAACTTCCAGGACTTTAACACTCTCGATGTTTTGAAATGTCTTAAAACTCTTAAGCCCTCACATAGTCTTGGCCCTGATGGCATACCTGCATATGTTCTAAAACAATGTGCAGATGCTTTATGTTCTCCTCTAACTAATATCCTAAATGCTTCTTTCTCCGAAAACGTTGTACCTGTTCCATGGAAAGACATTAAAATAGTCCCTGTCCCTAAACCTGGCAATAGCAAGAACGTAAAGTTCAGACCCATCGCCATCACTTCCCCGTTTCTAAAGCTCATGGAAAAACTAGTACTTCTTAAACTCGAACCCTCCCTTAAAAGCTTCGAAGACCCCAAACAATTTGCCTACAGACAGGGTAGAGTACTTTAGACGCTGCAGCCGTCTTACACAACAGTATTGTCTCATCATTAGACAAAGGTGCCAAATATGTCCGCTGCACGTTTCTTGACTTCACTTCTGCTTTCGACTCTGTACCTAGATGTCTCTTGCTAAATAAGCTCTCCATGACACAAACCGAGTCCTGGGTCACTAACTGGTTGCATTCCTACTTTTCAAACAGAATGCAGTACACCGTATACAAAGGCAAATCCTCCTCTGCTGTGCTCACTGAAGCTGGTGTCCCCCAAGGTGCTGTACTCTCCCCACTTCTCTTTTCATTCTTCCTACATGACCTACCGTCTTCAAATGACATTAACTTTGTCAAATATGCTGATGACCTAACTGTATCTTTACCTGTCAAATGTCAAAGTGACTGCTCTAAACTAAATGGCTTCTTATCAGAAATCAGCCAATGGTCCAAGGAAAACGGTCTAACCTTAAACCCCTCCAAATGCCAAACAGTTAATTTCACCTTTAGGCATAAATCTGACCTAAACAAACTGGTTAGCACTCACGAGGTGTGCAACATAGATGGCACTGAAATAGAAACCAAGTCGGAAATTAAATACCTAGGCGTCACTCTATCTTCTGATCTTTCCTGGTCGTCTCATATCTTGACGATTTCTAAGAAAATATTCCGTCTTACCTTCTACATCAAGAAGTTAAGACATTCTGGTGTAACCCAACCCTTACTCCTACAATTTGTTAACTCCCGTATTCTGCCTATTATTCTCTATTGTTCACCCTTAGTCTTTCCTGGGCTATTGAAGAAAGACTATACCTTATTACGTAGGATGTTAAAGGTTGTCAGCAGGGTAAGCTACTTGCCACTTAGCCAGCTTGTTAATATTCTGGTGGACAGGCACATGGACTCATGTGAAAAATGGGCGAAATCCATTTTATCTGACTCACAACACCCTCTACATTCACAACTCTCCCCATGTATCTCTTCAGGGAAAACCAGAAGCCTATATAGGAAACTATATGCCCGCACTAGTAAGTACAAAAACTCATCCATACCCTACCTAGCCCGTGTTCTGTGCGATAAAGAAAGCATTAGGCATGAAACCTTTAACTTATTAAATAGTCAGTAGAACAACTGGATCTCGTCTTTCCAACTCACATCACTTACAGGTACAACGTTTTCTCTCTATTTCATTCTGTATTTATTTTTGTTATGTGCTGTTTTGTTTCTCTCTTCCTTACAAACTCTACTTAAAACATTCTTGTTCGTTCTTTCACACTCTGTATATCTTGACCATTTTGCTATCGCTTACGCCAGTAAATATGCTAGTAGTATCTACTTTTCTAACACCTTCAAACACTGTTTAAATTTTGGATTTGCTACCGACATGCTAATATGCTGTTGTCAAAACTGACTGAGATAACTTTATTCTATGTAGAACTTTATTTGTTGTTAATGTACTAACTGGATGCAATATTGTAGTAAAATGCTGAGAATTCCATTCTGTATCACAATTACTGATTTGGAATAAAGCTTTTATCTTATCTTAACCGTAGAAGAATGCCACCTTACAGTATTTGTCTTCAGAACGTTATATTTAACCCATCAATGATTTTACAAAACCAATAATGAATAGAATCATCTATAAGGTATCATTTAGAAAAACTGAAAGGAAGCAGACTCCATCCTGCCCTATAAGATACATCGGGACGTTCCATCATTGGCTTAGTTCTAAGTTAGTGTTTTAACAGTGTCAAGGAAAAACTAGCATGTATAAATTTCTTTCCTTCTCTCTTTTTCAGGGATTTTATATCTTATAACTCTTAACACTGATTGCCTTAATCATTGAGAGAATACTTAAATTTAAATGAACCTTCAAGATGTGATTTAAACACTTTTCCAATTCAGCTTTGCCATTCATTTACTTTCAAACTAAAATTATATACGACAGGGACAGAGACATTTTCATCCTAGCGTATTTCAATCCTCTGCAATTCATCTAGTTCCTGCCAAGTTATCTGAAGTGAAACAAAGAAGTTATAAATCATGTGTATATGCAAAACTTTTAGCACTTGGCTTTAGCTGGTCTGTGTGTGTGTGCGCGCGTGTGTGTCACTGGAACTTTTGAGATTAGAAACTTTTTATTCTCTCCTCGGTGGTATCCTTATCACTGTATCGATTATAAACCTACGGCTTCTGCAGAGAATGACAGGAAATACACGTGTGTAGTAGTTACCAGTTTGTCACATAGATATACACATACTTCACTGATATTACTTGACACAAATATCATAATTTTAATTTTAGCCAACATATATAAAAATAAATAAGTAAATAATCAAAGTCAGCCTAGTAAATAGCTTCAGAGAAATTTTCTATTATTCAGGTAAAAACCAGAAACATATATACGCATATATATATATGCATATTTGACAATTTCCGCCGAATACCTGTTTACTTTGCTTCCATTGGTGATGTATCTTTTGTCAAACTGTCACGAAAATCTTTTTATTACTAATGTTTGCAAAAAAATAGTCATCGACTACCACATCAATAAAGATAAAATAAACAAATCAAAATTTATGCCAACACACACTGAAGGATGTTTCATAGTAGGAAATGAAATTTTATTCAGTGACTTTACAGTTTAACAATCGAGGATTAGTCATGTTTTGAGTCATACTGTCATGATGTGTCGAGTAAATTGCTTTCTCCTCCACTCCCCTCTCCTCCCCTCATTAGATGTGTGTTTCAACGACATCAGTACAGCAAAAATGTATGAAGAATCTCAGTGATCTTGGTTGTATTTATTGTGTGTTTGCTTGATTATCCTACCATTTGGCTTATTTGCATAGCTAAATATTAAAAGTCATCTAAATAAACAAAAATGTAGACCCTTGTTTACTATTCTATTTAAAAATCTCCCAATTAGCGGAGGTTTATTTAGGCTACGTATATGACCACATAAAAATTAGGAATATAGGAAGAAGAATAAAACAGGTTTAAGTATTACATAGAAAAATTAATTGAGCATAAATCAGAGTACACATAAAATTTTCAAAATATCCGGAAAATTTTACAAATATATCGGAATCAATAAGGCAAAATGATAACCTAAGCGGTCAAGTTTGTTTACCAACATGGGTTTTGGTTGAAATCCACTCTTTGGAACAAAAATAATATGTTTCTTTGATAACATGAAATCACGCATACCATCATAATACAAATAATTTACGGTTGAAATTTTGTGTCTGAATATAAAGGTTTCCAAACTGCACCCTTGTCTCTGGATGGTTAGTGTTAACACTTTTATTGCAAAATTTTGGTTCCATTGACGAAACTTCCACAGCAGTCATATCTAAAGCAACACTTGAAAAGTTCAAACTTTCTGGGTCATTGTGAAGGTAGGATTCAGGCATTTGTATATTTAATCCTTTGATTAGTTGGATTCGTTTTTTGGTTTCTCTGGTTTTAGAGACATCATGGAGAAAATCAACAAATAATTTCTTTAAATGCATGGGAAGTCTGTGTGAAATATTTCTTTCAAAATTCTCTATGTAAGATTGTGGAGATTCAATCTGATTAAGAGCGAAACATTTGATGAGAGAAGCAGCGATTTAAAAAATGTTTTAGTATAGTGGTTATTCTCAGTCTTACACTGCACCGTTTTGAAAGAAATATGCCATACAGACAATGAATCTCTCGTGCATTTAGAGAAATTAAATAGTTGGAGGCAATCGGCCATAGGAAGCCTTGGAACTAGGTTTCGTGGTAGTTGGTACTCACCAATCAGCAAGGCGTATCTGTAACGTTGAAGGAACTCATGCCACTTCTCAGATCCGAACCCGCATCGTCTGGTGAGTACTGCAGTCACAGACGTTATCACTGAGCTATTCCAGCTTGCGATCGACCTCCTGTAGGACTGTAGTGGGTATTTTTATTGGTCACTAGTCACTAGTGTGACGTGTCTAGTCCTTTCTTTGTTGCAGACTGAATTCTATCAGTCAGATTTGCAATGTGGCCACCATTCTAGGTAGCTCGTCATCATGGTGCTCATTGATTTGATGATAAAAGATAGTTGGAGGCAATCGGCAGGAAGGACGAAACCTAGGTCCAAGTCTTCCTGCCGATTGCTTCCAACCATCTAACATCAACAATTCAAAGTGCTATCTAGAATGGTTGCCACATTGCAAATCTGACTGATAGAATTCAGTCTGCACCAAAGAAAGGACTAGATGCATCCCACCAGTTACTAGTATCCTACCGAAATTTAAAGGAATTATTTGTTGATTATGTTCATGAAGTCTTTAAAAACAGAGAAACCAAAAATTGAATCCAACTAACCAAAGGATTAAACACATAAATGCCTGAATCCCATTTTTCCAATAACCCGAAAAGATATGCCTTTAATTTCTCGACTGTTGCTTTAGATAAGACTGCTGTGGAAGTTTTCTTGCTGGGTCACAAAAAATTTATGTTCGTCTATTTAAAATCATTAGAAAAACTGACAAGTTATTCAGAGTTTCTAAAATGTGTGACTTTATGATTTTTCTTCCACTTTTGAGTGTAAAATGTCTTTTTTTATCAGTTATATTAAGTATTTTACTTTTTGTCCACGGATTCAGAACCTTTCTTCCTGTCTATCAAATAAAAAAGATTCAATTTGTTTTCAGAACGAAGATGGGGACCCATCAGATATCGACTGCACTTGATTTTGGACTCTTAAGAACAGTTAACGCACTACTGCATAAAAGACTTGAGTCAATGACCGAGAATCTTTTGGATTCCGCACTACGATGAAAATACCACTACATATTGTCAACTTTCATTGCTTCTTTAAAAACACTGGGCTACCTGACCTTCCACCTAATACAAGACATCCTATTTTCTCTAAGTCTAATTGGTCTAACCATTCAATGATGTCCTTGAATTTCAAAATGAAGTCATTTGCATTTTAATCAGCTTTCAAGCTACCAGTTTGCATTTCTGAGGAACTAGGGAAAAATATCATACGGGATCAGTCTATACTTCAGATCGAATAGCACTGCACCACATGGTGTTCTATAGACTGCTGTTTAACTAGAAGATCTTGGATGAAGTGAAGATGTAGTGTACATTTAAGTACACTGCGTAAAAATGTTGTCTGGGATAAAGCTGTTATTATTATAATTACTGTCGGTTAAGGTTAGTCATCTTCTGATGTCACCTCTAACTGATAGTATGCATATTCTTTTCAGCAGGCCGCAATTATCATAGCTTCTTCTCGCAGCCATACATAAAATTCAGCTTGCCATCGTCATTAGTAAGGACTGCGTCTTAATCAAATAGAAGGGTTTGAAGAAAATCTGTCTGTTTGAAGGTATGTTTTCTTTAGAAACCGGAATCAGGGAATGGATTACGACACTTCGTCCTCAATTCTGACAGCTCTTCAGCTGACTTGGAAAGATACTGCCCTCGCACTTCTGAGAACCTCCGGTCGAATGAATTTGGTCTGTTGAAGAGACTCACATACAGATTACATCCAGTTATTGAGCTAGTCAAACCATGTTGATATAACCATTGTAGATCCAATGTCTGTTCAGGCTAATAATAAGTTATTTCACCTAAACATCACTATTTTTTTCCCTTATTAAAGAGCCATTAGTTAAATAATTTTTGAAAATTTCCCATGTATTCCTAATAATGTTGATGACTGAAGTTATTCTGAAATTTGTGCAGTAAAATTTGAATCTTGAAGAACAAGCAGACTTAATAATAATAATTTACTTTATTCTAAAACAGTACTTGTGATACAGAATGGAATTCTCAGCCTCTTACTACAGTATTGCATCCAGTTTGTAAATTAACAATAAAATAAAATTCTACATAGCTAAGGGTAATCTCAGTTAGTTTTGACAACAACATATTAGCTTGTCGTAGCAAATCCAAAATTAAACACTGTTTGAAGGTGCTATAAAAGTAGGTTCTAGCATATTTACTGGCGTAAGCAGAAGAAAGAAACAAAGCAGCACATAACATAAAAAAGAGGAGAAAGTAAAAGAAAAGAAAGAAAGAAAACGCTGTACCTATAAATGATATGAATTGGAAAGACGAGATCCAGTTATTCTACCGACTACTTAATAAGTTATGGAACTTATGGAACCGATTGAAAATCATTTTGTAAGAAGAAAAGGGCCCGTCTGTAATTAAGATAATGCTACTTTTGACATTTTTCTTGATCATATGATGACATTCAAAGTAACTACAGCATTTTGTAATTATATAAGTAATATTGCAAATTAGCAGTTATTATTTTTGAGCAGAAGCAAAGGCTATGTCAAAAAGAGAAACCTCTTTTGCAACAATGTCACTAGTATAAAGGTATTCTGCTGAAGCAAAGTCCCTTTTTTTGCCCACTTGTCATTTCCCTAAGCGATATGTCTTAAAAGATAACATTGTTTCCATCTGCAATGTTGATTTTTAAATACAGAAACAGGAAACTAAGATCTAAGCTCAATTTTTACTTAGATAAATGAGGCGAAATTATGCATCAGCAAAGAGTCTTTCGATTCAGAAATTTGTCTAAAGCAACTTTGTCTATTATATCTGGCTTAAAACGATATGCGAGTCAAATGATTTCAGTACTCAAATTTCCGAGCAAAGTTGAGTATAACTACATAATGCTGACTGAATGTTTTGAGTGGTCACTTACCGCTTACATAAAACACCAATGCTTGCTACCCGTATCGAAATGATCCAAATACTGGACAGTCGTTTCGCTCATTTGAGACATATCACATATTACTGTCGGGATAACTTGGTTTTCAAAGGGAACTACGGTGGACGTTCGCCACGTGAACTGTGTAAAGTGCAAATTGCTGACCAGTTAGCAAACTGTGAATCTGACCTATGGTATCACTAGTTTGGGTAGTTTCGGCTCTCCGGAGTAAGTCAAACCGGGTATACCACCGATGAACTCGACTCTAAACTAGCGAAACGGCTGCCATGCACGTTTAGATCACCTCAGTCTGGCTAGCGAACACTACTGGTTGGTTGATATGAGTACTATGCCACTATTTATCTCAATCAGCCAGCAGTACATAGATCTCAATACGTTTCTACACTTTGTTGAATGTCACAATAATTTCTTGGTAATCACTAATTAGACAAATAAAAAGTGTATTTCATATATAAACACTTTGTGGAAATGCAAAATTTCTGGACTAAACGTTGATGGTTCATGAAGCGAATCAACAGAGTAGGTGTACTTTGCCTTATGGATTCAACCATGCATAACCCAGTAGCATTATCATTTAGCTGCCATGTTTGCAGCAACTAATCTCTCTGTATAGTTGGTGGTTATAAAGCGTAATCTGTCAGTCTGGTTCGCTATGTGCCTAATGAACTATGTGATATAACATTATGCACTGTGGTAAACTGTGATTTGCTGAAATTAAGTATTAGTGTTATGAGCCATGCACCATGTTCATTTATGAACCAGTAAAGATACAAATTGTTAGGAAGGATTTTACGAGTATAAAATATCCTAAATTACCTTCTCTCTCCCTCCCACCCCCTTAGATTAACAATTCATTTATCCAAAAAAACAGCTTTTCATGTGACATGGACTAAAATAAACCTTTAAGCAAATGATTGTTTACATTTCACTGTCAGTAGAAACATTTTCAACTAATGATTTTAAAATTCCTTAGGATGCTGAGAGGTTTCAACTCTAGATTTACCTGTGAAGCTTGGAAGAAGAGATATGGAATACAACGCACCTGGGAGTCTGTTATTTATATAAAAAAACAACCATTATAAATATATGTGTATCTATACACATCCGTCTTTAAAAAAAAACTTGTGGATTTCTGTGGTAGATATTGGGTATCACAGTCATCTGAGATGTAGCTGAGAACAAAATCATCTAGGGGGATAAAGGCGTCTTACTTTGTAGCTACTGTGAATTGTTGTAAACTACGGGTGACTAGATGATGCGTTGTTAACGCTGAAATGCTTTTAAAACACGTGTAGCCAAAGCTTCCTCTAGCTCCTAAATTACGTTTATCCCAGGTTATTGAATTTCTTCAAAGAATACTTCAGCCCAAACAAATTTTCATGGCTTGCATAACTCTAAATAGAAAACAACATTTTGAGATGAAGGTTTCTAATTTCTTCATCAGAAAGTTAATCAGCAGCCGAGTTGTCCTACTGACAGTTGAAGTTTTACTCCAGTTCTCATCTGCCAAATGAAGTTAAGCTGAAATATTCCTTAAATAAAATTTTCCTCCTTATTTATTGTGCATTCATTAGGTTAGACTAGATCCAATTAATCAGTGTTTAATAGGTCTATCAACGATCTGTAGATAAAGACTTTTGGCTCTTTATCTTCTTCGTTACAGCTCACACTCTCACTCTTTAATCCCTTTCTCATAAAACTCAGAGAAGGCATCTAGCCTGAGTATCAGCTTGCTTTCAAACTAAAGGATCAACTTCTAAGGAGACACTGAAATAAACGGTTATTCATTCATGATAACATTTAGAAGCACACATATACAACACGGTATTTCATACCATGAAATGGAAAATGTTGCCTTATTTTGAGCACAATAAAAATCATCCTAAAAATCATACTCCTCAAGAAATAAAAACAAACAACGCACCCCTAAAATGTTTAAGAAAAAATCAATGTAAAAAGCACTTACCGAGAAGTATTTTCTTTGCACGCCATTGAACTTTCCCGTGTTGATTAAGAACAACACATTGCATATTTACTGTATGCCCTAGTGGTATAGCATATTGTTCTGCTGGCAGCACATCAAAACACTGTATTCTTTTCTGACGTTCTTCAGTAGTACATCGATTCGATTGGATAACACGTGCAGCAGAATCTGTAAGAATTGTAGGATCAAATAATGGATCAGATAGTAGTGGATGTTTAGTATTATCAATATTCTCTGGTTGCATATCATTTAAATAAGAAAATTTATAATGTTTATTAAAAGTACCAAAAGATGCTAAATTGTCAGCTAAAACGTTCACTTTGAAAAAATTCTTCTTCTGTCGTATTAATGCATCATTCTGTTGTAATTTATGCTGTAATTCCAGTTTAGTATCACTATAATTATGACTAAGTAAATTAGATCCAAGCGAGTTGAATTCACATGAGATTAAATCCGCATTTGTTAAAAATAAAACTAAAAATGATAAAATCCGATCTATACACATCATGACTAAGAATGTCAATTAGTCATATTTCATAAAATCATTAGAAGAGGAAGAGAAAAAAATAGGCTACTCCGTAAAATCAACTTTATGCATATATTTATAACATTTTACACATTATACTATCCCATCATTTCCCGCACATGAGATATTTAAAATTTTCTCCTACTGCTACAATATTACTGGTCTATCAGCAACCAATCAGAGGTTAGCAGAATATTGACAGCTTGCCTAAAACGCCTTCACTTAATTCCCAATAAAGATCTTCTCTTTTTTTCTGTTAATATTTCACGGTCACGGTTGCATTATTAATTATGTTCTGTTATTTAATCTGTGCTTAAATAATGAAGTGTAAACGAAGTGTAGAGGGTAAACCTGTTTAATATATCTGTAAAACTTGGGCACTGTGGTAGTAAGTAATTCCATATAAGTTAGTTTATTAGATGTAACACACAGTGAAACAGTATTATTATTTACTGGATGACGTTTCGAACAAAATTTATTGTTCATATTCGTGCCATCAATTATAATCACACGACTTCGAAACTTGAGTTTTATGGTTTTCTTTGCTCTCTCCTATTTGTCGTTGGGTAGTAGAATTTCCCAGATATCTGGGACAGGTGTTGAATCATTCCTATGACATGTTTTTGCAGTTGATTCGGTAAACAAAGCTTCTGTTATCAATCTCTCCCTCCAACCTATGACATTAGGTTTTAAAACCTTCATCCTATCTCATCCTATTGTGTGGTTGTGTGCGACTGCATATAGTGCTATAGCTGATCTATTCTCTAGATTTCTTATCTTATTCGGGTCAACCAATCTGGATTTTGCTAAGCTTTTATGTTCGGCTAGTCTGAGTGCCCCTGTTCTACTACTTTGACCTATGTATTTGACCTGACAATCATTGGAGGTAGGGTATTAGATAAACTCAATTGTTTTGTTTTAAAGACTCCATTGGATCGTTTAACCGACAATGCTTGTTTCTAATTCAGTTTGTGGGTTTGAATGCCACTTTTATTCCTGCCTTGTTAAGAATTCTCCTTAATGTTTCCGAGGTTCCTTCCTTGTATGGAATTACTACTAAACCTGTTTATCTGTATGTGGAAGTTTGCCCACTACAGGCTGGAAAATCACAGACGTATTTCAGTTGTGTACAAATAAAATGATAAACGAGTCATTTAAAATCCTGTTCGATGAGTGAACAAGGTACTTTAGTGATCAAGAAGAATGGGGAATGAGTTTTGATTAAAATTATCTGAAAATAACGTTAGACACAGACAGATGGAAAGATATGAATTGAAAAGTTTGGCTGTAGAAAAAAGAGTTTGCAAAATACTTCATTAAAACAAACAACACATAAATAGGGAGACATTTTATCATGCATTGGATTGTTGTTTTAATCCCCAGATTTACACACCTCGTTTGTTTTACTAAATAGACGGAAACTAATAAATGACTGTTACTGTTCAAGGAAGTGATTTTATTAAAATTCTATGTCAATCAATCGATGAGGCCCTCATTTTTTTTAACACAAAACTATCAAAGTCTTTGAATTATTGTTCTATTCATCTAGAAATCAGCAAATTAATTAACAAGAAATAAAGTTAAACAATCCGCCTTTCAATTTTTATGTATTAAAAGAGTGAAAGAAAGAAAGGTGTTTTATAACTGAAATCATTTTGGACTAAAAACAACAACTCCGGGTAATAAAGAGAAAGTGATATAAAATAAAAGGTTTTATAATTCATCTAACTGTCTATCGTATCAAGCATGCGACTACATTTTTTAATAAACCGGATGTTAATGGTTGATTTTTCCCTAGAGGCAGAAGTAGTTTGTCAGGAATTATTAATAATATGAAATTATAGACATTTTAAGTTGACATAACAACTGTCCAGAATAAAGGCAAACAACAACAAAAAATACAAACAAAAATAAAGATCTATCAGATTGACGTGATGTTTGATGTCTTACCAACAGTAAGTACCAGAACTCAATAAAGGACGTGTTCATTTAAAAAGTAAACTGTGAAACCATAGGTAAGGATATTTATACAAGAGACATAATTCCTACAGTTAAAAGTATAAAGCTATAGGTATTTAATAGGTAGATTTAGTTAACGTACAAGGTTAGATAGAGAACAAATGAATAAATGACTGTTTTGTTCTAACTTTCAAGGATTTGATTTGTAAGGATTAGACTTGTTTATACGAGTTTGACCACGGATTGATATCAGTTAGAGAACCATTGAAAACCAGGGAGTACTGGACAGCCACTTCATCCTAGTTTGAGAACCATCTACAGTACCCGCCTACTGGAGTTCGAACCCGGGACCTTCCGATTACAAGGCAATCCCGTGTAGCATTCAACCACTGGGACCCGATTCAGTGGCCTGCCCATAAATTCTAACTTCTACCGATTCGTGATTTAGTGTGACCACCAACCAATGTCATGGGTGGGAACTCCATCCCCAAACTTGACTGCATGGGCATCGCTGATCACAACTTCTCAGTATAACTCCAGGGAACTATGTCCTGTTCCAGTTCACTAGCGCGGATCAGATTAATTTGTTTTAATTTGGAGCTCTTCTGAGGTACTCACCTATGATGTTTTTGTACATGGGTGAAACAACAGTTAAATTTTTCAAATTCACAAAATGGTGGCATTATCATTTGATGTCTTTGGGGAATCACAGTTCACTAGGTCGCATCAAAGAGCTTAGAAAACCATGCAAAATTAACAAACGAGTTTGCAAATAATAATTTGATTTAATGGTATGACTCTCTCCCTCCTTTACGAAGTAGTGCGTACACTGTTGTGAGTACTCCTTAAAAATAAGGCAAAATGTGTACTCACTTTCACATAAGTTTTGATAGTTTTGTCATTGACATTAGAATGAGAGGAGATCTATTTAAATAAGGTTTCCATGCTAAAATGAAAGGAATAATCCTACCTTAAATTTCATTAGAATACTAAGAAATCTTATAATGCAGTCAAACAATAGTGTTCATATCGGGTTTTTTAAATCTAAAACCAAATTTAGCCTTTTAAAAATAGATATTTGAACGAAATAGCTTTCATAGAATTGATTCACACTCAATTATCCCAATGAGGCAAACTATCTTATGGTTAATACGAAAGAAGATATAATGAACGAATTACATAATACAAGTGTCAATAGATGACGATATTACATTTCAGTTAGTCAGTATGAATATAGTAACAATTTTTTTTCTAACTTCTTCGAATGCTTCACTTAGCCAACTCATTAGAAACTACACGAAAATGTGTGGCAATAGGCATTCCAGTGGTTGTCTAACTGATATCAGCTCATGATAAAACCCTCCATACAATCAAACACAAAATCCCTACAAAACCAATACTTAAAAATTAATCTGATGCTCACTAGCGACTGTCCCTGTTCAGGCCGTCAACCTGGGGTTCTAGTGGGAAGCCGTGACCAGTAGGATACAGCAGGTCGAAGATGCGGCAGTAACTCATCGAAGGGGACATTGCGAAATGGTTGCGCTATATCGAGAATTGGCAGAAGTTGGAATTCAAGGACCACTGGATCAGGTGCCAGTGGCTCAGTGGTCTACGAGCTCGACTTGTAACCAAAAGGTCCTGAGTTCGAACCCCGGTGGGTGTGTACTGCTGAAGAGTCCCAAACTAGGACGAAACAGTTTTCCGGTGCTCCCAGGTATTCCAGTGGTTCTCTAACTGATTTCAGCTCATGGTTAAATCCTCCATGTAATGGTTAATTGACATTAATGATTGCATTACACCGAAAACTAGAGAAATCTGTAAACCAGTGGTTACCAGGCTATTATATATACATTCTTACGAATTATATTTTTCTGGTGAATGCTGGTGATCACGTACAATCCTATTTGAGATATACCTACCAAGTGTAATCTAATACATCCACAATAAAATCCTATTTACTAATTATTTGTCTCCATAATAATCTCTCATCCAATGTAAACGTTGTGTCTTTTAAAAAGTATACGTAATGCTACAGGAAATCTTGTAGTTTTTTTCTAAAGTCTACTAGTTCATTGACATTGATAAGAAATATTGATGTAAGAGAAATCAACAAACTGTCAGTCTTACTTTATATATATATATATATATATTATATTCTACATTTAGAAATGACAGAAAGCCCTATATTCATTCATTGCTCAAACTGATTGCAACTGATAATGTTTGCCGATACTTTGATTACTAGTACAGTACTAATAACTGATCGGATAGTTACAGAGAACCGAACACGTGACAAGTGATTAGTATTAGAGAGTGAGACATTTAAATTTGTCTATGTTCGCCTGATATTTTGCCAGGAATGTAAACCTCCTGAAACTGTGTATCTATACCATTACAGCCTAAATCTGTGAACTACAGCTCACCGGATAAGTCGATAATCACTGTAATACCTGCCTAGTAGGTGGATAAAGTATACAAATGATGCTTTAAAGAAATTCTAAAATTGTGGTTTATGTTGTATTGATACATGCAGGAGTTCTGCACATTTTGTAAACTGAATGCTCAAATTCATATACTGTATTCAGATACTGTATTCAACAGCTGTACGACAACGGTACAGGTCAAGTGATCTAAAACGGAAAACTCAGCGAGGCGTTTGGAATAAACACAGGAGTCAGACAACGGTGCTTATTATCACCAACGATATTCCTAATTGTGGTGAACTGGATTATGCGTCAGACAGTGGGAAAAGAGAAGACAGGAATATCCTGAACCGACGTGAAGAACCCAGAAGACCTGGATTTCGCGCGTGGATGATTTATGCTTGATAACACACAAAATCAAAGACTTACAAGCGAAAACCGACAAACTAGTCGAAGGAGCAGCCGGCGAAGACAGGGCTCCAGGTGAACATAGACAAGACGAAGGTTGTGAAAATAACCAACCAACAACAACAACGGCAGAAACATCCAGCGCCAATCACCACCAACGGGAGAGATTTGAAAGAGGTTACTTCATTGACTTATCTAGGGAGCATTGTCTTAACTACAGTCAGTCGGAACGGACGAGGATGTCAAACTGAGAATCGGGAAGGCGAGAAACACATTCATCAACCTGAAATCAATATAGAAATCTTCGTCACTCAGCATCAACAAAAAAATTCGGATTTTCAACACAAACGTAAAATCAGTTCTTCTATACGGATCAGAAACTTGGAGGGTCACAAAAAATACTTCCAAAAGGTTGCAGGCCTTTATTAACAACTGTCTCCGCTCTATGCTGAAGATCAGATGGCAGGAAAGAATCACCATCAAGGAACTATGTGAACAAACCAAGCAAGAACCAATTGCCAACCAACAAATATGCAGGAAAAAGTGGAGATAGATCGGACACTCGCTGAGGAGACCGCTGGGTGACATCGCGCATCAAGCCCTCGAGTGGAACCCAAAAGGGAAGCGGCGTGTGGGACGTCCAAGGGTAACGTGGAGTAGATCGTGTGAAGAGGAGCTGAAAGAGTATGGACTAACATGGATGCAGGTGAAAAGTACAGCAGAAGGAAGACAGAAGTGGCAAGTGGAGAAGTGCAGTTGAAGCCCTATGTTCCACTAGGAACCCAAGGGAACAATGATAATAATAATTCAGATTCCAACGCCAAATCGTCATCAACTTCAAACATATGAAACCTGTTTTACAAAAAAGTGGAATTCGCAATAACCGAAAAGAAATTCAACGGCTCACAATTACTGATAATGACGAAATGTATGTGTCAGTTTCTCATAAATATAAACAAAAACTACAATGCTTTTTCCAAAATTTTGGGTTGAATCTAACTTTACATAGTCAGCAAAATGATGGAGAATGAGACAAGACGTAATTTCATGATAACGCCAGACTTGCTACAAACATATCCTTCTAAATGTCAAACTGTTAATTTCAGCTTAAGATGTAAAAGACAGTTAAAAGAAGTTGTCGATTCTCATGACAGTTGTAAGATTGACGACAATGATATAGGAATTAAATAAGAAATCAAGTATCTTGGACTTATTCTCTCTTCTGATCTCTCCTGGTCTTCCCATGTCTTAGCGATCTCCAGTAAAATATTCCGTCTGATATTTTACATTAAGAAGTTAAGGCTTTCGGGTATAGCTCAACCCCTTGTCTTACAGTTCATAAACTCTTGCATCCTACCTATTCTTCTTTATTGTTCACCGTTATTCTTTACTGGTTTGCTTAAAAAGTACTATGTCACAATTCGTAGAATGCTAAAGACGGTCAGTAGGGTGAGTGGTGTCCCAGTGGACCACATAGTTAACATCGTTGTCGCAAGGCACTTGACTTCGTACAATAAATTTGCTAAAGGAATTTTGTCTGACTTGGAGCATCCACTTTACCCTCAGCTTTCACCTTGCATCTCCTCAGATAGAACAAGAAGTAACTTCAGAAAACTGTATGCTGGCACGTCTAAGTATAAGAATTCTATGATACCATACTTGTCACGTATTTTAAGTGATGAAAATAGTGTCAGGGAAGAATTAACTAACCTTTTTTCATCTAGTAAATAAACAATTTCCTCCATCCATCCTTATATACCTTCAAGTTATACTTTTATTATTTCTATTATATTTATGGTCCTGTTACTTCTTTGTTTTACTCTCATAACTGCAAACACCAACTTATCACTATGACTGCTGTAATCTTTGTTCTTCCCCTCACCATATCATATAAAGAGAACATTATATTCAATAATTTTTAAACAAACTAAGATTTCTATACCACATCGCCAATACTGTGTGTACCAAGCCCATGGCAATTTTCACTTGTATTATTATTATTATTACCCTAGCTGTTATCATTATTATTGTAATTTCCATTTTATATGCTGCATGTTTCTGACATTACCCCTATTGCAAATGTGGAAAATTTTCTGTGTGATTAATTTTATTTATAATTTCAGGAAATTAGATGTAACATTGTAATGAATGCTGAAAATTCCATTCTGTATCACAAGTACTGTTTTTGGAATAAAGTAAATCATTATTATTATTATTATTAAAAACAAAGTAATCAAACATCCACTGCCTTAAAAATATGCAGAGGAAAATAGAGATGGGTTCCACACGTCTGGAGAGACGCCTGATTACCATCACTCCCCAGGCCCTCTTATGAGACCCGTATGGGAAACGACAAGTTTCGAGTCCAAGAGTGACATGGAGGAGATCGTTTGAGAAGGAGATGAGGGCCAATTGCAAATTATGAAGCCATCTAATGAAGACTGTAGAGAACGCGATAGAATGGGGCCAACCTGTTGAAGCTCTACGTTGCACTTGGAGACTCATGGAATAATACACTGACTGAAATAACCTCAAAAAATCTATACTGTTTTTGTTTTTTCAAATAAATACCAAGTCTCATGTATCACTTTATCAAACAATCAATTTTCAAGTAAATAAAAACTTATCAATTCATTGAAATGTTGATTCCTTCTCTTTTATTTTTTTGACGTTTTTCATCTTCCCGTTGTTAGTTTTGTTTTGAAGAATATGAAAAAAATTTCAATCTTTTTTCTTTTCAAGGAAAGATGAATCACTTTTTGATAAAAAAAAGGAGATAAGGAGATTGAAATTGAAGCACGCATACCTGTGCTGTATCTTGACCCTAGATGTCACTACCTCTTATCCGATAGTATTTTGTTCTCCTTTTATAAACAATTCTACTATAAATTGATACTGCATAGGGTCTTATCTTATAGGGTAGGGGATAAAGTACATTATAGGTCAATTTGTTAAGATTTGAGGTTTGAATAGACTTCAATACCTTACCCATTATCTCTACCATAGAATTTTGGGACAATTGATGGTAACTTTTAGTAGATTAAACTTATAAAATTTAAGCAAAATGAGTATTGAAAGGGGTGATATATCGTGTGTCACGGAATATTTTCCCTTTTAAGACTTATCCTTCAGTAAAAAAAAGGCTATTTGCTGAAGAAATACTTCACAAAGCTTCTTTTTTCGTTACTAATTCTCGATAATTCTGTATTGGTCGCTCATACTTTAATTTTTTTAAAAGTCCGTTAAAAAATACATTTTCTAAATATTTCTGATTCATTGTGAGACACAAATAACTAGCCTACTTAAACAAGCGAATTAAATCAGTACATATACTGAAAAGAACACTTCCACCAATTTATGATAGTCAAGTCTTCATTCTAGAAACAGTACCCAGTCAGGGGATTTCTGTTGGTGATTGAAGAAACATCATTCTTTACACTTCAGGTCTACTTTCATATTTTTGGATGGCAATTATTTTCATAAATGAACATTTAACATGTGACTTGTTCAGGTTTCTCAGTTAATTGTTTGCTGATACAAAAATGACTTTTTTTAGAACTACGGTTTCTTGATTCTTATATACCGAAACAATACTAACATACTGTGGTGAGAGCAGGCTGCTAGCCGATTGGTTGACACTAATCTACGTTAATGTCTAGGTCACTAATATGGGCCGACTGACTCGACAACCAATCACAACAAACTTAACTTGATCAAATATGATTCGCAGATAGACGGCTCTACTTTTCGATGGTCACTCGAAACAATCAATCAGAAGACTGCGTTTTTCTACCTAACTAAGCTATAATAATGTATGTGAAATATATGTGAATACGTGTTGATTTCCGTAATAAAAGGATCTGTTGCCTGGCCCTTGTCTTCTGTTGTTACAATACCACTGAGCTAGCCTTATCATTTCACAGGTAACCTGTTATTTACTCAAATGTCTTAGTTATCTCTCACAACGGGACCAATAACTCTATTTGATGAATTGTTGTAATGCTCTATTCAATACCTGAAATACATTGCATAAACACAGACATAAAAATTGTTACAATGCATATTATATATATATATATATATATATATATAAGTACAGTATTGACTAAAAGCCGACAAAAATGCCATTCAGGATAGTGTAATCTAATTTTCTGTTCACTTTTCCGGTTTCTGCAGTACAGAATTGCCGCTACTTCCTGTTGAACTAGAGTATTAGAAACTACATATGTGGAGGTTTTATATTTAGGATTAGAATTTGACTACTTATATGTCAATAAGTAGCATAAATCTTATTGAAGATATTCTTACTATTAGATTTGACTCTCATTTAAAATGTGTTCTCTATGGTAGTAAAACCAAACGTGGAAAAATCCGGTTTGAAATTGACTAAAAAAAATATAAACAAGTCTTTATTTTAAAGGTTTGGTTCATAGGGCATAGATTTGTTCCAGGTTCGATCACGGATTAATATCAGTTAGAGAACCACTGAAATCCGCTGAGTACCGGACAGCTGTTTCATCCTATTTCAAGACTCTTCGGCACTATTCACTACCTCTTGAAAATAATTCTGATGATCACAAGTGACTGGCTACAGTACAAAATTTTCTGGAATCCTATTAAGAGTATGTAATTAATTGGGTGGACCGCCAGCTCAGGAGAGAGAATAAAGTGTTCGGAAATGACATTGGCCGGTGATCCCGCTAAAACCATGAGTTCCCAGTAGCTGGAAACCAAGCGCTCCTGATTCGGGTTCCATTGGCTGGATGGTCTACCAGCTCGCCTCGGTTTGAACCCCAATGGGCGTATACCAATGGGTGAAGGGTCCCAAACTAAACAAAGGAGCTGTGCAGTACTTCCTAGTTTTAAATGTTGCTCTAACTGACACCTCTCTGTGATCAAACTCGAAACAAGTTTTTATTCTTATATAAATATATATGGCATTTATTACAGGTCAAATTGCCATTATAACAAAACAATCCCTGTTGACTTTTTATACCGCTCTCAGATTCGTACTATTTATTTGATTTCAGAGTTGAGTGAAAAAACAGAGCATTAAATAGTTTGAAAAATAACATAATACCGGTATACCAAAAATGTTTCAGCTATTAATCAAAAATTTATACAATCAGTGATAAACAAATACCAAGTACAGTTGAATGACATTATATATTCAGTGTATCAATGGTTCAACGATAGAATGATTGCCTGCCTCACAAGCGGCTGGCGTTAAATTCCTGAATAATGAAATCCTTTTCCTTGTCTGGTTTACTAGCCGGTAGTAAGCCATTAAAACGACAACACCTGGCTAATCAAAATCCGAAGTAGCTTGAAGCTGTGTGTTTCACTCCAAAAATAAAAAATGAAGACTTCTGTGAACATCTGTTTTCTTTTCACCCAATAACGGGAGTATTGAGAACAAATTACTAACTAACAGAAAAATTAGTTCTTGCGCCTACAGGTGCAGTTTTGGCAGTTTATTACAGAAGTTTATATAAGGTTACTTCAGAGGAAATCTCAGCATTTTGTCAGTAGAAATATTTCACTGAAAAACTTGAAAAACCCATCACATTTTGTTCCAGGAGCACTCATAGGCTTCCTCTCTTTATTGAAAGTGTAATTCCTTCATCCTAAATGAAGATGCCATATATTATGGTTGGCTGTAAACTATTTATCTCTGGAATATGTGTTTAGAGATGACAGTGAAAAAAGATTTATTGCTCCGACTTTGTTTGTGCGACTTTTACCGGAATCTGCCTATAATCCTTTGTGCTGTGCTTTCTAAAATAGGATATTCCGAAGGAGTGTGACAGTTTATTGGTGGTCAGCCTTAAAATCTCACGTCCAATGCCAATAGGAATCAGACATTAGAAACCGTAGTATACTTTATTATTAATGATATGTGGATAAAATCATCTGACAGGGAGGCCAATGATGTTGAAATCAAGGTAGTATGTATCAGTGTGTTGTCATTCATCGGTACCAAAACAATACAAGAAGACAACTTAATTTGAAGGTACCGAGGGTACATTTTGTGAAGTCCGGAATATTTTTCATAAACATTTGTGCTACTTAAATATTTAAAAGTAGACAAAATAATTGGAAATAAATTTCAGGGAGACAGCAGTTTCACGAAATGAGAACAAAATATTTTCAATGAGACTAGAGTGAGTAAAAATTCCATTTATTAACGACACATATAGACTTTTCGGATTCTATTCCGGGAAGCAACAGCGAAAATAAAATACATTTTATGATGCTCATAAAATACTTAATAGACTAGTAAGCCTTCTATTTCAACAGCATATGTCAGAAACATAAGGCAGTAAAGTGGCTTCGAATTGTACTATGAAGAGCAAATACTCTTCAGCTTATGTTCACCCTCCGTACTTGGTTTCCTGTCAGTGGATAATTCCATTTTATTTCTTTTAAAGCAACCCGATGCATATACATATATACACTGAGGGAATTTCAGGTTAAAATTGGTTTTGACTAGAGCTAGCTAATAGAGTTTAGAAGTCTGGCAGTCTTTATCATAAAGAATTTGTAGGGTTTTTCTGAAAATGCCTAGTCCACTGGATGTTTAAAATTTTACTCTACATTTCTACACCAGTGCTTCATTCTGTGAGATTTCTGTATGATTTTTTGGCATAGTTCCTTGTATATTAGAAGTTATTAAATAATTAAAAATGGTATGTTTTAAAAATTTCCAGTATAACAAAAACTAGCAGAGAAGTAAGTTCTTTAGATAGTGAAAGGAATAGTTAACGAAGCCGGTAATGCTGGTGAATTGCTATACTTCTTCTTAGAGTTGTTCACTTCACTCTCATAGCCTGTGTTTAAATGACAGTTACAAATTCTCGGGGTTAAGTCTTCAGCTGGTTTTGTTCAGATCCACTATTAATTTACGAAATCATCCTTTTGTCAACCAAACTATATAAGACTTGATGACATTCAGACTTTGGTCTTCATATGGCAAACAGTAGAATGTTTAATTCCCTGTTGTTTGCATCATTCGCATTCTGGTTTCATTTAGTACAAAATTTCCTAAATTCTCAAACGCTCAGTTATCTCTTCAACTATTTGAGATCACGTTCTGGATTGCTAATATTCTTTAAGTGACCTTAATAAATGGATAAGCATGAAATCATCAGTTAATTTTCTTTGTTCAGTTTCTATAAGCTTGTCGGAGTAAGATCCCGTCTAGCATAGAGTGATAAAACGCTGTTCTATTTAGTGGCAATAACAAAACAATATCTTCCTCTTATTTATCATATAGATCTCTGAAGAGAGTTTCTCTCTCAATAATATTTTCCAAATATCGTAGCAGATGAAGAGATGCTAACGAGCCACATGAAATTCATTGAGGTGCAAATAAATTGGTTGTTGGGAGTTGATCGGTCGGTAGTGTTATCAATAATGGAAGAAAAATAGCCTGTTAAAGGAAAATAATTCACCAATAAAATGTCATCAGCCATCGACAAAACAAAGTGGGTTATTAACCTGTCAACAAAGACCTTAAGATTTGATAAAATAAAACTACTTCAAAAAGGATTAACCTTCAATGTAACTGCTGACAGATTAAAACCTAAAGACATTGTTCTTAGTGTAGAAGTAGCACTAAGTGAAATAGACAAAACTATTGCGGAACAAGCCAGAGCACACACAATGTGCCTGACACTAAGACATCAGAAGAAAGGAAGGGGAAATTTGTCACAAAAGGAACGACAAAAACATGGTGGTCGCAAAATTGGAGATAAGTAATACAACAGTAGTCATGGAGAGATCCGACTACATAAGCAAGGTCAGTCAATAAATTGAAACAGGACCATAGGAGGAAGTTCAAAATCCTGTGGACAAAATCGAAAAATCTACAAATGATCTAGTACGCTGTATGAAGTCATCTTTGGGTGAGTCTAAATGGTTTAACCTTGTGCCTGCAACTAACGATCTTATTAGAATGTATGAGACCATCAAAATTCATAAGGTAGGATACCATATCAGACCAATAGTTGACTTTAGGAATATCCAGATGTACGAGTTATGTAAGTATTTAGCATCAGTGTTATGCCACATTAGAGATGTCAAATTCTAGGGTAACTAATTCCTTTTTAACGAGACAGACACTAGGGGAAATTCCATTAGAAAAGATGGAAAAATGGTTGGTTTTGACATAACCACTTTATATACTGATATTCCCGTTAATACAACTCTGAAGACTGTTAGAAATGAACTGGGCATTGATCCTGAACTAGAAATTAGAACTAAGCTCTCCGATGAGGAAATAATATTAGGCGTTTAGTCATGTCTAACTTCCACTGTATTCAAATTTCAAAATAAGCTATACAAACAAATAAATGGGGTGTCAATGGGATCACCAATATCCCCGATAGTAGCAGACATATTTATGGATAGTTGGGAACATGAAGATCTGTGCGTCGGTGGCACAGTGTTTAGGACTCTCGCCGACCATGCACATGGTCCGAGGTTCGATCCCCTGCCGGCGCACACCTGATATCTATGGTCGGCCTCCAAAATTTGGGCTACCGATATTCATGCTGAAAATTCCATACTTGTACCAAAAATACGGTGTGGAATCAAGCTGTAGATCAAAATAAATAAATAAATAAAATCTTAGAACGTATAATCCTGCTCCTAGGTTATGGTGAAGGTATGTGGATGAAACACTCACTGTGTTGAAATCTGAATATATCCATCATTTTTTCACACATATAAACTCAATAATAGACGGAATTCAATTCACTTCTGAGTCAGGAAACCAACCTAGAGAATTGGCAATGCTAAACTTTAGAATAAAACGAAAACAAAATGTTGCATTAGGGACTATCCTTTATGGGAAATGTACACACTCGAATAAATACTTAGGCTTTAATTCATCCCATCCAGAATCATTAAAGAAAGGTTAAGTTAAGTGTATGTATAATCAGGCAAAGAGCCTAACAAGTAAGCCAAAAGATTTAAGTAATGAAATCAAACAAAAAAAGGAAATATTATTAGTGAATAACTAGTACTCACCAGAATTTATTCAGAAATATATGAAGAACCATTGGAAAAATAAGACTAGAAATAAAAATGAATAAAAAAAACGAAAATATTTAAGAATCCAAGGATTCTGTAATACTACCGTATAAAGAAGGAACACCAAAGACTTTACGTAGAACTCTCAATGAGGTTGAAACATAGGGTGGCCTTTAAACCAACCAACTCTCTCAGAGATTAACTTTATCGGCTTAATGACCTAATGGATTTAATTAAGAAAAATATTAGAATTTACCAAATACCATGTATCGACTGTGAGGTCGACTACATAGGTCAAACATTAGAGTCAACTAGATTATTGGAACATTAAAATTTAGCCTGACCGAGAATGATGATTGACCGTGCTAGAAAAAAGCACAGCCATCGCTCTACATTCACTTGCATGTAATCACAGAATAGGTGGTGTGGGATAGGTTGAGAGTGTTAAAAGGTAATATAGTTAGGTGAAGACAGACAGAGGTTAATCACTGAAGCTCTGTTTATCGATGCAATACCACACACATACAGTCGGGATGATACAACACCTATACCAGAGATATGGAAAGTGGTAAGAAACAACAAAAGAAAGTTGGAGAGACAAAATAAACAGAAAACATATATAAGACAAATTGTAAAACCATGTGACTAAAATTGATATGATTATGAGCAATAATTTATGCTCGAAACGTCATCCAGATGTTAATCCTGCATCACTATGTGATATTTAAAATAACCTTATCTAGTATGGAATTGCTATAAATAAGTTTATTGATGTTGTACAACCATACAATACAGGCGTCTGGCAGAGATAAACTGTGGAACTTGACCAAATTGTCCATCTTAAACTTGAAAGGCGTATCAGGATTCAAAAGCTAAAATGTTTTCAAAAATCACCGTAACAGAAATGATTTATGTGAATGAGAGAGAAATGAGATTTCGTAAGTAGGATTTCACTAAGAAAACGTTGGAAGAAAAATGAAAGGCTAGGTTCGAAGTAATAAAATGGTCTGAAAAAGATATCTCAACATTCAGTATATTAGTACACCTATTTACTCATAATGAATTGCTTAAATGATTGTAGGTCATACAGTATTACTGTCTAGTAGACTTGTATCATTCATTTATTAATTTTATGTGCATAACATAGTGATTTAAGTGTTTCCTTCTGATTTCTTATGCATATGGAAGGTTTCACTTATTTTCCCCGTGTTGAACAGTGCCGAGGTAAAAGCCTACATTTAGACTAGATTTATGATTTGGTGAATGCACTAAAACAGTACAATGTGACCAGGAATTATTGTTAGTACTATAGGAGTATATGCTTTAGTCCTGTAAAGAGAAGCCGCAACATGAGAATTCTGAGGTTAAACAGAATTTCTTTCGAATTTTATTCAGAACAAAAATAACTGGAGCAAACAACTGTTTTCAGTAAATTCCTCTTCAGACTTTACAATTGTAAATCCACTAATTTCAGTATAGAATAGCCGGTAAAGACAAATTAGAATTATACCAGAAAATGTATCCTGGAACAAGTACAAGATATAGTTGTAATCAGTTAATTTTGATTATAATCTATGGAATACGTATATTCAATAATTACATGAGGTAAAATGAGACGAAATAACCCAATGATGCATATATATACGTCATGAAAAAAGTAGACGTTTCAAGGGTGTTCGTAATCCGTAGTGGGAGAGACAATATGAATACTACAGAGCAACAATCCAACAAATGGGATAGACTAGATGTAAGTTCAAGGGTGACAAATAACAATAAGAATGATTATATAATGACGATAGTTTCGTGTATACATAAAAAGTCGTTATTAAATTCAGTTTCGACTTTTCCGTTGACCAAAGTGCTCGGTTCCAGGTACATCCAGATGACAGGTCCAAAATAGGACGCATCAGTGATCCCACTGCTAGTCATCACCCACTAATTTAATTCAAGTTAAAGCCAAGACATCAACCTGAGTCCAAGTACTTTAGTCCAATATATTAAGGAGGAAGTCGAAATTGAATTAAATAATTATTTTTTTATTTACAGCTTGATTCCACACTGTATTTTTGGTACAATTATGGAATTTTCAGCATGGATATCGGTAGCCCAAACTTCGCAGGCTGACCATTGATATCAGGTGTGCGTCGGCAGGGGATCGAACCTCGGACCATATGCATGGTCGGCGAGAGTCCTAACCACTATGCCACCTTTTGAGCAAGAGGTGGCTCTCGTCGCCTGGGTAGTCCAGTGGATAACGCTATGACGTTTGAAATGATGGACATTAGGTTCAAGACTCCGAGGGAACACCATCACTTACTCGGGAATACATGTACATCCGGCTGAAAATCCACAAATACGACGAAATGAATATTCCAGATTCCACTACTACTCACCATCTACGATTGTCGGAAATAATGAATCTACCGCAGTGGATGAATAGGATTGTAAAAATATTATAACAAGTTTCAAAAGCATTGCGTAAACCTAGAGTAATAGACATACTAAGAAAGGTCATGAAAAGTAGGCCAAAGTAAACAAAGCACCTAAATACACCTCTTCATACAGAAATTATGGTATATTTTCCGATACAGTTCTAGTTTGTCTTTACTGGCCATTGTATGCTAAAATAATAGATTTACAATTTTAAAGCCTTAAGAGCCATGTATTGAAAACACTTGTTTGCTCTAATCATTATTTTGTACGAAATAAATTGTGGAGATATTCAAATTACTGAAGTCCATTCATCAAATTCTAAAAATAGAATATCTTGTCTACAAAACTTTCTGTAGTAAAGTACTAATGCAACTACGGTTAAATTAATATTTTTCTGCGTTTTCAGATGTTCAGTTGTTTTAACTAGATATTTAAGAGTGGTCATCCTGAACACGAAAATAAAACAAGCAATGAAGGTTAATAAAGCAGTATTCAATGAATTCATCAAATTTCAATAGGACTCGTCAGCTGAATACTCCACATACACGGATTTATATGCTTTGGAAGTTACATTGTAAGATATAAGACTGATAAGTAAAGAAACTACATTGATTTAGTCATGCAGAAAGACACGTGCGATTGTTTTCTAGGTCATGTTCAAATGGATAAGGGAGAGAGAGTGTATGAGAGATCAAAATTAAGATAAATTGCATTACGCTTGAATTACATCACTTAGATAAACAATTAGTCATTGGAGAATATAACAAGAATTGCAAACAGAGTAATATCAATAGTAATGATTATAATAACAATAATAATAATGTTGAAGGGAGTTAAGATAATCCTACTGATAAAGGATAGTTTTAAATGAATCAAGAATAATAATAAGTAAAACGTATTACCATAGTTGATTCAAAGACACGAGCGTCTCCTTTTGTACACAGAGACCTGGTTTATAAACTCGAATTGGACAAGCCTCTGCAATTGCAAGCATCTTCTCGTTTCTTTGTCCACTGACAATAGTGAATGACTTGACAGCGTCGATATCATGTCCATAGTCCACAAGATGTTTTGTTATAGAGGATTTTGGCAATTTGCACTTCAAGCATTTTGGCAAATGCTCCACCATGCGAGTAGACAATCGCCTTTCTGTATGACCTATGTATTTGCTTCCAAAAACACACTCAAATTAATATATGCAGTTTGAAGTGTCCAGGATTGGCGACTGGTCTTTACCAGATTGTTGAAGCACTCGCTTAATGGTGTTAAGGATAAGAAGTTTTGCAGGATAATAAGTTCTCTTGATGGCTTTATCGAGTCTTCTTTTGACTACTTCCTGTACATCATCTCCTTTGGACGGCAAACTGATATACAAAGATTTCTTCGAACTGTTGGATTGTTTTGCAGGGGTTAGTTTCTTTAGGTATTTATTAATGAACTTCTCAGGATACCCATCCTTAGATAAAATATCCTCAGAGATTTTATTTCATGCTCCATAGTACTGTCAGAACAAATTTTTCGTGCTCAATTAAGGTGTTATGACTAAGTTTTTTTATACTGGATTGGAACAAAGCTCTTGAAATGCATGTACTGTCCTGTCCATGAAGACTTTCTAAATATAGATTTTTCGATTGTGCCATCACTCACTTTCGCTAAAAAAAACGTCTAGGAATTTAAAAGTATCGCTTTCCTTGTGTTCTGTTGTGAAATCGAGATTCGGATGGTATGAGTTGAATTTCATCAACATGTCTTCGGCTTTTGATCTGCTTCCACAGACAATAAAATGTCATCAACAACACGAAGAATCGACAATTGTAATTTAATGAAGGAATATAAGTATTATAACCTTGTTTTCACGTTTTTAATCAACTGGGACTTCATAATCTGTACCATTTTAGAAATTTGTATCCTCAACTTTTCACAATACGTCACTGCATATTAAAGACCATACTTAAAATATGATCTAGTAAATTATTTAACTTTACAGAAATAAAAATTAGCTTATTAAACTGCATATGTAGGTCTAATTTATAATTTTGAAATGAATGCGATACTAATAATGCAGAAGTCTTTGTCATTTGTCGCTAACTAACATAGTCGGAGATGAGTTTGTAAAAACTTTTACTACACGTGATCTAGTTTTAAAAAATGAATGCCACATTTTCGCGTATTTTATCCGACAGTCTGTACGTAGTTTGCAGGTGTATGTTGATTTTGTTCAAAATGCATGATAAAAAGTTACCAACATTACAAACTTGGTTTTTAAAAAAAAGTAAATGAGAAAAACTGCAAGTTTTAACAAATCAAGTGTAAAATGTGAATCTGCTAGAAAAAGGATACACCAATTTTAATTTCCCTTTGATCCTCTTATATATGAATAGAATTCATATTTCTTTGATAAGTCGTGCTGTAAGTTTCAAGCTCACTACCGCCATCATTGTATAATGACTGAAAATATCACCCCTACTGGTTTAACGACCGTTTAGGCCAAAAACAACACTTTTTTCTCCACAGAAACCTTTTGAAGTTTAATAAAAATCACTAGGTGATTCGCATTGTCAAAGTCTCATACGTATATATGAATGTAGTTCCCAAATGTATGAGCTCATTCTCGGCAGTTCGATTATCTGCTTTTTATCTAGCTACCCACAATCAGAACATTAAACCCACAAGCATCTTTCTTTCCTACGAATTTTATTCACTTCATCTTACTCCAATGAAAACTAATTCATTCGTGGTAATGTTTAAACGTCCTACACTAATATTTTCGACCTGACTTAACATATCGGCTTTTAGTATAGGCGCTTTAACAACCTCGAAGATTAACTTGAAGTAATTAGTAGGTTCGACTCTCAGGGCAAACACAACCGCCAAGCAAGGAATGCAGGTACATCCAGATGTTGATTATCAAATGGAGCAAAATGCATATCCTGAATTTCACTGCTAGCTACCATCGTCGAATTGTTTATACTGCAAGGCAACCTCTCAACAGAGATCTAACATTCTGGTTATATATGACCAATCAATGGGAATGCAAACTTTAACTTTTAGCAACCAATAACTGATACCCATTGCACAAAATGTGGTTTAGATTTCTCAGAGAGAGGCTCTAGTGGATAATGATTTGGCTTTCGAAACGATGAGTACTGGAGACCCCATCATTCACTAGTGACTACAACAACATCCAGATGACGAGTCCAAAATATGACGAAATCCACATCCTTGATACCACTGCTAGTCACCACCTACTCACAGCAGGTCCGGTAAGAGGACAAATACTCGCTGGAGACATTGGCTAGCGATCGCGCTATGTCGTGAATTGGCAGAAGTTGGAATTCATGGGTCACTGGATCTAGCCCCAGTGGCTTAATGGCCTACGAGCTCACCTTGTACCAAGAAGGTCCTGGGCTTGAACCCTGGCGGTGGGTGCGTACTAATAAAAAGCCCCAAACTAGGGCGAAACAGCGGTCCAGTACTCCAATGGTCCTCTAACCTATGTCGGCTCATGATGAAATCCGGTGACCAATCAATCGAATCTCTACAAACCAATACTTGAATTACTTCAAATGTGTTTTCATACTTAAACTATTTATAACTAACTTCGATCGGATATTACATAAATAACAATTCGTTTGGTAATTTTGTTTAAGACATCATAAAAACAACGAAACTCTGTGGGAGAAGAGTATTTTTCTTGAGGTTAACGAAGCTCTTAGTGTAAGAAGAAAGTCAGTCGAAAAATTCAGAGTAACAGCGAAATACGCTAAATACTCACATTCATGAAATAAAAATGTTTCTATATAAAAACAGTATTAAAATACCACTAAAATCCTAAATACTCCTCATTTATTCCTATTAGTTAGTTAAAAAAAAAGTAAAAGGCAATCAAGTAGAAGGCGGGAAAAGAAAAGTCGCTAACTAAACCAACCAATATTTGCTGATTGATAAGTTTGTGTCCTTGTAATAAGTTTACGCCAACTATTCTATTCTAAACTTGTTTGTTACCAGGTAATAACAATAATAAGGCAAGGAAACGAATTATTATTATTATTTATTGTTTAAATTTATCTTATTTTTCTTAGCTTTAGGGCATTACTTTCTTCTCATGCATGGAATATAAAATACTTCTATTCAAAATATTGATGGTAATAATAATAATCAAAATCAAGTAGGAATTCAATAAACGTTTAGTGAGCGAAAATTGATTGTTTTGATTCAAATTAAACATTGAATGGTGGACAGTTATCAAAACATCGTCAAAATGTATTCCATTTTTCCCTCTTTTTCCGTTTCGCTTCGTTACTAATGAAGCATAAGACTTCTAGCATGAGCTCTGAACTTTCAATAGCTGTAGTACTTTTTTCCTAAAGTATGGTTGCTAGTAACACGTCCAGTCTCCCTTCTTTCTCGGACTAACTGCCGGTTAGAGGGAGTTTTTGCGGGAGCGTCTACCGAGAATCGATCCCGGGACACATATAAAGTTAGAGAAGATTCTATCAGTGAACCATTGGAATCAAATAACTTCAAAATACAAAATATATTTCATCTGAATTAATGTCAGTAAAACGTTTGAGCATTGTGGAATAGATCAAATAAAGTATAATTACATTTCAATAGTTTACACACAATGATAAGTTTTGTTATTGGTAATATTTCGGCAAAATTACTGCCCGTGTTCACACCATTGTTGGAGTTGTTTTTTTTTTCTAATTCTTGAGGCTCGAACCTAGTGCCCATCTTTTCAGTTAAAAAGTAGTTAAAAAACAAAACAATTCCAACAGTGGTATGAACACGGGCAGTAATTTTGCTAGAAATATTACCAATAACAAAACTTATCATTGTGTGTAAACTATTGAAATGTAATTATACTTTATTCGATATTTCGTCTGGTTACCGAACAAATATTGAAAAGTAACAGAAAGGATAATAAAAATGATACATTATTTTGCCTAGAACCACTGAACTCAGTCATATGAACATACGTATACATATGCCATCTTGTTTCAAAAGAATTAAAATTCTCATCCAAATTTCCAGCCAGTGAATGAGGGAATGCGTACACACAAGAAGTAATATAACTAGTAAAATTAGTCAATATGCCTGAAATACAGTCATCAATTAGTCATATTTACTCACTCTATGATCCAATATTCAGAGATAATGAGGAATACAACTTGGCCGTAGAAAGGAAGAAAATTCTTATATTAGTTACAATTATATATAAAAATTAGAAAGTATTTAACTCTAATCTATGATAAATACGAACACATTTATGTAACATAAAATGTTTCTTTGTTTCACGAATAGAACAGAAATCTTCAAGTCTCTAGAGTTTCAGCAACACCGTTGTTTTTATCGGGATGGGGTTTTCTAGCCTCATGCTCAACCTTCCTTTTTTTTCTCCATACTTACTACCGGCTTGTAAACTAGGCAAGGAGTGCATCATCTGGGAATCGAACCTGAGCCAGATACATAGTTCTTGAGCATTCTATCCCTAAGTCATAGATACAGAATGTTTCAGATTTGTATAAATAAAATCATTAAAAATACGCGTGTGTCCATGCTTAGTCTCTGGTAACCATAGTACAGACTATTTGATGGCAACTGTAACCTAAATTCTAGAATTTCTTACTTCTACATCTTGTTTAACGGTAGCATACTTCTAACACAATATCAGAATTTAGAGTAATACAAGTTTTAGAAGACTTACTACTTTTAATTTTGTTGAGTAACACCCACTCGTAAATAGAATTTTTCAAAGTACACAAACCAATGAGCGGCAAATTTGACGAAAAGCGTCATTATCAACAAATTTGATTAAAAATGGAAAGATGGAAAAAATTGATTATTTATATTCATTTTATTCCTTTGCTCTCCCAGTGGAATTTAGGGCTTCAAGCTAGAGCTTAGAAGTTCCGGTAGCAGTAGTGCTTATTTTTAAGGGATGGAGTTGTTAGCTTAATGCCCATCCATCCCTTGTCAACAGTCTTATTACTGGCTTAGTGAAGTAAAGAATGCGGCAGCCAAAGGTCGAACCCCGAACCACATACGTGATCGGCGAGCATTCTACCGCCGTGTCACCGATGCACAGGAAAAAAGTGTAATATATTGATATTTATTCAAGTAGAGCTTTTTAACGATATCGTAAAAATTTACAAAATAATAAACAGTACCCATACCATAAAAGGTAATTTTGTGAGTAAATTCAACTCAGATGGATCTCAGTCTCAACTTCAGGCCGCTACAATCAAAAAAGGTGGTTAAGACACTAAGAGAATATTTTCTGTGAATATGAATTAAATTTATAAAGTTAATGAATATGGTAAACTGGTAAAACATTTATGTCTATATTTCTGACTGGTAATCATAATAAGCAATTTTAGTGTCCTTAGTTATAAATAAAAGGGTGAACCCAATTTATTTTCTAGTATAATGACTTCAATATTAAACAAGATCCATGAATGCCGAAACTGGAATAAAAGGTTCCTGTCAGTGTTGTTGAAGAATAAATGCATTAACTATTTTTTTTCAAAATCAAAATTACTTTGTTTAAGATTAGGCATAGCTTCATAGTATTCTAAGCTAAATTATGTAAAAAAAACTGTGTGGTCGAATGCTCGCTAACCACGCCTCATGTGGTCCGGATTTGATCTCCAGCCGGAGCACTGTTTTACCTCGCTAAACCACTAATAAGATTGGTAAAGAGGGAATGTTAGTCATGAGGCTAGCAACTCCATATTGGAAAAATAAACACCACTGCTAGAGAAACTTTAAGCCTCTAGCTCGAAGCCTTTGTTCAACTGGGAACGTATAGGAATAAAAAGAAAGACAACTGCTCACATTATCACTACTAGGAAATACTAAATCTGAGTGTGAAAAAAGAAGTCAGTCGTCTTTTAACACAATCTAAATTGGTGCAAAATAAGTGCAGGTATGATATTTCAGCTATATCTGGTACTTGAGAGTATTCGAATCTACTGCTGGGCGCATATTACAGAAAACCCACTCACTTTTAATGTAAGTGTAGAATTTTTAATCACTGTGGTAAAATGAAACAAATTATGAAGCTATATGAATACATTGATATGATTATGAGCAATAAATTCTGCTGCAAAACGTCATTCACTTATCAATCCTCTATCTTTATGTGTTACATAAAACAATTCCTGAATAATCCCCATCCAGACATTAATGAAAACAAAACGCTTAGTTCAGCAAAAAGTCTGTTTTTGGCGAATTCATTCACTTAGCTGTGCAATCGCAATTATACATACTTATATATGTCCAAACCAAGTTCACTTTTAACGGTTTGAAAAAATTTTGGGCATTGGGTATATGATATTCATTATAATTAAGGTTTTTTTGTATTTCCCAATGAATGAAAAACAAAACGATATTGTTTTTACTGACGTTTCGTTCTTTAATGCTATAACAGCTTTATCAAAGTATTATTAAACCGGAATTTACAAAATCTCAGCATATATATAACAAAGAGTTAAGGGGTGAGAAAATAGACTTAGGTCAAGTTAAAGAGACGTATAGAAAGTCAGTATAGTAATGGTCACTAAATCAAATAACAAAGGTCTAGTGGATAACGCTTTGGCGTTTGAAACTATGGGCACTGGGTTCGAGCCTCAGTGGGAACATCATCACTCACTGAGAAATGTAGGTACAACCAGCTGACAAGTCCTAAATAGAACGAAATGCGCATCCGGATTCCACTGCTAGCCACCATCCACCAATTTTATACTAAGGTAATAGTATATGTGTTATGATATCAAAATGAAGTTTACTAACTTGATCATCGTTCGTCTGTCTGTGGTCATTTTTCGTTGTCAAGTTGGTCAGATGGTAAAGATAACAAAACCAAGTTTAGATTGTTGGATTTTATTAGTGTGTGAAATTAAAAAAGTAGTGTGTGTTTACATAGTGAACTTGTTTATCACATTCGTGTTGATTTTGTCACTTCATGAGGGAGGGGGTTGTTGTAACCAGGTCAGATTCTGTTTTAGTCCATCATTTCTATTCAGGCAATTCGGATTCCACTTGATATGAAGTGCTTCTGTTATTAGACGTTCTTTGTGATTTCTGAAGTTTTTCTGGATTATTTCAATATTGTCAAAATCAATTTTGTGCCCTGATTCTATAGTGTGTAGAGCAACTCTGGGTGATATTTCAATCTTTTCTAGTTCAACCGGATTTATTTCTCAGTGGTCGAATAAATGCTCGACAGTGTTCATTTCTTCCGATTTTGATTTCTGTCTCGGGATGTTTGTCCGATGTATATCGCATCATATTCCAAGCATTTTATTTTATAACACAATTAGATAGAGAATCTTTAGGGATTTGGTCTTTTATATGGACACGCTTGTATCGTAGTGTGTCTGATGTTTTCAAGAAAACTTTGATTTCGAGCTTATTGAGTACTCTTCTGATATCGTTGACGTCTCTGCTCTATATGGAATGACGACTGTTGATGACCATGTTTTCGGAATGTGTTTTCGGTCAAACTTAATGTCAGTGTTGATTTTGTCGCTGAAGTTCATTGGGTAGTTGTTTTGCTTGAAAGTTTCAGTAATGTTGGTATTTATTCTTTTTCTTTCTCATCCGTTAACATCAAAGAGTGTGGTCGTCTAAGAAGACTCGAAACAATTGAAATCTTGAGCTGATGGGGTGTGACGATCTGAAGTCTAAATATTTATTGGAGTAAGTTTTCTTCCTGAATATGAATATACTAAAATGTCCGTTTTCCTCCTCTTAACTAGGCAGTCTAGAAATGATACTTCACCAACATCTGATTCTGCTTCCGAAGTGAATTGGATTCTAGGAGATACAAAGTTTATTTTCTCCAGGAATGAATTGTGTAGATCTCTTTTTAGTACTACAAAAGTATCATCTACATACCTTAACCATATTTTAGGAGTAAGTGTGCTTGAAAAAATGTTATTTTCGAATTTATTCATGAAAAGGTCAGCAACTATTGGGAAGACTGATGAACCATAGCAACACCATTTGTCTGTCTATATAAACTACCTTTAAATGTAAAATAATTACTTCTAGACAGAATTTCAAGCTCTTCATTATTTCACTGGTGTCCAGTGGACATCTTGTAATAGCGTTGTATCTGATTCTAATAGTCTGGAAATGATACCAAGACTTTCGGTAATAGGGATGCTAGTATATAATGACTTAATATCATAGCTTACCATAAGGTCTTCTTTATCAATTTCTTGTTGTATTTGGGATTTGAAATCACATGAATGCCTTACAATATTTTGAGTGTCTTTTTGTAGTGGTTGTAGTACCGAGAGTAAGTATTCAGAGAGGTTGTATGTCAGCGAGTTGGTGAAATCTATTACTGGTCTTAATGGAACTGTGGGTTTATGTATCTTTGGTTGACCGTAGAATCTTGAAGGTACACAAGATTATTTTTTATGTGTATATACAATAAGTTTATCCGATAAGAATAAAAATAAGTTAGGGTTATTGTTGACAGACATTTCAAAAATGTGGTGAGTAATCAAATTGTAACTAGGGGGGGGTGGAATGGAGATTAGCAGAAGGGTAGTGGTGGTGTATTACCAGGTAAAATAGTTATTAATGTTTATCAGCACGTAAGAGAAGTTGAATAAGCGTAATACAGTTACGCGATAAGATGAATAGTTCAGTGGGTGAGTTGTGATTAGGATGCACATAGAAACGGAGGAAAATTTGGAATTATGTAAGAGTTCTAGAAATCCCAAATGGTATAAGAAGTTAGGCAAAAAACGAGCAGACAAACATCAAGTCACTAGACGTCAACACCATGATCGTAGAAGTGGCTGGGTGATTTTCTTTTGTATATATAACTCTGGTTTTTCTAACTGAATGCCTAAGGTTTCAGCAGTTCAAATGAGGTGAAAGCGTGTTGCCTTTGACAGGTAGTTCTTCACTTTGTAGGTCATTTGAAAAAGACATTTGTTGAAATAAAATGTCCAGTGTTGACGAGATGTTCGATTATCATACTCCTATGGAGACAGCCACTATTACCTTTCTGCAGCCATGTGAGATAGTGTTCCTGAACTGTTTTGGACAGGATGCACGTCAAATGACCAACGTACCTGGTTCCATAGCAACAGATGAATCGATATATGCACATAGAGGTGGTCAGATGCGGTATCATGTCCTTAAGGCTTCTGCAGACCAGTGGACGACCTAAAAGAGACTCTTAGCTGAACTAAGTGTTTTCTTTTCACTAATATAAAATAAACTTATCTAACATGAAATCCATTTACTATTTCATGTTGGCATATACTACTGGTTATCAGTAGTTGAGAATCACTCACGTCAACCAGTCGTATTTACTAGCCAGATTAAATTGACTCCAACATCAGGTGGTCTCTTCTATCTGGTAGGGTCGAACTTATCAGGTATACACTTGGATATAGTCACTTGAATCACCTACCGAATACACTTCAATTATTGCCACTCTAGCTAGCTACTTGATCGATCTTTTATTATACGGCTTTTGAAAAAATAATTATTGTAAAATGAGGATTTATTTTTGTGAAATGTTATTATTAGCATTGCGCTTGTGAAGTGTCAACACGTTATCTCAAATGGTGTCGTGTGATATTGAAATAACTAAAGTACATCCAAATAACTTAAACAGTAAACAAATTTTCGATTAACATACCGAAAATCTCAAACCAATCTCCTAGTTACATTTTCTTAGACAATAATAAAATGGTTTTAATTCTCTTTCCCTTACTCTCACCACATTATTGAATAAGCCTTTACATATACCACTAATACTACTACTGCTATTCATCGTTACACGCCTTCGTAAATATTATCCTATTTGTTTGTTAGTAACTGTTATTGTCTACCATTACTTTTTTTTATTATGGAGTAAAAAGAATAAGTCGTATATAAAATCACCTTCTAAATAAACGCCTAGAAGCAAGCCTCGTTATTATTTTTCCCCATTTATTAACTGATTAGTCTCAAGAGGATAAAAATTTTTCAACACTTTTTCTGTATGATTTGACAAAAAAAAATCACTATGAAAGAATCTATTTGCCCACCTTTAAGTGTTTTATAACTACGAAGAATGATCAACTAACTGCTAGAAGCCCTGAGGATAACATGTGATCATTATCAATACTATGTAAATCTGTTAGCTTTAATATCAGTAAAAATTTTGAGCATTGTGGATTAGATCAAATATACTTATACTGTTAGCTTTATTTTCAATATTGTCCCATCGCTTCTAATCATTATCGTCAGATGACACCGATACCTTGTTGTTGTTGTTGTTATTGTTGCTGGCTTTCTGTAACTACTAATCACCTTAAAAAAATAACAAATAGTTAATTAGGTTATAATGTGATTGTGCTTTTTTTATAGACTTGGTGGTAATCACAGTACGATGCGGTGGCTATTTTCAATCTGAGTGAACCAAAGTCAAACCTTTTAAATAAGATAAACGCTCAATCTGAAAGTCAGAAAACATTATTTTGTCTCTTATGAAGTTATACAGCCATCTGTGTTATGTTTATGCACACCATATATATATAGTCAGGATTTGTAATACTTTTATTTTTAATTATCAGACTAGTGTGTATGGAAAAACAAGCAATTCTACGGTTAATCTGATCCTTGATTTATGTCAAAGCACCAATAGCCTTATACAATGTATCATAAATGTGAGAGATGGGTTCAAAAGCAGCGGCAAAACAAAGCTTCAGTGTTCAGTAGCAAATTACACGTTAAACCTTATTCTCAACACCCCTGAAACGTCTGATTATAATACTATTTGACAGTGAACATCTACATTTCTACTTGATATCACTCAGATAAAATTACATAATGATCAAGAATGTGAATCATATTGATGACATCTATCACAACGGATTTCTGCACTGTTTATGGAGACTTTACTATTAGGATACCAAGTACCGAGTAACAGAGAAAATCTGCTTACTAGTTTCGAATGGGAACACGGATTGATGCCATTTAGAAAATCATTGAAACTCAAGGAGCATTAGGCAGCAGTTTCGTTTAGTTTAGGACGTTTTGGTGGTATGCACCTATGAATCCACTGAGGATTAAAATCAAGACCTCCAGGTTATTCAATCAAGCTAGTTGAAAATTCAGCCAGTTGGACAGGAATCTAGTTACCTATGAATTATAATTGACATCAATCAGTGATCGGACCTGAAACAAATGAGTTCCTTACCAACTAACTCTTGAGAATAGCTGTCTAGTTTTCAAATACGTACTTAGCGATGAAGTTTTTAAGTGAAAATAAAGCCTATCCATTTAATATCGCATAGCTCCATGGGTACTTGCTTATGAAAGGTGTCGAAATGTGATAGGTTTTTCACCCTACTTGAGGAAGTTATCAGTATTTATAGAGAATGTGGAGATAAGATTTCACTTCAGAATAGTATAATTTAGAACTCATAGAATTCTCGATCAACTTTTGTAGTAAATGAACAAGAAAGTATGCAGTTATCATTGCGTTTTAAACAAAATCTGCGGTTCCATAAAACCATTTGCTACTGACTAAGTGGGAGGAGTATTTGCATAACACTCTCATCAAACAGTAGTTTCAGCTAGCCAGATGGAAGGTATATAAACCAATTTGAACCGGAATGAACTAATCAGCTCTTTGATTCGAGGCAAACCGATAATACCTCTGATGAGTTCGGTCCAAACGAGAGAAACGTCTGTCTAGTGTCTACATCACATTGTTCTGGTTAGCAAGCAGTCCTAGATGATGCCAGTGTTGTACAACTACTCACTTCAATCAACCAGTAATGTACAGTTCAATGAATTTACCCTAAATTTTTTTTTATTACCATTTATTGTATAATGCATTACACATATTGTGATCTCAATAATCTCGTTTTCCAAAGAAAACTATGGTAAATAAAATCACTTGTACTGTGTAAATTGAGAATCAATTTGTAAACTGTGAGTTCGGTTTATAGAATCTGGCGTATCAACTGTATGCATGTATGATGAAATTTGTCTTGGTCATGAAACTTATATATATGTATATAAGAATCACTCCGTGTAACTGTCTTTTATCAGTAAATCCCAGCTTAGAAGAAAGTTTTAACAGGGGAATTAAGAACTAACAACGAAGTAAATAATTCAATATTTGCATTCAATAATTAAATCAGCTTGCTAACAGATATGGGAAAATATTACTGTTATTCACTACTGTGTAAAAATTCTTATAATGACGCCACTTGATTATGAAAACTGCGTTTACGAAATAAATTTCTTACAATTATGACATAATTTCTATTGTCATAGAGACTTCGTCCACACTTATTAACTGTGCCTACTTTCTTCTGGAATGAACAGATTTTAGTCGTTAAATTTCGAAAAGTTGGTTTATTTCAAGGTAGGAAGGCTATTACCCTTAGATTTGTAAATAAAGACAGTTTGCTTAGGATTTTTAAAATTCTAATATTTATTTCACTGTCACTATATTCCACCGAAAGTCTTGATTTTCAAATACGTCAGAAGAGTATAAAAATCCTTTATAGAATGTAAACAGAAGATCACATGGCTTCTTATCGTTTTAATGTAATACAAGAAATCTTTAAGAGGATTTTGAATGAGGTTTTTGAAAGGTATTTACAACTATCTTAACATACCCAGAGGACAACACACTTTTTGTACATGTTTTGTGTTCACACATGAATTCAATGGAATATGTTGTAACATAGATTTATTCCCCTGTTATGAAGAAGAAAAGGAAAATGCTAGCCTAAATTATATAAATGGTTACATAAGGAGACTTTTATTTCGTATAGTCTGTTCGCTAAACGCCGAGCAACATAACTGTTAGTTTTAAATATTTTGAATTGTTTATCATGACTGAAACCATTGAATGCTTATATCTAATCATTTACATTAGATGGTGACAGCTCATTACTTTTGTTACTATTCTCTTTCATGGGAAAAAAGTTGTAAATATGTGCGACTGTACAGCCAAAGATAATGAATTCGTTAGAAAAACAGCCTCTTTACTGCACTGTTTGTTTTGATGTTTTCATCAGTGCCTGGATGGAGACTATGTAAGACCGAAATTTGGGCATTGTGGTGGCTAATTGTACACCCTCAAACATTACTAATAACTGAGTGACATTTTGAGCAAGATGAGGATACAGGAGAAACTCATTTGAACAGCTCAACTTCACTTCTGCCTTCGACTCTGTACCTAGATGTCTCTTGCTAAATAAGCTCTCGCTGATACAAACTGAGTCCTGGGTCACTAACTGGTTGTATTCCTACTTCTCTAACAGAATGCAGTATATCGTATACAAAGGCAAATCCTCCTCTGCTGTGCTCACTGAAGCTGGTGTCCCCCAAGGTGCTGTACTCTCCACACTTCTCTTTTCTTTCTTTCTTTCTTTCTTTCTACATGACCTACCATCTTCAAATGACATTAATTTTGTCAAATATGCTGACGACATGACCGTATCTTTGCCTGTCTAGTGTCAAAGTGACTGCTCTAAACTAAATGGCTTTTTATCAGAAATCAGCAAATGGTCCAAGAAAAACGGTCTTACCTTAAACCCCTCCAAATGCCAAACAGTCAATTCCACTTTAGGCGTAAATCTGACCTAAACAAACTGGTTAGCACTCACGAGGTGTGCAACATAGATGGCAGTGAAATAGAAACCAAGTCAGAAATTAAACACCTAGGCATCATTCTATCTGCTAATCTTTCCTGGCCGTCTCATATCTTGGTGATTTCTAAGAAAATATTCCGTCTCACCTTCTACATCAAGAAGCTAAGACATTCTGGTAAAATCCAACCCTTACACCTACAGTTCGTTAACTCGCGCACTCTGCCTATTATTTTCTACTGTTCACCCTTAGTTTTTCCTGGGCTAATGAAGAAAGACAATACCGTATTACGCAGGCTGTTAAGTTTTCAGCAGGGTAAGCTACAGGGTGCCACTTAACCAGCTTGTTAATATTCTGGTTGACAGACACATGGACTCATGTGAAAAATGGCCTAAATCAATTTCATCTAACCCACACCACCCTCTTCATTCCCAACTCTCCCCTTGTATCTCATCAGGCAGCCAAAACTAGAAGCCTATATAGAAAACTATATGCTCGCACTAGTAAGTACAAAATCTCAACCTACTTAGCTCGTGTTCTGTGTGATAAAGAAATTATTAGGCGTGATACCTATAACTTATTAAATAGTCATAGAACAACTGGATCTCGTCTTTCCAACTCATATCATTTATAGGTACAACGTTTTCTTTCTTTCTTTTCCTTTTCTCTCTCTTTTTTCTTTGTTATATGCTGCTTTGTTTCTTTCTTTCTTTCTTACAAACTCTACTTAAAACATTCTTGTTCGTTCTTTCACACTCTGTATATCTCTACCTATTTGTCACCGCTTACGCCAGTAAATATGCTAGTATCTACTCTTCCAACACCTTCAAACACTCTGTTAAATTTTGGCTTTTCTACCAACATGCTAATGTGTTGTTGTCATAACTGAGATTACCTTAATCTAAGTAGAATTTTATTTATTGTTAATGTACTAAATGGATGCAATACTGTAGTAAAATACTGAGAATTCCATTCCGTATCACAAGTACGGTTTTGGAATAAAGCAGATTATTTATATTACTTTTATGCATCACGTTATACTAGGTCTTTACTGACTCTCTATGACCAGAAGTAATAGTGTAATCTAAAACTGAACTTTTGACCGTTCGAGTTATCCCTTCAATAACCATCTAGGTGAGTTGATTTGATTTTTGGCATCCTAGCGTTTCTGATTTGCCTGCAATTTTTCTCTCCAGCAAAATATTTAAAGATGAAATGTTTTTGTCTGAATTCTCTACTCGGATAAATTGATATCGTCGAAAACACGCTTGACTAAACTGTGAGCACCTTATAAATCTTTCCTTGTAATTCTAAAGAAAGCATCAGAGACGTATTGAAATTCTAGGCTTGATAGGCCTGCTAGAACGATGAATTCTACCCGTTGTATAAAGGATTTAGTAACCAGTCCTAATGTAGATAATCCCATAGGTTTCAGTCTACCAACATTTATTGATGTTTTGTTTTATCGTTGATATATTTCTATAAAAAAAAACGCTTGTTGATATAGAAAGGGATAGAGGATGAGGCCTAAATATCAGGAATACACATTTTTATCACAGTTTTTATAAACAAATTCTCCCCTGTACAGATACGTCAGTGAGATTATCAGATGTATATCATACACTACTCAATTCAGTATAACAACCGTTCTTCATTCTCTGTGTTTACAGCAAAATATATTTAACCTATTTGACAGTCTGACATATGCCTATTTTTAAAAAACAAAAAAATAGTCCAAAACAATGAAAATGATAAACAGTTCAACTGAGTAGTATAAACACGCTTTGTTTACTAAGTTTGATATTATCCTCATACCATTTTAATAGTTAACATCGAGTGTTTGCTCGCCGTCTGGTAGGAAGCACAATAAAAGACAAGTAATCTCGCTGTCTTTATACAGTTTAAAATCTCTAGAGACTAAATAACCTGCATACAATAACAGATCAAGGCGAAGTTTTAGTAGTATGTGCAATAATTTGTTTTTCTTTAAATCAAGGAATAACGCGGCTAATCCAAAAAGGGAAATATCAACAAATTCTCACTTTACAACTTAATGTGAGCATATCTTCAAATGTGTATCCTAAGCTAAGTTAATCAAATTGAAGGTTGGTTATTACCAGTAACTCTAAATTCTCTCCATACATTTTTGTAGACGTTCTCTAGATAGGATTCTGACAGAAAACTTGGGACTTTTAACTAGATACTACTTTTGTTTTCAAGAGGATTAGACAGACCGTAGAAAAAAATCAGTATATCATATATGATTAAGAAGTTGTAAGTTCGTAAAGCCACAATTGAATCTCGTTGAAAACTTATTACCAATAATTTAAAAGAATAAATTTGTATTTTTCTCGTTATCACTTAAAATGTGGTCGATGTAAACTGAGTGTATTATGCAGAAAAAAGCTGTATCGAAAGAAAGTCATAATGTATAAAAAATGAGTGTTAGTCATTACAAAATATGTCGAGAAAAAATGATCTGAACTACTTCCTTGATACGGAGCAGAATTCATGCATAAAATATGACTTAGCTCAAATCTGACACAGCTTATTTAAAAATATGCTGACTTCCATGTTAGTCATTGTTTTCAAAGAAGACACTAGAAGATCTGAATTTCGCAGATGATGATTTATGTGTATTGTTACACAAACTCAAAGACTTGCAGACGAATACCAACAAACTGGCAGAGGAAGCTAGCAGCAAAGACAGGACTCTAGGCGAACACAGAGAAGGCAGAGGCGGTGAAGATAACCAACCAACCAGCAGCAAAACAATCAGCACCAATCACCATCACCTTCACTTATCTAGGAAACACAGTTTCAACCACAGGCGGAACGGATAAAGAGGTCAAAACTAGCCAGCCGGAATGGGAAAGGCCAGATAAGCATTCATCAATCAGAAACCAGTTTGTAAATCTTTGCACTCAGCCAAAATCAAGAACCAGAGTCGGATATTCAACACAAATTTGAAATTAATCAATTCTTTTGTGCGGGGCAGAAACATGCCCAGTATGTCACGAAGAGGATTTCAAACAGGCTGCTGCAGACTTTAATCAACAAATGCCCACTTTGCTGACTCTATAATGAAGATCAAATAACCGGCCAGAATGAATTATCAACAAGAAACTCTGGCTGAGGACAAACCAACTAAGAGCCAATCACTCAACAAATATGTAGGGGAAAATGAAAATGGACTGGGCACACGGTGAGGAGACCGTCGAATGACATCTCGCTCAGCGCAGGTCATCGCTCAAATGGAATCCCATTGGGAAGCGACTAGTGGTCATCAGTGAGAGGATGACACAGAGGAGATTGTGTGACGGGGAGAGGTGAGAGATCATGGACAATCGCGAACCGATCTGAAGAAAACAGGAGAAATAGAAGAAAGTAGAGTGTGTTGTTGAAGCCTTATGTTCCACTCGGAACCCAAGGAGTAATAACAATAATTGGTTTCTAAGAGCCAATTATGCATCCTTATGTCAATGATAATTAAATTTCTAAACAATGTTTCATTCATATCACCAATATTTATTGTATTAAATGGTTACAATTAAAATTTAAGAAGACTGAAATATGACGGTTTATGTGAAACTGTTGACCTGTACTCAGTGTTAATACATCAGTTAATATAAAAGGCATCTAAATCAAAGATTGAAATCTAGGCATCTCACAATGTGAAAGTTTCATTCCACACTAGATGAAATCCATAATACTGTCTGAATCCTATTATAAAAGTATTAACTCACTATCTAAAGGAAGCGATAATTCACTAAAATACACTTGTTGCATTGAAACTCTGTCAACAGGAATCTTCTGAATTATATTTTGTGCTTTCTTAAATCACTTCAAGCGTAGTGGTAGTTGATTACTTGAAGAAAATTATGCTCCTAAATACTTGAAATTCACCTACTTATTGTGAAGTGTAGACTTACAGACCCAACCACTCAGTTACTCAGTTAGCTTTTTATTCGTTATCAAACTGAATTATGTGTTTCTAAACGAGTTATTAGATATCTTAATCACGGATTTGAAGAAAAACACGACGAATCATCTAGTTTGGAAACTCTCAGGGAATATGAGTTTCTTGGTTAGAAATACATCTTAATGATACCTCTACACTCACAAATATGTACGTTCACAGGATACATCAATGAATTCCTAACACCTGACAATAAGGTCTGCTTGTTAACACCAATCTATTATTATTTTTATCTTTGATGTCACAACTACGTATTGTTAGATTGTTAGTATTACAAAATTTCTATCAGCTGATGAGTGTAACACGGAAGGCAAGCCGATAAAAATTAAATACTCATTGATCTTTCCCAACATATGGAACTTCGCTTGTTAATTATTTACTAATCTTGAATCGCTTTTGATTAAAGTTGATACTGTTAATTAAAGCTAATTCTTAATCATGAGAGCGAACACAGGAAATTAGAAAACACACGTTTACACACCACGCAAACAGGTCAAACGCTCAACTATAACAATCATAATCCAATGGTTCACAAAATAAATTATGTGCAAACATTGTTTCAAAGAGCACAAAAATATTTTAGCACCCCAGTACCGAAGAGAATAGAAGAGAGATAACAACTGTCTTCAAGAAAGCAATTTCATGAAAAACGTTTAAATTCAAATCGAAAAATCAACAAAAAACCATCCTCAAAAACCACATGAAAGTTTATTGTACTGAATATAAAAAGTATCCCTAAAATAATGGTTAGATCACTGAAACCCTCTAAAATAGGCATGGCAAGCAAGTCAGGACAGTCTCTTCATTCAGTGTTGTTCAGACGAAAAGATCCATCAGCAGCAAAAGACAAGGCCAATACCGTCTGCAAAGTAAATTGCATAAACTGCAATAAACAGTACACTGGTCAGAGTGGGAGTCACATTCGACCAGAATCTAAGATCATTAATTAGCTGGTAAGAGACACAACATAAGTTCTTTCTTTTAGATGCATGTAGGCAGTTACCAGTTTTATTGGGAGAATGTAGAAATCCTCAACAACGGGAACCGCAAAAATGACAGGGAATTTCTAGAAGCCTTGTACTCAGATGACTCAGATATTAACGGACACATTACTTTAGAGTGGAACCCGAAAGGGAAGCGGCGAGTTGGTCGTCAATGCAAGGGTGACTTGGGGGAGGTCATGTGAGGAGGAGATGAAAGCATGTGGGCAGACTTGGAGCGGGGTGAAAAAGTTGGCAGAAAACCGAAGGCAATGGATACGCTCAGCTGAAGCCCTATGTTCCTCTGAGAATTAAAGGATATAACAATAATATGAAAAACAATCTCAAATTACTAGTCAATAAACATTCAAACTAACAACCAGTCATTACAAAGCTTGTCTGCAGATACAATTATATCATTCATAATGAGTTCAAATAATTCCAAGTATTGATTAGTAAGGATTTGATTAGTTGGTTGCAGGATAACATCATGAGAGAACCATTGGGATACCTGAAAGTACTGGACAACTGTTTCATCTTGGGATTCAAACCCCAGCTTTCAACCCAGACGACTGCGTACTGATAAAGAGTCCCAAATTGGGACGAAACAGCAGTCAGTACTTTTAGGTTTTTTATGGTTCTGTAACCAATGTCACAGAACATGATGAAGTCCTTGGACCAATCAAATGATTTCACTTCGTACTAAAGCCTCCGGTGAAAATGTTGTTGGAAAGACAATGAAATCTCAATTCATTCAATCAACTCAGAGAACACAACTAAACAATAATCATGCAACTGCGTTACAAATCTGCTATATTATTTGAAACTAATTCTACCCGATGTATATCATAAGGTATGACAATGGAACTTCAAGTTACTCCTAATGAATGTATGAAGTTGGACAATATACAAACAGACTAGATCACACATCTGTATCTCTTATGTATTGAAATTTAGCAGACAAGCGATATACCTATGAAAGATTATAAATTTTGAAATTTTTATTCTCCTATATGACAAATATGGATTTTTTAGGAATAATCGTGAATATCTTTGATAAGACACTGGTTAGTGACTACTGTAATGTGTTTAGTCCTGTCTTCGGTGCAGACTGAATTCTATCAGTCAAGTTTGTAATATGGTCACCATGCTAGGTGGCTCACCATCACGGTGCACTGTGAATATTTGGTACTATATAGTTGTAAACAGTTGGTAGGAGCCTTGGACTTAGGTTTTGTGACGCAGGTTTCAGTCTCAGAGGGGACACGAGTTCCTTCAAGATTTCAGGTACACCTTGTTGATTATTGTCAACTAGCACGAAACCCATATCCAAGGCTTCTTACCAATTCGCTCCAACCATCTAACACCAACAAGTCCTGAATATCTTTAATTCAAGTTATAGATTTTCTGATGACGTGTTATCAACGAAGCCTGAAGTTATTGACACCATTGCAGACGTTGTTGTCAATGTTCAAATCGGGAATCAACAGAACTATCCGTGCATACTTAGTTTTATTCAGACGAACCTAAAGTACTTAATAATTTTGATGAAATTTATGAACAGACATAAGAGGCAAAACATACAAATATAAATTCCATAGAATGCTTGAACTAAAACAAAAGTCTAATGAAATTATACTGAATAGCTCTAGGTTTAAATAAACAACTGATAGACACTGAAGATAATACATTTTTTTCAAAGAAAACACTGTTAAATAAGTTGAATTTTGATGGAAAAGTACTTAACTATAATAAAATTACAAGAATGGAGTCTTACCTCATCGTCATCAAAATCGTCGTCGTCACTGTGTCCTTTATTTATTTGTTCAAGTATCAACTTAACCTTAGTAGGTAATTGATTGCATCAAATTAAGTTTATTAATTTACTTAATCTATCTCAAAGAATAAAACAACTGATTTCCAAAGTGTATAAAATACAGTATAGTTCAAGTGAAAACAGGATTTAACTGAATAAAAGTTTGAGTTTGTCCTACAGTAAATAATTAGGTAACAACGGAAAGAATAATGCATTCAGTTCACAGTTTAAGCTTTTGGTTAATTTTGAAGCATATTGAACTGCTGCTTCAAAATCACCATATAATTAAGTTTTTGTTTAATGAATAGATTTAAAAGGGTAGAGGCTGAGATATGATAAATACACCGGTTGAGAATAGACACGATAAGCGTGCATTTAGTTTCTGCCATCTGTACTTCAAAATGTAAATGCTTAAATCAATTTCTGTGAATAACTGAGCTGTTCACTGCTTCTGAAATCTAGCAAAAACAAAATGCATAATCTCTAAAATTGAGTATTATAAAGATATATTATTGAAATTATTCTCTTGGGTTCCGAGTGGAACCTAGGGCTTCAACAACAAACCTCCTCTTTCTTCTATTTTTGGTGTCCTCTTCATCTGGGTCCACGATTGCCCATAATCCTCATCTCCTCCTCACAAAACGATCTCCTCCATGTCATCCTCCCACTGATGACCAACTCATCGCTCACCAAGGGGATTCTACTCGAGCGATGGCCTGCATTAAGCGAGATGTCATTCAACAGTCCCCTAACGTCTGCCCAATCCATCTCCATTTTCCCCTAAATGTTTGTTGAGCGATTGACCCTTAGTTGGTTTGTTTCCAGCCAGAGTTTCTTGATGCTAACTCTTTCTGACCGGCCATCTGATCTTCTATATGGAGCCAGCGAAGTGGGCAGCTATTGATAAAAATCTGAAGCAGTCTGTTTGTGATCTTTTTCATGAAGCGCAATGCTAGTTTCTGACATGTGTAGAAGAAGTGACTGACTTCACATTCGTGTTGAATATCCAGATCTTGTTCTTTGCCTGACTACATAAATTTTAAAGATACAGGAGTTGCTATTTATAAGGAAGAACAAAATGTACATTCATTATAATAAAGGTTTTTGTATTTCCCAATGAATGAAAAACAATATCGTTTTGTTTTTCATTCATTTGGAAATACAAAAACCTTTATTATAGTGAATATCATATACCCAGTGCTCAATTTTTTCAAACTGTTAAAAGTGAACTTGGTTTGGACATATATAACAAAATGGACATTCTTAACGCTCGTGCAGGCCAGAATTAATCCTATGACTGAAAAAGAAATTAATGAGATCTTGTAAAAGATGAAAAGCCAATTTAATTCAGATAATGTTCATTCAGCCATCCCTATAGAGTAATATGGTGTTTTGTACAGTAATAGTGCTCGATAGAGTTTCAGTGTGATTCTGGTTGTTTTCAGTGGTCAATTTCGCCTCAAAACTTCTGAAAGGACATATCCAATTCAGAAAGACTTTTAGTCGGCTGTCAGATATTTTTTTTGGATTTTACCAGTCCAAAAATAGCTTCGAATAGTTTGCGTGTTTTAACACTAAATTACGTCATCTGACTGAGTGAAGGGCCTTCTAATGTACTTATAATATAAGTACGAATAGGATCGATATATTTAATAGGACATTCAGTAATCTACTTAAAGTTATTTTAAAGAATGTATAAGTCAGGGTAAGGAGCCTGAGCAGAAACTATTGTCAGCCCCGGTGAATTCCTTCTTTTCTGATAAAACATTTTTAAAAGAGAAGTTGAATTTCTATTTCTCTTCTATAAAAACTGTCAGGTCTCTTTTGTACAACAACTATAAATCTAATTTCAACCTCCACATTTAAGAGAAAGTTCCGGTAAAAAGCAATCACTCCCATGATATAAAGTAAATACGAAACTAGAAGCTGAAGTTATGCTTCCCCGATGAATAAAGATTGAAAATAAAAGCAATATAGGGAATTCATCTTTAGTGGCACAAAAAATGCAACCTTAAACTTTGTGTCACTTGAAAATCACTTAATGAATGATGAGGCTAGGAAACTATCAAATCAAGCATTAGTGATTCCCAGTAAATAATTATTGAACTGGTTTAGATAGTACAATGGGGATTATAGCTCCAACATAGATTCTAAAATGTGTACCCTCATATTTAAGCATTGAAAGTCCTTTAACATTGTAGCTAAAATACTCATTATTCAAGGCGCTTCTATGAATACATATTCACGGCAGTAATTTTAATAGCTGACCAAGCGAAATGTACGGAAACATTAATTCACTTATACGCATGACTAATCGATTCGTGTTGAGAATTGTTCAATGTCTAACATGGTTCCGGGTCAAGCTTTTGCACACTGCTAATATGATGCACTTTTAAAATAACCTTACATATGTTAAATCATGGTCACCAGTGAGTTAATTAAAGGAATTATCATGTTGAAATGACAGTGAAGATTTGTAGCTCAAGTGGATTTTTTAATATTTTGATCGTGTTCTGTGAGCTGAGTGGTTTAATAGAGAAGATTAGATTGTCCTTCTGGAAAACGTTTTTAGCGGTCAAATGTCTAGGGAAGTTATCAAACCTTCCCTTCCCTTGATATCTACAATTTTCAGCGAGACATTTATTCTATAGACGTACAGCATGAACAACTTGTTAAACACAAGTCAAAACAACTAATAATTAATACTAACGTAAAAAATAAATTTAGATAGAGGTCATTATAAGCAGAAACATTTGATAACCATTTTTTCTTTGGCATTTGTGAACAAGTGTGGTGAGTAGCGTCGGTGGTACAGTGGTTAGGACTCTCACCGACCATGCACATGGTACTGGTTCGATCCCCTGCCGACGCACACCCGATATCTATGGTCGGCCTGCAAAATTTGAGCTACCGTTATCACATGCTGAAAATTCCATACATGTACGTAAAATACAGTGTGGCATAAAGCTGTAATAAAAAAAAGTCATTTTTGTGAACTACCACAATTCCCAGAAGGATTGTAATATTGACGCCAAGTGAACATTCAGAGTAAATATCATCTTCTATCAAGGTACGATTCTCAGATTATCTTATGTGAAACGATATTTGACGACACATTTCTATTATAAATGCAGGTACTTTATGAACTACAAATACTTTCGAGAATTCATAGAAAAAAGTAGTACAATTCGCATCACTGGTTTAAACAAAATCTGCAAGTCCCACTCTAGTCATGAATAATCTCAGGAGAGTCCAGATGAATCATTATCCGCAACTAGATGGTTCGAATGTGAGTTACCACTTGAATTACTCAGTGGTATACAACAAAGGTGTCGTAACCTAAACGTTTAGTAGTAAAACCACCCAACTTAAACACTCGTTGATATATGTAATTCAGCGTTTTGTAGAGAACGTGACTTTTCCCAGGACTGTATAGTTCAGTTATGAATACAAAACCTAACTAAATTCAAGGCTCCCGGTTGAATCACATCTAGCCATCATTTGACTTAAATCTTCTTCCTAACTATTAAAGTTACTTGAAAACTTCAATACAATAACTTTAGTCTTGATATATGTATGTGTTGATGTATTATTGCAGTAATTAAGGTAATAGTTTTACAGTCTTGGAAGACCAAAATATAAATTTATGTGAGAATTTCTATTTATTTTCATGAAATTTAGTAAATCTATCAAATACCTTTAGAGAATGATTCCAATCATGTTCACTTTTAATTTCCTATTAATGACATTTTAAACAACTTTTGATAAATGTGTCTGATTATAAGTTGTAGCTTTTCATCAAAGCGACGCACAAATGTTATAAAACACGTCATGTAAAGCAACAAAAAGTATTACTAAGTTGAAATAGCAAAGAGAAAATGTTTTCCATCAGGTGTTACTGGCTGTAGCGTGTGCACAAAGAAAATTCAAGACTGAAAGTCATCAGCGAAATTTTTTGATTTGTGTATTTTTTAGGTTAAATAACGATACGATAATGTGCATAGTGCTGCATAATACTAAGTGCATAGGCGATAAAAGTTACACAACTAGATAGGCAATTAACTAACCTGATAATATAGAATGACATGCATTGAAATTGCACTCTTGTTTTGTAGTAACAACTGTTATATTTAATGTGGAAAAAAAGCATTGGAAATGATGAATGGATTTATATGACTGTTCTTTGAAGAAAAATCTATAATTTATCAAAATTCTAATTCATTTTTGTATACTTACAATTGCTTCGTAATTAATTGCCTCGTAGGAGCAGCTAATTTAATAAATTTCGTATAAGCGATATTTCAAATGAAATGAAGTCCAACCCACTCAGAGGTGTAGTGATCAGGTAAAACTTAACTTTCTATATAACTCCATTATGAATACAAATTTTATTTTGTTATAATCACATACTATTATACAGAAATATTTACTGATGACCACGTTTCGAGCACAAATTATTGCTCATAATCATATCAAGTTACTCATACAACTTTCTTGCTTCATTTATATACATGACACACATAAACTCACAAGTAATGGGAATAAAATTCATATCTGAGTGAGAAAATGAACAAGGAGAATTAGCTGTGATGTTAAATTGTGAAGTAAAACGAATAGAAGAAGGTAAACTGCGTTGCACTGCACCACTAGCGTTTATAAAAAGCCAACGCATTCTGCTAACAGATATTTATTTAGACTTTAACTCATCTCATCCGTTATTAGTCTGTGAAGGCGGGCTTAGTTAAGTGTCTGTCTAACAAATCGAGCAATAGAACTAAGCAGTATACCAAAAAGCCTAAATGATGAAATGAAACAGATAGATGAGGCGTTAGTATTAAATAACTATTCTATAAAATAAACTCACAAGGAAGATGATAAAAGGTGAAAAGCAAATAAAAATAATGGTAAAACTAATGATGACAACATAAGTAATAGAGAATATAAGGTATCTACAGTATTCTTCCTATGCAAGGAAGGGAAATCTGAGCACCTCCCTACGTAGGATTAAAAATAAAGTAGGCATTAGGGTGGCATTCAAATATACAAACTCACTCAGAGACAAGCTTTGTAGGCTAGGGGAACCGATGGACCTAATTAAATAAAATAATACAATTTACAAAATACTTTGCAATGACTGAGAGTGAAGACAACTACATCTATCAAACCAGTAGACAGGTAGCAGTCAGATTGTCAGAACGTAAGAATTTAGCTTAGGTGAGAATGATTGATTCGATGAAGATAAGTAATTTAGGAAAAAAAATCAACAATTGCACTGCATGCATCAACATACAACCAAACAATAGGGTGGGTGGAACGGAGTCATAATTCTAAAAAGTAATACAGGTAGGTGGAGAGAGAGATTGATTTTTGAATCCTTTTTTTCATCGAGTCTACATCGAACACATGCAACAGAAGTGACTCAACGCAAATACCAGAGATATCGAAGATATTATGACCACCAGTCAAATCAGAGGAGGATAATAAATAATGTTAAAATGTATTCAATTCATATTATATTCTAACAAGTTACTTTTTTTACTATGAAAACATCTTACTTCCCATCTTATAGTACTTTATTAATAACACTAATATTATTTCTGAATGTACTTTATCTTATATTGATTTTATTCAAAAGTCTAATCAATTTTTACTCATGTATATAAATGAAGCAAGAAAGTTATGTAAGGAGTACATAAATCTATGTCAACTTCCTACTTAAATTCACATAGTAGTAAATTTATTTGTTAAAAAATGTAAACAAAGCTGTTGTAACCGAATAGTTGTTTGAAAAGTCCTTCGCAGAAGATCTAATCACAATATTATATTGTTACTTAATTGAATGTTTCAATTAACTTTATAATTAGGATCCGTTTAACTCCTAGAATGTTTATATCACTGTTCTAACATTTTTATATCGCTTGCTAACTTGATCCTTATTATTTGGATTTTATTCCTGTTTAATCCCTAATTTCAGTGATTCTCTTTATGAATATTGATGTGTTGCTCTACGGTCGCGAATTCCTTTCAGTAGATCAAGGTCATACTGGCCTTGGACTCTCCGCTGAAATTTTTGGTGTGTGATCCTTATGGACAGCAAATCGACCTTACCTTGTTTGTTAATGTTCTAATTAATTCTAGGTACTTCTTACGGTTGAAGTTGGGTTAACTAATTTTGTTAGACAGTACTTGTTTTGTATTTGAAAACTACTTGGACTGTATGGCTGCCTAACGGAACTGGTGATCCCATTATTGTTGAATAGAAGCATAGATATATCGTCAAATAACCATCCTTTCGCTCTCTTTCGAGTGTTGATTGATTGTGTATAAAACACTGAAGTTTTGAACAGCTATACAATAGGACGCAAAAACTGGTTCCCTACGTTCAAACCACAATGAGCCAGTTTTTATCGTTACGACCGTGACTATGATAATGGCAACAAATCAAACTTTTCCGAAACATGACGAAGCTAGGCTGTATCTGATATCAGCCTTATTCGAAAACATCATGTGTAACTCTGCAATATTACAGTAAGAACCTATTTTGTCTAAATTTAGAGTCATTAATCGTCGTACATATATATAGTTTGCCCTTCAGAACCCTTTCTCTAAGCGTCAATACCTGAGTGATTCTTCAACTAGGGTAAGTTCATGGAAAGTAGACATAAATTAGTAGAAGTTAGAATTCATGAGTTGGTCAATACATTGGGTCCCAGTGGCTGAATCGTATACGAGCTTGCCTTGTAACCAGAAGGTCCTGGGTTCGAACCCTGACAGTGGGTGCGTACTGTCAATGATCCTAAAAATAGAATGAAACAGCTGTCCAGTACTCCAATGATGGTTTTCAATGGTTCTCTAACTGATATCAATCCGTGATCAAATTCGAGAAAAAACCAATCTAATCCTTACACACCAACTGTAGAAATAAATAGTTTGTAATACCAATACTTGAAAATTAATCTGATGCTCACTAGTGACTGGCCCTATTCAGGCAGTTAACCTGGGGTTCTAGTGGGAAGCCGTGACTAGTAGGGTACAGCAGGTTGAAGATGAGGCAGTAACTCATCGAAGAAGACATTGCGAAGTGGTCGCGCTATGTCGTGAATTGGCAGAAGTTAGAATTCAAGGACCATTGGATAGGGTCCGAGTGGCTCAGTGGTCTACGAGCTCGCCTTGTAACCAGAAGGTCCCGGGTTCGAATCCCGGTGGGTGGGTACTGATGAAGAGTCCCAAACTAGGACGAAACAGCTTTCCGGTACTCCCAGGTTCTCTAACTGATGTCAGCTCATGGTGAAATCCTCCATACAGTTTGTAATGAATTCGCTCCATACTTCTACAATAGATTTCAATTAATGAAATGAATTCCTTATTCTAATAACAATAGAGTTAGGCAAAAGACAGAAAATAATTGTAGTTATCATTTATTATGGATGTATTTATAGTTGAGAAGTTAGAGTATATAACTAGTTTATGAAATGGTTTAAGTAACCTGATCACACTCACCTCTATTCTATAATAGCATTATTATTATTACTCAAGTAACAGGTTTAATTGTTGTTTCAAGTCATAAGGTAGTGCATTGCACGTGTGGAGACGTTATTTCCAATATTTCCACTCCTTAGGCAATCTACTTTCCTGTTAAATGGTAAGTTGAAATATAACTTTCGTTATTGAAACTGCTATGTCCAATCTTTATGTTATTTCAACAGAAATATGTTCACCGACTGAAGTGAATGCTCACAAATGTACATAAGTATGTCATATGCATTTAGAATAAAATAGTTTAATCATCATCAGTTAGAAATATCGCTTTGTTTGATATTTGGAGAAGGTGAACCCTGGGTATAGGTTCAGTGTTTGTTGACATTCGTTAGCAAGTCACGCTTGCAACGCTGAAGGAGCTGATTTCCATCCTAAGATTTAACTCTCATCACCCAGTGCAGCAGTCACAGACATTGTCGCTGAGCTATTAAGTTGTAAGATTGACTTTTAACATATATACACTGACAAGTCGCTATCGAGCAACTAATTTCAACCTTTCATTACTGGCAAAGCTAATAGCATAGTAAAACTTTTCTGCGCTGTTTAAACAAATTTACTCCATTTGAGCTTATTATTTAATAAAAAATATATAGTTAAGAATTAAAACGATTACGTACGGCATGAGAATGTATCAGTAAGTTATTTCATAAACTCAGAAGTGTAAAAAACAACGAATGGTTTTTGGAATACAACAGAAAATCAGATAAAATTTAATTTAAGGGTATATAAACATATACTGAAATTTTAAACATTCAAAGTAACTGTCAACAAAGTTGGCGGATTATTGTAAAATAAATTTTCAACCGAAAGTATGATGTAACTTAGTGAAAAGACTAATAAATTCCACAACAATTGAATATACTGTTGTTTGTAAGAACTGTATGGCAAAGTATGAAGCAAACGCACTTTCAGCTCAAAATAAGTTTGGCTATATATGAATCAATAGTTGGACAGTGAAGAGTACAATTTTACAAGCTTGGGTCTAATGATAAGGTGCGAATTAGCTGACTTTGGTATTCATAGGCCATTAGATTACGTTCCACTGGCTGAGTTACCAACATCATCTGGTAACCTGAGTGTCTTGAGCTTATTCCTCTGTAAGGTCATGGTGGCACACTGATGAAGAGTTTTAAAGAAGGAGGATGAACCAGCTTTCTACTACTTCCTGGTCTCATGTGATTCTTTAACCTATGTCAGTCCACAAACTAGCTTGAAGCCATTCAAATACCTACAAATAAACACTTTAAAAATAATGATAAAAATAAGTTTATCAGGTGTTGGCTTGGAGAAATTAGACTGGTTACAGGTTTGGTTACCAGTCGCCTTGTTACCAGAAGGTCCTGAGTTCGAATACAAGTGAGTGTTTGTTACTGGAAGATATGTTTATCAAGCGACGTAATCAAGAAACATATCACCACGTGAGGACATGGAAAACTTTTGGTTGTAGTCCTGCGCACCAGGAGAATACAATCTGTAAAAACCTTGAAACTACTGAAGCGTTTATTTTCTCTGCAGATATCAGATCACAATGAAATCTGAGTTTCTCTTAAAAATACCCTATATTATTATTATTGTTCCCTTGGGTTCCTAGTGGAACATAGGGATTCAACTGCACGTCTCCACTTGCCACTTCTGTCTTCCTTCTGCTGTACTTTTCACCTGCATCCATGTTAGTCCATACTCTTTCAACTCCTCTGCACACGATCTCCTCCATGTCACCCTCGGACGTCCCACTCGCCTCTTCTCTTTTGGGTTCCACTCGAAGGCTTGACGCGCGATGTCATCAACCGGCCTCCTCAGCGAGTGTCCAATCCATCACCACTTTCTCTTCCACATTTGTTGGGCGATTGGTTTGTTCTTGTTTTGTTTGTTAGTGCCCATAGTTTCTTGTTGGTGCTTCTTTCCGGCCCGGCCATCTGATCTTCAGTATCGAGCCAGCGAAGACAGTTGTCAGTTGATAAAGGTCTGCAACAGGCTGTTGGAAATATTCTTTGTGACCCGCACACCAAGTTACTGATCCGTATAGAAGAACTGACTGACTTGACGTGTTTGTATTGAAAATCCGAATTATTTTGTTGACGCTGGTCGAGGAATCAGTAAAGACAGGACTCCAGGTGAACATAGACAAGACGGAGATGATGAAAATAACCAACCAAGAACAACAACAACAGCAGCAACATCCAGCGTCAATCACCATCAACGGGAGGGATTTAAAAGAGGTTACTTCATTCACTCACTTATCTAGGGAGCATTGTCTTAACTACAGTCAATCGGAACGGACGAGAATGTCAAACAGAGAATCGGGAAGGCGAGAAACACATTCATCAACCTGAAATCAATCTAGAAATCTTCGTCACTCAGTATCAACAACAAAAAATGCCCTATAAATATAAGTTAACTCGTCTCTAAGTTATCCGAGTAATGTTTAACGCTGAATAGTTGTGTGCCACACTACTTCTTTCATACGGCTTAAATATTTGCTCAGCACTTAGTTATGCAGGTTTCTAGTTCCTGGACATCTATCATAAGAAAACAAAACTTAGTCTGTATTATGCAGTTACGTAGGTAAACAAATGTTAATTCAGTGAATCAAACATAAATAAGACGCCTTTTTAAATAAGGCTGCAGTGAAGTAATTACTAACAACCTGAGAAAATCTATTCAAAGAATTTTTAATACCAGTAAACTACAAGTTATATTTTCTGCACGGCTGGTTGTGATTTCTCAACTGAATAGTGAAGTACCTAAACTAGCCTTTTCCAACTGCATCTACCAATTCAACTACACTTATGGAGCAAGTTATATTTGCCGTTGCTCAAGGAACTTGATGTTTCGCGCTCGAGAACACCTACCGGTGTGGCTAAATAAGGGTATAGTGAAAAACATAAACAGCTCAATATCAGACCAACCGGTTCACACCTGGACCAAACAGCTAGCACTGAAGAATCCTTCTCCATCATCCACTGGGTACCAAATAAATTGCCAAAAGTATCCAGGTACCGAAGACTCCAAACAGCAGAGGCTATTGCACTCCACCTAAAACAACCAGTGCTTTGTGTACTGAAGAAACAAGTTCAACCCTTACTACTACCTTGGCCTTCAGTGGGGACTATAAATTCATGAATTCCGCACTATTATCTTTCCTAATTCGTCTAATATTCAATGTAACGATATGTTGGTGCATATTTTCATATTTACAAATGCTCCTGAACTGTACTCCACTGATATTGTTGATTCGATGTTATGAATATATAACTATAGAACCTGATGAAGAAGTTATTGAAATGTATATCCTCTCTTCTATAATGAGTCTTTTGAAATTTCTAATAGGCATTCTGACTGAATCAAATATACTTGGAAATTTACTAAGTAGCAGAAAATGTTTGGCACTATCTTACAAGAAGTTAAATTTCACGTTATGCACTATAAACTGAGACAGGCTTCACGTTTTATAAGTGTATGGATTAAGAACATTTCCATGGTTTGTTTTTGTAATTTTATAAAGAAAGACAAGGAATTCAATAATGGTGAAATGATTTTAGTTTTTGTCATCATCACCATATATTCCACAGCATAAAAGAAGTAATATTTTTCCTTGTTTTAAACAAAGCTTTCATCACGAAGAGTCTACTTTTCTAAATAGATATACATATATATATTTGTGTATAACGTGTTGTACTCAAATAAAACGAAGCTTTGTGGTTATTTACGCCTAAATGATTCGCAGTAATGCTTCTCCTAAAAAATTATTTTTGTCCTATGAATATATGCACATATATATATATATATATATGTAACGTATGTAGAACACTTCATTATTGGTGAGAATAAATGTTAAACTAGATAGTTAAGTAAACTATTTCAGAATTTTGATTCAATGAAATGAATCCTGCTTCTTCTCTCTCTAATTTATTATTTTATTTTTCTATTCTCCATCTTTTTTCTTATGTCTTCTGTGTCCCAGTTTATACTTTCTTATTCTTAAATGTCTCGGTTAACAGTCACTTGGAATTTTAAGAGTACTTCAATTAAATACTGAAAATACTTATGTAATTCTACTGCTTTATTATGAAGTATAAGAAAAATGATGAAATAATGTGTAGGAGGGGAGACGGGGTGGGGGGGGGTTGTTAGCGGGAGCAGTTGTGGGGAAGGGGATGATGAGAACGATGCTATTAGTACTGGTGATCACGATGGTGATGTCATATGCCTCACATGGATAGTTTTCAAATTAGAAAAAAGGAAGAAGACGAGGAAGAAAGGGGGAAGCCTTTCTGGAAGATTTAATCAACTGCATGGTTAAGATGAGAAAGTGAGACACAATAGAAAAAAGGGAACTTTATCACTAAAATAAATCATCCATGAAGACAGGAAGAAGAAAAAATTGAATTTAATCGTTATAAGATAGTTTTCATTTGCTGTATAATATACATAGCAATTTAAATTTATTATTGAATTCATTAAGACCAAGTTATTCACAGTGAAAGATTCATGGTTAAAGAGAATTATGAGTTTATTGACGAGTAATTATAAACAGAGTCTTCAATATTTGCTTAGAGGAAGCTTAGAACATCGTACTCCTTCATCTGAAATGAAAACAACTGACTTCTCAGAAGCGTAGTGAGTTACGTATGAGAGTGTGGTGCAACATACGCTTTAGGTGTTCTGATTCATGCTAACAGCTTAACTAATATGAACAGAGTTGTGAGTCAGTGGTGATTTCTTTCAGCGAAAGTAGCGATTTGGTTCGCGTACCACCATCACTGTACATTGTGAACGCATCGTCATCTCTGAGATTTGTTACTTCTGAACAATAATGGTTGCCAGTGACAGTGTAATTTAAGTGCCAATGAGTCCACATGATTATTTAACAAAAATACAAGTATGCAAATCATTCTTTCTCAAAGTATAACTAAAAATTGGTCTATAAGTTATAAAATCCGGCTACAGGATTACGAAGCATTGTGGAAAAATACAATTCCCAGTAGATTCAGGGGTTCTTGAAAAGGTTTGCGATGAAATCGTTAAATGCAATAATAAAGGAGATAATTTTGTACTTTGGAAGGCGTATGAAATTCTCTCAGTGGCTTGATACATTTTGCTGATTAGTACCAACCAGCATTGTCCGTATTCATACGGATTATATGATTTCTGTGGTACGGTTGACCTTAGTAGTTGCATTGACACTGCTCACTATCATCTCAGTCTTAAAATGCATCTATTTATCTTCTTTAATTTTTAGAGCATTTATTTTACTTGAGGAAAACATCACTCATCTAGCTATGGAGTTGTAGTGCGCCAAAAGAAAACTAATCCTAAAGTAAACAGAATATCTTGTTTTATTTCAAGAGTTGGTCTGTAAGGATTAGATTTGTTTTTACGAGTTTGACCATAGATCGATAGCAATCAGAGAACCACTGAAAACCAGGGAGTACTGGACAGCTGTTTCATCCTAGTTTGGGAATCATTTGATGCTAGCTAGAGACTTGCTACAAGACAGAGTTTCCTAGAGTTCTAGTGAGAAGTCATGACCAGTCAGGTTCATCCAGTCAGGTGTGAGGATGGATTTCCCATTGATAACGTTGGTTGGGGGTCACACTAAATCATGAATTGGTAGAAGTTAGAATCCATGAGTTGGCTATTAAATTGGGTCCCAGTGGCTGAATCGTATATGAGCTTGCCTTGTAACCGGAAGGTGCTGGGTTCAAACCGCAGTGGGTGCGTATTGTCGATGATTCTCAAACTAGGACAAAACGGATGTCCAGTACTCCTTCCTTGGTTCTCAATGGTTCTCTAAATGAAGTCAATCCGTGGTCAGACTCGTAAGAATATCTTGTAATAATTAATTATAAGACGGATGCTAAAGACGTTTTAGGATTACTTTCAAGAGGCAGAAGTCTGGGTAGGGTTTAAAGCCACGGTTTTACAGTCCTAAACTCAAATGGTTAATAAAATTTTCCTTAAATTTAATTGTAATCTTTATCCTCATACACATATCGCTTTAGGAAGTACACAACTAGATGTTCAAACCTATTGATTTTGTGTTTCACGATTAACACTTACACGTTAGTTAAGCTACTGACTGAGTCGGTACTGGGGTACATCAAACTTGAAAAGACTCGACCACTGTCAGGAAATATCAGCAGACTGATTTCCTGCAAAGTTATCAGATTGTAATCTGAGTATTGATGAAAATAAAAGCCTGTGATAATGAGAGAAGTATGTTGTGATTTTTAGTTTTTGTCTTGATAACATTATGAACTCTGTTACTGATTCCCTCAACTAAATCGACGTTGTCTTTCACCTACGATTTGTAGCATTTTTATTCAAACTTAGTAGGAACGATATCTTTATTTTACTGGATTCTTCATAAACATGTGGCATATTTCACAAGCATGATTTCCAAATAAATAATGATAAATTTACTTGGAGGTCTTTTATAACCAGAAGTTCTTCGTAGAATTAGGACTTACTGACACAAAAATGGTGTTTATTCAATTTTACGAATATGGAGTTACCAGAAGTGAGTATAACCAACTAACCTTCCTGATAATGAAATCAGTGCTCATCTTCAAGTGTTGGTTTGCATGGTGTGGTTGGTTTCAGGATTTCATCGTGAGCTGACATTGGTTATGGAACCATTGGAAAACCTGAGTGCATTGGACAGCAGTTCCGTCCTACTTTTAGACACTTCAACAGTTCCCTACTATTGACTGGCTCTATTCAAATTCTGGTTCTAGTGAGAATTCACGACTGTTAGCATAAAGCAGTTTGGTTGGGAGGACGAATAGTAGCCAATGACATTCGCTAGTGGACGCGCCATAGTGTAAATCGGCGGAAGTTGGAATTCACAAACCACTGAATCATGTCACAGTGGTTTGATGATCTGCGAGCTCGCTTCGTAAGCGGCAGGTCCTGAGTTCGTACCCTGGCGGTGGATGCGTCCAAAACTAGCATGAAACAGCCGTCCAGTACTCTCAGGTTTCTCAGTGGTTCTCTAACCAATGTCATCTAATGATGAAATCCTGTAACCAATGCCCTTCTGTATGAGAATCAAAATTATGCATACGCGATATTATGTAACTCTATGAAAAAGCCTAACCTATATATTTTTGCAGATGAGTTTAGATTGTACACTGACCCTTGTATGCGGTTTTCAGTTATATAGGCATCATAAATATAAACTGCCATTATATATTACTCTATAATGTAAGCGAATAGAGGCATTTTCTACCTCAAAATGTAACTGCCTGATATGGTTGACTAAATTAGGTACATGTATCTTGGTGAATTCGCTGTTCAAACTACAACCTACGCAGTTTAACAGTAGTAGTCAGCTCGAGGCTAAAAACGCTCTTGAAAAATAGGCCTGACCAAAAGCCTATTAAATGGCATTGTAACAAAGTTGCGATATTCACATTCTGAAAATACATACAAAATACTGTCCTCTTACAGAAATGGTCGTTTCTTATGTACAAAACATGAGGACACTCTAATTAAAAGAACTTGTGAACTAATTAAGGTCAAACAGATTAAACAGTGACCACTGCTTTTGATCATATATATATATATATATATATATATTTGTATATATATGATACAGTTATTACCTAATTACTTTTTATGAAACTTTAGTTGATTGCGTGACGAAAAAGATTTTAGAGAAACTTCTGGAAACCTCAGTCAGGTAATTTTCGAATTAAATTCTTTATATCACTGATCTAATCATGTGGGTAAGTTGAAACTTGCTAAATTTAAGCGGAAAAACACTGTCTGTATTTATGGAATAAAAAATTTCTACATTCCAGACTGTATATACGCAGAAATTAGAAACTTGTGACATCTTATATGTTTAATTTCATCTGCCAGATTTCGTCACGAACCATTATTATTAGAGAGATCACTAGGAGCACACTGGACACCTGTTTCGTCCTATCTGAGGGATTCTTCAACGCTGCACATCTACTAACCCACAAGGCATTGGACCCCAAACCTTCAGGTTATGAGGCCAAGAATATTCTTCGCTCAGATTGACTTTTATTATAATAAAGGTTGTTTTTGTATTTCCCAATGAATTAAAAACAAAACGATATTGTTTTTACTGACGTTTCGCTATTTAATGCTAACAGCTATCTCAAACCGTAGTGTGTGTTTGTTTACAGAATGAACTTGCTTATCACATTCGTGTTGATTTTGTCACTTCGTTGGGAAGGGGAGGGTGGTGTTGTAACCAGGTCAGATTCTGTTTTAATCCATCATTCCTATTCACCAGGCAATTCGGATTCCACTTGATATGAAGTGCTTCTGATATTAGACGTCCTTTGTGATTTCTAAAATGCTTTTTCGGGATTATTTCAATATTGTCAAAATCAATTTTGTGGCCTGATTCTATAGCATGTAGACCTATGGCTTATGATTTTTCAAGTTTTTCTAATTCAGCTGGATTTCTCGGTGGTCGCAGAGATGCTATCCGGTGTTCATTTCTCCTGATTTTGATCTCTCCAGATGTGTGTCCGATGTAGGCCGCATCACATTCCAATACTTGGAACTGATTTTGACAATATCGAAATAATCCCGAAAAATTTTAGAAATTACAAAGGACGTCTAATATCAGAAGCAATTCATATCAAGTGGAATCCAAGTTGCCTGGTTATTAGGAATGATGGATTAAAACAGAATCTCCCCTGGTTACAACACCACCCTCCCCTCCTCAACGAAGTGACAAAATCAACACGAGTGTGATAAGCAAGTTCATTCTGTAAACAAACACACACTACGGTTTGAGATAGCTATTAGCATTAAATAGCGAAATGTCAGTAAAAACAATATCGTTTTGTTTTTCATTCATTGGGAAATACAAAAACAACCTTTATTATAATGAACACCAAATGACCGTAGTAAACATAATTATTTACGGTATCTACGGATCTGTCAAACAGTTGAAGCTGTCAACCCATTAACTTAACTTTATCGCTAAACAACAGGAATTAAGTACGTATTGTGTTTAACTATAACAATTAATAGTAAGATATACCAACCGTCAGATACTTAAAACAGTTTTAATGTGTTATAATAGATACATAACACAGACTTATGAAAATTTAGCCCAATCATTTGTTGTTGTATATTACTACTGTTCCGAATGGAATATAGAGCCTCATCAGTAGATCTCCATTTCGTCCGGTTTTCTGAAGTCCTGTTTAGTCAGCTCTACAAGTGACCATAAGATTTCATCTCTTCCTTATACAATCTTCTCTGTCTCATTCGGGTTCCACTTGATGGTCTCACGTGCAATATCACCCAACGATTTCCTCAGCGAATATCCGGTACATCGCCATTTTATTTGACGTTCTTGATTGGTTGGTTCTCAGAGTCCTGTATTGTCAATCCTTCCAGGCCATCTGATCTTCCGTATGGAACCAGCAAAGGCAGCTGTCTGAAGTGACCTAATAGAACTGCCTTTTGTGACTGTGTGAACTTATAATCCACATAGAAGTGGCTTAACTCTTGCGTTGAATACATTAATTCTCTTCTTTATGCTGAGTGCAAATTTCCATAGTGATTTTGGAGTGATGAATGTTTGTCTTGCCTCTCCATTCCTGGTTTTGACATCCCCAGTCGTTCCACCTAAAGTTGAAATGATGCTTCCTAGAAAAGTTAAGGATGTGACGTTTTTCTCCCACTGATGGTGATTGGTGCTTGCCGGTATTATTGGTTAGTTATCTTCATCATCTCCGTCTTCTCTGTGTTCACTTGAAGTCCCATCTTCTCCGCCCACCTATACCGCTAACATGTTGTTTACGCCTGTAAGTCTTTGAGATTATGTTGTTTCTGTCAGTTTAACGTGTATTTTAACTGACTTGTCTTTAAAGAATCCAGTGAAGAATGAATACGAATGCAAATATGTTCTATGTATTTGCAATGAGACTCAATAAAGTCTTGTTGTCAGTTTCTTCTTTGTTCTATCGAAATTTACTATTGGGGTAGTTAAGGAAATCAGTCATTGAAAAAAAAATTATACATCTATTTATGTCATGAAGAAATTCTTACAATACAACCTATTAAATCAAAACTAACATTATGGCAGAAAACAGTAATAAATCAAGTACAACAGGAATTTTGATTAGGCTTGCGTTAGCAAGCAGTGAATAGTGGCAGAAGTGGTAATGGTATTAACTCTTACAAGAGAATAATAATAGTGTTAATCAAACTAATTTGCATTCTCAGAATTAATTATTGTTAATTTATTACAATAATATCTTGGTAAAGTAAATAGTTAATAATAATAATGAACACTTTAAAAAGTTTAATTCTAAATTATGATGCACAAAAGAGAACACTAGCTACTGGGAGAATGTAAACCGTGAGGTATAATTATGGAGGAGGCGCTTTTTTGTAAATATTGTCAAACAGTGATACAGTGCTATGAACACACTTTTCATAGGTCATTTGTGATAAATTTTCAGATAGTCTATTCATATTTACAAATGAGAACGAATTGACTGATAGGTGGAAGTACCAGAAAAGATTAATCGATTGGTTGAAGAATTTCATCATAGGCTGACATCAGTTAGAGAACCACTGGGAAACCTGGGAGTACTGGATGGCTGTTTCGTCCTAGCTTTTGGACTCTTCACAGTACGCACCCGCCGAAGGGCCTGGGTCCGAACTTCGATGGCTGCTTACTGATGAAGAGTTCAAAAACTAGAATGAAACAGCTGTCCAGGACTCTCAGGTTTTCCAGTAGTTCTCTAACCAATGTCAGCTCATGATGACTTCCTGTAACCAACCAAACAAAACCAATACTTGAAGAAAAGATTATTTATCAGAGGCTGTAAAGAATGAGAAAAAAAGTAGAAGGTTGAGTAACGTAGCGACTAAAACTGACGTGTCGTGGTCTGAACACTGGAAACTAATCTTTACCTTCCACTTTATTGTTAACCAAAACTTCCTTCAGTTACGCACAATCCTAAAGTGTCAGAGGAGAGTTATTTGCTATAAAATCTGTGATAATATATAATAATCATATAATATAAAAGGCTCAAAATTACGTCAACAGTGCTGTTAGGCAGCTGTACAGATTACAGAGTTCTCACGTATAAAATAAGTAGCGTACAACAAAATTAGTTAACTAAGATCAACTGTACGAAATATTTCACAATCATTTAGAATATTCCGAGCCTTAAATTTATTCAAACAAAATCACAGTTGTAATATAACACTTTATCAACACCATCACATGACCGCAAATGAGAACTAAAATTAAGTATCACACAAGAGCAAAGTCAACAAGTGATGTAAAAACGTTAGGACAGTGGCATACAGCCTAGTAGGAAAGAGGATAATAATGATAAAGTTATTTGAAATACCCGAATAAGTATCATAACTGTAAATAGATAGTTCAGTTTGCATTTTCCAAACTCCATTACTCCGTTACAAGTAATGTGTCAGTTTGCTGCAGTGATAATCTTTGAAAGGAATTTTAAACATTTATCATTCATCCCAATGAGTACTTGTGAAGTTGTCAATAATAAGTCTATACCGTTTTTGCTAGATGTCAAAGATGGTTACACTGTACATAACTTTTGTCTAATCGACTTCCTTGTCAACATATATTTATTTTAACTTTGGCGTTCAACTGGAAATATAGTTGTGCTGCCCGTCATTTCACCTTCTCACTGGTTACCACCACCCTCTTCCTCCTTGTAAAAGCCGCGTAATATTCTTTGGAATTTACAGGAACATCTTATCCTCGTCTGAGGATTATTCTGCAACCGGCTAACAGCTTCTACCAGTGGTCACGCCATCAGCAATGGAGCAGATCTGTGAGTGATATTATTAATTTGTAGTAGTGGACTGTAACCGCGTTTTAGGTAACCACTAACTTTCACAACTGGTTAAGTCTATCTTCATAATATACTGCTACAATATTCTCTCAGTAACTTGGATTTTTATTCTGAGATTTTGTACCGTTATCGAGCTCGCTCTTAAGTCCTCTGCATACTTTTCAAATTTCCACGCATTCTACATATGCAAACTTTCAGTTTGCTATTTTATCAAACATTCACTCTACTTTTAATAATGTTTTACAAAAGGATGAAATATCGAAATAATAAGCTGTGTTCTTATATCTAATGGAAGGCCAATATAATTCAGGGATAATTAAACAACTCTGTCATTTGAGTTTGTAAGTCTTCAACAAAACGTAGTGACAAAATACTGAAGATTAGTGATAATGACATCAGATATTGTGATGAACATGGGAGTATTCAGTGGTACTGTACAAAATGTGCGTCACACGATTGAAAAATTCTGATGGTTCCTTATTCGCCAATATAGATTTCGCTATTTAACATAACTAGCTGGTTTCCATCTGTAGCTAAATAGTATGGTTTCCGCTGCGCAGTCAAACGGTTTGACATTTAATAATTTGGAGTGTCATGGCTTTGCAATGATAAAAACACTCAGACTGGAACAATACGGCTAATTAGCTACACTTGATTTTTAATGATTCAATCAAATGAACATTTTCATCCTTAAACTGATAATTCATAACAAGTGCGGAAATCATTTGTCGTCTGCGTAAACCAAACGAAAAGTCATGTAAGTTAAACGATTGTATTCTGCAGAATAAAACGTTTGAAATAATATTTGATTTTCTGAAAAGTGTTCTGCTGATCAACGCACCATTACTCAAGTCTTTCCGTCAAGGCAATAGCATTTGCAAAAATAGCATTAGGGGAACTAGTGTGAATACATTACTGCATGATTTTCTAAGTTTCATTAAAGTGACCTAAATTCAAGCTAACATAAGTATATCTGAGTGTGCAGAGATTTCCTCTATCTTGTCTAACACATCTTACTGAACATCTGCTTGATATCAGCATCATACAGACTAGCTCACAAAAATTGGTCCTATCCCACTAATCAATAATGTATCAACTGACTATAAGACTATAGTTAATATTTACCAAATTCTTTCGGCAAAGTTAACACTGTTTAGTTGTAATATACCGACTGTTTCACTTTTAGTTATGTCATTACTCTTTCTCTGAGAGACTGACTCAATTTTGACAGAAAAAATAAACAAATATAGCATTTATGATATTCATTTGAAAAAAAAGTTACATTAGTCGGTGTATTGCAATTGTCTTTTCGTTGTTTAGAATAAACCTATCAATTATGGCGATAAAAATGAACCGGAACTGATAAAAATTTTATCATCTAAACACTTAAAAAGAAAATCTAGTGAATGAAAAATATTCGCTTTGCTGTTAACTAATAACATGCTAAGCGCTTGACAGAAAATTTCTACTACGCTATAAAGATATCCTTTTCCGTTAACCGCATTGATTTCGAAAACACCAAAAATGATCTCATTTTGACTTTGTATATTATTATAGTTGTACTGGATAGCTGATTTATCCCAATTTGGGGCTCTTTATCAGTACGCACCCACTGGGATTCGAACCCAGCACCTTCTGGTTACAAGACGAGCTGAAGAGTCCCAAACTAGGACAAAGCAGCTGTCCAGTACTCTCAAGTTTTCCAGTGTTTCTCTAACTGATGTCAACTCATGATAAGATCCTTCAACCAATCAGAGAGAACCCCTACAAACCAATATTTGATATTATAATAGTATTTAATTTTATGTGGTAATATATATCACTTGAACTCATAAACGTTTTACTCAGTTAATTAAACGTCTGTACTCTGTTTTCAAATGGACAGTGGGAAAACATAAATTTATTTGATATATAGTCTAATGGGTGCACATAAAACATACTACTCGTGAGTCTGTTAGGTAGAATGCTTACTTACTCAAGTGAAACTGGTGAAGTCCAAGTGCTTATGTGGAAATTAGCTTGCATTCACCTGATATAGATATAGAATTATTCGACAGATAGAGTTCAAACTCAACTACCCTAATTTAATTACATGTCGACTTAACACGACGCAGTGAAATAAAAAATATCGACGAGACTTGACTAGCGGACTTTATCGAGAATAATAGAGTTTGATCACTTCTACCTGCTTGTCTAGCAAGCACCACTGGTCGACGTGGCAGGTATGCAACTACTCATCTCATTAGGTCAGTAGTATGTGGTGCTCTACGAAAATAGTGAACAACTAGTGGAAAAATATTAAACTAAAGTAAATAAAATTTATGTGCATTGTGACAACACTAGGATGTTAGCAACTTAAACAGAATAAAAATTCTTGAAACAGTTTCAACTAGTTTGATAGTGAGCGCACACTACCTCATGCTTATTTGTGCTTAAGTCTTCCAGATACATAGATCAATCATAGGTGAGGTTCCAATTTCATGTTTTTCAGTCGCTAGGGATGACAAAATTCTGTCAGCTCAGTATTCAATATGATCAAGAATTTAGAAGAGGGACTATTGGAAGATGTTTCCCAGTAGGACACTAATCTTTCATATTTACCACTGTGTCATTCTAGCACAGGGGCAACATGTCGCCTAATGTAAAACTTGACGACGCAGGTCAGAATCTTCTATGAGGTATTACGTCTGCTTTTGCAGGTAACCCTTACTAGTCAACACCAATGAGCACCAAATGAAGATAAAGAGCTTTCTGCTGGGGGCCTTCAAGGACCCAAAAGGGCCTGACTCTGTAGTGATTATGTTATCATACAACTGTTATAAAAAATCCTGTAATCCATGGCTAATTACTGGCATTGTAGTGAGACAAAAATCTCACACCACTGTTATGTATATCTTCTTATTTCAAGTGTATAAGAAATTCGTACAACTTGGAAATATACGCTGTCTGAGTATAACGGTACTGTCTGTAGGATTTTATAGTAATGACCCCCCCCCCACAAAAAGTCATTATTACTCACTAATGGAGAATCTTAAACTAAAACAAAGCACTTTGACAACTGGTGATTTTGCCCGTGAAAATAACTCCCTTTAAAAAATTTGTGTATTCCTATTCGGAAAACGCAACTTACAATAGGGCTCATTTCAACAAATAGAAATATACTGTTTACTGAAGCTTTAAAAATTGATGTCATTTTTTATAGCAAACTGGAGGAAGACTAGATAGAAGTTATTAGTTCACAAAATTCTTCAGCTAAAGGATGAACAACATATCTGTGTCAAAGGAGCCACAAATATAACTTGTGTGTGTAGCGACACAATTAACTTCATGTTCGGAATTAATGTTTCACAATAGATGTGCGAAGTAATTAGCCATTCTTTAAGTATGCAGCATATCTTCTCTCTTTCAATACACAGAACGAGGTCAACCACTGTTTTAGTGCTGTTTCGAAGTTATACGCTTTGCTTAGGATGTTATTATTTATTATTATTCCCTTGGCTACCTAGTGGAACATAGAGATTCAACTGCACGTCTACACTTGCCACTTCTGTCTTCTGCTGTACTTTTCACCTACATCCATGTTAGTCCATACTCTTTCAACTCCTCTTAACACGATATCCTCCATGTCACCCTTGCACCGACGACCCACTCGCCGCTCCCCTTTCGGGTTCCACTTGGGCAATGGCCTGACGCGCGATGTCAACCAGCGGTCTCCTCAGCGAGTGAGTGTCCAATCCATCTCAATCCACTCTCTGCTGCATATTTGTTGGTTGGAGATTGGTTCTTGTTTCGTTTGTTCCCATAGTTTCTTGTTGGTGATTCTTTCCGGCCCGGCCATCTGATCTTCAGTATAGATCCAGCGAAGACAGTTGTCGGTTGATAAAGGTCTGCAACAGGCTGTTGGAAATATTCTTTGTGACCCGCCCGCCAAGTTTCTGATCCGTATAGAAGAACTGACTGACTTGACGTTTGTATTGACAATCCAACTGAATTTTGTTGTTGATGCTGGCTGAGTGACGAAGATTGGTTTCCAGATTGGTTTCAGGTTGATGTGAATGTGTTTCTCGCCTTCCCGATTCTCGCTCGATTTGACATCCTCGTCCGTTCCGACTTCCTGTAGTTGAGATAGTGCTCCCTAGATAAGTGAGTGAATGAAGTAACCTCCTTTCAAATCCCTCCCGTTGATGGTGATTGGCTCTGGATGTTGCTGCTGTTGTTGTTGTTGGCTGGTTATTTTCATAACCTCCGTCTTGTTCACCTATGTTCACTTGGAGTCCTGTCTTTTCTGCTTCTTTGACCAGTTTGTCGGTTTTCGCTTGTAAGTCTTTGATTTTGTGTGACATCAAGCATAAATCATCCGCGAAATCCAGGTCTTCTAGGTTCTTCACGTCGGTCCAGGATATCCCTGTCTTCTCGTTTCCCACTGTCTGACGCATAATCCTCGCCTAGACTACTAGCTTGCTAGTTTTCTAGCCGGTCCCAAACCCGGATAAAGAGGGAGGGTTGGGGCGTGGTGCTAGCAACTCCACCCCTCAAACTTAACCAAACCGCTACAGAAACTTCAATAGTTAGGCTGTTAGATGAACTGAAATAGGTTTTTTTTATGGAAACCTTTATACAGTTCTTCTTTATGGAAGGATAGAGAAGATAACTAAATGAATTTATATAGAGAATTATTAAGATGAACTTGGTACAGAATGATGCAAACTAGGCAGTTACACTTTTAAAACTTATACTCTGGTTTTAATTGAAAATATAAGTTACCTAAAATTTAATATTGCGGTATCTTGTAACTTATAAATGAATGGAGACATGATCTCTTCTTTAATTGTATTCATAAACTTTTTCACAGTTCAGTTGAGAAATGGATTTGTGATCAATAAATTTTTTGGTATCATACACCAAAGCTAAATTTAATTATCATATATCATTAATTTATAATTTCAGTGATATATAGAAAGAAGAGTAATCATATTTTAGATGGCTAACGGTGAGTAAAGTTATTTGACTGTTTTATCAAAGGAAAGATAAATGAACTTGTATGACAAAGGTGATTGATAATAATTACTTGGAATATATTTTAAAACATTCTGTTCACACAATTAATACTTATATTCCTTCAACGTATTTTAGAAGTGAAATAAAACAAACTTACCATTTGTCTTAGGTATACAAAAAAACAAAAATAATCCTTACAAATCAACTATTGAAAATAATTATGATGCTCACTAGTGACTTGCTACAGGACAGAGCTTCCTGGAGTTCTAGTGAGAAGTCGTGACTTTTGAGGTCCATACTGTCAAGTTTTAGGATGGATGCCCCACCGATGAAATTGGCTGGAGTCGCGCTAAATCACGACTTGGTAGAAGTTAGAATGCATGACTATCGATTGAATCGGGTCCCAGTGCCTGAATGGTATACGAGCTTGTATTGTAACCGGAAGGCCCTGGGTTCGAATCCTGGCAGTGGGTGAGTACTGTCGATGATTCCCAAACTAGGATTGGACATCTGTCCAGTACCCCCTGGTTTTCAATATTTCGCTAACTGATATCAGTCCGTGATCAACTTGTAAAAAAAACAAATATCAGCAAATATAGTCACATACTGACAACCTAAATCTTACATTGCAGTGTTTTTGAAGCATTGCTTCAAATGATGTTTTTTCGGCATTTTTTAATGTGTAAAGAACAGCAAAACTACAAATCTGAAGAGTAATAAAGTCAGCTAAAATTACTCACCTACTCTTTATGAAATCTTCTACAGCTATACTTGGGCTGGGTTAGGTGTGATATGATGTTGACAGTCGTCTAACGCAAACCTAACGGTAGGTGGACCACTTCATTCGGTGACGTACGATTCCCAGAGTTAGTAGATCCTTAAATTAATTAGTATGAAAGAAACTGATATCTTTTGCCAATTTGGCTCTGGAAGTTCTAGGATCACTAACCAAAAGATGTTCTTATTATGCAAAAGTCATGAAGACTCCTTTCTAATTAAACCACTCAAACCTGCATAGTTGAAGTGAATAGTCCGATAGCCAGTGAATTATTCCGTATACTTTTTTTAAACGGTAGATATCTCCCTACATCCTAAAAGTCATTGAAAAGATTCAGCTAATATTGAGATTGCTTTCTTCAGTGTTTGAAAAGAATAAATCTGATATCTTTGAAACATTTGTGCATAATAATATAATAATAATAATAATGTAATCTCAAGAGAAAAGAATCTGAAAGTCATTAGGTGATAAGTGGTCAGGTCATTTTCGTCATCACATTGTTAAAAATGTACAGTATAAAAAGTGTACAAATATTCAGACCAGAAAACACCACCCATGATTTTAGTACTGTAACGTTGATGACCAGGTTTTCAGTTAAATACTCAATTTCTCGCTATTTCAGAGAACTAAGAAAGACCCAACACTTAGCAGATAAATTTAGTCACTATTCTCTGCTTAATGGTTGGTGTCTAATATCCAACATATTTCATGTTTCTTTTAGGAAGTAAGACTCACTTCATTCATTACATAAAGCTCTTAACCGTAGCTGTAGAAAAACTTAAAAGTTAGAAAATAGCATGACTCGAGGGTATTTAATCAATTTAAATGTTATTGAATTCTTGAATCTTAGTCATTATTACCTTTTTTCCAGACTTTCATTCTTTTCTGTCCCCCATATGATATGCAAAGCCGTAAATGTACCTGACACTTGTTTTTCGCCTTCGTTTGTTACCATTAGATACTGGAATGTTATTTCATTTTATTGTATCTTATTGACAAACAAGTAAAGTGAACTTTCAAACGATTCGGTTTGAGATTTTGGAAGAAATAAAACCTAGTACTAGATTAGATTATGTTAAAACTGTCGTAGATATATTAACTAGCCTTTCAATAAAGATCATAAATATAGATTTCTTTGTTAAGTCCAGTTGAACATTTAATGTCACGACTTTAAATGCAACTGAATATTGAACATTGTTTGAAATTTAACCTCATAGAGTAAAGAAGCAGTGTTTTAGGTGTTTCCAAGTAGATTAATAGATACACTGATCAATTACTAGGAAGTAACCATTTTCATGAGCCTACAACGTGGTATTGGTGGTCACCAAACTAGGTGACTGATTATTTTAGTACACTCTGAATTGATATTTAGTGGTTGTAGTCTCATAAAGCTCGGTGGTAGCGTCACTGACATCAGCACTGGCTGACTCACGTTCAGATCTCAGTATGGATATCAGTCGTTACAAGTTTGTAGACAGGAATTACTGACAAGTGTCAACAAGCACAAAAGGCGGTCTAGGGCATTCTGCCATTTGCCCCCAACCAACTAACGTCGTATACACAGATACTTCCAAAGTCTTTCTGCGTCTATCTCTTTGTGAAATAAAACAATTTCGGATGAGAGTGATTTACTATTTCAGGTATATCAAATGATTGTTTAAGAAAAATTTAATATTGTAAACAGTGAAGTGAGAAAACCATTTGAATTTATAAGACAAAAAGTTTGCATTATTCACACCTTTCCTAGTCATGGTCGACTTGGTTTCGTCTGAATGCAGGAAACTGATCCTCGCTTTCTACTGTACAACTAACCAAAGCCTTCAGACATACAGTCGCGAAACGTTCTAAAGACAACAGATGGACGGTTGTTTGTCGTAGGATCTATAATTCTACTGAACAATAATAGGTCTCCACTTGTGAAATCAATGGAAAATTCTAATGAAGAAACTAATCAACAGCGAAACATATAATAAACTGAAGTCAAAAGGTGGACGCCTGCCGTCTATGTACGGCCTACCAAAAATTCATAAAGCAAATGTGCCATTAAGACCAATCCTGTCAATGATTGACTCACCATGCCACAAGCTAGCTCGATGGTTAGCTGATTCTATAGAGCCCATTCGAATTAAATTTGCAACCCACAGCCTGAAGGATAGTTATCAATTTTCCAAGGAAGTTGACAATATCGACATATCAGACAAACTCATGGTATCGTATGACGTGACCTCCTTGTTTACAAATGTACCACTGATGGAAACAATTGATATAATTTGTAAACAAACGGATCTACTACCATTACCGGAAACAGAGATGAAGCGACTTCTACTGCTCTGCACAAAAGATATACAATTCAAATTCAACAATCAACTTTACCGACAAACCGATGGGGTCGCGATGGGTTCGCCTCTGGGACCTATCCTGGCTGATATCTTCATGGGCTACCTTGAGCAGACACAACTAAGTTCTGCTATCAATGGAACTACCTACTATCGCCGATATGTTGATGACACATTTGTTGTTTGCAACGATATGGATCACGCATCGGCACTATATGATCGCCTAAATGAGATACATCCAAATATCAAATTCACCATGGAATATGAACATAATAATGAGTTCAATTTCCTGGATCTAAATGTAAAAAGAACAAACGAAGGCACGGTCGAAAAGTCCATCTATAGAAAAGAAACCTGGACTGGACAATATCTTCACTATAACAGCTTTTGTCCCATAAGCTATAAACGTGGATTAGTGAGGACTTTGTATGACAGAGCCAGGAAGCTATGTTCACCAAACAGGGTCGAAGAAGAATTAGTTTTCGTCGAGAAATGCCTAAGGGAAAATGGATACCCTAAGGGATTTATTCAGAAGTACAGCAGAGAAAAAGATGAGAAAGAAAAGCATCCAACTGTAGAAAAGAAAAAAGTGTTTATCTGTCTACCATACAAAGGAGATGCAGTGTCACAAAAGATTGACAAAAGACTGAAAGGTGCAATAAATAGAAGCTTCCCAGCAGCAAAACTCATAACAGTATACAGCACCACTCCTTCTTTAATCCACTCAAAACTGGATAAATACCCTGCTGATGTCACCTCCAACTGCGTTTATGAATTCACGTGCACTTGCGGGAGCAAGTACATTGGAAGGACAGAAAGAAGGGCTTCTATCCGGTTTTCTGAACATATTCCCAAAAACCTGTGCCTGAAAGGAAGCAGATATTCCCAGAGTGCAATTACCAGACACATTATTGATACCGGACATCTCGTAGAGATTTCTAAGTCCTTCAAAATATTAAATAGACAAAGGACAGCAAATTTACTACGATTTGCCGAAGCAATCGCAATCAAAAGACTTAAACCAGACTTATGCATACAGAAAGAGAGTGTGATTAACCTCTCACTCCCTTGGTAACAGAATTTTGATTTTGATTAGTCATCTAATTCAGTGATCTCAACTCACTGAACAAATCTTAATCTCATAAACTGTAACCGTTTTTGTTTCTTGAGTTGCTATGTGAACCTAAAAGCTAACACTGTTCTGTTAATCAATTTTTTCTGTTTTCTCTCTTACCCCTCCCCCTCTTTTCAACTTTAAAAGCGTATAAATTGATGATGAAAACTTAAACTAAAAACATTGTAATGCTTTCATTTAGATGCGTCAATTTTATAGTATCTCTTTTCTACCACCACTCGAACATTAAAGTATGTTATTATCATCTATATAACCATTGTAATTTCAGGTAGTCTGCAGCTGATGAGAACCTGTGAAATAGAATGATATCATTTTATACTGCAAATTTCGTCTTCCTTTCTTTATCGAAAATTAGCTTTACTCGTCTTTCAACTTTCCTTGAAAAATACTAATAAACTTAAACTGTTTGCATGTAAACAGGGTAGATGTACTTTAGATGCTACTGCTGTCTAACATCATGATATTGTTTCCCGTTTGGATAAAGGAGATGAATATGTTCGATCTGCCTTCCTTGACTACACATTTGCTTCTGACTGTGCAACCAGATGGCTTTTGTTAAATAAGCTTTCTTTGACACAAATGAAGCCTTTAGGCTGAAAACTGATTACGTTCTTATTTCTCTGACAAAAGGCAAAACCTCACTATTATTATTACTTCGTACATTTGTACATCCTGACTTTATTGTAACTGTCAGTACCAGAATGTCGCTTTTGTCGATTTGCATACCTATACTATGTAATGTTTTTCTCAGTAAATTAGAGGCAATAGTGTACCAAATGCTGAGAGTTCTATGCTGTGTCATAGGCATTGTACAAAAAATACAGTAAATCATTATTTTTATCTAATCACTCTACTGTTGAAATTTTATTCAATTAGATGTAAATGAAATGTAATTTTCTGATACAAACTTGTGTCCTAATAGAGTCTGTCATACTGGAAATGACTCATGAATATTTTTATACAATAAACTAAAAGTAGGATAGTTCTCAGTTAATTTAAATACCAATGCTTATGCGTTAAAACTGCCTGTAGTGTACTGAAATCACATAACGATCATGCGACACTGTAAAAAGATTAGTTAACTGACAGTGACACAACTTCTCTTCATTGAGAAAAAAAAAGAACCCTAACTCATCTTTATTGCACTTTTTATTTAAGTATCCGCCCAATATTAATTCTCTTTCCGTTGTTTAACTTAAAATGGTTTACTCCACACATCTGTATTGAAACAAAATGAAAAAACATTTACCGGCAAAAGTATGCAGACTTAAGCACATTCCGTTTTTATTTAATCGGTTAAATTAGGCATGCATGAACATCTTTCTTAAAAAACTACGACATTACAATTAATAAACTATTATCTGGTTTTTCTTGAATACAACTACAATAAACAATGACTTATATTTAGTATTATAGGTGAGTTGAATAAGGTTTTATATTAACTCTAATACATCATATTTTATATACATTTAAATATATTTTAGGGGATACTTTTTGACTGATATTTCTAGTAATTCAAGAAGACAAACAGAATATGGTCTATGTGAATCTCTTATGTTAAACTTTAACATATATATATATATATATAGTTTCCTTTAATTCCTAGGGGAACATAGGGCTTCAGTGACACGTCTCCATTGCGTTCGGTTCTTTACCAACGGTTTCACTGGGCTCCGCGTACATCTGTATCGAAATTATTGATCTGAGTATTTTTACATATTTTGTAATTCTTACCTTTTTTCCCCTGGCCTGTGTATTATTGTTTTAACATTTAGATATCTTATTTTAACTTAATCCTTAAAATTTGTCTTTGCATTCTGTTGATCAGCATTTTTAATGCCTCTGTTTTCTGTTGTTTGATGGTAGTTTCTTACTATTACGAGTTTGTTTAAATGAATTGAAAGTTACGCCATGAATTAACGATTTGACTGTAAATCATCTGTGGGAAATGTGTTTGTTCCGTCTGATACTTACAGAAATAGTTCTGGCCCCATCTTATTGGAAATATTCTTATTGATTCTCAGGTAATTTTAAAGTTAACTCTTTTTTGAACTGCGTAACTACTGGACGGTACTATTGAGGTAGTTTTGATTTTTGATTCAAGTTAGTATTGTTCAATAACACTACAGATTCTGTCAAGTTAAAATGAGTTTTGTTAGTGTCAGAAAGTAGTTTTTGGACGTGAATTTATCGTGGAAATCTGGAAAACTACTTGAAGAATAGAAGGACTGGTATCCTAGATTTTCAGTCGATCACATTTCTGGAGGAGGTGTGACATAGGATTTAATATCTGAATAAGAATACAACAGAAATCTAATTTCCAAAGATTGATTATGAACAAAGAATGCTCTTTTTGGTAACTTCATCATCACGTTCCACACTTATAAATCCATTATAAAAACAGAGTGATTGTCATTACTGACAGCATAAGTGGTTTTCTTAAAAAGAGAGTAACGTCGAATCGTCTTGATCAGAATTCCGAAAGTTATTTGTAGTTAGATTGTTAATAGATTATAGTCCAAAATATATTGTGTGTATGTGGTAATATGTAAAATTGTAATCCTAAATTGAACTCGTAAAAACTAAACTGAACGCCAGTATTGCAAAATAAATGATTATGAATGGCAACGAATGTAAAGTAATAAATTCTCATGAGTCATGTTCAGATTGGATTTTATTCATATTAATTATAAACTTCAGATGGATGAGTGATCATGTCAAGGCCTTCGCAATTCGTCTGAGACAACCAGTGCTATGTGTGAAAGACAAACAGGTACAAACATTGTTACTGCCCTAACCAGCTGTGGGATTGCGAATTCATATATACCTTATTGTTTTTCCTTCACGTACCCAGTGGAACATAGGGCTTCAAGTTAGTGGCTTGTAGTTTCTGTAACAGTGTTTAATTTCACATAGTGAGGTTGCTAGGCTTGTGCCCAACCTTTCTCTTTACCAGCATTATTTCTGACTTGGTGAGGTAAAGGAGCGCGTTATTGGCCGGGGATCGAACTCCGGACCATGTGCATGGTCGGCGAGCATCCTAACCGCTGTGCCACCAACGTATATATACCTTATTACATCGGCACTTTTGTTACGGCCCTTCACCCCTCCATATAAATCCTTCTACCCTTGTCATTACACTTTCATTGACTAACGTTTTCTTTATTTTAAAGGTTTTTGTATTTCCCAATGGATGAAAAACAAAACGATATTGTTTTTACTGACGTTTCGCTATTTAGTGCTAATAGCTATATCAAAGTATTATTAAACTTGAATTCACAAAATCCCAGCATATATATATATATATATAACAAAGAGTTAAGAGGTGAAAAAATAGACTTAGGTCAAGTTAAAGGGACATATTGAAAGTCAAAATAGCAGTGAAGATCACCACACTAAATAACAGAGGTAATAGTACGTCTGTTATGACAACAAAATAAAGTTCATTGACTTGATCATTGTTCGTCTTTCTGGGGTGGTTTTCGTTGTCAAGTTGGTCAACTGGTAAGGATAATAAAACCAAGTGTAGATTTGATTAGAGTGTAAAATTATACAGGTAGTGGGTGTTTACATAGTGAACGTGCTTATCACATTCGTGTTGATTTTGCCAGTTCATGGGGGAGGGAGGTGTTGTAACCAGGTCAGATTCTGTTTTAGTCCATCATTCCTATTCAGGCAATTCGGATTCCACTTGATATGAAGTGCTTCTGTTTGGTATAAGACGTTCTTTGTGATTTCTGAAGTTTTTCTGGATTATTTCAATATTGTCGAAATCAATTTGTGGCCTGAATCTATAGCTGATGATTTTTCAAGTTTTTCTAATTCATCTGGATTTCTCGGTGGTCGAACAGATGCACTACGGTGTTCATTTCTTCTGATTTTGATTTCTCCAGATGTTTGTCCGATGCATATCGCATCACATTCCAAGCAAGCATTTTATTTTGTAGACACAATTAGATAAATAATCTTCGGGGATTTTGTTATCTTTACCACTTGACCAACTTGACAACGAAAAACCACCTCAGACAGACGAACAATGATCAAGTTGGTAAACTTTATTTTGATATAATTAAAGATGTATTATTACCTTTGTTATTTGGTTTAATGATCTTCATTACTATTCTGACTTTCTATACCTCCCTTTAACTTGACCTAAGTCTATTTTCTCACCCCATAACTCTTTGTTATATATATGCTGAGATTTTGTAAATTCCGGTTTAATAATACTTTGATAAAGCTATTAGCAGCATTAAATAGCGAAATGTCAGTAAAAACAATATCGTTTTGTTTTTCATCCATTGGGAAATACAAAAACCTTTATTATAGTGAATATCATATACCCAACGCCCAAATTTTTTCAAACCGTTAAAAGTAAACTTGGTTGGGATATGTTAAATAGGAATAAAACTCAATATGAGCATGACTCATGAGAATTTATTACTATGCATTCGTTGCCATTAATAATCACTTACTTTGTGATATTGGTGTTCAATTTATTATTGCATTTTTACATATTACCACATACACATGTATTTTGGACTATAATCCATTTTTCAAGAGTTCGGTTCGTAAGGATTAGATTTGTTTATACGAGTCCGACAACGAACCGATATCAGTTAGAGAACCACTAGAAACCATGGAGTACTGGACAGCTATATAAACACATATAATCCTTACATACTAAACTCTTGAAAATTAATCTAATGCTCACTAGTGACTTTCTACAGGACAGACCTTCGTGGAGTTCTAATGAGAAGTCGTGACCAGTGAGGTTGAAGTTCTCGCCAATGACAGTGGTTGATGGTCACGCTAAAATCACGAATCGGCGGAAGTTAGAATCCATGAGTTGGCCTTTAAATCGAGTCCCAGTGGCTTAAAGGTGTAACTGGAAGGTCCTGGGTTTGAACCCTGGCTATGAGTGCGTACTGCTGATGATTTCCAAACCAGGATAAAACAGCTGTCCAGTATTCCACTGCTGGTTTTCAATGGTTCTCTAAGTGACATCAATCCGCGGTCAAACTCGTATAATCTGTTCACAATCTAATAACAAATAACTTTCGGAATTCTGACGAAAACCATTAGATGTTACTATCTTTCTAAAAAACCACTAATGTTGTCAGTAATAACAATCATTCTGTCATTATAATGGATATATAAGTGTGGAACGTGATGATGAAGTTATCAAAAAGAGCACTCTTTGTTCAATAATCAATCTTTGGAAATTTCGAATGGTCATCTTTAATCAATAAAAGTCTAATTGTTTTCATTAAATCCTAATCCTATTTCTTGCAAGTAACCACTTTGCTTTCAAGTGATCTGAGTTATCCTCAAAAAATCCTATCCGAAATAACATCTATATAAGGCATTTGAAGAATTTTCTAGTAAGTTTCTAAAAAAGTCTTATTTAGTGTACATAAAAATACTCAGTAGTAATATAATGTTAACAGGAAGGGAAAATTCTCTTCATCACTCAAATACTGGATGTAGGATTCTGTGACTGATGATTAGAAAGATATGGTAATGAAATAAAACTATTAACAATTTAAAGATACTATAAGCTACGCACACAGTACAGCAGAAATGAAATTTGACCAATATTTTATACCGTCAATACATTTGCGTGTTTTATCTATTTAACACAATGGGATTTTGTAAACCGCTACATTTTTAGTTAACTGGTCGATTATTCATTTTGATTTCTATAGACGTAAATAAAAGAATTGCTAAGAAGAGGAACGCTAATTGAGAAGGAGAAATCAAGCGAGAAAGAATGGTAATAAAACTATCAGCTGATGATGAAATCCTGTAACCAATCAATCAAATCCCTACAAACCAATATTTGAAAATCAATGAGATGCTCAATAGCAACTGTTCCTGTTCATGAGCTGACATTAGTTAGAGAACCATTGGAAAACCTGAGAGTACTGGACAGCTGCTTCGTCCTAGTTTCGGACTCTTCATCAGTACGCACCCACTGGGATTCGAACCCAGGACCTTCTGATTCCAAGGAGAGCTCGTATACCATTAAGCCGCTGGGACCCGATCCAATGGCCAGTCCATGAATTCCAACTTCTGCCAATTCACGACATAGCGCGACCGCTAGCCAATGTCTTCAGCTAGTATTTGTCCTCACACCCGACCTGCTGCATCCTACTGGTTACCACTATGTCGTGAATTGGCAGTAGTTAGAATTCATGGGCCATTTGATAGGGTCCCAGTGGCCTAATGGTATACGAGCTCGCCTTGGAACCAGAAGGTCCTGGGTTCGAATCCCGGTGGGTGCGTACTGATGAAGAGTCCGAAACTAGGACGAAACGGCTGTCAAGTACTCCCAAAATTTACAATGGTTCTCTAACTAGTGTCAGCTCATGATGAAATCCTGTAACCAATCTTAAGAGATTTGCACAAGTTAGTTCGTAGGGATTTGATTTGTTTCAAGTTCGATCACCAGCTAATATCACTTAAGAAAGTACTGGAAGACTAGGAAGTATTGGACAGCTATTTAGGCGTAGTTCTGGATTCTTTGGCAGTAGTTACCAACTGAGATTCGGACCTAGTACCTTACTTTTACAAGGTAGGTCCATAAACCACTAATTGGTGGAATTTGGAATTCACGGGCCACTGGATCGGGACCCATTGGTTGAATTATTTATGAGTTCACCTTGCATCCGAAAGGTCGTGTGTCGGAACCCTAGTGGATTCATGCTGTTATTACTGACTTAGTTAGTACACAGTACTGGTACAGATCGAAGAAACTGAAATATTACAGCAGACTAAGAATGGATCAGTTACATTAACTTATGATGCCATTCTATTCAGTTTTGATGCGCCTGTATAGCGGTCAGCGTCCATCTGAATAATAGAATTATGCTCCACTTTGCAGTTTGAAAAGAGCACACCGATTACTACGTGGCAGTAAGTCTATTTCCTGACTAATTTATCTGACCAATTCTTATGTATCTAAATTTCATTCATAAATAGAGCATAAACTTTTCGTTGGCCTAATAAAATTTCAACCAATATAGAAATCATGACTTAAGACCTAGTGACTTATACATTCTTACGATTTGAGTAACAAGTTAATTTAATTTTCAGAGACTCACTAATGAACCTCATTTATACCCACGACTAAGTGTTCATTTACAGTCCGACTGTGGCGAGAGTTACTGATAAGACTTATCAGTAGTATATAAGGAGACGTTTATCGGAGTAAAAACATCAAATAGCAAGGGGATACATTTGACGTCAGAGAAGTCAAATGATACACCACTGTGAAGATACATGGAAGACGTGAAAGAAACACAATATAACGCCAGAATTACCACAACATGAAGATCTGTGCAAATGGTACGTTGAAGATATGGTATACACAATTTGTCTATATAGAGGTGCCAAGTGCATGCCAACTGTGAATTTACTCAGTTCTCCTAGTGGCTAAAGATAAAGTGAACATGAACCGACATTCTACAACAAAATAGTAGTAACTGGTGGGTGGTAAGTAGCAGTGTAATCCAAGACTAATACTTCTTCCTATTTGGCACTATTCAGATGCATGTACCTTGACACCCTGTCAAGCAGTGGTGTTCCCATAATTACTCACTGGGAAATACAGGGACATGGATCTGACTAGTCCCATATAGGAGGAAACGTGGATCCTGAATTCCACTTTTAGTCACTATTCACCAAGTTACTTCGGGTAAATCCTCGAATATCGTCGAAACATCCGTACTAGAAGCCAACATGTCATCGGAGGCTGAACATTTTGGTTCAATCAGAAATAAGAACTAGTAGATCGCTGAATATCATCAACACTGCTACTTACAAAAGTGTCGGCAACTAGGTGTCCATCTCAGATTTAGTCATCGCCTTACTGCTTATTTCCATCAAAACCAATGTATATATTTTATCATCTGGAAAGAATTGATGTGCAATATTGCCCTTATTTATCGATAAAAAGAAAATACTTCATTGACACATTCCAAACTGTTCCTATCAAGTAATAATAATATTAATAACAACTCAATGACAACAATACATTCAAGTAAATTTAATTTATTAGCTGTAAGAATATTTTCTTGATCTAATTTTTCCTTTTATTTATTCTGATTCTGTCAGTTTTTTATATCCCGTTTTCATAGCATTCTATGAAAATAATCGAAATACTTTGATGTGATTTCTAGAAATGTTTTCATTTCTATTGTTATATTTGTTTATTTACTTTTGAGCTGTTTGTTGTTCAACACGCTATTCATGTTAGCAATGCTTTGAATTACAGAACAGGTAAATAAAGTGGGTAATACAATTTCTCTGTCATTGTCCTGCATAGTATTTGTCATTCTAATTTCCGTATTCAGATTTTACTTCCCTAAACTTTTTTTTGAACAAAACCAATCGATTTTGAAGAGAGACACTTGATTAATGAAGGTGTAATAAGAAAAATTAGGTTGTATTAATACCGAGGATGAAGCGGATGAGAAATTTATTGCATTCATTTATGTAATTGATAATTTATTCATAAAATAAACCAATTAGACAGTAAAACTTCCCGTTAACTATTCGATAGAGTAAGCTGAAAAGTGCTTGTAGCTTTGTGATTATTATTATTCCTTAGAGTTCCGAGTGGAACATAGGGCTTCAGTAGCACATCTCCATTTCAACCGGTTTTCTGCACTACCCCTCAGCAAGTTCCACGATAGCCCATATGTTCTTAGTTGGTTTGTTCACAGAGTTCCTTACTTTTAATCCTTTCTGACTGGTCATCTGATGTTCAGTATGCAGCAAGTGTAGTAGGTTGTTGATAAAAGTTGAAGGCTGTTGCAAGTGCTTATCGTTACGATCTAGTTTTTTGACACTGATGTTGAGAACCCGATTCCTGTTAGCAGATTTCTATACTGATTTCAGAGTGATGAAGGTCTGTCTCATCTTCGCTATTCTGATTTTGATTATTCATCCGTGCCGTCCTCTTGTAGTTCAAGTGAGATTGTCATTAATACCTGTTGTTGTTGTTGGTTGTTTATCCTCATTACCTCTATCTTGTCTATGTTCACTTGAATTCCTGTCTTTGCTGCTTGCCTCTTCTGCTGTCAACAGATTGGTTTTCGCCTATAGATCTATGAGTTGTGCGATATTAGAAATAGATCATCCTCGAAATCTATATCTTCTAGAGTCCTCTTATCGATCTAACGTGTTCCTGTCTTCTTGCCTCCCCTCCAAAGTCTGCTTCAAACTGATTGAATGCTTGTAGCTGAGACTGTGAATATTCTGACATTTTAGTCTACTACAACCTTGAATTTTCACTTAGAAATCATTTGATATTTGTCCCATGTGATAATCATCGAACTGCGTAAACACAAGTTAACTTCTATTTCAGTGAGCTTATAAATACCTACTTCACATATATTCGCGGGGGCGAATATCACATTAAGAAAGTATATTGTAAAAGAAAGACTAGAAATTTTGTCTGATTTTAGTATACTGTCCTAATCATTATCCAATATCTTCTGTTTATTTATTTTATTTTATTCCCTTGAGTTCCGAGTGGAATATAGGGCCTCAAGCTTGAACTCTGAAGTTCCGGTAGAAATGGTGTTTTTATGGGGTGGGGGTGCTAACCACTCTTTATCCTGTTTACAGATGGCTAAGGATTGCGAAGGCGTGCCGTGGCCAGGGCTGAACTCCGGACCACGCGCATGGTTGGCTAGCGTCCTGACGCTGAACCATCGACACTTGATTATCTTATATAAGACCTACAAATCCAAATTCTCTGCCTCTAAACGCCCTAAAATTTAGCATCTGCTAATTCTAGTGAATATGTTACCATTTACTAATTGATAAGCCATGAAATTGAGTTATAAATCGAGGCTGATAAAATGGACCTTATATTCTGAAGCTTTACGTGATAAACTCGAGACATAGTACTCCATGACAATCATCGGTGAACTAAAATAACAGCTACAATTAGACATCTCAGCAGAACAAACAAAAGTCTAATAATTCAAAACATTGATTCCACAAAATAAAATTAGGGTATATCAGAACATAGTTACAAAATCGTATATATCAATTTAAGAAACCAATTAGTGTTTGCATGTGATTTTTTTAACAAGAAATTGAAGATAATCAATGGCTTTGATGATTTAATGAAACTGAAATAGATTTTACCACCGTGTAACAACAATTGCAGATCCACTTGGAACTAGGGAGTACTGGGGAGCTCTTCCGTCCTAGTTTGGGACTACTCAGTATTGCACGGGCTTTATCTCAACAGGCATCAGATTTACGATCTCACTGTCATAAAGCCAACACTTTGTCACTCGGATAATGCGCCAAAATTTGAAATTTCATGAATTCTCAACTCTGCCAATGCTCAGTATATACTGCCAACGCCAATGAATTCTCGCCAGGTTGTTAGCTATTGTGTATTCATCTCCTGAACTGACAATCACTAGTCGATTCATGAATGTTCACTGCTACAAAGCCTCAAACTAAGAAGAAATAGCTACCCTGCGCTTCCGAGTTTTAAATAGTCCTCTGATTATTTTCTGGTTCATGTGAAATTAAATCCCAGGTGACCAACAGTTGAAAATGAAATACAGAAGAATTTTAAAGCGTGCAGTAGATTTCTGGAGTATTTATAAAAAAACTTTTGAAGTGAAGATAACTTAGATGAATATTTTGTGACTCCTTTTAGATTATACCTGTTAATGTGTAGGATAAAATGACAACCATAGTCTCGTCACTTATATTTTACTTTCATTCCTCGCATTCCGAGTGGAAAAAGGACTCGAAGCTTTAAAATTTCTAGTATTTACTGGTAGTGCTGCTTTTACTGGGTGAAATGCCAGTCTCACACTCAACCTTCCTTGTCTTCTGAGCTATTGTTGGCTAGTACATTAGGCGGAGTTTTCGTGTTCTTTGGCCATGAATAGTACTCGGACTGTTTACGTGGGTGGCGAGCATTCTATTATTGATCCACTGGCATATTTAAACATAAAATAGTCTTTATCAGTCTTAAAACAACATTTTATGAATAAGTATCAGGGATTGCCTAATTAAGTGTCACCACCGATGAACAATCAATAAATGTTTAGTAAATGACACTAAGAAGATGATTAACAGAAGATATAAGCTAAACTGTTGAAAAAAACAAATGTTTTCCTTCCGTAACAGTCTTTTTGTTGTCGTCGGTTTCCTTGAAAAGCTTAACATTGATTACTGATAAAATGTTTTTTATTAATATTATTAAACAAATTCTAACACAACTGCTGTTCTTCGACCTATGACTGATGATTAGTTTGAGTAGTCAACATAACAGATAACATTTGTCATTATTTTCATGTTTCCTGTATTTGAAATCAGAATACTAACTAGTCATGTATATAGATAGATTTAGTGGTTGAAATCTCACAGATATACTTACTACTATTGCAGAATTTAAGGGCATTAGTAATCAGTGTTGCTATTGTCCTTTAGTTTTTTTTGTGTCGAAAGGGAGTCACATTAGAAGACACACACATGGATTTATTAAAACATACTACTCACAGTACAAACTATCAGATATTATCTCGAAATCAGAGTAGAACTTTTTCAAGCAGGTAAACTATTGAAATTTGAGTATATGACAAGTGCGATTTTATATCTTCATTAGTTCTACTCAGAAATGAACTTCACACTTGAAACTATTATCCTGAGTATTTCACAATGTCAAATTTACTATTTTTATAAAGTTGTCTGTTAAATGATGTCGGTACACAATGTGTCAGATTGTTAAAATGATACGTTTCCAAAGCTACTAAGGTTGTCATGGTGTCTGTGTATATCAAAAATGATGAATGAACAGATAGGATGCTTTTCAAGGATTCAGATGCTTGTTTAAAACGATATCAAACTGTCTGTCTGTTTTCGACATAGAACTTTGCACCGATGTGCGGCAGTTCAAGTCGCCACACTCCATGTAGCACACAAAGCAAGAGAAGAAAGAAAAAGAAATGCATAACAGATATAGTAAACAGAGGTGTGAAACAAAGGAATAGTAATAACGAAGAACAATATAGTTCCATTTGAAATCATAAGTCACAAGGGGTGGATGCATCTGCACCAGTCACTGAGAAAGATTTTGAGCCCCATCACCAATTGTTTCCCGCCACTGGACTTTACCGTCCCGAGGACCCCAACCAGGAAGTCTACACCTTCCTACGTAGCTTAAACTAACTGCTGTTGATTTCATTGACTGGTGCCATGTTTTGCTTTAACCACCTCTAGCTCTTTTCTAGTCTGACCCAATGTCAGCCAACATCACCCGCTAAAGAAGGCGATGACTAGGCACACGTAACACATGTCCTAACCATCTTAATCGGTGTAACTTCACACCTCGTCAGCTGATTTCCCCTCCTTACCTAGCACTCGACGCCTAGCATCGATATTGCTCACCTTATTATACCACCTCACACGGGAGATAGGGCGCAGGCGCCCATGATCGAAGACAGCCAATCTTTTCATGTCTTCCACTCCCAATGGCCAGGTCTCATAGCCATAAGGGAGGACGGAGCGGACTGATGAGCAGTACATCTGCTCTTCGGTCTACAGCCAGTCGGATATCACGTCTGCGACAGAGACGGCGTAAACTGGTATATACGAAACTAGCCCTCTGTATCCGCACTGGGATTTCGTCATAGATCAACCGGTTGGGGCTGATGGTACTTTCCAAATAAGTGAAGTGGTCAACGTGCTCTGCCACTTCATTCCATATTGCTAAACTCGGGGTCAGTGTAGTCCAATCCTGTGACATTTGGCGGGAGCGAATCGTGTGCCAAACATTCATAGATTGCAGCTCAAGGTGTTCAGAAGACTCTGCATTTTGTCAGCGTCCTCACCTAGAAGGACTATATCATCTGCATATTCTAAGTCAACGAGATTATTCTCTGGTAGCAAGTTGATCCCTGAGTCTCTGAAGTGAGTTAGTGTTAAATCCATTAATACATCCATGATGAAATTGAATAGGAATGGGGATAATGGGCATCCCTGATGGACACCACTGTTCGTCACCACTTTGGATGACAACTCACCGTAAGCCCTCACCCGGTTGGATTAGTTCGAGTGGAGTGCCTTGATCAGTGCAATGTATTTCCTTTACAGCCAAGCATCGCCAGAGTACCTCTCGGTCGACAGAATCGAATGCCGCCTTTAGGTCAGGAATTATAATGATTGTTGGACGCCGTTAAGAATGCCTATGTTCTAGAATCTGTCGAAGGGTGAAGATATAATCGATACACCCTCTTCCTGGTCTGAAGGCTCCCTGGTTCTCTCATGCTTGTGTCTCTCGAGCACCACTTAGTCTACGCATGATAATTGAGCCTAGGACTTTAGATACCAAACTATACAGTAATAAATCAACTTTCTTGATTTATTATTTCTCATCATGTTCACTGGACATTTTTAAACCTTCTTCTCGACAATAGAGATAATTTTGAACTGGTATTATTGTGAGATATTATTTGAAGGATAATTTTTGATGGCTTTTTTACTTTTTGTATCAAAAAGTAGTATAATGTGTTACAAGATAGCCTATTGTTGTGTTGAATTCTGACATCGTGATAAACTTAAGCAGTTATGATGCCTCGCAGTTATATAATTAATGTTATCACCTTTCAATTGTTACACTTGGTGATGGTATTTGTAACATTCGCCTAATACTCATCAAAAGTTTATTGGTTAGTTAGCGGGCTTAACTGCATTTATGTAACATTTTCAAATATTTGTCACGTATGGCAGAAAGAATTTGCAGAATATAATGCCATATCCCTGGTAATCAGCCTACCGAAATACCTCAGTAGTCATGTAATTTCTTTTTTTGATTATCACTTGATTCCACACCGTTTTTGTTTTGGTACAAGTATGGAATTTTCAGCATGTGATATCAGTAACCAGAATTTTGCAGGTCGACCGTTGATATCAGGTGTGTGTCGGTAGGGGATCGCACTCTGAACTATGTGCATAGTCGGCGAGAGCCCTAACCACTGTGCCACCGTCCAGAAAGAAAATTCAGTTAGCCAAGCGATAAACTAAAAATCAGACATAATGTGACAATTAATTTCTCTGGTTGCTTTATCGTAATAAATAAGACTAGTGAATTTCATGAAGTATTGTATTAGAAAGAGAACTATGTACGTCAGTAACAAAAAAAGAAATGATTTGGACTCATTTCTGACAAAACGGACTAGTTTAAAAAGAAATATTTCTGGAGATTAATAAAATTTTCACTATTTAAAGTTGGATAACGCTTCATAAAAAACTGAACTGGAAAACACCTGTAGCCTCTTGAAGTAGCGTTTCAGTTGACTGATTTCGTTGGGGGAGGAATAGTTCAGTTCCACCTGAGAATAGTATAGGCTACTACTGATGAAAACTATTCATAACATTTTTACTGGATGAATTTATCGACTGACTCGCCTTGTACCAAGGATATATGTGTTTACCCTTGCAAGATAGAAGCCGCCACCCTGCACTCTCTGGTTGTGACCCAGTATTATCCATTGGACGTTTGAAACAATGGGAGCTAGGTTCAAATCTTGGTGGAAACACTTTCACTTATTGGAAATACAAGTATATTCTGCGAAATAGTCCTAAATAGGATAAAATGTGTGATGTGGATTCCACTTCTGACCACTGTTCACGAAATAATAAGTGGTTTTCTGTTTGTCAATCGATGGACGTGTAAACAACCATCTGTGCGTCGTTGTTTCAGTAGTAGAATAACCACCAACTGATCTGTATGTCCGGGTTCGATTCCTGACTGATGGACGCATAAACCCTGTCTAGCTTGCCGGCCGGCATTAATTCCAGAAAGGACAGAACGTTGAGTGTGGGCTAGAAGTCTGCTGAGTGACACTGCAAGACCAGCCATAATTCTAGTGGAACTCCAGCTGGGAAATGACGAGTTGGACTGCTGTCAAAAAGTGACATGGAGGGATTCGTGTGAGGAGAAGGTGACAGCTTATGTTGAATCGCAGAGCCAGCTATAGGGGACTGCATAAAATAAACTGAAATGGAAATTTTCTATGCCAGCCCTATTTTCCACTGAGAAACCAGGGGAATAATAGAATTAAGACTCTAAATTGCATCAAAGGTTTCAGTTACCCCTAGACTTCTTTTAAAGATCAGTCAACAATACTTTATACTATTTAATTTCACAAAAAATCACATCTATTTGCAAATGAATACACCAGTGTCACACTAATATGCGTCGGTGTCACAGCGGTCGGATGCTCACCAACCACTCATACGGTCCGAGGTTCGGTCCCCGGCCGACGTACTCCTTTACCTAGCTAAGCCAGTAATAAGAGTGATAAAGACGGAAGGTTGAGCGTGAGGCTAGCAATCCCATCCAGTAAAATTAAACACCACCGCTACCGAAGCTTCAGGCCTTAGCTTGAAGCCGTGTGTTCCACTTGGAACATAAAGGAACAAAAAACAAACAATATAAACTATTCGGTCTACAATATGAAAGCAATGAATTGCAGTTAGTGTAGCACTGCTGTGCTATAGAAATCTTGTTTTAAAATCATCATTACAATAGAATATCATTCATTAACAAAACAAATTGACAAAGAGCTTTAAAACCTTTAATCACTTACCATAATCCATAAAACATCCAATGATTAACACTGAAATAAACATGTTTAATTTATTTCCATTAATGTGAAGGAAACGTCTCCAGCAGTGGTCAGCTACATTACAAAAGACTGCAGATCTACGTTTTATGTAGCTGTTTCTATTCATCTTAATGCTGATTATATAACAACGTGATGATATCGAAGGTTCGCGTTTGTTTGTTTGTTTTTTAGTTTGTTAAAAATAGTTTCTGTTTTTGCGTTTGTCAATTTCCAATTATCTTGGTTGATTTGTCAAGTTTTTGTGTATTGATCGTCTACAGATCACCTTCAACATATTTACAAATATTTTCTGTTGTCAGATGTATGTATAATTGTTTATTCTGTTCGACTCAGATAATTCTCTCTTCTTTTTGACTTAATCTAAAATAATTTAAAATTAAACTAAATTATTAGAAAACTGTTCTCAATAAATGAAACAGTAAATAGAAATTAAAATAAAACTTAGAAAAATTAAAAATTCGGTAGGGAATACTATTCTGTTTAGATTATGGAATTTGTGGGTACTTGGATTAATTTCAGTTGTCATGTTTCACCATGAACTGATATCAGTTCATTGATCAGATCATTGAAAGCCATGCACCACACTGTCTAGCTGTTAGTCCTTATTTTTTGAGACGTTTTAGAGGTAAAAGCAAGAACAAACTGCTGAGCGAAGGGTCTCTTTTTGGTAGATTCATCCCTCCCCAGCTGTACAATCACAGTTATATATAATTATTGATATTAGATGGTTGAAGGTGATCGTCAGGAAGCTTTGGACCTAGGTTTCGTGCTAGTTGGTACTCACCAGTCAAAAAGACGTATCTGCGAACTTAGGGAATTCACATCCCTTCTGAGATTCAAATCCACGTCATCCAGTGTTGTAGTTAGAGACGTTACCACTAGTAAGTAGTGTGATTAATAGAATCCACTGTGCATCAAAGATAAGATTAAACACTTACACTAATTACTGACTAGTGCTGAATCAAAGTATCCAATAAAGTCCTACAGGAGTTCAGTCGCAAGCCCGAATAGCTCAGTGGTAATGTCTCTAACTATAACTATGGATTCGAATCTCAGGAGGGACATGAATTCCTCCAAGGTTGCAGATACGTCTTTTTTGACTAGTGAGTACCAAGTAGGACGAAACCTAGGTCCAGAGCTTCCTGCCGATTACCTACAACCATCTAATAACAACAATTCATAGTGCACCGTGATGACGAGCAGCCTAGTATGGTGGTCACACTACAAACTTGACTGATAGAATTCAGTCTGCGCTAAACATAGGACTAGACACATTACACTAGTTACTAACTAATGTCCAATCAGAAATATACAGTTATTTTTGTATGTGTACATAACACAAGAATAAAAATTAGTTTGAAGTATTATTTATCCCTGGTCCACCGAGGGAGAGGGCTCTCGAGTGGCTGCGCCACAGGATAATCCTGCATGCCGGTCTCGTCTCGCAAGAGGCAGGGATGGGTGTGTTTGGTTCTCCTGAAAACCAATAACCAGTCAATGGGTGTATCGCTGTGTGAGTGCGTCGGTGGCACAGTGGTTAGGACGCTCGCCAACAATGCACATGGTCCGGAGTTCGATACCCGGCCGATAACGCGCTCCTTCACCTCGCTAAGCCAGAAATAATGCTTGTAAATAGAAAGGTTGGGCATGAGCTAGCAACCCCATCCTGTAAAATTAAACACTGCTACAGAAACTTCAAGCCACTAGCTTGAGGCTCTATGCTCCATTGGGAACGTGAAGGAAAAAAAATATTTTTCTCATCAAAACATTTCAAAAATGTGACAAATAACCAGAATTGTAATTAGGGTGGTGAAGATCAACACGTTTAAACTAAGGTTACGCAATAGGAAGTGTTCAGGAAAAATGGAATGTTGATGATAAAGCACAGAGATAAATGTCAAAATCAATTATATAATGGATAGAAGGGGTAAATAGATGGTTAGTTAAGAAAATGATGATGATAAATATCATGCTAAAAATGCTCAAAATAGTATTAATAACATGGTATCAATAACAGCTGAACTTGAAATTATACCCATGGTAAATGGAGAGGATGGGGGAAGTTCTTCTGTGTACACAAATCACAGCTTTCCTTTAGAACCGTCAAGGTCTAGCTGCTGAAAAGTACAGGAGGTATACCATTTTTGGGAAGGCTTCCTTCGACTTTGTAGATAACATTGAATGAACTCTCCTTGCATATTGTATGGCCAGTATTCAATATATGTTCAGTATGGCACTCCCAATCGATCCATTGTAACCTTTCTGTAGCCAAGCAGGATAATGTTTTTGGACTTCTTTTGATATAATGCGTATCAAACGACTTATATATCTCACTCCACAGGAGCAATCGAATTGATAGGTAGAAATGGAAGTTGTAAAATACATTAGTTTATCATTAGAGTTACTGGAAAAATTGGATGGCAAGTGATTACCAGTTGTTATGTAGAAACGAAGAATGTTCTTTTCGGGGCATTTGATATCCCTTCTTTAGAGTTCCAGCCAGAAGATCACCTGTGAGTGGCACATTTATGTATAACGTGTACTTTGGCACAGAGATTTGATTTTCTTTGTTGGTTTTGAATTTCTGTGTGTTTGTCAATGAAACGTAGAGGATAGCTACTTTCAGTTACTGTCTTTCTCAAAAAAGCTATCTCTTTATCTACCAACTCAGAATGGCAGATTCTCTGGATGCTCATCACAGGAAATGTAACTAAGTTTCGCTCTCGACTTATGGGTATCCATCCATAAACGTTCATTCACTGACCGTTGCAGTAGGTTTCTTACACACTGATCTGCTCAATATCCCATTAGGCTTTGTTAGTCAAACATCCCGAAGGGAGATTGTTTATTCAGTTTCTGCTGCATTTATGAATTTGATGGTTGGGTGGCAACTTTTGAAACTTGCAAGACACTATTCAGGGCTCATTCATCGTTACAAATGATAAAAGTACCATCGACATACCTTGTTTTACAGAACAAAGCTGTCAGGAACGTATTTTAGCGGACCATTTTCGAACCTTCCAATGAAAATATCCACAGTATCTGGTCAAACCTGGGACCTCCATATTATGCTCGTCGATCATGACTCGATTCCATGAAGGGGGTTGTGGGTGTGGACTGAAGAAAAGGCCTCAAAAATCAGACTAAACAATCAGACTAATCGTAATAATCAAAACGAAAGTATAGTGTAAAACCTAATGGATGTTTTCCTTCACGTGTATTTGTCGTTTACATTATCTCTCTATGAATATCTATTGGAGTCAGTGTATTGTTTTTGTCCCCTTGGGCTCAGAGTGGAACATAAAATTTCTACAACACATCTCCACTTTGTTCTGTTTTCTGCCATCCTCTTCACCTGCGTCGACAATTGACCATAATCTCTCATCCACTCCACACCACACTATCTCCTCCATGTCAACCTCCCACCGACGACTCACTCGTCGCTTTCCATTTGGATTCCACTCGAGCAGTTGCCTGTCACGCGATGTCATTCGACTATTTCCTCAATGTGTGCTCGATCCATTTCCATTTTCTCCGAAATATTTGTTGAGCGTTCTTCTCTCGCCTTTTGGTTTCTTCCCACAGTTTCCTTCTGGTCGGCCACCCATTTAACTTTCAGTATGGAGCCAAAGAAGTCAGTCAGCTGTTGATAAAAGTTTGAAACCTGTTGGAAATCCTTTTCGTGACACGCTGATCAAGTTACTGACCCATATAGAAGAACTGATTGATTTCACATTCGTGTTGAAAATCCGAATCTTGTTCCTTATGCTGAGGTTAGGAAATTTCCAGACTTATTTCAGGTTAATGAGGGTGTATCTTGCCTTTCCGATTCTGACTGGCTTTGACATCCTAATCCCTTCCGTCAGCCTCTAATTGAAACGATGCTGGTTGCCTAGATAAGTGAAGGATGTAACGTCTGTTAAACCTCTCCGGTTGACGGTGATTGGTGCTGGCTTTTGTTATTGTTGTGGTGGTGGTGGTTAGTTAGTAGTGGATTTATATTAAACATTAAGGTTCAGAGTGATTTTATTACTCATATACATACAGGATTTAAATAAACAGGCTTTCCATGATATACAACTGTGTTGCGTGCTACTTATAAACAGATATAAGTAGCATATCAGTGAATGAATTCAGTAAAGTTACAATATGCTTTGGGGTATTTGAAACAGCAATCGAAGAAGAAAACTTGGAGAAGAACATCACAAAACTGTGCAGAATATATCAAGCTATCGAATTTGATGATATTCGACCAATTTGCAAATGATGTGCTAAAAAATGAGACTCGTTTAAGTTTAAAACCAAATTACATGATTCTGTACCGTGAACTCGTTCAAATAGGCCATAAAGCTAGTTTTGAAGATGCTTTCTCTATCATCTATCAGATATAGAATAAATTACCGAAGGCCTTTAGATAAGGAAACAGCTGAAGCTGTTGCAATTCGCTTAAATCAACTTGAGCTCTGCTCGCAAAAGAAAACGGTTCAGTCATTATTGCTAAACTGACCTGCTGTCAAACCTACAAATTCATATATTCTGCATTGATTTCCTTAGTTTATCTGATATTCAGTTTAGTGTAATGCTAATGCATCTTACCTCTCACTAATGCTTTTGAAGTGTAATCTGTCGATTCTGCTGATTTAAAGTAATTTAGAAGTTACGTTGTCAATAACAATATTTCTTTAAATAATATGGTAGGATAAATGGAGAACAAGATAACGAATTTATCGAAAAGAATAACTAGGACGAAACAGCTGTCCAGTACTCCCAGGTTTTCCAATGGTTCTCTAACTAATGTCGGCTCATGATGAAATCCTGAAATCAATCAAATCCCTACAAACCAACACTAGAATATTCTCTGTTCAATAATCAATCTTCAATGTATTCAATAATCCCTGATAAATCCGCGTCAGTAAAGAGAAATTCATGCAACATAAATTCATGTCGTGGAAAATACCCATCGCGACATCAGAGTGTGTAAAGCCAGGTTGAAAATTTAAAGACGGTAACTTAGAGAGGTGTTCAAGTTTCAAGGGTATGACAACTTTCAAAGTGAACTTCAAAGCGAACCGATAAGGACTTTAAGATAATGGTCGACTAAGGCTTCTGATTATCTGACTGATGTTACTTACAAAATTTTACATTTATTGGGGATTCACACATACTACAAATGATTTATTTAATCATGAGCTGATATCAGTTAGAGAACCACTGGAAAACCTGGAGTACTGGACAGCTGTTTCGTCCTAGTTTGGGACTCCTCATCAGTACGCACCCACCGGGATTCGAACCCAGGACCTTCTGGTTACAAGGTGAGCTCGTAGACCATTGAGCCACTGGTTCGAATCCCGGTGCATGCGTACTGCTGAAGAGTCCCAAACTAGGACGAAACAGCTTCCAGTACTCCCAGGTTTCCCAGTGCTTCTCTAACTGATGTCAGCTCATGATTAAATGTTTTTAATTGCAACTACATATCTTGATAATAAACTGCTCGTGTCGTCATCCAAATGTTCCAGTATCGGAGATTTTTGTACTGTTAAGTTCTTTCGTGTAGGGTGAAGTCATTTATTAGTTTGCGTATAAATACTGGGCTTAATTCATGCTTATTAGTATACAATACTGAATAACTTTAAATCAGAACCCTACAAAATACTCAGATTTTAATCACTGAAGTGTAAATAGAAGAAACCATTTTTATTTCTGTTTACAGCTTAGTTCTCTTTATGACACAGTATAAAGTTCATTAGGCAAAAGAACGCAACTACATTCACCTTTTAACAGTAACATTTAAAAACAAAAAAACAGCACTAACAACAACAGAACATAAAACTAAACAACCTTTTATTCACAGGAAAGACAATTCACAATTTGTTTATCAAAATTTTTGGTTTGGTATTACTATTTTACGAAAAGTGACACATCCCCTAAAGAAATGCAAGTGAATACATTATTTCGATGTGATGAATGTGAAAGAAACTTGATTATTTTATGTTAGTTTAAAGTAATGTACCCTCTTGTAGACTGAAATACAAGAAACGGAAATGCTTTCATTACATCTTCGTTAACTGTAATATTTTGAAAGACTGTTGTATCTTTCAAATGTCCTCCTTCTTTTTCCAATATTATTCATGAGAGAGGAAAAATATTCAATGAGAAGTTGATTTATTTTACACTGTACAAACATTGATAAAAGATTGTCATTTCAAGTTTACTTACAAAATGACATCGGTTAGAGAATCATTGAACACCAGGGAGTACTGGACAGTCTTTTCATTACGGTTTTGGACTTTTCAGGAGTATGTGCACATGGGCCTGTCTGGTTTCGAACTCAGGACCTTCAGTTTACAAAGTGAGCTAGTTAACTATTCACTCACAGGAAGAGAATGCAATGGCCTATTAATTCAAACCTTTTCTGTTCAATACTTCCTGGTTCTTAATGGTTCTCTGGCTGATGTTAGTTTGTACTCAAACTTGAAGGAATTAAATTCTGCATACTTTTGAAAACACTAACTCAGGGGGTTAATCTAACAAAAGTATGTACTGTTTTTATTAATACTCATTTGGGTTCCAAGTGGAACATATGGCTTCGACAGAATATTTTGATTTTGTCGTGTTCTCTAGAGTTCTCTTTATCTAACTCCTCGATTTCACTCTCGAACGTCCCTGTCGCCATTGTTCATTTGGGTTCCACTCAAGGGCCTGACGCTCGATGTCAATCAGCGGTTTTTCTCAATATGTGTCCGATCAATCCCCATTTTCTTCTATATTATTTATAGAGCAGTAGCTGACGGAATTTCTTGTTTCTAATTCTCTCTGGCCATTTGACCTTCAGTATCGAGCCAGCGAAGGCAGCTGTTGATAAAAGTCTTGAGTTGGTTGTTGGGGATGCGTCAAGTTTCTGACTCATTTAGAAGAACTGACTTAACATTGATTCTGAAAATCCGAATTCCGTTCTTTATGCTGTTTGCCTCCGGTTTTCACACTGAATTCAGGGAGATGAAGGCCTTGTATCTTCTCTTGAAACGCCTGGCTGGTTTTTCCTTTGTGGATCTTCTGATACATGGCAGTGTTGTATATCTGTTGAATGAGGTTAATAAAGACTTGAATTACTCTGCAGTATTGAAGCTGTTACTAAATTACTTCGCAATAGACGATGTCTAACATTCTTTCAGAGTCGATAAGAGTGAGGCAGTGGTTTGACTGTCATTCTATGCTCTACGTAATGATGAAGAGTTGAGTTGTGATTTGTTCAGCAAATGATTTTCTTTTGCTGAATCCAGCTTCTTCTGGTCAGAATTTCGCACACATACAACATCCTTTAGTTTCTTTAGAATGACTAGGTTTAGTATTTTGCTTGACTTTGACAAGAGCGTGATTCCACGTCAGTTCGTGCAGAGACCTAATCCTTTCTTCTTAGTTAGTTTGAAAAGATAGCTTTTCTTCCAATCAGTAAGTGTCTTTGCTTTCTTCCATAATTTATACAACAGTGGCGTGATCAAATCCGCTGCATTCTCTGAGTCTGTTTTGAGTGTTTCAAGGGGAAATTCATCTGGTCCTGCTGCCTTTTGGACTTCAGTAGCTTGATCACATTTCTGTATTTGTTGGAGGACTGATGTCTCCTGGCAGTTCTGTGAGTGTTGTTATTGGTATTTCTGGGCGAGTTGCAAGTGTCGGGTGATTCAAGAGTCCTTCAGAGTGATAGACTGATTGTTTTGTTTATCTCGCCTTTCTGATAATTAGGTTTCCTTGACCATCTTTCATAGGTTTCATCTGCATTATTTTCTTCCAGGATAGAGACCTGGTTGTCTGATATAATGTTCTGAGGACTCTTTAACTGACAACCGTTTCCAGTTGCTAGTTTGTCTTAGAATTGTCTTTTGCCTCTCCTACCACTCTTCTTTGCTCCTTTATTCAGTACAGTGTACATCGAACGCAGTTCCTTCTTCTTCCGTTATCCCTCTTTGCGTTGAATCATCTTCTCTTTCACGATCCTCATCTCTTCTATTAGCTTCCAGACGTCCATTGAGAGCTATTCCTTGTTTTGCCCCATCTTTCTTCCTAAAACTGTCGTACACGTTTCCTTAAACATCACTTTTACAGAGTTCCCATGTTTTTCTGCACAGGCTTCCTCAGTGGTGCTACGCAATTTCTCCAGCCTTAATCTGATAGCTTTAGTCATGGTCCCTTTTGTAGTGTCCTCTTTCATATTCTGAGTGCTGAACTTGTTTTGTGCTCTGTATCTGGCTGTTTTGAGGAATTTCAGCTTCACCATAAAGGTTCCTTTAAATAGATTATGGTCTGAGCCCACATTTTCTCCCCTTCTCGACTTTGTGTCCAGCAGGGTGCACCTCCACTTCCTTCAGCAGCATTGAGATTGAAATACTGACGGGTTCGGGGTGTGTCCATCAGGTGAAATCCATGTTGCTGGCTTTTTGTATATCCTTGTACTCGTGCACGCTGCCTTCAATCACCAAATCATTGAAAGCACAGAAGTCTTCGAATAGTTCACTGTTCTCATTCTTTTCTCCAAAAGCCTCTCGACCCATTATGAGTTATGTCCTTGTATTAGCAGGTCCCAATTTAGCGTTCACAACGCCCGTGAAGATTTTGATATCACCATTTGGGATGCTGTTCATTATGTTTGCAGTTGTCCATAGAAATCTTCTCTCTTCTCTTCTTCCAATTCGTACTTAGGTGAGTAGCATTGGATAATTGTGACCTTCTTGCCTTTTGAATTGAATCTTACTCTCATGATCATGGATGAAATTGGTTCCCACTGCATAAGGGCTTCCACTGCTGTTAATAGCATCATTATAGCTACTCCTCCAGTGTGCTTATGGTTGTTGTCTGGATGACCGGAGTAGAATACTGACTCTCCAGATGACAATTTGGATAGTCCACATCCATTCCATCTGCTCTCGCAGATTCCCAGCATTTCAATGCTATTTCTTCTCTTTTTTGGCTACCTTAGCAGCCTTTCTACGATTCATCGAAAGAAAACACATCGGTTGACTGGATTCTCGAAGCCTTTCGCCAGCCGACTTCTTCGATCACAGAGAAGAATAAGTTTGTTTTTATATTTTTGTTGCGCTTTTAAGTTACCGCAGCGACCGGATTGCCTTTCAGGTGTATGTTCACAAGCCTCACACTCAATCTTCCTCTTTTCTCGGGTTTAGGACCGGCTAGAAAACTAGTTAACTAGGCTAGGTTGGCAAAATTATATAGTAGATTGAGATTCTTGTAATCAGCACAACATTGTTTATACACACTTGACTGGTTTGTAAATGTATTCCACAGTATTCTATTTCTTTATCTTTATCCGTAGGGAACTTTCATACTGTTGAGTATCTTTTATTACTTTCCAGGGCTTCCTTGAAAGTGACTCGTATGCATAACCATTATTCCTGAAAGAAGATGAGATCCTTTCTAAATTTTAAAGTAACTCGAATTAAAAGCTAATAAGCAGTATGCTTAGGACGGATAATTTCAGGTAATTTCGAATACAAATCATACTATAGATTTCAGTCATGAGTAAACATATATTTTGAGATCAGGACGAGCCATTCTGATTTGAGGCATATATCTTTTGTAGAAAATAAAATTACTGGCTATTACGAGCAAGTTAATATATGTGAGCCTTAATAAACAAAGAACGCAATTCTCAGGTAGTAATATGAATATCCGATGTCTACGGTTCAGAACCACATCGAAATGCACAATAAAGGAAAGATTTTTGGAAAAGAAGCAAGCATTGATAGGCAAATAAACTTTTAAAAATTCAGCTTTTCGAGATGAAAAGAATCGTAATTGTCATTTCCACAAGTGAATTAGTGAACACCATAAACCTAAATTCTCCACTGTTCTCAAGTCAGTGGATATCACACATCTTTCCGAATGAATGATACAAGTTGAATAATTGACTGACATTGGTTAAAATTAAATCAGAAAAATTAGTCGTGTAAACTATTGTTGGCGTTGGTGACACAACGGTAGGATGCTCGCTAGCCACACATGTGATTCGGGGTTCGATCCCCGGAGGACGCACTCCTTCAGCTAGCCAAGTCAGTAATAAGACTGGTAAGGAGGTAGGATTGGCCATGAAGCTAGCAAATCCATCCCGTAAAAATAAGCACCACTGCTACCGAAAATTCAAAGCTCCAGCTTGAAGCCCTATGTCCTATGGGAACGTAAAGGAATAACATAACATAACATAAGCTTTATTCCAAATCAGTACTTGTGATACAGAATGGAATTCTCAGCATTTTACTACAATATTGCATCCAGTTTTTTACATTAACAATAAATAAAGTTCTACATAGATTAAAGTTATCTCAACAACATATTAGTATGTCGGTAGCAAAGCCAAAATTAAAGTGTTTGAAGGTGTTAGAAAAGTAGATACTACTAGCATATTTACTGGCGTAAGCGATAGCAAAATGGTCGAGATATACAGAGTGTGAAAGAACGAACAAGAATGTTTTAAGTAGAGTTTGCAAGGAAGAGAGAAACAAAACAGCACATAACAAAAATAAATACAGAATGAAGAGCGAGAAAACGTTGTACCTATAAATGATGTGAGTTGGAAAGACGAGATCCATTGGTTCTACTGACTATTTAATAAGTTAAAGGTTTCATGCCTGATGCATTCTTTATCGCACAGAACACGGGCTAGGTAGGGTATGGATGAGTTTTTGTACTTACTAGTGCGGGCATATAGTTTCCTATATAGGCTTCTTGTTTTCCCTGAAGAGATACATGGGGAGAGTTGTGAATGTAGAGGGTGTTGTGAGTCAGATAAAATGGATTTCGCCCATTTTTCACATGAGTCCATATGCCTGTCCACCAGAATATTAACAAGCTGGCTAAGTGGCAAACTGCTTACCCTGCTGACAACCTTTAACATCCTACGTAATAAGGTATAGTCTTTCTTCAATAGCCCAGGAAAGACTAAGGGGGAGCAATAGAGAATAATAGGCAGAATACGGGAGTTAACAAATTGTAGGAGTAAGGGTTGGGTTACACCAGAATGTCTTAACTTCTTGATGTAGAAGGTAAGACGGTATATTTTCTTGGAAATCGTCAAGATATGAGACGACCAGGAAAGATCAGAAGATAGAGTGACGCCTAGGTATTTAATTTCCGACTTGGTTTCTATTTCACTGCCATCTATGTTGCACACCTCGTGAGTGCTAACCAGTTTGTTTAGGTCAGATTTATGCCTAAGGGTGAAATTAACTGTTTGGCATTTGGAGGGGTTTAAGGTTAGACCGTTTTCCTTGGACCATTGGCTAATTTCCGATAAGAAGCCATTTAGTTTAGAGCAGTCACTTTGACATTTGACAGGTAAAGATACAGTTAGGTCATCAGCATATTTGACAAAGTTAATGTCATTTGAAGACGGTAGGTCATGTAGGAAGAAAGAAAAGAGAAGTGGGGAGAGTACAGCACCTTGGGGGACACCAGCTTCTGTGAGCACAGCAGAGGAGGATTGGCCTTTGTATACGGTGTACTGCATTCTGTTTGAAAAGTAGGAATGCAACCAGTTAGTGACCCAGGACTCGGTTTGTGTCATGGAGAGCTTATTTAGCAAGAGACTTCTAGGTACAGAGTCGAAAGCAGAAGTAAAGTCAAGAAACGTGCAGCGGACATATTTGGCACCTTTGTCTAATGATGAGATAATACTGTTGTGTAAGACGGCTGCAGCGTCTAAAGTACTCCTACCCTGTCTGTAGGCAAATTGTTTGGGGTCTTCGAAGCTTTTAAGGGAGGGTTCGAGTTTAAGAAGTACTAGTTTTTCCATGAGCTTTAGAAACGGGGAAGTGATGGCGATGGGTCTGAACTTTACGTTCTTGCTATTTCCAGGTTTAGGGACAGGGACTATTTTAATGTCTTTCCATGGAACAGGTACAACGTTTTCGGAGAAAGAAGCATTTAGGATATTAGTTAGAGGAGAACATAAAGCATCTGCACATTGTTTTAGAACATATGCAGGTATGCCATCAGGGCCAAGACTATGTGAGGGCTTAAGAGTTTTAAGACATTTCAAAACATCGAGAGTATTGAAGTCCTGGAAGTTATCAGCTACAAGATTAGTAACGTTAGAAGTGGTTATAGTAGAAGGAGAGCGTAAAAAAGACAGATTAAGAGCATTAACATCACAAGAGGGAAAGACATTACATCGCTTACTTTTGCCAGTAATTTCATTGAAAAATTTCCACATGCTGTTAGGAGATTTGCATGATAAAAGAAAAACTATTGTCCATCCTTCTTATCATTAGTCTTCAAAATAAAAATTTATGTTTACCTATGTAATCATGTAAAATGCTTTGAAGTTATGTATGATATACTCCAGGAGACCTAAATTCTAATCCTATTATTGACAAAGTAGAACCAGAAATTACTACAGTCCAGTGTCAATTGCTTGATAGCTAGGATAAACTTAGATAGCTTTATCATAAAAGTCTCATCAAATGGACATATGGATTATTCATTCAAACACTTATCTTTCAGCCAGAGAATCCCGTGTTCCACTCCACCTACAACCCAGGCGGCTGTCTACTTTCATCAGCTGTCACTCAATACGAACGGTTCATAGTATGACATACTCAGCAGTTGGTTCTTTTCGGCTTGAAGAACTATGTAGTATATCATAAAATTTTCATAAATCAGTAGTTATCACAGAAATATACAATGAAATGTATTATACTCCTTTATAAATGGTCAGTATAAGATTTTTGTCAAAAGTTTAGGGAGATTTGACCGGCATTGTAGTTCGGTGAGTTTTCTGTTGACTCATGCATCAAAGTGGAGTTGTGTATACAAATAATGTTTCGTTAAAGGCAATTATTTGAATAGACAATTTAAACTGCCTCCAATTCTTCCCTATATCTGGTCATTCTCTACTAAATCTATTTTATTGAATACCCTTTTTTAATAACTCGTTTTATTCTACATATGTAAGTTCGTTTATTTTTATATTTTCAAACTAAGCACTGATATATTCATATGTGTACTTGGCGTCACTATACATCTGTCACCTGAATAAACAATACATACACCTAAATATGAAGAGCTTTGGCTTGTCAAAAATGTCACTCTATTTGATAGTCTAGTTTCTGTTTTAATTTTATATATATCATAACATAAAATTTAATAGTTCCCAGCAGTTCTTGTATGATATATTTATGCTGTTTCCGAATTGAATTGTCAATATATACATACGCCTATAGCATGCCTAGAAGATACTTCCTAATCCCTCAGGTTATTTCAATCTAATCCATACAGAAACAGTAAGATTCCTTCTAGAGTAGTGCATTATTAATTTTGGCACTCTACTCCTAACCATTTGGTTATTAAGTTCGAAATCCGCTTAACTTACTGATATTTGAACAGCCATTCAGTATCATCATACAACGTATAGTACTATCAACCTCACTACCTTAGTCAGAGTTACGTTTTGTTTCAGTTTCCCGTAAGCATCTGTTGAATAGTTTATTCTTAATTGCCAAATATGAATAACAATCATATTACTACTACCACAACTTTACCTTCCCCATGTGGGACAGAGCATTGTGATGTTATTAAAACTTCTATATTCAAAGTGCAGTAAATTTCCACAACACCATACTAGGAAATCGTAAATTTCTGTTAGTAGATTATGATTACAGCTCCAGATATGCAATACAAAATACACGCTGAAACTCTTAGAGGTCATCTTTAAAGTTCATGAAAAATTCCCATTCGATCATTATTAGAGATAAGACCAGTAGTTCAGCAAAGAGTCTCTTTTCAGCGAATTCATTTTCTTAGATGTACAATCGCAAATATATGTATTATTTTGTATGTATGTGTACATTAAATTTGTCAAACAAAAATAAAAATACAATTAGTTATGGTTATTTTAAGTAAACAGGTGAGAATTTAATTGGTGGATGGTGACTAGCAGTGGAATCCAGGATGCGAATTTCGTTCTATTTGAGACTCGTCATCTGGATGTACCTGCATTTCCCAGTGAGTGATGATGTTCCCACCGAGGCTGGAACCCAGTGCCCATAGTTTCAAACGCCAAAGCGTTATCCACTAGACCATCTGGGCAACGAGAGTCACCTCTTGTGCAACGAGTCATATTAATTATTGAATTGAATTTTTGATTTTCCCGTCGATTGATTGGACCGAAGTGCTCTGTCTTAGGTTGACATGTCGGCTTCTTGCGCAAATGCTTAAAGTCTAATTAAATGCCCAGACATCGTCGGAGCATCTGCCCAAAAAGCCGACATGTCAACCTGAGACAGAGCACTTCGGTCCAGTCAATCGACGGGAAAATCAAAAATTCAATTCAATTAATATGACTCGTTGCACAAGAGGTGGCTCTCGTGGCCCAGATGGTCTAGTGGATAACGCTTTGGCGTTTGAAACTATGGGCACTGGGTTCCAGCCTCGGTGGGAACATCATCACTCACTGGGAAATGCAGGTACATCCAGATGACGAGTCTCAAATAGAACGAAATTCGCATCCTGGATTCCACTGCTAGTCACCATCCACCAATTAAATTCTCACCTGTTTACTTAAATAACCATAACCAATTGTATTTTTATTTTTGTTTGACAAATTTAATGTACACATACATACAAAATAACCCATATATATAGTTGCGATTGTACATCTAAGAAAATGAATTCGCTGAAAAGAGACTCTTTGCTGAACAACTGATCTTTTCTCTATCTTTAAAGTTCTCATGTTACTTTAGTGTTACCATGTCAATAGTCAATTATTGAGAGTCACTTTTTGATAATCATTGGCATTTCCTTAATTTCCCATTAAATCTTGATTTAAATACAAATTTTTAACGGCTATTTTCGCATCCTTCTTTCTCTAAGTTTTAGCCTAATTAACATTAAAAATAAAGATTTTCTATTTCGACAGAGGAAATGGTATGATCAATTTCACATAAAATTTGTTTCTTTGGTCTTTCCACACAGTCTTCAAAATCTGCTTTGGAGAGTCCGCTTTCATCCATTTTCTATGATTTCCTTAATAGCATATATTTCAATGTTTGTACAGTGATAACTAAATCACTCTCTTTGCACACCAGTTTGACAGACAAAGGATTCCAAGTTAGAGAGAGCCACTGAAAATCAATAAGTTCTTGGCAAATTTTTCCCCTCATTCGAGACTCACTTACAGCCCGAATTCATAACCCCATCAATTTCCTACGCGAGTTCGCTGACCATTCAATCACTGCCACGTAGTTCAGTGAATTCATGAATTCTAACTTCTGTCACTTTGCTATATACGGTGTGACCGCCAGTCAGTATCATTGACAAGTATTTCTCTTCGCACCCAACGTGATGGACCCCACAGAAGACAACTTCTCTCTAGAACTACAATTAATTTTGTCCACTAACCAGTTACTAGTGAGCAACTGATTAGTTTTCAAGTTAGTGGAAAATTTCCATTGGGATAAATAGAAAATCAAAATAACTGATTCAGTAAAGTACATAACCAATTATCTTTTCTCACAATTCACATTATTTTAAAAAAATTATATCAACATCAATATCACTGTACAGCTTGGTGATAAATTCTTTGAAAAGAGACTGTTTGCTGAATCAATTATCTTGATTTTCTAATTTCCAAGAGTTGACTTGCAATGATTTAACTGATTTCAAGTTAAGTCAACAAATGACATCGGTTAGAGAACCGCTGAAAACCTGGACATCTTCTTCTTCAGTATTAGGCACTCATTACCGTACTCGGTATTGAACCTAGAGCAGCTGAATACTCAAAAACTAGGTCAAAACAGCTGTCCAGTGCTCCTTGGTTTTCAATAGTCTCTAATTGATGCTGATTGGCGATGAAACTTATATTCAAATAGAGATACGTCCCATTTTTAATACGCTGATTTCAACTAAATTTTATTTTATTTTTTTAATGTTTTTGATTACAGCTTGATTCCACACTGTATTTTTGGTACAAGTATGGAATTTTCAGCATGGATATCTGTAGCCCAAATTTCGCAGGCCAACCCTAGATATCAGGTGTGCGTCGGCAGGGGATCGAACCCTGGACAATGTGGATGGTCGGCGAGAGTCCTAACCATTGTGCTACCGATGCACAATAAGCAGCATTCAGTGACTTAAATCTCATTCTGCATAGTTTTCGCTCTTGTTGCATCACACTGATGGAGGCTATTAGAAAAGAATATTGAAATATTTTCTCATTAAAATGTTTCAGTTCTTTGATTTGTTTGCAGTATCAAGAAAACCAAGAATATAGTGAGCTAGGGAAATACATCAAATGTTTATCAAATAAAATACAAATTGATCATTCGGCTTTGCCAGAATGGTCATATATTTCATAAGCCTTACAGTCTGGTAAGTAAATACATGTCTGCATAAATCCATTTAAGAAACAGGTTTACTAAGTTCGCATAGACCACACTTTTTCTCTCTTTATAACGTTTGTTTTAGAAGTCACAGCTTGTTACGTCAAAAACAGACATCTTATTGTAGCAGTAGTTGGCGCTGCTATAAAGCTGGATGACTTTGGTCCAGTGATATTTCCCACGATAAGTTCATCAGTGATGAAGGAAATACCTTGCAAAACTTTGGATTACTCTGATTCCACCTGGCAGGCATATAAATTAGTAGAAACAGCGTCAAAACCCCAAAACTTACATGTGAATTCTTAATCTTTAGGGGGTTTTCGCATTTTTGGCGAAATACTCTAAAGCAGGCAGCTCGATATTCACTTATTTTAAGGCTACTCGATACTTTCGCTTATTTACTTACTCACTTTGTCTAAATTAGGTGTTATCATTTAGGGACTGTTTCCGTCGCAGAGTTATTTAACCTAGCTGGGCCTTCATAATACACGTGTCTTCTTTGCAATTATCTCCCCTAAACATCTGACTTCAAATTACCGTACAACATACTTCACAGATGTATCGTATCCCTTAGATTATTGATCGTAACACTCACCTGACAGACATATTTTAACCAATACTTGAGACTAAATATTGGTCATCACGTCGCAAATAATTTCCATGAACTCTGCAATAACTACTGAGCTGTTAAACTAGACATAATTTCATACCTTCAACATACCCTAAAAGTGTCGATTATTACCGCCATATTGCGTTACTTAGTTCATCATATAATTCCATTGGTTATGTAACCGATGTCAGCTCACGATGAAATCCTGTAACCAGTCAATCAAATCCCTACAAACTAATACTTGAATATCAAGGAGATGCCCACTAGCGACTGGCCCTATTTAGGTATGTACTTACCTAAGGTTCTAGTGGGACATCGTGACCAGTAGAGTGCAGCAGGTCGGGTGTGAGGACAAATACTCGCCGAAGACATTGGCTGGAGATCGCGCTATGTCTTAAATTGGCAGAAGTTGGAATTCATTCACTGGTCATTGGATGGGGTCCCAGTGGCTTAATGGTCTAAGAGCTCACCTTGTAACCAGGAGGTCCTGGGTTCGAACAGCGGTGATGAGGGAGTACTGGTGAAGAGTCCCAAACTAGAACGAAACAGCTGTCCAGTACTCCGTAACCAATCAGTTAAACCCCGACAAACCAATAATTGAAAATTCTACTTTTACTGTATTTAACATACCAAAGAAATCAAATGATATCGTATTTTCAAACAAAAATAAAAAAATATCGTGTTTTCACAATCTAAATTTTATTCACTTTCTTCAAGGATGTTCATCAGAGAAAATAAGTATCCAAAGAAGTTTTCGGTCCATCAAAGTTCTGTATAATAAAACTGTGATAGGAAGATATCATATAGTATTTCGTATGGATGTCTATTGGTCAAATTATCTTTGAAAATTCGCACTTTTGATCTACATCATTCAAAAACTAGTACTTACTCACTATTTTCGGAAGACAGAGGAATACCTTGAATTATTCTAAATATTTTCAGAAATGCCCCCCTTTTCAGTGTCATTGCTTTTAAAATCAACGCAACCCATGATCACTATCAATTTCAGAAGTGAAAACTTTCAAATGAGGCAGACTGCAGTGTAAACTCTCCTATAAATCTGTTTTCTTACAAACCAGATTAAATTTGGAGACGGTTGAATACAAGTTACTGGAATCTCTTCTGCAGCACAGCTAAACAATCAGTACTAATTAGTTGTTTGCAAAGCTCCATATACTGGAATTCATCACCGTTACTTGATTGTGAATGCTTTCATTGTATTTGACAAGCATTTGTGTCAAAAAAGATAAAAAGAAATTGTCCACGTGTAGATTATTTCCAGGCAAATAATTTTGCGTTAGAATAGAATTCCGTCATCTCAATAACGAAAATTTCGTAAAGTAAACAAGTCACACTCTCCATATTTACTTACAATCCCGTATCTAATACACTGTCCCAGGTGGTCCAGAGGTTATGATTACCATCATATACGCAGGCAGTAGTCACGTGGAAGTTCGTCTGGGTTCCACTCCCGGCCAATGCACTTTTAACCCTTGCCTAAGTAGTAAGTCCAAGAAAAGGGGAAGGTGGGGCATGAAAATAGTAACCCTATCCCATAAAAACAATAATAACACCAATGAAACTTCAAAGCTTAAGTTTGAGTCTCAACATTCCCTCGGAACGCAAAGAATGAAAAAAAAATTCAGTACACCAATACACCGAAGAATAAGCTCAAAATTTATGACTTCTTGGATTTACTATAGATATTTCAGTCAAAAATTATATTTATTTTCTGTGCACATAATGTGGTCTTCCTTCAGAATATGCATAAAAAAATGTTCATTGTTTCACTTTGTCCATTACGGAGTCTACTTGGTTAGTAATCCAATCCTCAAAAAAACCCAAAAATTTGAATGTACAACATTGGTGATTTCTAATTACTTCGGTTAACCCGATTACAGAATTTATAGGGATTATGGATTAATTTCAATTGTTAAATTTTATCCAACAACCAAAATCAGTTAGACTGATCACTGAAAACCAAAATGAAACTAGGGAGCTGTTTCGTCCTACTTCAGGACTCTTCACTGGCGCATACCCACGACTCCACCGCAAATCGAACCACAGACCATCCATTAGGTTACCAAACCAAGCTCTTTGACCCTTCAGTCAATTGGGTCGGAACTTGATAACCCATGAATTCTGAATATGACAACTAACGATACAGATCTGCACTTACCAATGCCTTTGATGAGCATTCACTTTCTCTTGATATGATGGACTCCACCTGTAGGTATATGGCTTCATCCGTGGTGGGATAGTGAGTGCGCACTGTGAAGAGTCCCAAATTTGGACAAAACAATTGTCCAGGTTTTCCTCATTTTCAATGACTCTCTCTAACTGATGGGTGGTTCATGACAAAAACCAAACAACTGAAATTACTATTGTGTTAGGAATACAAATCCCTTTCGTCTGTTAACCGATATCAAATTGTTCACCATAACAAAAGATCCAGGTACTTACATAGTAGAATGTTATCCCAATTCACAGATTTTTCTTTTCAAAGTAAATTCCACAACTAGATGCATCAAAATTCCTTTTTAATAATAATTTTTATGTAATTGTAAAGAAAATGTCAACAGTTGTATTGGTGAGGAAAAATTTACAATGAAGTATTTTTCTTAATACCCTTTCTCTGGAATATACTGTTTGTTTTATTGCGTATATCTATAAATGCATGTGAAATGAACAGTTATTATTATGAGGTCATTTCCGTACTCAATTGTGAAAACCTGACTGTTGTTAAATAAACTTGTAAGCATACTACTACAGGTACTATCCGACTTGTCTTTTGTATACGTGTATGCTAGTTGTCGAATGTGTGTGGTGTGTGTACGTGTGTGTGTGTATTTGAGGTGTTTGTATTTGACAATGGAACAGATACGGAACATTATATGGGGTGTTTAGTTGATTTTTTAACCAGTCATCATTTTGGGTTCATTCTAACTCGTTAACTCATTTATTTACCTGTCAGTTCTCTTAATGTTTTGCTAACTCTTACTTCTTTCACACTCAATCATACAAACACGCACGCACGCACACACACATGCGAGTAAACGCATGAGTCTTTGGATAGTGTTGTTTTTTGTACACCGATTTAGAATATTTAAAACATCTATCTCAATATTGGAATATATTCAGTCAAGTATGAATAATGATGACTAGCTTTTACTTGTTATCTGGTTGGTTGGTTCATCATTTGTTGGCCAGTTATGGGGAATGTCATACAAACGCACAATAATAATAATGATGATGAGCAAATGAAAATGTTTTCGCGCTCTTAACTAGATATAACAATCATCATTAGGTATAGTTTGTGGTGAAAAACAAAGCAATCAAGGTAGAAAAGGTAAAGCTAAGTCTTCTAGTGATGTAATTTTTAGATTAGTTGAGAAGAAAGACTTATAACCAAAAGGACAAATTGAAGAAAGCGTATTGATAAAAATAGAAATCAATGGGCCAATTAAAAATGACAGATTACTAGCTTTCACATACAACAAAACCAGAAGTACAGTTATAACAGTGCACACTGAGAAACGTTTTTAATATCAGTAATTTTATATCTAAGATTTTTAAGGGAGTCGGTTTATTTTCAAAGGTTTCCATCAAAATGTATGGTCAGTAATCGTAATAGATATTTATGAGTGACATTAGATAATTGATGAAGCCTGAAAATATGAACTGTTGCATCTCATACTGATGACCTAACGACGGTACACTTAACGATAGACATAAGTATCATGGGTATACTGGTGGCTGAAATTGTAGCTGTATATTAAATTCGCAAATTGCGATTTGCCTGGTTCAAGGAGGTGAAACTCCACTACCCTATTACTTGGAAACCAAAATTATTTAGGTCACCACAATGTGTGATCTGCTTGATATCAAAAATCGTAATCAAGAAAGCAAGCATTAGTATTATTATTATTGTTATTCCCTTGGGTTCCAAGTGGAACATAGACTTTCTACAACACATTTCCACTTTATTCTGTTTTCTGTCGTCCCCTTCACCTGGGTTCACGATCGACCACAATCTCTCATCTCCTCCCCATCACACGATCTCCTTCATATCACCCTCGCACCGACGACCCACTCGTCGTTTTCCATTGAGATTACACTAGAGCAATGGCCTGCATTGCGCGGGATGTCATATTTGTTGGGCGGTCGGCTCGCGCGCGTTGGTTTGTTCCCAGACAGAGTTTTTTCTTGCTAATTCTTTCTGACCGGCCAGTCATTTGATCTTCAGCATGGAGCCAGCCAAGGCAGCTGTTGATAAAAGTCTGAAACCTGTTGGAAATCCTTTTCGTAACACTTTGGTCAAGTTTCTGACCGGAATAGAAGAACCTGACATTTGTGTTGTCGATCCAAATCTCGTTGTCTATGCTGAGTGTAGATTTTCAAATTGGTTTCAGATTGATGAAGGTGTATCTTACCTTTCGGATTCTGACTCGCTTTGACATCTTCATCCGTTCCGCCTGTGAGTGAAACGATGCTGGCCTCCTAGATAAGGGAAGGAGGTCCTTTTTTGTTCCTTTAAGTTCCCAGGGAGGCATGGGGCTTCAAGCTACAGACTTGAAGTTTCGGTGGCAGTGGTGTTTATTTTTACAGGATGGGGTTGCTAGCCTCATGTCTAACCTTCCCTCTTTACCAGTATTATTAATGGTTTGGCTAGGTAAAGGAGTGCTTCAATCGGGGATCAGACCTCGAACCACATGGGTGGTTGGCAAGCATTCTACTGCTGTGTCACCGACCCACTTAAGTTAAGGGGGTAAGCTCTTTCAAATCTCTCCTGTTGATGACTGGTGCTGGCTGTTGTTGCTGCGTCTTATCTCATCATCTTCGTCTCTCTATTTCATCTGGATTCCTGTCCCCGCCGCCTACATCTTCTATTAGTTTGTTGGTTTTCACCTGCAAGTCTTCGCGTTTGTGTGATGTTAGACATATGTTGTCTGCGAAATCCAGATCTTCTAGGGTCTTCTTATCGGTGGTGCGGCGTTTTCTTGTCTGCTCTCTCCTCCCGCACAGTCTGATGCATAATCCAGTCCACCACAATTAAGAAGGCAAGCATAAATCCGTAAAACTACATATTATTGCTTGATTGGAATGAGTAATTGTGTACTACTGATGTAGACCAGTAGTGCATGCTGATCAGGTAGAGGTGATCTGGATACCAGACTGTCGAGTTCATCAGCAGTGTTACCGGTTGGACTCAGAGAATCGAATCAGTAACTGTACCTTGTGAAAAATCCCGGTGTTAACACGAAACAGCTGTCAGGTGTTTACTAGTTGTTGCAATTAAAAAATACTTTATAGTTGTTCGAATGCGTATAAAACAGACAAATATAGTGAAAATGGGGCTAACTCGCAAATGCGAAACTTATGAATCAGTAGTAGAGTTGGAAATTTATTTAAATTAATCAAATCTGAAGAACTTTTGACACGTTCATTGGTATTCCAATTAAAAATAATAGAGAAGATTTGTAGATCGGTTGGATGATTTGCAATTAGTAGTGTTTTCTGAGCTGGTTGGTTAGTTGCATATAGATAATTATGAACATCAGTTTGATTGGGATAATGTCGAAATTTTAGACAGAGGAAACACCAAAAGTCCCAGGAATTCTTAGAAGCCTGGTACTCAAATGAATATATGATTAATAAACATATTAATATAGACCAAATATACTAACTAATGAAAAATAAATCATGTGACAGGAAAGTTTAAAATCCAAGTCAATAGAAAATGGTCAATAGATAAGTAAAGATGGCCACCGAGAGAAGCAATTCTATCCCTCATGTAAAATTTAAATCACTTCTCCAAAGAATGCATACTGAACAAAGAGAACTCTTTTCGATAAATTCATCATCAGGCTCTACAGTTATATATACATTATAGTGAATGAATGAATTAGTGTTATAAACAACATTAATGTTGCTGTTTAAATAACATCGAATCAATAATATTGATAGATTACGGCTGAATCGCATCAACATAAAATAAGCTGAATGTCAGAGGAATTAGGAAAGATAATATTACAAATTCATGAGTTTATAGTTTCTACTGAAGACCATGGCAATAGTAGGGGCTGAGACTTGCTTTTTTTGAACACAGAGCGCTGGTTGTTTGAGGCGAATCGCAATAGCCTCTGCTGTTTGGAGCATGTGGTGCTTCGATGATTTCGGCAATTTATTAGGCACCCGGTATATTATAGACTAGCCACTTCAAATTGTATCTACCAATTCAACTTCTCTTGTGGAGCGAGTTATATTGGCCTTTGCTCTAGGAACTTGATTTTTTGTGCTCGAGAACATCTCCCAGCATGGCTACGTAAAGGTGTAGTGAAAACCATTAGCAGCTCGATATTGGACCATCTGGTGCAAACCGGCCACAAAGCGAGCCAGCATTGAAGAATCCTTCTCTATAATATACCGGGTGCCTAATAAATTGCCGAAATCATCGAAGCACCACAGGCTCCAAACAGCAGAGGCTATTGTGATTCGCCTTAAAACAACCAACGCTCTGTGTTCAAAAAAAGCAAGTCTAGCCCCTACTAGTGCCATGGTCTTCAGTAGAAACTATAAACTCATGAATTTGTAATATTATCTTTCCTAATTCCTCTGACATTCAGCTTATTTTATGTTGATGCGATTCAGCTGTAATCTATCAATATTATTGATTCGATGTTATTTAAACAGCAACATTAATGTTGTTTATAACACTAATTCATTCATTCACTATGATGTATATATAACTGTAGAGCCTGATGTTCAGTATCCATTCTTTTGATAATTTTAATGGGCATTTTTAATCAATTAAATCAGTTCACTTTATGCTAAAAATTGTTTCGAAGATGCTGTTTAGAGGGACAACGAAAGCTCCACAACTAAATCAACCAACTCAAAGAACACTACTTATAGCAAATTCCAAATAAAAATAAATATTGAACACCGAGAAAACTTTTAAATTCGCGAATGAATATTTTCAGTGTTATTGTATTCTCCGGACGGCATCTTCAATTTTGAAACAGGACATTGAAAGCATCATAATTCGATCAGCCTATTGGACACAACAATTCCAAAATATCCTTCATTTCAGAATATAACACAAAAACCTGTTTCCACTTAAAACTTCTTAATCCCTCTATATTAATATTCATAATTACTACTTATAAAAAGAACTGAAACAATGGGAAAAATAAAGGACACAGTTTTTAAAGTTTTATTCACCATATTGTATATGTCAAACCTTCTAAAAACGTGTTCATATTTATTGACGAAATGACAACTTTACTATCCTTCCTTACACATGTTTTTATAGGCTTTTCAAATTTTTATCGTTTGATCGTTCACTTCTCAGTTTGTTAGTCCGTTGATTTCAGGATTGGAAAAGTTGACAACTAGTCACGCATTGTCGCCACTGACTGGTATACTCTATGTATCAGCTTTGTCTACACGAAGTTTAGACAATAAATATGGCCTGTTATTTATGATAACATGCAACCTAAAAGATGCGCATACTAGACATTTTTGTGTATTGTTCATACAAACTATACCTTTTGCTGTCACTTGATCAAAAACTTTTGAAAAATATCAGGGGGATTTCGTCTTGTCAACTTGTTTAAGTAAAGTATACATGCGCATGTATCAAATTAACAGAAAAGGGAGACTTAATGTCACAATATGCTAAGTTTGTTAGCGAATAGATACTTAGTCAATCATATTAACTTCATTTTTTTTTATTAGTGGCTTAGTGAGGTAAAGGAGTGTGTCGGCCAGGGATCGAACCCCTGGCCACCTGCGTGGTTGGTGAGCATTCTACCGCTATGCCACCGACGCACATTATAGCTTCATGAAAAGCCTTAAATACTATTTGACTTAGTATTATTTCAGTGTGACGAGGATCACTGACCCATAGAAGCTACAAAACTTCATTGTTCCCTGAAAAGCTTGTGTAGAACTAGAAAGTTATATAACGCTTTAACTCATCGTTATTTTAGAGGTGTACGCGAATTCATTACCGCTGGAATCAGATTTAACAGCTAATTTTTGTAAACTACAAAACTCCATTAAGAGAAATTGAAAAACAAACTAAACGAAGAGTTTTCTCTTTCCAAAATTCTCTTCAGGTTCTCACAATTATTGTAAAATATAATATTCGTGGTTATAATAATGCCCAGTTATGAAGGCGGATGCATCTTTAAGTAGAATAACAGATTAGTGACAAAATAGGTAGTATTTGTTTGACAGCTGAACCGGATTGAATTCACTTACAAAATATTGTGAAATAAGAGACGATTATGGTGTTTAATAATAATAATATACATGCATATTAAAGATAGAGTCTTTTGATGACACGAGTACAAATAAAAAAAAAGCATTACTCATCTTTAAAGGCTTTCAGATTGCTAATCCAGGGAGTGGACAGAGTATTGGGTTACTAGTTAGAAAGTCAGTGACATTACTACGCAACTTATATCTCCAATTCACCTTCAGTCATCATCCAGTCTAATAATCGATTAGTTTGTATAAGTATTCTAAACACACGCTAATTAAATATAGAAAACTTGAATTCAAGTGATTATTAGTTAATTCTAAAAACCTCAGATTTCAACAGAAATGAACAGCTTTCCAGAACTACTTTCAGCCAAAGTTTGATTGGGGAATGGATGCCTACTGATGACAGTGACCAGAGCTGAAGATTTTCACCATTTGGTTTTAAATACGTTTGTTTTTATGATTGCTGGATAGGAAAATTATCGCTACAATTCTATTTGAGTCTTTAGTGCTTACTATTAAATAACGTCAAAGTGAGAATAGTAATGCATCCTATATATTTGTGTCCATTGGTTTACTACGAAATGGGGATTGGTTATGGAAACAATATTTGAGTATAATCACAAGAAACAAACATATTTAGTTTTTCGTTCATTCAGTAATAAGCTTCACCGCTCTTTGAGAATCATTAAAAATTAGCGAAATGGAATTGATGATCAAAAGACGTTTAACTGCTAATTTCATATAGGGTCATTATTCTCATTGCAATGAGTAGACATGCGGATGTAAATCGTAATGTTTTCAAATGGCATGTTCATACAGGATAAAACTACTGTTTTGAATTCAAATGAACTGTCGTCAAGATTTGACAGAATAGTTTTAAAATATTTGGGCGCCGAGTGAGAAGTAGACATTTGTAAAAAAAAATTATATTTGTAAAATCTCAGCAATATTGAAATGAATAATTCCAACGTTTTATTTGGCAGTCTGACCGAACTTCTTCAGGGAAATTAATCGAAGTTAACATAACAGAGGTTTACATATAAAACGAACATCCCTTGTTTTTAAAACCTTTGTCCAAATATGAGTCATGAAGCAGGTGTCAACATGTATAATAAACAAAATTGTATGAGGTGTGATCGAAATTTAACCTCCAACTTACAAATGTTGGTCTACCTTTGTTAAACACTTTAAATAGAGTGTATTTTTTTAATTGGTGGATGGTGACTAGCAATGGAATCCAGGATGCGCATTTCGTCCTATTTGGGACTCGTCATCTGGATGTACCTGCATTCTCAGCGAATGCTGATATTCCCACCGAGGCTCAATCGACGGGAAAATCTGAAATTCAATTAAAGATTGTACTTTTCATCAGAATTTCAGTGATTACGCTCTACTTAAAGCTCAAGGTCTTAGAAAACTGGATATGAATATATTTGCGTATATGCGGTATACAATGATGTATATATATATATATATATATATATATATGTGGGTAAACAGTTGTAAAACATCTGTTAACGTCTCCATAATAAGACACAGACAGTCGGGAAGTTCGACCGAGTATTATTAATTAGTGATACATATCAATTTTTATTTAGTAATCAGGATTTCCTATGCATCAGCTAACATCACACCTTCATGTCTTTTCAAACTGTTAGTATCTAGAAATCTATGATTATACGTATTTTCAAAATTATGGTGTTTAGGATTAGAGTTTATTTGAAGCACCCTGCCGAACTTATTGCTTTGTCTTCTTTCTGAAGATTGAGTTGCTTTATTCGACCTACTATGGTTGTCAGGTGACTCGACAGCTACGGATTTAGGATATGCATTTGCTTTGAATTCATTTTTGAGCCATCATCAATCATGTCTTTTTGATACACTATCAACAATCTGAAATAAAAAGTGGTAAACAATTATTTTACATTTGTTGTTTTGTACGTTCTCATTATGATTCCATAGCAGATTTTTCAACGAACTGAGATCAATTATAGATACACTAAGAACCAAGGAGCACTGGCTAGCTGTTTTGTCTTAATTTGGAAATTGTTAGCAATGTGCACTCATGACCTCAGCAGGGATCAAATACAGTAACTACAGGTTAAGAGATGAATACATCGTCATTTGACTTCTGGGTAGTAGTCCAATGGCCTAACTTCTAACAATCTACGACATAATGCCACTGCCATCTAGTGTCATGGGCAATTATCTGTACTAACAGCCCATTCGATGGACTTCTAATTAGAGCTGATGAAGATGTTTAAAACAGGACAAAATAGATGTCCAATGCCTTCAGGCTTTTAGTGGTTATTTAATTGATTTCAGTTTATGATGAAATGCATAAATCTAACAGCTAAATACCTACCGGCATCCCTCTCCTGGATGTATTGTTTCAGGTTACCATTATCACCGGCATTTTGATCATTATAATGGTTAAGAAGATTCATTATTTTGTCTTTTATTTTTGTAAGATGTTTCTCAGAGAAAGTAAATAAAACAATACTCTGTGCATAGAACTTTCCATTAATGGCATCTCTAACTAATTTACATCAAAGTATTCACCTGATCATAAAACATTTCGTATAAATTATACTTCTTACAATTCACCTTATTTCTATCTAAATATACTTATTAAAGAGACTGGAATATCTAATGAGGCCTATTCACCAAAAAGAAAATACATAAATAAATAAATAAAGTCTGGATTCAAGAATAAATTTTCTTATTGTGATTTACGAGGTTGATATATATTTATATATACCCTGAACAACAAGAATGCTCTATCTAGTATTAGCATAATTAAGAAAGAAGAGTAAAAAGAAAGATGAAAATAAAGAAATAAATGTGACTAAGAAATATCGTTTGTATTCGTATCATTTTATTTTATCTTAATCAATGACAGCTTTGTGATGTAATATGTTGCATAATGAGTAGCATGAACAACAATTCAACCATACCATAGATTGTTACGTGAAAATGTGATGTCTAACATGACATAGCAGTAATAGTAATAATAATAGTAACAAATGCGAAAAGTATTAACTTATCCAATGTATATGTGGAAAATTGTGTGCATAATCAATAGGAATAATGAAGTAATGTGTGTATTGATAAGATAGTTATAATAGTTTTCAAGTGTTGGTTTGTATGGATTTGATTCGCTTGCAGTTTAATCAGTCAGAGAACCCTTGGAAACTAGGTAGTAAGGGACAGTTGCTTTGCCTTGTTTTAGGGCTCTTCAGGACCCCTTCCAGGGTTGAAACTAGGACCTTCAGGTTACACGGAAAGCTTGTTAACCACTCAGCTACTGGGATGGAATTCAGTGGTTCGTGAATTTTAACTTATGTCAATTCACGATAGTTAATATAAATTAATAACAACATGGAAAGTATATGTGATGTCTATTTAAATGAAACATATTATATATTAGTGTATTAAACTTGTTCAGCTAAGTTTAACAGTGCTCAAAGAATAAGTGCCAATATTTTTATTGGCTGACTAATGAAGATTATGCTTTAAATGTAAGCCATTTTGGATTATTTTTAATCAGCAAGGCAAAACTATAAATATGATTGTTTCATTCATATTTAAGCTGTCGAAAAAATCTAGTATACAGTAACGAAAACTACGTTGTATAAGCAAGAATATATATATATCTGATTTGGTTGATAATAGCTAGCATTGAAATCCAGGATATGTATTTAATCTTATTTAGGATTCGCTAACTGGATGTAGGTACGTCAATAATTCAGGAGTAAGACGTTCACCAGCGATGCATGTGGTCCGAGTTCGATTTTCTGTTGAGGAAATCCTAAACGTAGCCTATTTTGCGAATGTAAGTTAGTAGGTCCAGAGAAGGCGTTGGCAGAATCACACAGCAAAATCAGCGTTCCACTGTTAAAATTAAATAACTTTCTATCGGAAAATAGTCAGTGGTCCTCTTCAAACGGTCTTAAGCTTAATCCATCTAAATTCCAGGTAGTCAATTTCACTTGCAGGCGTAAACGTGACCTACAGCAACTAGTTAGCTCACATTGCCGCACTATCATTGACGGCACAGAGGTTGAAAATACATCTAATGTCATGTACCTTGGGCTGAGTTTTTCCACCGATCTTTCCTGGTCCTCCCACATCTTGCTAGTTACTAGAAAGATGTTTCGCTTAACGTTCTACGTTAGGAAATTTAGGCAATCTGGCATAAAGCAGTCTCTGCTTTCTCAGTTTGTCAATTCTTGTATTCTACCCATCCCCTTTACTGCTCCCCACGAATCTTTCCTGGACTACTTAAGAAAGACTTTGCTTTGCTGAGATGGGCACAAAAAGCCGTTAGTAGGGCAAGTGGGATATCGTTAAACCAACCAACTGGTCAACACTATTGTGGATAGACATATAATGTCATGTAAGAAACTAGCGAATACAATATTGTCAGACCCCGAGCATCCTCTCTATACGCAGCTGTCTCCTTGCATTTCATCTGGTAGAACTAGAAGCAGCTATATGAGGCTATATGCTAGGACTATCAAATACAAAAAATCCACAATACCATATCTGGCACAGCTGTTATGTGATGAGAAATCCATTAGGTATGACGCGATAAACTTACTGCGGCACTCTAATAAACAGTCCCAATAGGTTTTGTTTTCCTTTCTTCGTTTCTGTTACACTGTTGTTCTCATCTTCTATCACACATCAACTTTATATTTCATATCCTGTAGTGCATTGTTTGAAATGTAAACGCTAAGCTGTTTTTTATCTTTTATTCTTTTTGGCGTTGGTTTTTTTAATTTATTTGTTTGTATACTTACTTATTAATTTTTTTTTATTTTAAAAATCTCATAAAATTTATGAGGTAATTAGATGCAATATATTGTAATGCACGCTGAAAATTCCATACCTGTACCACAAATACTGTTTGGAATAATCTGTTATTATTATTATTAATTCAAAAGCTCAAGGCTCTATGTTCCACTCAAAATACAAAGGAATGCACTGTCTAATTGGGTGTATCAGCATACCCAGTTTATGACGATCTTCTTAATGAGACTGAAATCCAGCACCCATTGTTTCAGGGGGAAATACAAAAATCAACTTAAACAAATAAGAGTGTATTTCTTTTGAAACACAAATAAAAATGGATAAATATTCGTTCTGCATCACAATACTTTACATTACTTCTTCATTTTATCAAACATCTGCTGTAATCCTACTTTAATTTATAATAAGGTTATATAAACTATTTCAGGAAAATACTAAAAGTGCGAACTGAGCTCTGGACTTATTTGTGTTTATCAGCTCTTCATATCTTACTATATTTATTACCTAATCAGAAAGATATATACGTTTAACTTTCACCCTCACAAAATGTCCCAGCCTTCGATAATCATTCTTGAGCTCTTAGTTTGGTTCTCTTGCTAATTCCCAACTTGCTGACTTGCAGCGGTATTATCCTAATTGCATTCAATCTGATATTTATCAGTCCACATTTTTAATTTATTACTTTGATGTTATGAAGGGAAACTGACATAACCTGCATGTTTTCTGATAATGATATATAAGGCTTCAGTGTTCCACAATAAATGAGGGAAAGTGAAATAGATAAAAAACAAATGTACAATCATCAATCCAATAGAGCCATATATTGATTGATGAAATAAGGTACGATATCTTATTCAGCTAAGGTTAGCTGTGAAAGCTTTCATGTTTCTTTTTCATGGATTTGACGGGTTACTCACCTTCTTCCCAACTTAACAATACTTTAGCAAAAAATATGACGTTTGATTAGATGATCTAACCTAATCGAAAAATCCACAATAACACTTGCCAACTCTTTTCTTTTAGTTAGGAACCTTCGCCTGGTTAACCAAAGCAAATGGGATCCCAATTACAGCGGCATTCTAGTAAATAAAGTTCTTAGAACTTTGCAACCCTCGTTAATCGTTTTATTAACAGTTCCGTGTACTATATTTAACTCCAACGAGAATTAAAATGATATATTACCGCGAGAGTTATTGGGAACCTCAGAAGGCCATTCGAATCTTGTATATGAGGGCAAAGAATTTGTTGTCCACAAGCCTGTTTGGAACAACTCGATTACTCATGAAACCAAGTACAGGAAACTGTTCATCAAATTACCATATCATTGGTGAATTTAGATGTAGGTGTATTTCGATCAGAAGCCATGCAATGGATGCAACCTGTTTTCTAGTTTTCACTAACAATGTTCGTTAATCAAACAACAATTATTTAACACCAGATGACAATACTTCGAATAAGGTGTCATTATTCATGTCAGCGGTAGAAAATTCCTCTGATAGAGAAGAAACATGAAAAAGTCAGTTTGACAGAATCACAGGGAAGAAATATTTTATTTGAACTAAAACGAACAATTTTGAGTCAGTAGATTTCTCAATTTGATTTACTGTTCAAACATCTAAAATCCTCATACTTAACAGAACTGAGAAAGGTACTTATGTTTTCCAAATAAAGGTTGAGAAAAGAAGCATTTGAGAAAGAAAGCATTTATTACATAAAATGGAATAAAGATATCACATTTGACTCTCATATACGACGAGAACTTTAATACATCAGCTCTCATGGACATTAAACAAAGGAAAAAATAATAATAAAAATAAAAAAACAATATTCATGGGCCATTGTATCGAATCCTAGTGGCTTAATGGCCTACGAGCTCGCTTGGCAACTAGAAGGTTCAGGGTTCAAACCCTGACAGTGGGTGCGTACTGATGAAGAATCCCAAAGTAGGACGAAACAGCTGTCTAGTATTCCCAGGTGGTTTTCCAATGGTTCTCTAACCGATGTCAGTACATGATGAGATCCTGTAACCAGTCAATGAATTCCCTACAAAACAATACTTGGAAAAAATAATACAAAATATGGAAGACGTGCAGGCAACAACAAGATGAACCTATGAATACTAAAATAATGAATTTTCTGTTGGAAATCTTGACTGTTATCACTAAGTGCTATGGCTGATAGTGTAAGTTTTCCGGGGTTATCAGTGAACTAGAATTTGGACACATTCATTTTGAGATACATAAATGGCATAGAAGCATATCCTATCCAGTGTCGAAATCATAATTTCTACAGGCGGGTTGTGAATGGTATCAGTCGTATTCAGATAAACGCGAAAGTATAGGAATTGATAAAATTATAGCTTGTTATCGAAAATCAAATAAATTGTGATACAAAAAGCATCTGTGAAAATTCAGATTAATTTACTCCAATAATAATATTAAGTTTCAGAAGATACGAATGACCAAAACGGTGAGATACATTCATGCCTCAAATCGCTCATTGAAAGGATGGCATGAAGTTTCTTCAAAAAGAGATTTTTTACTAACCTTGTCACCCAAGTTTCAGTGTTTACCGCAGATAATTAAAGCAGTGTCGGAATACCCTACATTAGTGAAGAGTTACACCATCCCTTATGAGTAATTCACTTATCTAAATGATAAGTTGCAGACACACGTCGAACACTTCAAATATTCGTATATTCTTTAAGAACCTGTGAATCAAACAGTCACTTATAACAGTATACACGGGTGAAAAATAGTGCTTTATTATTTCTAACCAAAATACTAGTCTTATGCATGTAGGAAGTTCAAATAAATATTTAGCTTCTGCAAAATAAGAGAATAAATAAAAAAGAAATAGAAGTTGAAAATTGCCTAAAAGCCGAAGTTTAAATACAAACTCCTGAATGCAAGTACATGATATGAGTCCGCTACTCCAGAAGGACACCTAACCGTATACCTCAGAAGAACAGTAGATATTATTAAGCCCTCGATTTCCTTCTACATAGTTCACGCACTTTGACTTTTGTGTTTAACTCCTTTTCAGCCTATATAAGTAGGTAAATTATCACCTTTTTATCACTTAAACTAATCGTTACCAAGAAAGACTGTAGAATTCCATTACTAAAGCCTAACGGGGAAATAATCTTTTTAAAATTAACAATAAAAATTATGGCCCCCTTGTTTGTTATATATTTTGAATTATTAACACATATTATATACTTCTGCAGCTCTCTGGCGGTTTTGTTGTGTCTTCTTCTCTTTTCAAAGGTACTGCCTTCAACGAAGGCACTGATACAGTGCTGCCATCTTCCACTTATTTGGAATATTGCTAGCTCATCTGGTGAATAATGGTATCACCTCTATCATGAAATCTGCTGACAAGTTCAAAGTTCGTTTCATATACAACTGGAAATGTCACAATTATGGTGTACTCACCGGTGACTTTGAAGTTTTATAGACTTTCAAACACTTTATGAATCATTCACTTATAATTATTGTTCATTCCTCATCTCTTATGTTTCACGTCAGCACCTGTACAAAAATGATACTTACCATCCACAATTAACGTAATCATTTATAATTCCCGCGTGAAATTGACATACTTTATTTTTTTCAATTACAGTTTAGATTTGACGCTACATCTTATGACTTATTGGGTCGAAAGCAGATCTCAAAAATTATCTATTTCCTTATTTGTGCATTTCTTTTTAAGTGTTCCTCTCACGTTAACCAGCATTTAATCTATTTCTTGATTAACAAATCATATTATATATTCTATAAGTTCTAACTATTGTACATATGTTTATGCCTGTAAAAGTGGGTGGTTTCTGTTCCAGAAATAAAATTATTATTATGATTCAAACGTTTTGAAGGCATCGATGTATACTGGATATTACTGTGTGCATCAAAACTAGTAAAAACAAAAAAGTCATTCAATGTCTGTACTCTTTCGGCCTAATAACGGTCTAAAACAGATGGCAGAAGAATCAGAGTATAACTGTTCCTTTTGTACGGATTGAGAGCAAAACCAGAAATATCGTATGTTGAAGTAATTGTTATGGATGATAAGAAGAAAACACTGTTAGTTTGTAGGCGTTTAATAGAAATATTCTGATGCAGAGGAAATTATGTAGATTACAAAAACTAATGGATACAGTGTAAAAATTCTAAATATACACCTGGCTTAAAAAAAGAAAACAGATAACCTAATATAATTTAAAGGTCAATCTTCAGTTCAACGATTATCTGACATACAAGTGTTGGTCTGCAGGGATTTGATTCGTTTCAGGATTTCATCATGAACTGACATTGGCTAGAAGACGATTGGAAAACCTAGGAGTACTGGAGAGCTGTTTCGTCAGCTCAGTTTGGGACTCCTCAGCATTACTCAGCGAGGTTTGAACTCATGACCTTCTGTTTACAGGGCAAGCTCGTAGACCATTAAGCCACTTGGACCCAATCCAAGTGTCCATGAATTTCAGCTTCTGCCAATTCACGATATGGCGCCATCACTAGCGAATTTCATCAGCGAGTATTTGTACCCACTGGTCACGACTTCCCACTAGAACACAGGTAACTACTACCTACCTGAAAGGGCCAGTCACTAGTGAATTCAGCATCGTTAGTGGTTGCGCCATATTATGAATTGGCAGAAGCTGTAATTCATGAACAGTTAGATCGAGTCCCAGTGGTTTAATGGTCTACGACATTGCCTTGTAACGAGAAGGCCATGGGTTCGAATCTCAGCGGATACTCACTGCTGAAGAGTCTCAAAATAGGATGAACCAGCTGTCCAGTATTCCAAGGTTTTCCAACCGTCCTCTAACGGATTATCTGACAGTTAAATTATTTGATAAAAACTCTAATGGTTTGAGGGAATTAAAGAAGGGCTATGTGCTTCTTACTAGCAAACTGGTTTATAATTCAATTTTAATTGTAGTTGGTATTTGTTTTTTTTCAGTTCGGAAGTATACACCTTCATTCCTTAACTTTCATTGGTTCCAAAGAACAAAACCAGCGGAGAAACTGACTTACTCAGTATTTTGCGAAGTGTACGCAGAAGTACCTACTTACTTCAAAGGAAATATAAGTCTGAGAATAATTTCTACATTTCAAATCTATTAGGTGAAATAAGAATTCGCGGAAAAAAGGTATTGAGAAGCTAAATTTCCACGTAACCACATGTGACCTAGAAAGGGAATAAGTCTTAAGTTTAACTTTACCTGCTCAATGTCTACATCACAAAAAAATAGTTTATGCCTAAATATACAATCTATGATTTTATAATGCTTAAATATCCGCAAAACTTAATCCTCAGAGACTCTGTGTTATCTGCGCATATACCTACACTTTGCATACCTAAAGTAAACACTTATCTTCACCTGGAAATAAATTTCTACGTGGGATTTTCAGTCTACCTAAGGAAGCATAAAGAAAAAGAGAGAAAAACCAATAGTGTTTTAAATTCTTGAATTTTCCATCAGTTTACCTTTGTTTCTTCTTTAGATCACCTTTTATTTCTATGCATCGTTAATCGAAGTTCCGTGTTGAACTCTATTGTTTGATTTATTCTGTGATTAGTCACTTCGCTAAACTGTGTTACTACGTATGTCCCCTTGCCACTGTGGACTATACCTATGTATTTTGCTTCCTTGTTTTGACGAAATTTGATAGTTCTCATGTTCGTAATTCCAAAACACCAGATGCGTGCCTTAATTTTATTGATTTACTTCTTGACCAAGTAAAATCAAAAATAAGAACTGTTTTGATTTATTCTGAAAATACTGATTATAGCTTCTTCCTATATATATGTACTCAACACGCTTTAGACTGTAAATCCAAAACCTTATGTTTGCATATGTTAAATACTGTTATCAATCTCTTGGATTCCGAGTACAGCGTAGAGTTTCAAAAGAACATCTCCACTTTGTCCTTTTTTGCAATCATTTCCAGATTGCTTCACGATTGCCCATAAGCTCTATGAGCCTCACACTATCTTCTCCATGTCACCAAAAGATCTACGCCCAGCTCGTCGTTCACCACTCAGGTCCCACTTGAGAGCCTAGACAGCTATGTCACTGAACAGATTTCACAGCGTGTAACCAGTCCATTTCCATTATTCTTCCACATAACTGTTAAGCAATATGTTTCTGATTGATTTGCTTCTACAGTTCTGTGATGCTAATCCTTTCTGAAATACCGTCTGGGTGTAAGTATGGAGTCAGTGAAGGCAACTGTTGGTAAACTTTTGGAGCCAGCTACTAGAAATGTGTTTCGCTATACGCCAAGTCCCTCACCTATATAGAAGAGCTGAATTGACATTGGTGTTAAATATCAGGATTTTATTCTTTATGCTGACTGTAGTAGATTTCCAAACTGATTTCAAAGAAGCGAAGGTCAAACTTGACTTTCCGATGCTGGTTGGCTTCGAGATGAAATGATACTGCCAATAGAAGTGGAGTAAATGAACTCTTTATAATTCCTTCAGTCGATAGTTATTGGTAGTTGGTGTTTTTGTTGGTTATTTTGATCACCACCTTCTTCTCTAGGCTCACTAGAAGCCATATCGTCGCTGCTTCTTCTGTCAACATGTTAGTTTTCACCCTTAGGTCTTTGAGTTTGTGTCATGTATTACAGAGATCGTCTTAGAAGTCCAAATCTTTAAGAGTCTCCTTATCGGACCAACGTATTCCTGTATTCTCATTCTTCATAGTGTGGCATATGATCTAGTCCACCGTAATCAGCAAGAGAAAAATCTTATTATGTATTAAAAAAAGGAATATAATCTAGTAGTCATGGATGTAAAACACACTGGACCACAGCTTTGTTCTTTACCTCTTTGCGATTTATGAGTACTATTATTTGAAATTCCTAGTTATTATTATTATTGTTCCCTTGGGTTCCTAGTGGAACATAGGGCTTCAACTGCACGTCTCCACTTGCCAATTCTGTCTTCTGCTGTACGTTTCACCTGCATCCATGTTAGTCCATACTCTTTCAACTCCTCTTCACACGATCTCCTCCATGTCACCCTTGCACCGACGTCCACCTCGCCACTTCCCTTTCGGCTTGGTTCCACTCGAGCGATGGCCTGATGCGCGATGTCAACCAGCGGCCTCCTCAGCGAGTGTCCAATCAATCTCCACTTTCTCTTCCATATTTGCTGGGCGATTGGTTTGTTCTTGTTTTGTTTGTTAGTGCCCATAGTTTCTTGTTGGTGATTCTTTCCGGTCTGGCCATCTGATCTTTAGTATAGATCCAGCGAAGACAGTTGTTGTTGATGAAGGTCTGCAACAGGCTGTTGGAAATATTCTCTGTGACCCGTCAAGTTTTTGATCCCTAAATTACTCAGTAATTCTGTACTGCGAGTGAATTAGTGCATGTCTATATATTCTTCAATGAATAGAGTGACCTGAATGGCTGGAATGCAGTTTTTTCCTGACGGTCAACTATTTGAAATAGTGTATATCAATATACTCTCTTGATTCCTTTTGGTATATTCTCTTCTGCTAAATATAATTCCCTCAGCACCGTAGTTGAAGATTTGATTCTTATTACACAGTTCTCATCAATCACAGTAGGTTGTGGATGATTAGAAATACTTTCTGAGTTTGGACTACTTAAAATTTCTTTACATAGTCTATATCATGAAGGAATCTGTTTATTTTGTGAAATATTAAAAAGCCATACCCGAGTTAACTTATTATTATTGGTTGCGTGGGTTCCGGCTGAACATAGGAATTCAACAGCACATTTCCATCGTGTTGTCTCCTCTGTCATCTTTTTTAGTAGTCGTCTGTAGTATGTGCAGTTTTGCAGACTGTATCACATATTATAATCATGTATATTTCTTTATCAAGTAAGTATCAAGAATCTGTTCAAAAACCTAAGACTGATTTATGCCACGGTAAACAAAACCATCCAGATTATTTTTAAAATTCCCTCTAATCACCTTGTATACAAATTTAGACGTTTTCTAGGGTGTCAGTGTTCTTTAAGATAGTTTGATTTGTGCTAAAGTAATCATTAAAATCTATTTACAATTCACAAGTCGCATTCAAAGAAGAATTAAGTTAAAAACCATTCACCACTACTATGAAGATAACTCTAGGACCATTTCAGCTAAGCGTTTGTGTCTTCAACTACCGATATTGTCCATCATTTTAACAGATGGAAACTATTTAATTACCTCTAACATTTGACAAATAGAAGACGTACAAGCAAAAACCGACAAACTGGTCGAAGAATCAGTAAAGACAAGACTCCTGGTGAACATAGACAAGACAGAGGTTATGAAAATAACCAACCAACCAACAAAAAACAGCAGAAACATCCATCGCTAATCACCATCAGCGGGAGGGATTTGAAAGAGGTTACTTCATTCACCTATCTAGCACTGAGCATTGTCTCAACTACTGGAAGTCGGAACGGACGAGGATGTCAAATCAAGTGAGAATCGGGAAGATGAGAAACACATTCCTCAAACTGAAACCAATCTGGAAATCTTCCTCACTCAGCATCCACAACAAAATTCGGTCGGATTTTTAATTCAAACGTTAAGTCAGTCAGTTCTTTTATACGGATCAGAAACTTGACGGGTCACAGAGAATATTTCCAACAGCCTGTTGCAGACCTCCATCAACAACAACTGTCTTCGCTGGCTCTATACTGAAGATCAGTCAGATGCCCGGGCCGGAAAGAATCACCAACAAGAAACTATGGGCACTAACAAACAAAACAAGAACAAACCAATCGCCCAACAAATGTGGAAGAGAAAGTGGAGATTGATTGGACACTCGCTGAGGAGGCCGCTGGTTGACATCGCGCATCAGGCCATCTCTCGAGTGGAACCAAGCCGAAAGGGAGGTGGCGAGTTGGACGTCGGTGCAAGGGTGACATGGAGAGATAGTGTGAGGAGGAGTTGAAAGAGTATGGACTAACATGGATGCAGGTGAAACGTACAGCAGAAGACAGAATTGGCAAGTGGAGACGTGCAGTTGAATCCCTATGTTCCACTAGGAACCAAGGGAACTATGATAATAATAACATTTGACAAATCTTTTGCCATTTTGAAATAAATCTGTGTTATTCAAAATTTAATTCAGATTTTGTCAGTCGCCTTCATCGTGGGTTTAGAAATGCTAATCACAAATGTTTCATTGCTAAAAGATATTTAAAACTGTTTATTGAGGAAATATATACTGTTTGATAAATCCAGTGTTTTTATACAATAATTTTGCCAGTAGCAACAGCTCACATCAATTAACACCCTTAAACTTATTTATTCTTCCCAAATATGGAAATGGAATAATGTTCAATGTTTTTTTTTTGATAAGATCATTACAAGCAATTGAATCTTTTCTAGTATTGTCAATTCCTAAATTATTGAGTGTACTCCATACACAAGGTGTTTTTGTACCATGTGTCCGTATGATTAATGACAAATCTGCAGAACACCAAATGTAAAACAACGCAGAATTCACCTCTAACCGATCCACTGAAAGTGCAATCATAAATCTAAGGGAAGTTTGCCGTTATTAGAAAAAAAAAAGGTGAAATCAAGCAATATAACATGGAGGTATACGGGTAGGTAGGTAGGTAGGTAGGTCGGTAGATAGATAGATAGATAGATAGGTAGAATGGGGAGGAGAATAGTTATGAACGGTATAAGTATAAATAAGCAGAATAACAAAAATGATGATAACGATAATCACAATAATAAGGAGAAGAAGAGAAGACGAAGACGAAGCGGAGAAAATGTTCATCATCAACATTCTCTACGACAGTAATAATGATAATGATAATAATAATAATAACAACAATAACAAAAACATCTTGAAGCAAATAATAAAAATATCAAACTTTCAAGTATCCTTGTAATTGTTATTTAATTTATTTAGGCTTGTTAAAGAAACTCTACTACTTATATATGAGATATTGATTTTTTTTTCGAGGGAATTCCACCTTTACTTGCTTGCTTGCCTTGCTTCTTGTTGTCCATAGTTTTCCACTTATTCCATTTGATTATTATTATTTTATTATGATTATTTAAGACTCCTCAGTATGTGTACTACATACATAGATGCATCTCTTAAAATCTGTAGTGGTGAAGAAGCACTTCAGTAGTACATTTATTTCGATCCGTTTTATTTCCTTTTCCTTTTTCAACATAAGGCCTAGAAACGTTTTTCTTGAACAGTTTGTAGTCATTAAGTTGTTGATTGATTTCAAAGTGGATTTATTTACATGTCACAAATATCAGACAAATGTCACCCCAGCCCACCCCACTATTTATTTTAACTCTCCAGTATTGCATTTACATATGACCTGACAGTGAGATAGTCAAAACATGTGGTTATCACACTGACATTCCATCGGTGAATCTTAATTCAAGGGAGATACTTCTGTGGAGATTCTATCGCAACGTTTAACCAGGGCGAAAACTTTCTACTCTGAAGGTCTGTGTCTATCCTTCACTAGCCGTCCAATGTTCACCCAGCAACCCAAAGATGTCTTACCTAACCTTAGCCCTTCTTCATGCATATACCATTTCAACTGTTCCTGTGGTTCAAGTTATATAGGGCGCACGATTAGGCAAGTTCGTCTACGGGTTCGAGAACACTTACCATCTTGGTTCAACAGGGGCGGGGGGGGGAATCAAGTACATAAAAAGCTCGATCCTGTCACACCTGGTCGATACTGGACATCGTATCGATGCCAACACAGCTTTCAGGTTTATATACGGAATTCCGAAGTCGTTATCACTTCGTTTACGCCTCCTACACATAGCTGAATCTGTGGCAATAAGATCTACTAAATTGGAATTTTGTATCCCTAAAGAACACGTCCAGACGCTGTTCCTACCGTGGCCAAACTTGAACTGATGATTCCTCTTCTCACCAAGAGTGCTTTTTCCCATCCCCTCTTGGTTTTTTTCCTTTCCTTATTCATACAAATATTATTATTACAGTTATTATTGTTATTATTATTCGTCATAGTTTACGCCCTTCATGCAAACATTCCCTCAATACTATCGAATGTTCCGTTTCTCCTATCCGGACTTATTATTAGTGATATTATCTCTTTTCTCAATATTTGCCTCCACCTGTTTCATTTCGCATATTATTTATTTCATGATGAACCTCTCATTGCAGTCTTACTACCTCCTGTTTAATACAGACCACTTTGTACTAGCCACTCACGTGACACCTTTTATAACCTTGAACTGATTTGTCAATTTTCCTACCCCACACTCTACAAATCTATTATGATAAATCACCATCATTGTCTCCCGTTTCACAGTATTTTCTAATCGATTTTAGTCTAGCGCGTTTGTCACACAAATATGACCATTTATTTTGACACTCCATAACTAATCTGTTATTCTACGTTACAAAATGTATCCGCCGCATGACTGGCTTTATTGTAACGACCACAAATATTATATTTTATAATTGTAAGAACCTGAAGAGAAATTTTTGAAAAGAATATTCTTCGTTCAATTTGACTTTGATTCTTAATCCATTGGCCTACTATACAAACGTTTCTAGTCCGAATGAAACAGTTTTTAACGGCTATTGTGTTCCCAGCATTATCTTGTTTATGGCCAATAATCTTGAGCTTTAACTAGAAAGGGTGCCACTACTCAACTCAAATAAACTTTATCAGTTGTTGGTTAGTTCGTTGAAAAGGTTTTTGAAATAAGTTTTAATTATATTGTGTATCAACGCGATGATCCTTTTATATATTTCCTGGATAATACAGTCTGTGAACTAAACAGAAAGTTCATCGTTGTGTTGACAGACTTGAGGACAAAGTACTACTATTCTTGTTTTCACAGTTATTTGGAAAGGTGCTACTATTACATTACGTCTTTATTCGTGGTCTCTCAATATATATATGATGCTAAATTCATGTTATGAACTCACTAAATATTGTCAACAGAAACTTTTGATAACTTAATTTTCACCGTATTAGTGATCTAATAACCTGTTGTCACATAGAAAAACATTCTTTTTTGCTTGAGGCTGCTGAAAATACACTTCAGCAAGGACTCATATCTGCATCAAAGTACACTGTAAACCTTTTTGAAAGTATTATTTACATTTTACTGAATTAAACATTGTAGAATATACAAACGCTTACTTTGCTAAAACTTCATAAACTCATTTACAGAGTAGTACAAGAAGTTAAAATCTGTGTTTCGGATATTTTGAACAAGTGGAAAGATTTTGTCTAGTTACAAATAAGAATCTGTGAGCTTTGGTGTATTTGATTGGGAGAATATCTGGAAATTTCTTATTTTATTAGGGTTGAGTGAATGAAAATGTCTCTCTGGAAGATTTGAACCAATGGTCCTCTGTTTAACGGACAAATATTCTAATGATTGAACTACAAGATACTAACACTGTCCATATCATAATTTCGTTTCAGTCTTTAGTGATTCGGCCATTTATAATGTTCAAATGACACTGATACTCTGTATTAGAAACTTTTAGACCGTTAGTGACAGTTTGACCAGTCAGTCACAGTATCAAGCTAAAGCCTGTAAGATAATGGAAGTTAATAATTCTTGTAGGATTAGAACTCGATCAAAGGCAAATAGAAATAAATGCTTTTATTCCATTCTTATATGACACATATCTATCAGTATATTATGGTAGTAAATGCTGAAGTAGCATTTTACTTGACGTGTTCACACGAAAAATGATCATATTGAAAATATATACACTTATCAAAAGTTTCGTTATTTATTCGGCTGTCTAATCTGATCAACCGCAATTTGATCCTAACTTCTTGAAAACTTCCACATATTTGTCACCTCTTGAAATTTAGGAATTAAGGAACTCACATTTACCTCAAAAATTTGATAAAACAGTCCTCCTAACCTCAGAGTTGCTTTAGTTTTCAGAAAATCATAAAGGTGATGCAAAGCACTGATAAGTTGTCTTCAAGATACTGCAACAAAACAATGACACTTTGACTTTAAGTCATAAGAACAATGTCAATTTAAGGAATTGTCTGAAATAATCTCTGTATTAGTATGTCCAGACCATAATTATTATTATTACTTAATTCCTTTACTTTCTGAGTGGAACATGCGTTTTCTAGCATAGGCGCTTCGAGGTTTTGCAGAAGTGGTGTTTACTTTTATGGTGTGGATTTGCTAGTCTTAAGCCTAACCTTCCCTCTTTGTCATTTTTTCAACCGGCTAGTCAAGGTAGAAGTATCGGTCGGGTGGGAGTCGAACCCTTGACCACAGGCTTGGTAAGTGAGCACTCCACAGTACTAAACAGGTGACTTTATTCGTTCCATTTCGGCAAAGATAAGACATTCTTATCACATGTGGCATTGGATTATTCAACCAAGGCTTTAAATCTGAACAAAAGAGATAATTTATAAGATGCAAAGATCATTTGATGCAAGAAATTATTACTAAATAAATTGCCCTACATTTATATGAGACGTTTACAGTGAAAAACTATTTTATTTCCTCCAAAAACAATTCATAGTGATGAGGCCATTGGATTCCGTCAGGTAAAAGCAACTTATTATAAGTGATAAATAAAGGAAGGATTACATACTGGTATTTTGTCAGTTGTTTTTCTTTTCAAATATTCATATGTATAAAGAAGTTCTCTTGTTATGAATCAGAGTTATACATTTTAATGGGATGCTGGAAGTTGTCAAGAAACATGGCTATTTAATTAATTCTCTAAAAGATTTGGAATAAAGTGGTAAAATTCAAATAATAAGCTATATCATTTTATAAGAATGAATTTAACCCTGTTTCTCTGATGACATAATTCGACTTATGCTCTAAATTGGATGGAGGATTTCATCATGAGCTGACATAAGTGAGAGGACAGCTGGAAAACCTCGGAGTATTGGACAACTGTTTCGTCCTAGTTGGAGACTCTTCATCAGTACGCACCCAGCGACAGCGGTTCCAACCCAGGACCTTTTGGGTACAAGGCGAGCTCGTAAACCATTGAGCCACTGAGACCCGATGACGATGAGGCAGTAACTCATTGAAGAAGACACTGTGAAATGGTCGCGCTATGTTGTGAATTGGCAGAAGTTAGAATTCATGGGCTGGTCATTTGATCGGGTCCCAATGGCACAATTGTCAACCTGCTTGATTTGTAGCCTTAAGGTCTTGGGTTTGAACCTCAGACAGTGCACGCTGTTGAAGAGCCCAGGTAGAGGCGAAACAGTTGTCCGTGGTACTCTAACTGACTTCACCTCGTGATCCAACTTGGAACACGAGCACTTAAGTTGTCTACTAGTCTACTTTTTACTTGTCTTATGATTAACCCGAATTGCAAAAATCTGAAATATGTGGCACTCAAAGTCATATATTTTTGACGTCACTATCAAATGATTATTGAAAAGTAAGAAGATAAGTGAAGTCAATTTATTTGTCACTTAAGCAATATTAATGAGATGTTTCGTTTGCATAGATGAATCCATTCACACCTCTATCGGTTTGATATTCTGCTTGTGAAAGGTCAAACTAGTTACTATGGTTTAGTATAAATAATGCATAATTTATTATGTATGACTCATTTAGTATGAAAATCTAATATTTCCACCAATATTCACCATCTGCTTTCCTCTGTTGCTATAACAACAATGGATTATCTAAGCTTTTCTAATTATAGATATTTACTCATTCACATTTCGTTTTTGTCTGATGAGTTACGTAATTAGAAAGAGACAGATGCGTCATACACTACTCCCCATTCGACTTAAAACGTATTCAAAAGATTTAACTGAAATCATTTAGAAAACCACTGAAGACCATGGAGCACTGGAAAGTTGTTTTGTCTTGATCTTGGTCTCTTCAGCGGTAGGCACTCATGACTGCATCAAGGATTGAGTCTAGGACCCTATGTTTATGAGACAAACCTGTAAACCACTTAACCACTGAAATAGAATGCAATGATCCGTGGAGTTTTATAATGCTAGCTGTTAGAAGAATTGGCGGAAAGTTTCAAAATGCTTATAATTGTTATTAGAGAGTTTTAACTTATTGCCTAACCTGATGTTTGGTTTCAGAAAATTGCTGACTATGTTCGATGAGTGGCATTAATGTCAACTATCCACACGATTAAATTGTGGAGATCAAACGTCTCAATGAAAATAATGATGGTCAGAATGTATCCATTAGTAACTGTGAAAAGATTCGGTCATTTTCAACTTAAATATTTTATTAGTAGGACCTAAGAGTATAGTAGTAAATAATGAGGGTTCGAATATATATATATATATTGCTATTCATGAACGGTTTACTCCCATACTGAGTAATAAAAAAAGACGTAAACAGCGAATAAAATTTTCTTCTCGACGATTCATCCTCATAAGCTGTACAGTCATAATTATATTTAACAAAGAATTCACTAGACCAATCAGATACTGGTAAAATATGTCCTCGAAAATATATTACATAATGTAAGATGTGATCTAGAAGGGATGCTTAATTGGAAATTAGGAAAGGGGACAGAAGTTGTGATGACATAATCGGTGTGAGAAAGTGACTAATCAGTACAGTTGTGTAGAGCGGACAAAAGTCAGTGGAGAGACGAAAAAGTGTTTTTTATAATGTCTGTATGGAAATGCAATATTATTAGTAAACAATAATGGAGTGCGTCGGTGGCACAGTGGTTGGGATTCTCGCCGACCATGCACATAGTCCGAGGTTCGATCCCCTGCCAACGCACACCTGATATCTATGGTCGGCCTGGAAATCTTGGGCTACCGATATCACAAACCTGTACCAAAAAATACAGTGTGAATCAAGTTGTAATAAAAAAAACAAGGATGATGAGAATAATAATGACAATAATAACAAACTTACATAATAAGATGAAGCAAAATTATAGTAAGAACATTACTCTGGCCACCTGTTATTACTGATACCTGAATATTACCAGTCAAGCTTTCAATATGACCACTAAGTTGGATGGCTGGCGATGACACTGCGCTTTAAATTGATGTTGGACAGTTGAAGGAAACTGGTAGAAAGAAAGTCCTATACCCAGATTTTGTGCTTACAAACAGTCGTGAAGAATATGTATCAAAGGCTTTGGAGGAAGTATGATTATTCCATATGACATTGAGACCGACGCCAATCCGTGCTGCTGTCATAGATATTATTATCCAGTTGTTGAGGTAGTGAATAAACCCATGTCTGGCTATAAATAATACATGAATTGATTTTAAAGAGTAGCCAATTTAATCTTGTAAAGCTCTCTGTTCTTATTGGCTTGTCATCTGGTTATCAGTGCTTTTTTGTTCCTTCACATTCCCAGTGGAATAAACGGCTCAAAGCTAGAGGCTTGAAGTTTCTGTAGCAGTGTTTATTTTTACAGGATGGGTTGCTAACCTCATGCCCAACCTTTCGTCTTTACCAGCTTTATCACTGGCTTAGCGAGGTAAAGGAGTGCGTCGGCCGGGATCGAACCCTGGACCATGTGCATGGTCGGCGAACGCCCTAACCACTGTGCCACCGACGCACACATTAGTGTGTTTTAATCAACAAAAACATTAATTCGCATTCTGCTTCTATGTTCTTTCCAGTCCTGCTAAGTACATCACCACGACAATAGCCGTTCAGTTAACACTTCATAACTTCTCATGCATAGAGAGTAGAAGTGCTGAACAACATTGTCTTTGTCCTATTACAGGTACCGAAAGCCTAAGGTTTTCTGTACGGGCGATTTACCTGGTCTGCCTTTCATAATATGCTGGAGGATTATTTCCTTTTTATTTCAGCTCTTCCTATTGGGAACCATTAGAACTGGCAGTACTAAAAGTTTCAATATTTTCAACGGAAGAGAAAACCTGGCCTAAATGATTGAATAGGTATATAGTCCCAAGCACACCTGATTCTACCTCGGCAGGTACATTGCCACACGGTAGTATGATAGAGTTCTTAACAATCCCCAAAGTCCTACCCCAAGTATAATGAAAAACCTCTTGCTATCATGAGTTATCGTTTATAGGATATGATGCACCTAATGAAGACATACCTGCAAGTGTTCTAAACTTACAGTATTCCATCGAAACTTGTTGGTTTTCTGTAGATAAGAATAAATTTAAGAGATGTCACCACAATTAAGAATATCATCGATGATAGTAGGCAGCGTTTTCTTACATAAAATGTATTCATATTCATGTGATAATCAGCTATTTCTTGGTATTTCTGTTATTTATTTGCTTAATTTAGCCTCTTTATGTTGATATAACTTCACCTGTTGTTAAGATTCGTAATATCAGTTCTTAAAATTACTTTCTCGGCTGATGAGGCATTTCAAAGTCAGAAAGAAGCCTAATTTGCCTTAACTAACTTTAACCCAACAGGTTAATATAACTTGCCAACTAGATGACAATATTTGATTTCATCTTTTATGTTATTTGGTAGCTGGAGTATTGGGGGGGGGGGGTCGTATTTCTTTCAATTTTACACTGGCTAGATACAGATTCATCCATCCTAAATTTCTGAAAATATTCACCGTCTATCAAACAATATCTTTCTCGTTCTTGTTCTCATTTATTATTACTCTCTCAAATCTGTCTTTGTAACAAATTTTTACAGTTTTCTAAAAGTCTATATTAAGAAATATACTAGACAATAACTTGTTCTTTAATATAGTATATACGATGAATGGAGTCTATACGGATTATCTTACGGAATAAAAAAGAATACACAAACAGAATCCGAATAGTTTTATTTTTGAAAATTTTATTTCAATCATGGAATATTATACAAAAGTCTAGAAATTATTAAACTACAGTGGTTCTTTTTTTATATTTCAAATCTATTAACACGTATTTAAGTATGCATATTCGTCTTTGAATGAAATCACGAATCTTTATACTCACAGACTAATGGTAGGTACAAAAAGCAGTTCTATAAATGACTAGGCATTTGGGAAATAATATATTTCCTCATGGAATTTCAGGTTGAAGTAACTATCTCTTTGCAATCAGCTTGTATAACGACAAAAAATGCATTACGTAGTATTGTAACAACAGAAGACAAGGGCCAGGCAACAGATCGTTTTATTATAAAAATCAACACGTATTTATATATATTTCACATACATTATTGTAGCTTATGCAAGTAGAAAAGCGCAGTCATCTGATTGGTTGCAGACAAACGCAGGCTTCTGATTGGTTGTTTCGGGATTCCTTGACAAATAGAGTTCTCTATCTGCGAATTATATTTTGCCACGTTAACTTTGCTGTGATTGGTTGTTGAATCAGCCTTGTTCATATTTTCTCACGGCCCATATTAGTGACCTAGACATTAACGTAGATTAGTGTCAACCAATCGGCTACCAGCCTGCTCTCACCACAGTATAAAGGCAGAGAAAACAAGACACAATGAAAGTCTCGCAAGTTATCTTTTTAAATGAAGAGAAAAGAAAATGGCAGAATATCGTGTTCTGTTATTTAAATCTGTATCACTCTTATTATCAAAAGAAGGACACATTCAATTTACTTTGTCTAGTTACCTTTCTACCCAACCAACTAACCACCTAACTTAATTTCGACACGAATCAGCACCAGTTAGAGAGATCATAATTTAAACCAAGGGGCACAATGGACATCTATTTTGTCCTATTTGGGGACTCTTCAACAGTGCATTCCCACATCCTCACCACAAACCCAACCCTGCACCTTCAGGTTACGAGACTGAGCTCGTTAACCATTAATGATAATAAAGCCTTATCTCAGACAGTATTGACTTAATGCATTAATGAATGGGTTGTAAGAATAGTGTGCGATTTGGTGCAAAGAATACTGTCAGTGTGAGTCACCGAAAACTCAGTGAATCATCATTTGAGAAGTAGGTAAATGATCAACTCTATGGATTTCAAAATTCTGTCAGCCTTTGTCTGAGATAAATTAGTTTAGATGATATAAAGTAAAGCATGGAAGTAATAATAATAAGTCTTTATTTCAGACGATGTATGGACGCATGCTACAGAGGTGTTGGACGTATTCAGTTCTAAAATACTTTGTCTTCGTATAGAATTTAGATGACCAGTGATAATCTGAAGTATATCATGTGACGTAATGTTGTTGCATTTAAAGAGAGAACCAAATCAATAGATTTCTTCTTCGTTTGCTGCAAGAGTTGTACACTTTTTTGTTGATAGCTAATTAAGTATGTGTGTGAGTCCACGTAGTGATCATTTATTTTGATAATATGGATAAAAAAATTAAGAAATGAAGAAGGTTTTAAGCATTTTGATAGATGAAAGTTCTGGTAGGTCAGTAGATTAAGCAGCCACTTAGGCTGGAATCCAATGACCCATGAATTCCAACTTTGTCATCTCTTGATATAGTACTGTAACGATAGAAGACAAGAGTCAGACAACAGATCGTTTACTGAGAAAATCAACGGATATTTACAGATTTTTATGCACATTATTATTCGCTATTGTTATCAGAGAAGCATCGTCTTCTGATTGGTTGTTTTACTGCTGAAGGTTATTCTGTCATTTCTTTGTTACCGTTTCCTAGACAGCCCGATGCAAATCTTATCCGCCCACACTGAGCCTCCTGTGATTGGCTGTTAAGTCCCTCAAGGTTAGGTTTTGTTCTTGTTTTTCTCATGACCCCGATTCGGAACGTAAACACTGACGTCAACTATTGTCTATAATTTTGTCTCGCAGACCGCACTCACCACCCCGCTACCGTCAACCAACTCCTGCTATTAGCCACTCCTTCACCTTGACAATGTGGACTTCTCTGATCACGACTTCTCACTACAGTTTCAGGACATCTTTCCAGTAACCGCCAGTGATCTGGTTTTCAATGATCTCTCCAAATGATGTTGGTCATTGATGAAATCTAACAGCTGGAATTAAATAAGTCCTAATCCCCACGAATCCTATAATTTAACTACCTGCCTACCTACTTAATGAACTGTTCATAAGGCACTCAGACTCTTCCGTCAGTATATATTAGCAAAAATCAATAACCGACTGAAGAAAAATAACTTGAGGTACACAAATACTTCCACTTTTGCTTATTCATGTTATTTCTTCATATCATCTTCACATTTTGAATATGTTTGTGAAATTAATTTATTTAGGTGAACAGACTGGCTTCTATTTTCTCACCATTGAAGCAGAAATACTTCACCAGTATTTTGTACAAAGTATGCACACGCAGCTATTGGAGAATTGTTGCTTCAGTTAAACAAAAACAAATAAACAAACGAACGAACGTAAGAACAGCCACTCTTGACCATAAAATGTGTGATTTCAATTACTAATTAATTAAAAATGTCTTCTTATTTTCTAAGCTTTTGTTTTTCAAAATGACTAGATTCACTATTCTGTGTGACTAAAATAAGTTAGTGATAATATTTTCTCACGTGAATCTGTTTATGATTCCCATTGGAAGATTTTACACACAATACTAGTTGACATATTTATTACTTTTTTTTTTAAATTGTTGTACTGAAAGTAAGTAAAGAAACAAATGATTAGAATTTACTAGCATTAGTGAGTCAGAGATTTAACTGCCTTTAAACTTTTGGTAGTGCTATAGTTCAGCTTTGATTACCATCTTAATAAGTGTGTCTAATTGAATTGTAGTTACTGATGCCTGCTGGGGGGGGGGGGCTGAGAAGACAGGAATACGTTGGACCACCTATAAGAAGACTCTAGAAGATTTGGATTTCGCATGTGGATGATATATGTCTAGTGTCACACAAACTTGAAGACTTACAGGGGAAAACGAACTGGCTGAAGAAGTAGGCGGCGAAAACACGACTGCAGGTGAACACAGAGAAGACGGAGGTGATGAAGATTACCAGCAGCGGCAAGAACTAGCACCAATCAGCATCAAAAGGAGAGATTCACTTATCTGGAAAGCACCGTTTCAACTTCAGGAGGAATGGATGAAGATGTCAAAATCAGAATCGAAAAGGCAAGATACGCTTTCATCAACCTGAAACCCATTTGGAAATTTTCTGCACTCACTCAGCATGAAGAACAAGATTCGGATTTTCAACACCATTGTGAAATCAGTCAGTTCTTTTACATGGGTCAGAAACTTGGCCAGCGAATCACGAAAAGGATTTCCAACAAGTTACAGACTGACATCAACAGATGCCTGCTTCGCTGGCTCGAAACTGAAGATCAAATAGCCGGCCAGTCAGAAGGAATCAGAAACAAGAAACTCTAGCAACAAACTAACCAAGAGCTTATCATTCAACAAAATCGAGATGAGTTGGACATACGTTTAGGAGGCCATCGAATAACATCACGAACCAGGCTATCGATCAGTGGAATATCGATGAAAAGCGACGAGTCGGTCATCAGTGCGAGAGTAGTACGGGGAGATTATGAGGTGGTGGGAGAGAAGAGAGATTATAAAATAATAGAAAAGATTTGTAACTCAGGTGGATGATTTGCAATTGATAGTGTTCTCTGAGCTCCTTGGTTTAATTGCGGAGCTTTCATCGTCTTTCTGAACGACATCTTCAGCGCAGTATTTAGGATAAAGTGAAATGATTTAAATTTCTTCATGAGTCTCCCGGTAACCATCTTTAGATATTTATTGACCGTTTTCTATTGATTGGGATTTTAAACTTTCTGATCACCTGATTTACTTCTTATTAGTTGGTATATTTCATCTATATTAACGTGTTTAAATTGCGTTTTCATTTGAGTACAGGCTTCTAGGAATTCTCAAATATATGAGCAAATAAAGGGAGCACCAATGGGATCGCCCATATCAGGATTAATAGCTGAAGCCGTTATGCAAAGATTAGAATTAATAGCTCTACCTATAATTAAACCGAAAATCTGGGTACGTTACGTTGATGATACATTTGTAATAATTAAGAGAAATGATTTAGAATATACCCATAAATTAATAAACAACATATTTGAAGACATCAAATTCACAAGAGAAGAAGAGTTAGATAACAAAATCCCATTTTTAGATGTCTTAATCAGGAGAACCAACACAGGAAATTTAGAAACACAAGTATACAGAAAGTCAACGCACACAGATCAAATACTCAACTATACTAGCAACAATCCAATTACTCACAAAAGAAACTGTGTGCAGACATTGTTTAGAAGAATTCAAACACATTGTAGCACACCAGAGTTGAAAAGAATGGAAGAAAGATACTTACAAACGGTGTTCAAGAAGAATGGTTATCCAAAAAATTTCATCAAAAAGTGTTTAAAATCGAATGAAAGCACCAACAAAGAACCATCACCAAAGACCAAAAAGCAATTCATCCTACCATATATCAGAAACATCTCTGAAATAACGGCTAGAATAATGAAACCGTTTGATATAGATGTAGCACACAAACCAGCTGAATCGCTTAATTCCATCTTATGCAAACCAAAAGATCCGATAGAAAAGGGAGATAAAATTAACACCATTTACAAAATAAATTGTGTGAACTGTAACAAACATTACATCGGCCAAAGTGGGCGTCCCCTTCGAATAAGAATCCAGGAACACAAATCAGCCGTGAAAAGACATGATATAAATTCTTTAGTATCAATACATTCAGACGATCATGGACATCAATTTGATTGGGATAATGTCAAAATCTTAAACAGAGGAAACACCAAATGTGCCAGAGAATTCCTAGAAGCCTGGTACTCAAATGAAAACGCAATTAATAAACACGTTAATATAGATGAAATATACCAACTAATAAGAAGTAAATCAGGTGATCAGAAAGTTTAAAATCCCAATCAATAGAAAACGGTCAATAAATATCTAAAGATGGTTACCGGGAGACTCATGAAGAAATTTAAATCATTTCACTTTATCCTAAATACTGCGCTGAAGATGTCGTCCAGAAAGACGATGAAAGCTCCGCAATTAAACCAAGGAGCTCAGAGAACACTATCAATTGCAAGAGAGATTATAGTCAACCGTGGATCCAGCTGAAGAGGACGACAGAAGATAGAACGAAGTGGAGGTTTGTTGCTGAGGTCCCATATTCCCCTCGAAACCCATGGGCATATTAATAATAATACAAATGCTTGACTTTAATTCGGATACACTGCTGATAATTCTAGTCTCCGATGAGACAAGCAGCCATTTGGTGTTTAGATCACCTTTATTTGTCCACCAAGTACTACAGCTTGATGTAAATGGTTCCCAACCATCCATGTCAGTCAGAAAACACAAGTTGTTTAACAAAAATGATTTTGTGGTGGATTTATTAATATCCTGATTTAATCAGCCTGAGTATGGTTTTGCAGGCAGACGTCCATGTTACTGTTAGTGATGTCTGACAGCAAAACTTCATTAGAGGACATTCAGGCAGATCACAAAAGGATTTAATAGTTTTATAGATAGCTCTGTTATTCGTTAACGAAAGGTAGCAAAAATTGTAAACCATTCCATACACTTTCTTATATTCCACTATACTTATATACAACTATAAATGAAGTACGCAGGAAAAATGTAAAAATACACCTAGCAATTCTTTATGAGGAATCTACCTTAACTTTTCCTATAATACACTTGAATAACTGAATATTTAAAGAAGTTAAATGTTTAATCAAAGTTGTTCTGTTATGTCCCAAGTAAACCAGTTCACAGTTCTGTTCATGCATGTTCTTATTTATCTGATCCTTCATAATCTTCTGGAGAAACTGATACGTCAGTACGAAAGTAGATAAGGGGAATAACCTTAGCAAGAAAAATCACCATAAACTATGTTTACACAAGACCAGGAAAACAAATTCAAAACTTACACAGTTCAAGAAAGTGCAATTTCACCACAGATTCCTTCGGAAATATGTGATCTGCGTGGTGTCGAAAACTGTAGTTAAGAAAGCAAGCATAATTGCATGATCTGGTGGTTTGAAAGGATTCGGCTCTCTAAGCTCACTCGAACCGGTTTTACCGCTGATGAGCTTGGCCTAAAGTGGACGAAACAACCGTCCAATGTCCAGTTTATCTCACTCTGATCTGGCTAACAAACACTACTAACTGATATCAGTAGTATACAACTATTTATATCAGTCAATCAGTAGTATATAGTTTTATGCCATACCAGGAAATATTTCCTAGTTAATTACTAGTATTGTTTTCTTTCCGTTTAAGGTAAAACCTCACACGTCGTTAAGCATAATGGGTTATTTCAACCTACACAAATCGGACATTAACTTCATAAAATATTAAACTGTTTGTTACTATGAGCTACATTTCAAATTGGAGTACCGAAATTAACTCTCAGAATTTGTGCATTCCCACAATCTGAATGTATTTCCGCTGATAATTACAAACCGCAACTTTCTTATGGGAACTGGCTTAGTTTAAAAGCTTCAATCTAATTAATATAATGTTATTAAAATCGTTGAAGGGTATGATTTATGACCATAACAAACAAAAAGCTTAAAGCGAGACAGAATTCAAAATAATGACCAAGAAATTAATAAATTCTAACAATGTTACTTATAAGTAGCATGATTTGTTTAACGAAAGTTTTAACAACCCACGTGAATATACTGATTAATTTGGATCATGATAAAATAGAAACCATCGCATGTCTTATCCTGGGAAAGAGCTGAATTAAGATTCACGTGTCCATTTCCAAGCTAATAATAAATTGCCATTTTAAGTTAGAATACTACTGAGGTTTTCTCTGGCCCAGATTCTTTTTTGAAATAAATAATATTGATCATAATGCCGACCAAGGAACTCAGGAAACGAACAAGTCAATGAGCTGTTGTTCAGCACATATGCTAAAGGGACTGGAGATCCATCATGTATACGCTAAGAAGACTGTTGAGTGGCGTCACGCACCAGGTCACTAACTGAGTGAATTTCGAGTGGGAAACGGCGAACTGAGCCTCCGAGGATAACATGGAGAGACGAGAGACCATGGGCAATCTCGTTAGATACCCATTCTCTAATAGGGTTTTGCGTAATGAATTGAACTCATTCTCTATCGTGCCTTCGGAATAGATTTTTTAATCCATGAACATAATGTAAGTAACAGGTTTTACTTTCTGATCAGTAGGATGAAACTCTCGAAGTTGATAAACTATCCCGTCCATGTTGACTGGAGAAATACTGATCTTTAGATCATGCAGTCTTGTTTTCTGGTAAGTTGCGTATTCAGGGATGGAAATGCCATGTTTGGTTCACATTCTAAGGAGAAGTGTATTGATGGGTGTGCCACATTGAAGGTTTTAGGGAGATACTCTAAATCAACTTTTTCATCACACATTATAAAAGTATCATCTACGTATCTCTTATATAGGTGCAGTTGACTGATCAGAGGATTTAGGATGTTGTTTTCAAGACTCGCCATGAAGCAGTCGACTAGGAGTGGACCGAGAGGATACTTCATAGTTACACCATTTTTCCGTGCACAGAATTGTTCATTGAATTTGAACTGGATATTAAACGTACATCTGAGAGCTAGTTCCTTCAGATAGTTTATGGGAAGAGGCACTTCTAGGTTGTTAGTTTCGACGTAGTCATTAATGAAGCATAATGTTTCGGTCAGGGGGATATTTGTGAATAGACATGTGAAATCTAGTGAGAGCATTTGTCTTTCAAACACGATGATATCTTCCACTAGATCGATGAACTCAAATGTATCAATAAGGCTTTAATTTGTCTTCTTATAGTTTCAAGGACATCTGTTAGCCACTTAAATATCTGATGATATGGTGAGTTGACCATGTGTATGATAGGTCGAAGTGGAACATTTTTATCATGCACTTTAGGCAATCCATATAGTTTGTAATAATTGACCTGCATGGCTTTATTTGTTCACATACCTCAGATGGTATAACTGAATCTTCTTTCATTTTCTTCAACAATTTTGTTCCGTTTTTTGTCTTTTTCTTTGCTGATTATTACAATTATTATTATTCGTCATGATTTATACCCTTCATTCAAACTTTCTCGCAATACTACTGAAAACAATATTTTTCGCCTCAGTGTGTGTGTGCGTCGGTGGCAAAGTGGTTAGGATTCTCGCCGACCATGCACATGGTCCGGGGTTCGATCCCCTGCCGACGCACACCCGATAACAATGGTCAGCCTGAAAAATTTGGGCTACCGATAACACATGCTGAAAATTTCATACTTGCACCTAAAATACTGTGTGGTTCCAAGCTAAAATCAAAGTAAAATAAAAAAAATAATAATAATTAACAATGCTTTCTTTTGCATTGCTGTTGTTTGTCTTTCTTTTTTGTCTCACCATTTTAGCTCCCATATGACTTTTTGAATGAGAATAAAGAATATGGATATTTGACCATTTACAATGACAAATGATCTGCAAACATTATTGGTCCCATATCTTACAATTCCTTCGTGAATTACGCATTACCTTCCCCCACGACGCAACCTGGATTACAGTTGTGGAATATACTATTATACCAATGAAAAAGTATTAATTTATAATACAATTTCACGCTTGTAACTTATAACATAACTGATCGTATCTGTAAAAATAGCTTTCATTGCTTGAAAACACCCGTTTATAAGAAAATACATACTATCAATATTATTAGTCTACAGTAGGTACAATTCACTCGTGATGTTACGATGATGATGCTGACAAAACTATACAAGTGCATGTTATGTTCTAGTTTTCCCCGTCGCCAAATTGTTATGTACTCGTCGCTAAATTATTGTTATGGACTGGTCGAGAAACTAATAGTCCTGACGCGAGAAGGCGGAAATCAGAAGACCACTAGGTTTGCGATGATACTTCTATTGTCCAAACACAAGGAGACGAAAATAAAATGGTCTCACACCAAAGTGGTAAGTAAGTAAAGTAGTTGTAAAGTAAAGTCACAAGATTGTGAATGCGAAATATATATGAATGTTCCAGACAAAGCGTGGGAACAAATCATTAGACAGTCTTAACATGAATGGCTAATTATAATGGAGTGTCGATCCAAATATACATAGCGAATATAGCAGACATGTCAACAAACATATATGGATATATGTCACCAAGCAACGGACTGTCAACAAACACTCATATTATATATAATATAATATAAGGAGAATACACATTATTAAAGGAGACAAGTTCACACAAGTGAAATGGTCACAGACTAAGCGAGCAAACAGAAAGAGAGACCAACATGCACACACACACATAAATATATATATGTGGATACATATCACCTCCCCTTTTGAGAAGATGGATGATTAGTAGGATGTTTACCTGGGGGTTTATCTGGAACCTTTGGGCTTGTTGTTGACGTCTGTCGTTTCGTCTGCGTGTTGGGTTTGCGGCTTCGGCTTCGTCCGGAATTGTCTGACATTTTATGCTTCTTGACTGCATTGCATATCGAATTTAGTGGGACATCAGCCAGATGCAAACGATCGAACCAATCAAGTCCCAAAAGATTTAAATCACTCTTGGTGACGTAGCAAATTCCTGTGAATTTGGTATTGCGGAAGGAAACAGAACATTTGAGTTCACCAATTAGTTTGAGCCGCCCACCACAGGCGCTGAGAAAAGTCTGGGAAGTATTTCCGATAGGTGGTCTGCCAATATTATTCCAAAGTTTCTCTGATATAACAGTAATATCAGAGGCGGTATCTAGCTGCAGACGTGCATCATGACCGTTCATCTGAAGATCAAGATATTTCCGCATACCTGGTGTTGTGACTTGACGGGTTGCGCGTAGACTCAATGATCTTTTTGGAGATTTAGGACCAACATTTTGTTGAGCTTTTGCTGGATTTTGACATCTGGGTTTGCGTGGCTGACAAAAACCATTTTTATGACCGATGATTTTGCACTTGCTGCAACGATGATTTTTGTATGGACAAGACTTTACAAAGTGCCACGCGCCACAATGCCAGCATGGTGATGGAGGGGTCTTCTTTGTAGTATTTTGTGAAGTTGGACGAGTATGTGTAGATTTCCGCGGAACATTAGAAGAAGGTGGGTCAGGAGTGGATGATGAGAGATTTTTGCTCTTTCGTAATGCACGAATATCAGAGCTTCTCGAAGGTGTTGATTCGACCAGGTGTGTGTCTTTCTGCAGATTAATCAGCCGTTGATATTCATCAGCTATGTCATGTAATGTTAACTTGGGATTTTGTTCTAGCTGATTGAGCAGTCGAGTTCGGATATCTGTGAAACGAGGAGATTGGAGACTGCATATGAGGATCAAGGCTTTGAATTGATCATCTGTTAAGGACCTGAGTCGAAATCTCTCACATTCTCGGTTGACTGTGCCAACGTGAGTAAGAAAATCATCATTTTCATTCATTGTCAGCTTGAGGCAACGATAACGTATGCTGAATAATGAGGAGTGGTCTCCAAAATGTTCACGCAGCAGCTTTATTGTATCATCGAAACACTTGTCACGTGGTTTCTGGGGTAAAATTAGGTTGCAGTACCGTTCATATTCTGCCGGACCCAATTTACGTAACAACACTCGCACCTTCCAGGCATCGTCTTGTGAGGCGAGATCAACAGTGAATAAATCCTCATAACGTTGATACCATGTGTCAAAAGTGACATTAGCCTCTGGGTCATAATTGAACTGTGAAATACTGTTCACAATGCCGTCGACAGATGGTAGCATGGTATGATTGGGATTGCTTGAAGGTGAAGCTGGACCAGTCTGTTGGTTGACGAACATTTCCATTAATTTCATTTGTTGTTCAAACAATAATTCCAATTTAGAATAATCCATAGTAAATTGTTATGTTGCTGCTGCTGAGTGGTTAATAGTAGTTTTCCCCGTCGCCAAATTGTTATGTACTCGTCGCTAAATTATTGTTATGGACTGGTCGAGAAACTAATAGTCCTGACGCGAGAAGGCGGAAATCAGAAGACCACTAGGTTTGCGATGATACTTCTATTGTCCAAACACAAGGAGACGAAAATAAAATGGTCTCACACCAAAGTGGTAAGTAAGTAAAGTAGTTGTGTAAAGTCACAAGATTGTGAATGCGAAATATATATGAATGTTCCAGACAAAGCGTGGGAACAAATCATTAGACAGTCTTAACATGAATGGCTAATTATAATGGAGTGTCGATCCAAATATACATAGCGAATATAGCAGACATGTCAACAAACATATATGGATATATGTCACCAAGCAACGGACTGTCAACAAACACTCATATTATATATAATATAATATAAGGAGAATATACATTATTAAAGGAGACAAGTTCACACAAGTGAAATGGTCACAGACTAAGCGAGCAAACAGAAAGAGAGACCAACATGCACACACACACATAAATATATATATGTGGATACATATCACCTCCCCTTTTGAGAAGATGGATGATTAGTAGGATGTTTACCTGGGGGTTTATCTGGAACCTTTGGGCTTGTTGTTGACGTCTGTCGTTTCGTCTGCGTGTTGGGTTTGCGGCTTCGGCTTCGTCCGGAATTGTCTGACATTTTATGCTTCTTGACTGCATTGCATAGCGAATTTAGTGGGACATCAGCCAGATGCAAACGATCGAACCAATCAAGTCCCAAAAGATTTAAATCACTCTTGGTGACGTAGCAAATTCCTGTGAATTTGGTATTGCGGAAAGAAACAGAACATTTGAGTTCACCAATTAGTTTGAGCCGCCCACCACAGGCGCTGAGAAAAGTCTGGGAAGTATTTGTGATAGGTGGTCTGCCAATATTATTCCAAAGTTTCTCTGATATAACAGTAATATCAGAGGCGGTATCTAGCTGCAGACGTGCATCATGACCGTTCATCTGAAGATCAAGATATTTCCGCATACCTGGTGTTGTGACTTGACGGGTTGCGCGTAGACTCAATGATCTTTTTGGAGATTTAGGACCAACATTTTGTTGAGCTTTTGCTGGATTTTGACATCTGGGTTTGCGTGGCTGACAAAAACCATTTTTATGACCGATGATTTTGCACTTGCTGCAACGATGATTTTTGTATGGACAAGACTTTACAAAGTGCCACGCGCCACAATGCCAGCATGGTGATGGAGGGGTCTTCTTTGTCGTATTTTGTGAAGTTGGACGAGTATGTGTAGATTTCCGCGGAACATTAGAAGAAGGTGGGTCAGGAGTGGATGATGAGAGATTTTTGCTCTTTCGTAATGCACGAATATCAGAGCTTCTCGAAGGTGTTGATTCGACCAGGTGTGTGTCTTTCTGCAGATTAATCAGCCGTTGATATTCATCAGCTATGTCATGTAATGTTAACTTGGGATTTTGTTCTAGCTGATTGAGCAGTCGAGTTCGGATATCTGTGAAACGAGGAGATTGGAGACTGCATATGAGGATCAAGGCTTTGAATTGATCATCTGTTAAGGACCTGAGTCGAAATCTCTCACATTCTCGGTTGACTGTGCCAACGTGAGTAAGAAAATCATCATTTTCATTCATTGTCAGCTTGAGGCAACGATAACGTATGCTGAATAATGAGGAGTGGTCTCCAAAATGTTCACGCAGCAGCTTTATTGTATCATCGAAACACTTGTCACGTGGTTTCTGGGGTAAAATTAGGTTGCAGTACCGTTCATATTCTGCCGGACCCAATTTACGTAACAACACTCGCACCTTCCAGGCATCGTCTTGTGAGGCGAGATCAACAGTGAATAAATCCTCATAACGTTGATACCATGTGTCAAAAGTGACATTAGCCTCTGGGTCATAATTGAACTGTGAAATACTGTTCACAATGCCGTCGACAGATGGTAGCATGGTATGATTGGGATTGCTTGAAGGTGAAGCTGGACCAGTCTGTTGGTTGACGAACATTTCCATTAATTTCAATTGTTGTTCAAACAATAATTCCAATTTAGAATAATCCATAGTAAATTGTTATGTTGCTGCTGCTGAGTGGTTAATAGTAGTTTTCCCCGTCGCCAAATTGTTATGTACTCGTCGCTAAATTATTGTTATGGACTGGTCGAGAAACTAATAGTCCTGACGCGAGAAGGCGGAAATCAGAAGACCACTAGGTTTGCGATGATACTTCTATTGTCCAAACACAAGGAGACGAAAATAAAATGGTCTCACACCAAAGTGGTAAGTAAGTAAAGTAAAAGGTAAGTCACAAGATTGTGAATGCGAAATATATATGAATGTTCCAGACAAAGCGTGGGAACAAATCATTAGACAGTCTTAACATGGATGGCTAATTATAATGAAGTGTCGATCCAAATATACATAGCGAATATAGCAGACATGTCAACAAACATATATGGATATATGTCACCAAGCAACGGACTGTCAACAAACACTCATATTATATATAATATAATATAAGGAGAATATACATTATTAAAGGAGACAAGTTCACACAAGTGAAATGGTCACAGACTAAGCGAGCAAACAGAAAGAGAGACCAACATGCACACACACACATAAATATATATATGTGGATACATATCACCTCCCCTTTTGAGAAGATGGATGATTAGTAGGATGTTTACCTGGGGGTTTATCTGGAACCTTTGGGCTTGTTGTTGACGTCTGTCGTTTCGTCTGCGTGTTGGGTTTGCGGCTTCGGCTTCGTCCGGAATTGTCTGACATTTTATGCTTCTTGACTGCATTGCATATCGAATTTAGTGGGACATCAGCCAGATGCAAACGATCGAACCAATCAAGTCCCAAAAGATTTAAATCACTCTTGGTGACGTAGCAAATTCCTGTGAATTTGGTATTGCGGAAAGAAACAGAACATTTGAGTTCACCAATTAGTTTGAGCCGCCCACCACAGGCGCTGAGAAAAGTCTGGGAAGTATTTCCGATAGGTGGTCTGCCAATATTATTCCAAAGTTTCTCTGATATAACAGTAATATCAGAGGCGGTATCTAGCTGCAGACGTGCATCATGACCGTTCATCTGAAGATCAAGATATTTCCGCATACCTGGTGTTGTGACTTGACGGGTTGCGCGTAGACTCAATGATCTTTTTGGAGATTTAGGACCAACATTTTGTTGAGCTTTTGCTGGATTTTGACATCTGGGTTTGCGTGGCTGACAAAAACCATTTTTATGACCGATGATGTTGCACTTGCTGCAACGATGATTTTTGTATGGACAAGACTTTACAAAGTGCCACGCGCCACAATGCCAGCATGGTGATGGAGGGGTCTTCTTTGTAGTATTTTGTGAAGTTGGACGAGTATGTGTAGATTTCCGCGGAACATTAGAAGAAGGTGGGTCAGGAGTGGATGATGAGAGATTTTTGCTCTTTCGTAATGCACGAATATCAGAGCTTCTCGAAGGTGTTGATTCGACCAGGTGTGTGTCTTTCTGCAGATTAATCAGCCGTTGATATTCATCAGCTATGTCATGTAATGTTAACTTGGGATTTTGTTCTAGCTGATTGAGCAGTCGAGTTCGGATATCTGTGAAACGAGGAGATTGGAGACTGCATATGAGGATCAAGGCTTTGAATTGATCATCTGTTAAGGACCTGAGTCGAAATCTCTCACATTCTCGGTTGACTGTGCCAACGTGAGTAAGAAAATCATCATTTTCATTCATTGTCAGCTTGAGGCAACGATAACGTATGCTGAATAATGAGGAGTGGTCTCCAAAATGTTCACGCAGCAGCTTTATTGTATCATCGAAACACTTGTCACGTGGTTTCTGGGGTAAAATTAGGTTGCAGTACCGTTCATATTCTGCCGGACCCAATTTACGTAACAACACTCGCACCTTCCAGGCATCGTCTTGTGAGGCGAGATCAACAGTGAATAAATCCTCATAACGTTGATACCATGTGTCAAAAGTGACATTAGCCTCTGGGTCATAATTGAACTGTGAAATACTGTTCACAATGCCGTCGACAGATGGTAGCATGGTATGATTGGGATTGCTTGAAGGTGAAGCTGGACCAGTCTGTTGGTTGACGAACATTTCCATTAATTTCAATTGTTGTTCAAACAATAATTCCAATTTAGAATAATCCATAGTAAATTGTTATGTTGCTGCTGCTGAGTGGTTAATAGTAGTTTTCCCCGTCGCCAAATTGTTATGTACTCGTCGCTAAATTATTGTTATGGACTGGTCGAGAAACTAATAGTCCTGACGCGAGAAGGCGGAAATCAGAAGACCACTAGGTTTGCGATGATACTTCTATTGTCCAAACACAAGGAGACGAAAATAAAATGGTCTCACACCAAAGTGGTAAGTAAGTAAAGTAAAAAAGTCACAAGATTGTGAATGCGAAATATATATGAATGTTCCAGACAAAGCGTGGGAACAAATCATTAGACAGTCTTAACATGGATGGCTAATTATAATGAAGTGTCGATCCAAATATACATAGCGAATATAGCAGACATGTCAACAAACATATATGGATATATGTCACCAAGCAACGGACTGTCAACAAACACTCATATTATATATAATATAATATAAGGAGAATACACATTATTAAAGGAGACAAGTTCACACAAGTGAAATGGTCACAGACTAAGAGAGCAAACAGAAAGAGAGACCAACATACACACACACACATAAATATATATATGTGGATACATATCACCTCCCCTTTTGAGAAGATGGATGATTAGTAGGATGTTTACCTGGGGGTTTATCTGGAACCTTTGGGCTTGTTGTTGACGTCTGTCGTTTCGTCTGCGTGTTGGGTTTGCGGCTTCGGCTTCGTCCGGAATTGTCTGACATTTTATGCTTCTTGACTGCATTGCATATCGAATTTAGTGGGACATCAGCCAGATGCAAACGATCGAACCAATCAAGTCCCAAAAGATTTAAATCACTCTTGGTGACGTAGCAAATTCCTGTGAATTTGGTATTGCGGAAAGAAACAGAACATTTGAGTTCACCAATTAGTTTGAGCCGCCCACCACAGGCGCTGAGAAAAGTCTGGGAAGTATTTCCGATTGGTGGTCTGCCAATATTATTCCAAAGTTTCTCTGATATAACAGTAATATCAGAGGCGGTATCTAGCTGCAGACGTGCATCATGACCGTTCATCTGAAGATCAAGATATTTCCGCATAGCTGGTGTTGTGACTTGACGGGTTGCGCGTAGACTCAATGATCTTTTTGGAGATTTAGGACCAACATTTTGTTGAGCTTTTGCTGGATTTTGACATCTGGGTTTGCGTGGCTGACAAAAACCATTTTTATGACCGATGATGTTGCACTTGCTGCAACGATGATTTTTGTATGGACAAGACTTTACAAAGTGCCACGCGCCACAATGCCAGCATGGTGATGGAGGGGTCTTCTTTGTAGTATTTTGTGAAGTTGGACGAGTATGTGTAGATTTCCGCGGAACATTAGAAGAAGGTGGGTCAGGAGTGGATGATGAGAGATTTTTGCTCTTTCGTAATGCACGAATATCAGAGCTTCTCGAAGGTGTTGATTCGACCAGGTGTGTGTCTTTCTGCAGATTAATCAGCCGTTGATATTCATCAGCTATGTCATGTAATGTTAACTTGGGATTTTGTTCTAGCTGATTGAGCAGTCGAGTTCGGATATCTGTGAAACGAGGAGATTGGAGACTGCATATGAGGATCAAGGCTTTGAATTGATCATCTGTTAAGGACCTGAGTCGAAATCTCTCACATTCTCGGTTGACTGTGCCAACGTGAGTAAGAAAATCATCATTTTCATTCATTGTCAGCTTGAGGCAACGATAACGTATGCTGAATAATGAGGAGTGGTCTCCAAAATGTTCACGCAGCAGCTTTATTGTATCATCGAAACACTTGTCACGTGGTTTCTGGGGTAAAATTAGGTTGCAGTACCGTTCATATTCTGCCGGACCCAATTTACGTAACAACACTCGCACCTTCCAGGCATCGTCTTGTGAGGCGAGATCAACAGTGAATAAATCCTCATAACGTTGATACCATGTGTCAAAAGTGACATTAGCCTCTGGGTCATAATTGAACTGTGAAATACTGTTCACAATGCCGTCGACAGATGGTAGCATGGTATGATTGGGATTGCTTGAAGGTGAAGCTGGACCAGTCTGTTGGTTGACGAACATTTCCATTAATTTCAATTGTTGTTCAAACAATAATTCCAATTTAGAATAATCCATAGTAAATTGTTATGTTGCTGCTGCTGAGTGGTTAATAGTAGTTTTCCCCGTCGCCAAATTGTTATGTACTCGTCGCTAAATTATTGTTATGGACTGGTCGAGAAACTAATAGTCCTGACGCGAGAAGGCGGAAATCAGAAGACCACTAGGTTTGCGATGATACTTCTATTGTCCAAACACAAGGAGACGAAAATAAAATGGTCTCACACCAAAGTGGTAAGTAAGTAAAGTAGTTGTGTAAGTCACAAGATTGTGAATGCGAAATATATATGAATGTTCCAGACAAAGCGTGGGAATAAATCATTAGACAGTCTTAACATGGATGGCTAATTATAATGAAGTGTCGATCCAAATATACATAGCGAATATAGCAGACATGTCAACAAACATATATGGATATATGTCACCAAGCAACGGACTGTCAACAAACACTCATATTATATATAATATAATATAAGGAGAATATACATTATTAAAGGAGACAAGTTCACACAAGTGAAAAGGTCACAGACTAAGCGAGCAAACAGAAAGAGAGACCAACATGCACACACACACATAAATATATATATGTGGATACATATCACCTCTCCTTTTGAGAAGATGGATGATTAGTAGGATGTTTACCTGGGGGTTTATCTGGAACCTTTGGGCTTGTTGTTGACGTCTGTCGTTTCGTCTGCGTGTTGGGTTTGCGGCTTCGGCTTCGTCCGGAATTGTCTGACATTTTCTGCTTCTTGACTGCATTGCATATCGAATTTAGTGGGACATCAGCCAGATGCAAACGATCGAACCAATCAAGTCCCAAAACATTTAAATCACTCTTGGTGACGTAGCAGATTCCTGTGAATTTGGTATTGCGGAAGGAAACAGAACATTTGAGGTCACCAATTAGTTTGAGCCGCCCACCACAGGCGCTGAGAAAAGTCTGGGAAGTATATCCGATCGGTGGTCTGCCAATATTATTCCAAAGTTTCTCTGATATAACAGTAATATCAGAGGCGGTATCTAGCTGCAGACGTGCATCATGACCGTTCATCTGAAGATCAAGATATTTCCGCATACCTGGCGTCTTGACTTGACGGGTTGCGCGTAGACTCAATGACTTTTTGGGGGATTTAGGACCAACATTTTGTTGAGCTTTTGCTGGATTTTGACATCTGGGTTTGCGTGGCTGACAAAAACCATTTTTATGACCGATGATCTTGCACTTGCTGCAACGATGATTTTTGTATGGACAAGACTTTACAAAGTGCCACGCGCCACAGTGCCAGCATGGTGATGGAGGGGTCTTCTTTGTCGTATTTTGTGAAGTTGGACGAGTATGTGTAGATTTCCGCGGAACATTAGAAGAAGGTGGGTCAGGAGTGGATGATGAGAGATTTTTGCTCTTTCGTAATGCACGAATATCAGAGCTTCTCGAAGGTGTTGATTCGACCAGGTGTGTGTCTTTCTGCAGATTAATCAGCCGTTGATATTCATCAGCTATGTCATGTAATGTTAACTTGGGATTTTGTTCTAGCTGATTGAGCAGTCGAGTTCGGATATCTGTGAAACGAGGAGATTGGAGACTGCATATGAGGATCAAGGCTTTGAATTGATCATCTGTTAAGGACCTGAGTCGAAATCTCTCACATTCTCGGTTGACTGTGCCAACGTGAGTAAGAAAATCATCATTTTCATTCATTGCCAGCTTGAGGCAACGATAACGTATGCTGAATAATGAGGAGTGGTCTCCAAAATGTTCACGCAGCAGCTTTATTGTATCATCGAAACACTTGTCACGTGGTTTCTGGGGTAAAATTAGGTTGCAGTACCGTTCATATTCTGCCGGACCCAATTTACGTAGCAACACTCGCACCTTCCAGGCATCGTCTTGTGAGGCGAGATCAACAGTGAATAAATCCTCATAACGTTGATACCATGTGTCAAAAGTGACATTAGCCTCTGGGTCATAATTGAACTGTGAAATACTGTTCACAATGCCGTCGACAGATGGTAGCATGGTATGATTGGGATTGCTTGAAGGTGAAGCTGGACCAGTCTGTTGGTTGACGAACATTTCCATTAATTTCAATTGTTGTTCAAACAATAATTCCAATTTAGAATAATCCATAGTAAATTGTTATGTTGCTGCTGCTGAGTGGTTAATAGTAGTTTTCCCCGTCGCCAAATTGTTATGTACTCGTCGCTAAATTATTGTTATGGACTGGTCGAGAAACTAATAGTCCTGACGCGAGAAGGCGGAAATCAGAAGACCACTAGGTTTGCGATGATACTTCTATTGTCCAAACACAAGGAGACGAAAATAAAATGGTCTCACACCAAAGTGGTAAGTAAGTAAAGTAGTTGTAGTAAAGTCACAAGATTGTGAATGCGAAATATATATGAATGTTCCAGACAAAGCGTGGGAATAAATCATTAGACAGTCTTAACATGGATGGCTAATTATAATGAAGTGTCGATCCAAATATACATAGCGAATATAGCAGACATGTCAACAAACATATATGGATATATGTCACCAAGCAACGGACTGTCAACAAACACTCATATTATATATAATATAATATAAGGAGAATATACATTATTAAAGGAGACAAGTTCACACAAGTGAAAAGGTCACAGACTAAGCGAGCAAACAGAAAGAGAGACCAACATGCACACACACACATAAATATATATATGTGGATACATATCACCTCCCCTTTTGAGAAGATGGATGATTAGTAGGATGTTTACCTGGGGGTTTATCTGGAACCTTTGGGCTTGTTGTTGACGTCTGTCGTTTCGTCTGCGTGTTGGGTTTGCGGCTTCGGCTTCGTCCGGAATTGTCTGACATTTTATGCTTCTTGACTGCATTGCATATCGAATTTAGTGGGACATCAGCCAGATGCAAACGATCGAACCAATCAAGTCCCAAAACATTTAAATCACTCTTGGTGACGTAGCAAATTCCTGTGAATTTGGTATTGCGGAAGGAAACAGAACATTTGAGTTCACCAATTAGTTTGAGCCGCCCACCACAGGCGCTGAGAAAAGTCTGGGAAGTATTTCCGATCGGTGGTCTGCCAATATTATTCCAAAGTTTCTCTGATATAACAGTAATATCAGAGGCGGTATCTAGCTGCAGACGTGCATCATGACCGTTCATCTGAAGATCAAGATATTTCCGCATACCTGGTGTTGTGACTTGACGGGTTGCGCGTAGACTCAATGACTTTTTGGGGGATTTAGGACCAACATTTTGTTGAGCTTTTGCTGGATTTTGACATCTGGGCTTGCGTGGCTGACAAAAACCATTTTTATGACCGATGATCTTGCACTTGCTGCAACGATGATTTTTGTATGGACAAGACTTTACAAAGTGCCACGCGCCACAGTGCCAGCATGGTGATGGAGGGGTCTTCTTTGTCGTATTTTGTGAAGTTGGACGAGTATCTGTAGATTTCCGCGGAACATTAGAAGAAGGTGGGTCAGGAGTGGATGATGAGAGATTTTTGCTCTTTCGTAATGCACGAATATCAGAGCTTCTGGAAGGTGTTGATTCGACCAGGTGTGTGTCTTTCTGCAGATTAATCAGCCGTTGATATTCATCAGCTATGTCATGTAATGTTAACTTGGGATTTTGTTCTAGCTGATTGAGCAGTCGAGTTCGGATATCTGTGAAACGAGGAGATTGAAGACTGCATATGAGGATCAAGGCTTTGAATTGATCATCTGTTAAGGACCTGAGTCGAAATCTCTCACATTCTCGGTTGACTGTGCCAACGTGAGTAAGAAAATCATCATTTTCATTCATTGCCAGCTTGAGGCAACGATAACGTATGCTGAATAATGAGGAGTGGTCTCCAAAATGTTCACGCAGCAGCTTTATTGTATCATCGAAACACTTGTCACGTGGTTTCTGGGGTAAAATAAGGTTGCAGTACCGTTCATATTCTGCCGGACCCAATTTTCGTAGCAACACTCGTACCTTCCAGGCATCGTCTTGTGAGGCGAGATCAACAGTGAATAAATCCTCATAACGTTGATACCATGTGTCAAAAGTGACATTAGCCTCTGGGTCATAATTGAACTGTGAAATACTGTTCACAATGCCGTCGACAGATGGTAGCATGGTATGATTGGGATTGCTTGAAGGTGAAGCTGGACCAGTCTGTTGGTTGACGAACATTTCCATTAATTTCAATTGTTGTTCAAACAATAATTCCAATTTAGAATAATCCATAGAGAATTGTTATGTTGCTTCTGCTGAGTAGTTAATAGTAGTTTTCCCCGTCGCCAAATTGTTATGTACTCGTCGCTAAATTATTGTTATGGACTGGTCGAGAAACTAATAGTCCTGACGCGAGAAGGCGGAAATCAGAAGACCAGTAGGTTTGCGATGATACTTCTATTGTCCAAACACAAGGAGACGAAAATAAAATGGTCTCACACCAAAGTGGTAAGTAAGTAAAGTAGTTGTAAAGTAAAGTCACAAGATTGTGAATGCGAAATATATATGAATGTTCCAGACAAAGCGTGGGAATAAATTATTAGACAGTCTTAACATGGATGGCTAATTATAATGAAGTGTCGATCCAAATATACATAGCGAATATGGCAGACATGTCAACAAACATATATGGATATATGTCACCAAGCAACGGACTGTCAACAAACACTCATATTATATATAATATAATATAAGGAGAATATACATTATTAAAGGAGACAAGTTCACACAAGTGAAAAGGTCACAGACTAAGCGAGCAAACAGAAAGAGAGACCAACATGCACACACACACATAAATATATATGTGGATACATATCAGTGCATTACATATTTTAAATTATTACCGAATTAGGATATAAATCAAGAATAAGACTCGATACCGTACACAACAAAGTTATATGGGGGAGTGACTTCAAGCTTTATTTTTTTCCCAAGTATTTGTAACCAATATTGTTCTCTGAGCTGGTTGGTTTTTTTGAGGAGCTCAGAGAACACTATTAATTACAAACCATCAACCTGAGCCACAAATCTTGTCTATTATACTTGGGTATTCTTGTTAATGCGAAGACAACATTTCTATAATTCTTGATGTACTCCATTGAATGACTAGTTATCACATTGTTCCCACAAACCAAAGACAAAAACGACAGCAACCATGTAATTTGACTATAAACCAAATTTATGTAATTTAAATAATACTTATCCATGCCTGTACAATTGGTGTGTCCGACACAGATAGGAAAAAATATGTATTTTATTAAATCATTATTATTAAATGTGCTTACTAATCGTATATGTAATTTATCATATTGATGATGCCTGTAAACTGGCATCCCTCATGTACAAAATGAGAATATATATCATTATTATTAATTCACTGACTATATATTTTAGAAACTTAAATCAACAAGTAAAGATCTATTCTAGGGCTTATTCACATGTATGCTTCAATCATCTCCACATTTGCTTCTTCATACTGAATAAGTCCATTTGACATAACGCATATAAATAGGGCAATAATAACTAGATCACGTTTTAAGCACAACTCACCGTTCATATTTTTATGAATCATATTCACAGGACTGCTCAACCTGCTTTATATAATTATGAAAACAAAACAGGTAGTTCGATGAAGAAGCTCTGTTCAGTGAATTCATCTTCTTTAGCTGTACAATTGAGGCTATAAATAGTTTCTTCTGAAAGGGCATAGCCCCAAAAGTGATGAGTTGTCACAATTATAGTTGTTTATATTAGTTAATACATGAGAGGAGTTGAATAAGTGTATTAGAGTTGGGTGGTCACTGAGCGCGCTTTTCGACTATTACGCTACATTTTGGTCATAAATAAAATCTCTTATTACTCTAAAATTTTATGCAAAGTGTTTGCGGAAATTATCACAATTATTAACCTTTCGAACACTGAATCCAAAAAATACAATCTTATTGACAGATAATACACATAACTCACTGTTTGGATTTGTGGAATTTTTAAACATAAACACATCTATAATTGTATATATTGTTGGATTTATATGTTCAAGTTGCTCCAAGTCAGTGAGTTTATGGTTAAGATATCATTTTAGTTAAATGTACTGAACTATATTGCATGTTGTCTTATTGTATAGTTGTCGTCGCTTTTTGCCCTTTTTTCTGTGAACTGTTTCCTTTGTTGATGTTGTTCTCATTGTTTGTCCGTTATTTTCTGATTTTGAGGGGAGCAACCCAAAAAGTTGCTTCTCTCTAAACTTTTACTTAATGTAATCATTCTTTTCTCAGGCGTGAGGCTAGCAACCCCACCCTGTAAACAAAAATTGCTAAAGAAACTTCAGTATGTTGAACCTCCTTGCACCAAAAGAAAAAGTCTGTGTAGGAACATGGAACGTCCGAACTATGTACGAGACTGGGAAAGCTGCCCAGATCGCCAACGAGATGAAAAGATACGGAATACAAGTGCTGGGAATATGTGAGAGCAGATGGAATGGGAGTGGACTCACCAAATTGTCAACAGGTGAGTCAGTGATCTACTCCGGTCACCCAGAAGATAACCACACGCACACCGAGGGCGTGGCTATCATGATGTCACCAACGGCAACGAAAGCCCTGATACAATGGGAGGCGATTTCGTCCAGGATAATGACCGCCAGGTTCAACTCCAAAGGAAGGAAAGTGTCAATCATACAATGTTATGCACCCACAAACAACGCAGACCTCGAGAAGAAAGAAGAATTCTACAGGCAACTACAGGCAACAATGGACAATACTCCAGCTGGCGACATGAAAATACTAATGGGAGACATGAACGCCAAACTGGGACCAGACAATACGGGAAGGGAACTCATCATGGGTAGAGAAGCTCTAGGAGAAATGAATGAAAACGGAGAACTCTTCGCCGACTTCTGCGCCTTCAACGAACTGGTGATTGGTGGCAGTGTATACAAGCACAAAGATATCCACAAGGCTACATGGGTGTCACCAGACGGGCAAACCAAAAACCAAATCGACTTCATCTCAATCTCAAGGAAGTGGAGGCGCAGCCTACTGGACACAAAAGCAAGAAGAGGAGCAGACGTTGGCTCAGACCACTATCTCGTACAAGGGACAATCCAAATCAAATTAAAAGCTTTCAGGGAATCAGGAGCTGCAGATAGACCACAAGCCAAGTTCAACACTCAAAAGCTGAAGGACCAGGCTACAAAGGACATCTTCATTGCAAGCATAAAGGACAAAGCCGAGACACAAATCAACACTAGCGAAGAGGTCGGCGTTGAAAAGCACTGGAACAACTTGAAAACGGTGTGGAGCCAAACCTGCATAGAAATTCTAGGCAGAAAAAAGAGACAGGACAAACAGTGGCTCACTACGGACACTTGGAAACTAATAGAAGAGAGAAGGACAGTGAAGCAAAAGATTATCCAGTGCACGGACGAGCAACAAAAACAGGAGCTGAATGCAAGCTACAATACACTGAACAAAAGAGTGAAGAAAAGTGCCAGGGAAGACAAAAGAAAATATTATGAAACCATGGCAAACGAAGCAGAACAAGCTGCAGGCAAAGGAGACCTCGCCACACTCTACCAAACAACTAGGAACCTTTCGGGCAAACGTTCGACACAGATTAAGCCAATAAAGGACGACAATGGAAAGTCAATCACCAAAGAGGTGGAACAGAGAAAGCACTGGGTTGAACACTTCAAAAGACTTCTAAATCGTCCGCCACCTACAACACGTCCAGCAATACCAACAACGGAAGCAGAACTACCAGTGAACACTGACCCCCCGACGAAATCAGAAGTCCTGAATGCAATCAAGATGCTTAAAACTGGGAAAACACCGGGACCAGATGGAATCCCAGCAGAGGCTTTGAAAATAGACCCAGAGACAACAGCGGACTTGATGACACCACTACTGGAGAAGGTGTGGAAAGAGGGCAAAGTACCCGAGGATTGGAAGAACAGTTACTTATTCAAACTTCCAAAGAAAGGAGACTTAAGTCAATGTAAAAACTGGCGTGGAATTATGCTTCTGTCCATTCCAAGCAAGATACTAAGTCGCATCATCCTGGAGAGAATCAAACAAGCCCTAGATGAAAAACTTCGTCCGGAACAGGCTGGATTCAGGAGAAACAAATCATGTATTGATCAAATCGCCACTCTACGGATCATCATTGAACAAAGCTTGGAATGGCAGTCACCTCTCTATCTCAACTTCATCGACTTTGAAAAGGCCTTCGACAGCGTCGATCGAGAGGTCATTTGGAAACTACTTCGCTACTACGGGGTCCCATCGACAATTATACACCTCATCCAACAGTTATACGACAATGCTGCATGCCAAGTAATCCACAACGGGAAACTTACGGAAGCCTTCGAAGTGAGGACGGGAGTGAGGCAAGGCTGTCTACTATCACCAATGATCTTCCTGATTGCAATTGATTGGATAATGCGACAGACAACGGCAACCAACGAGGGAACAGGCATAAAATGGACTGACACAAAAGACTTGGAGGATCTGGATTTCGCCGATGATATATGTCTGATTTCCCATAAACTGGAAGATATGCAAGTGAAAAGTAACAAGTTGGCAGAAGAAGCATCAAAGATAGGACTTCACGTGAACATAGATAAAACAGAGATGATGAAGATTCCTAGCCAACATCAACAACACCAACAGACCACAATAAGCATAAATGGGAAGAACCTGAAAGAAACAACCTCCTTCACCTACCTGGGAAGCATCGTCTCAACTACAGGCGGAACTGACGAGGACATCAAAGCCAGAATCGGAAAAGCAAGACAAGCTTTCATTACTCTCAAATCTGTGTGGAGGTCAACAGCAATCAGCATCAAAAATAAGATCCGGATTTTCAACTCCAATGTGAAGTCAGTGCTACTATACGGATCAGAGACTTGGCGAGTCATAAAGAGCATCTCAAACAAACTTCAAACCTTCATTAACAACTGTCTCCGCTCAATACTCAAGATCAGATGGCCAGAAAAGATCAGCAACAGGGATCTCTGGGAGCGAACCAATCAGGAACCGATTGTGAAACAAATAGGCAGAAAGAAATGGAGATGGATTGGCCATACGCTGAGGAAACCATCAAGTGACATCACTAGACAAGCCCTCGAGTGGAACCCGAAAGGGAGGCGGCGAGTTGGTCGTCCAAGGGTGACTTGGAGGAGGTCATGCGAGGAGGAGATGAAAGCATGTGGACAGACCTGGAGCAGGGTGAAAAAGTTGTCAGAAAACCGAAGTCAATGGAGGTGCGCAGCTGAAGCCCTATGTTCCTCTAGGAACTAAAGGATACAATAATAATAAATAAATAAAATTAGAGTTGGGTAAAAAGATGAACAACTTAATGAGTGAGTTGTTATCAGAATGCATATAGAAACGAAGAAAAATACGGAATTCTGCAAGAGTTTCAGAGAAACACAAGAGTTATAAGGAGTTAGAAAAGATGAAGTCTTCAGAAATCAATAAAATTGTTACCATATTAGTAGAAGTGGTTGAATAATTTTTATTTTGTATTCAGAGCTTCGATTTCTCTATCTCAATAGCTACAGCTTCAGTAATGCAAAGGAAACGAAAGCGTGTTGCCCTTAGCATTCTGTTCTTCTCTTTGTACATCCTCCAAAGGAAGTTTTGCTTGATATGGAATGACCAGCGTTGACAAGGTGTCCAATTGTCTCAATTCCTATAGAAGTACTACTGTGGTGACAGCTGTCTGCTAGCCAAATTGGTAGACAGCATTTAACGTCAATGTTCACTTGCCAAATCTTGGTCATAAGAAAATAAGAAGAACTAAGACTAACTTAACAACTAATCACAGCAGACTTTGCGTGGGCGTATACGATTCGCAGGTATATGGTCTGACCTTCAAAGATATGGCCACAAAGAGATGAACAGATGGTTAACTTTCAACGAGAAAACAACCAATCAGAAGATGCTGTCTGTCTGCCAGTAACAATGAATAATAATGTACGTAAAAATACATAAATATCTCTTGATTTTCTCAATAAACAACCTGTTGCCTGTCCCTTGTCTTCTGTTGTTCACTACTACTTTTCTTTAACAAAGCGGGATAGTATTTTTAAACACTTTCAGAGATGACGCACGTCGAACGACCAATATACGTGGCTCCACGGGAATAGGTAGAGTGACATATTCACATAGAAGTGATAAGATGTGTGAACTTGTACTTAAGGCTTCTGCAGACCAGTGGACAGACAACTAGAGACCACTACTCTTAAAGCTACTGCAAAGAATGTTCTCAAATATGCTGAAATTCTTCCCTTTAGTATATCGCAGATTAAATCTCCCGTGAAATCCAGGTTCATGTAGAGTTTATCCTACTAAACAGTTAACGTCATATTCCTCTGAACTTTTGGTTTGATATTCTTGTCAATGAACCTTGATGGGTATCCATTTTAGATGAAGATTTATTTCAGAAGATATAATTCTGCTTCCAGGGCATCAGGACTACAGATTTGTTGGATCTGGGTGGCAAGGGATTTGACCTAATTTCGTTCTCGCTCAACAGGCATCCAAATATAGAAACTTGTTAGTTGACCGTTGCAAGCGAGAAATAATCTGATCTGTAAAGACACCTAAAGGTAACGTTGGGGAAACTTCGCGTCGTGATATGTTATGCTTGGTGAATAGTACTTCAGATTTTATCTCAAATAACTGTATTTTTACTGTCACCGGGACATTATCAGATTGTGAATCACTAATGAAGTTAGCTATACAAAAGAACGTGAGGAATGGTTTCCACAGTCTAGACCAAAACCTTTCAGTTTCGGTCGCTACAACTGCAGTTAATTTTGCCAATGTCACTTCAGCTTGCATTTTGTCTTCGCCATCTCGAATCAGCAAGACTTACAACCTTTACATAAAATGTGCTACTTATTCCCTTGCATCGTTAAATGGTGTTCAACATGTACTCCTGATTCCAGCATATTCGTCTAAATCCCTTATATGTTCCAATAATACAATTGATTTCTTGATTTGTTCAAGCTAATCAGTGGCAAGAATTGTATGGACTTATTGACCATTGCTCTAGGAACTTAGTTTCTCGTGCTTGAGAACAACTCCCAGTATGTCTAAGTAAAGGTGTAGTAAAAACCATCAACAGTTAAATATCAGACCACCTGGTTCTAACCGGTCACAAAGCCAGCACTGAGGAATCACTTACTGGGTGCCAAATAAATTGCCAAAAACATCGATGTACCGCATGTTCCAAACAGCAAATGCTATCGCGATTCGCGTGAAACAACCGGTGCTTTTTGTGCAAAACAAGCAAGTCCAGCCACTACTACTTCCCTAACCTTCAGCAGAGACTATAAATTCATGAGTTTATATAATTATCTTTCTTAATTTTTCTGATATTCAGTGTGTATTGTTATGTTGAGCTATTGAACTGTAATCCATTGATATTATTGACTAGATGTTATTTAAAAATCAATGCTGTTAATAACACTAATTCATCTGCAGTTAGTTGTGTTCTCTGTGCTAGTTGTCTTAATTAATTCATTCACTGTTATGTATAAACAACTGTAAAACCTGATGATGTTATCGAAAAGAATATTCTTTGTTTAGTAACCATTGTTTTGAAAATAAATAAGCCTTAATCTACTTTCTTATTGACCGATATATTACTCAAAAGTTTGAGTGTCACTACACTCTTTATTTATCACAGTGATAAGCTTTCATCCTTTAAATTTATCGTTTGGCTATGTGACCGTTGATCCTATTTTCGTGTTGAAATTATTGAGTTGCATTCAAAGCAATACAAATTACAAACTGTTGACTCAGAACCAATAGTCCAAGTGTGAGTGTAAGGAATTAAATAAATTTGTGAATTCAGATGAGCACCAGACACTTCACCTTCAGCGATATATCTGTTAATACGTACCAATGAAGCGGTAAGAAAACACATTACGGACAATAAGATTTTAATGAGATGAGGGCATGGTTAGTGTCTTGTAATGTGATCGTGTATCACTGCATTTTCTCTGTACCATGGTTAGTAAATACATCTTCTTGCAGGCATATGTATTACACCCCTCTTTTATTTGTTGTGGCAGTGTTAAGAGTAGCTTGGTCACCAGGTTAAGAAATCACGAAGGCGTGTGACCAAAGATCAGATCCAGCAGGATAGGTGGTCGCACAACAGATATGAATGGTATTTATTGTTGAGGTCAGTGAAAGGTCAACTAGAAGTTGTACAAGCAGCATAACTAACTGGCTTAAAATAGTTTTGTATGAATACTCGAGGTGAAAGGACAATTTTCATTAACTTTCTAGTACCTTAACAGCCGATAACCGGAAGAATACTGGCAGCTATGTCCCGAAGGACAAGTGCATCATGAAATCCATTGGTCAGAATTATCCACAAAGAAGGCTCCGACTTTCATTTACCAAATAGGCGAACAAATATAACTTATACTACTTTATCTTAGCTTCACCGCACACATGCATTTTGACACTACTAGTGATTGAGCCATTGAAAAGTCTGGCAATCTGCGAACAACATATCTCACATTAAAATCATGGGGATTTAAGCTATCTTCCGAGAATAAGGGAGTAACAATGAAGGTTAGGAAACATCGGTCCATGAAAATGATATTCGAATATTCATAATTATACTTTACATTAAGCTGTAGATCATTACGTCATCGGTACATGGGTTGCCATAGAAACTAACTAACTAACTTCATATCTTTAAAAATGCACAGGATATTCATTTTTTTTAAAAACTTTTACGGGTATTTTGATTTAGTTATCTGTACAGTGACTGTGCTGTTTTTCTTTCCTCAGATACCCATCCAGGTTGCCTTCCCCACACATGATTTCTAAACCTACTTCACCAATTGACTTCGAAACATTACATGAATAATCCTAGCTCACTGACGTAATCCTTTCATATGGAGAGAATCAATATACGAATTCAATTACTATGGTTTCAATCAAAATCCAAATAGGCACATATTTAATGTTTCATTTGACAATTAGTATTTTTTTTTCCAAGTTATCAGTATTTGTTACGTATTTGAAACCTAGAGAGCCTTAGTTAACTAAGTAAATGGTTCTATACTTTCGTCTATTTGCATGTTACAAAATGAAATGTGGATGAATAACTATCTAATTTGATCCAAATAATAATTAATGACTTTCTGTATGAGTATGAACACAAATATACCTGTGCAAGTTATGTCTGTTGAGAAATACAACAGACAGTGAGAGAGGCAATAATGGGTGAGTCATTTTTCATATCTGTGTACTTCATAATCGAATTTTTTAAAACTTAGTATGAAACGTTATATCTGAATAGTCGTCAGTGGGTGAACTACTTCACCATCAGTTTATATATCATACACTAATTCAATGAAGGATTCTATTTGTTAATACAAAAGAAAAACCTAAAGTTTGTTTAATACTTTATGACAATGTTATGTGTCAGTTGATCCACAATGGAAGATTTAGTGAAGCCTTTGAAGTGAAGATAGGAGTCAGACAAGCTCGCCTACTATCACAGATAATTTTAAATAGTAAATTTTCCTTCACGTTCCCCAGTGGAACATAGGGCCTCGAGCTAGTGGTTTGAAGTTTCTGTAGCAGTGTTTATTTCACAGGATGGTGTTTCTAGCCTCATGCCCAACCTTTCCTCTTTACCAGCATTATTTCTGGCTTAGGGAGTGACTGTCACCAATGATACTCCTAATTTTGGAAGACCAGAGACAGCGAGAACACAGGAATATGTTGGACCGATAAGAAGACTCTAGAAGACCTGAACTTGGCGGACGATTTATATCTAATGTCACATACAATCGAAGATCGGCAGGCGAAAGCCATCAAGCTGGCAGAAGGGGTGAGTAACGAAGACAGGTCTTCAAAGGAACATATAGAAGACAGAGGTGATGAAGATAATGAATGATCAACAGCAACAACCAGTAGCAGTCACTATCAAAAGAACAAATTTGAAAGAGTTCACTTACGAACCCTTAATTTGGCACCAACCTTTCAACTAAAGGCAGTCTGTACGGATGAGGATATCAAAACCAGAACCAGAAAGGCAAGACAGACAAACAGACCTTCATCAATTTGGAATCAGTTTCGAAACCAGCAGCGTTCAAAAAAGAACGGGATCTGGATTTTCAACACCACTGTTAAGTCAGTTCTTCGATATGGTTTAGAAGCTTGTCGCGTCATGTAAAGCATTTCCAACAGGCTTCAGAATTTCATCAACAGGTTCCTTCGCTTGATGACCAAAAAGGACTAACAACAAGGAACTCTAGTGACGCACCAAATACTAACCCATTACCCAATAAATATGACTGGCGGGACACAAATTGAGAAGACAGTTTAGTGACATCGTGTTCCTGGCCCTCAAGTGGAACACGAATAGGAGACGAGGAGTAGGGGTGGCTTTCGAAAATGATATGGAGGAGATCGTACGAAACGGAGCTGAGGGTCTATGGGCAATCGTAAAGTCACTTAAAGAGGATTGCAAAGAACAAAACAAAGTAGAGATGTCCAGTTGAAGCCGTATTTTCCTCTAAGAACCCAAGGGAACAATAATAAAATAATAAATTATACTTTGTACTTCTTCAATTATTCACAGAACCCTGAGATAATAAAAATTACTTGCGAAGTTATGTATGTTGAAACAAAGTTCATTCACTAATGTATGTACTCATCAGGCCGTAGTTGATCGACAATAAATCAAAACTGAATCTGAAGCTTACTGGCACTCACAGTATGAATATTCACAGCTGGTATTATGTTTTTTTCTCAATAATTAGGAAAAGCTTCTTACTCTTTGAATTTTAGCAGAGAAAGAGCAAACATTGGTGCAGAATAACATGAATCCATTTTATTTCGCCGGTTTTTATCAGCTGCATACAACGTATAATCTTCAATAAATAAAAGTCAGTGTAAGATTTAACATACTTTTGTCACCAACAAGCAGATTATACGATTGGCATGGTGAGGTAAAACATTAAAACGACAATGTAGATGAAGTGTAAGTATATATGCATATGTCTTGCTGGTGAGATATTTATATTAAAATAAATGACAAGTTTGTAACAAACAATTAACAATTATATAGTTAGATAAGTGAAGAACACAATTTGGTCTGCACGAGGTCAGACGATAAGTGGTTGATACAGTGTGGTGAGTAGAACTGATAAGATCAAGAAAAATTGCCTGTTATGGAATTCAAACTGAAGAAACGAGGTGAGGAGAGGCGTTGATTAAATAAGTGAATGAAGTTATAGACCAAGAGTTTCTCAAGGCAATTCTTCAGGAAGAAAATGTTAGTATTCGCCTTGACAAGCTTGATGGATAAACGCAGGAACTCGATCAGTCCCTTTAAAGTTGAACGGTTCTTCCTTCTCTTTAAATCACAGAATATACACAATGGATCATAGGAATTATTAGAAAGATGGTTTCAGCGAAGAAAATTTTCTTCTTGACGAAGTCATCAACTAGGCTGTACATTCGTGTATTTATATTACACGTGTGAGACAGCTCCAGAATTATTTCCGGTCAGAGGTTAAGATTAATAAGATTACTAAGTGTAGTAAACAGAAGACAGGTAGTGGCACTATTCTAGAAATATTTCAGGCCAAAGTTCAAATTAAAATTTACAATGAGTAACAATCGGTAAGGTCAGGTAGAAAAGACAAAATAGGATTATAATTACTAGAAATCTAGTCAGTTTGTATAATTACGGGTTGAGGATATTAGATGGTTGGAGGTAATCGGCAGGAAGCCTTGAACCTAGGCTTTGTGCTAGTTGGCACTCATCAGCAAGGCGTATCTGCAATCTTGAAGGAACTCATAATTTTGAAAGTTAATAAAATGTCCGTTCCATGTGGGCCTTCTGTAGAGGGATCTTCTGAGCGAGTTGACAGCATTCTCTCGTAGTTGAACGTCGAGGAAATGAAACACTGAGTTAGACTCAACTTCCAGAGTGAAGTCAATGTTTGGGTGGGCGTTATTGAAGATTTGAAATAGATATTTTAGATCACGATTCTCATCACAAATGATAAAAGTATCTTCAATGTATCCCCTGGAGAGATGGAGGTCGTCGAAAGTTGATTATAAGGGGTAGTCTAGGCTAGCCACAAAAGACGGCCAGGAGGGTCCTAGGAGTGAACCCATTCCGACTCCATCTACTTGCCTGTATATTCCGTTGTCAAAACTTATGTATAGGTTGAAGGTGCATTGAAATAACAATTCTTTTAGGCAGTGGATCGGTATACTGACATCGATGCTATTGGATTGAATGTATTCACAAAGGAAACATACGGTTTCTGTCAGTGGGACGTTGTTCAAGAGAGAGACGATATCCAAGGAAACAATTTTCTTGTCTGCCACGTTGACATTCTTAATTGAATCAACAGAGTCGAATGTGTCACAAAGGTTGTGTCTTGACAGCTTTTCTTTCACCGGTTCGAGAATCTGTTTTTATTTTTTTATATGTTCGAACCTCCTACTCATTTCGTTAATACTACATCCTCAACCCGTAATTATACAAACTGACTAGATTTCTAGTAATTATAATCCTATTTTGTCTTTTCTACCTGACCTTCCCGATTGTTACTCATTGTAAATTTTAATTTGAACTTTGGCCTGAAATATTTCTAGAATAGTGCCACTACCTGTCTCCTGTTTACTACACTTAGTAATCTTATTAATCTTAACCTCTAACCGGAAATAATTCTGGAGCTGTCTCACACGTGTAATATAAATACACGAATGTACAGCCTAGTTGATGACTTCGTCAAGAGGAAAATTTTCTTCGCTGAAACCATCTTTCTAATAATTCCTATGATCCATTTATATTCTGTGATTCGAAGAGATCAGGACTTATTAAGTGACGAGTCACTAGTTTACTTGAAGCCCAACGTCGGATTCCTTTTCGACATATAGATCAGGTTTCAGATGTTTTATTGCGACAGCCTCAGCAAACCAAGGAAGACTTGAGCTGTTTTGTGTGTTAGTTATTTTGAACGATGCCAGCTCATCTACTCGGTGCGCAGTCTCCACCAGGTGTTTGGGACTGAAAACCCTAAACTACTTCTCCCCTTCAACCTGAAGTTCCCTTGTACAGGTTCAAGGAATCTGATGTAGGCCCTTCTTTGTTTTCTTCCAATGTAACTGCTTCGGCAGATACATGTTAAGTGTTATATACAATTTGAGATAACATATAAGGTGTACTTGCCTATCTTTGACTGCACTAGAGAGGAAGATGTTTGGAGCAAAGAGACTAGTTTTGCTGCGAGATATGTCCTGGACAGAGCTGAGCTTAATGTTTTATTAGTGATTCTCACAGTATCACCGCCTTCGAAGTCAAGTTTGATGAAAACTGACTTCTAGCTGACTGTAGCTTCATCAGGTTTCTTCTTAAGTTCATTCTTACCATATTTATCAATGAAACTTTGTAAATAACCATTTTCTTTATACAATTCTTTAGCAGCATTAGTTCACTATCTAATTTATCAGGTGAACATATCCACCACCAGTGTTCTTTTGTAACTGAATTGGCAGAAGCTACTGAAGTTTGAATGGAGATTACTCCATGTGTCTTTACGATCTATGAATTTACGAGTGTCTATTCCGATTTTCTGTCTACATTTATGTCTAGGAAGTGGAATTTAGCAGTGAAAATGATTTTCTTCTATACACTGATTAATAAGCCCCTAGAGAGAAGAAACGTGACCCAAATCACTGCATACAATGAATGTATCATCTACGTATCTGTTGCAAGCTGTTGTTTCATCAGTTGCACACTTGAGTTTAGTCTGTTCTAGATTGGTAATAAAAATAGCAGCTAATACAGGACCTATTGGACTCCCCATCGTCACTCCACCAACCTGGCGATACATTCTGTTGTCGAAATGGAATTGTATATCCTTGGGACATTACATAAGAAGCTGACTAAATCCCAGTTTTGTCAGAGGACGCAAGTTAGCATGCATTATAAAATTCTTTGAATTGTCTCCAACATTTGAGTCTACTTAAATATATTAAAGTAGTGTGACAAACAACTTAAACATTTTCATTGTGATAATTATTAATTTAAGTCGGTATGGATTTTTGGTAATTTATCGTTTAACTACGTGAACTATACAAACACTATCATGAACTTAAGTATTAACATTATTACCTCTAGACGTTCGGCAAACTATTTTATCTACACAACAAACGTCTAATAATATTTTGAGTTCATTTCACTTGATAACACATTTAAGTGATATTACTGTGCTAATTACTTCCTTACTATCAACGAGGATCAGTTAGTTAGTTGGGAATTTAAGTATGGAATACCCCAGATATTAATGAGTGTCTATAACGTTTCAGACTATCTATGGTTCAACTGTAGAATGTTCACCAGTTAGGCTGAAGATTCGTGTGCGATTCCTCACGGATCAACTGGTCATCCCTGCCTGTTTTACTCCGCAGTAATAAGACGCGAAAAAAGGGAAGGTTGAGCATAAGGCCAGCAACCCAGTCTCATGAAAACAACATCTCCTCTACTGAAATCAAAGAAACTTAAAGCTGTGTGTTCCACTGAGGTCGCAGGGAATGAAGAAAATCATGGGAGGTCATTTTACAACTAAAGGGAATGGAAACATCATGCGCTACTGTTTATCACGCCACATTCTGTCACCAAATGACCAGATGAAATGTTGAGATATGTCTATACGTTAGCTGCTTGTGAATCATAATATGTGAAGTTTTACTAAGAGATTAAGGCAAACATCACATTCTACTAGATCCTGTCAGTATGTAACGATGTAAAACAATTTCCCTATTTGCTTATTATAATAAAAAACCCCTAATTCCTTCTGAATTGCGTATTTATCATTTGAAATAAATAACAACTAAATGTTAAGCAAGCCTCTGAAGTCGGTAGTAAGTGAAGATAGCTATATTAAGTCATTATTTTCACTACTTTCTTCGGCTCCAAGTGGAAAGCAGGGCTTCACCGTCACACTGCCACTTCAGTCTGTTTTCTGAAGTCACTTCTATAGGACTTCAAAATTGCCCACATGCCCTTATTTCCCCTTCCCATGTCACCCTCGAATATACAACCCGTTGTATGCCATTCCTTTTTTATTCAACAGCCTAATATGTGATATGACACAACGATTTCCTCAGTGTATATCCAATCCATATCCATTTCCATCTGCATCTTAATTTAGAGGACAATAGATTGTGGCCCGGTTCGCTACCTGTCACATTCCCCTGTTGCATATTCTTTACAAACATCACCTAAGCCCTTTTATCAAGTCAGGGTAGGTAGGTGTTGATGAAATTCTTCAGCAGTGTGATAAAAAGGTTCTTAATTATGTGCGTGCAAAGTCACTGAACCATATAAAAGCCCAGATTAGGCATTAGTGTTTAAGATCCGTGTAATGTTCCCTATTCTAAGTACCGTACATTTCCACACTGATTTCAGAGTAATGAAGGTTTGTCTTGCATTTCCAACCTTGCCTTTGACATCCTTATCCGCGCAGTTTACCTGTATTTAAAACTGTGCTGCACAGAAAAGTGAAAGAAGTGACTTCCCTTAAATATCTCCCACTGATATCGACTGATGCTTTTTGTGGTTGGTCAGTTATCTTCATCGTCTGTGTCTTCTCTATGCTTAATTGATGCCATCTCCTTGATGGCACTTCTGCCAACGATATATCACATGGACTGACATCATTAATAGTATATCATCTTAAATCTTGTGCTTTTGGTAGCATTGCGTGTTCCCCTAATTCTACAACATTTTTTTACACCATATTTAGTTTAGCGTAGGCGTATCCTAGCTTCCTTCATTTTGAATAAATTCAGAATCATGTCATTCTGGTAACTTCACAGTTCTGTTATATATTTAACTGAGTTTTAGATTTTCCAGTCGATTGATCAGATTCAAGAGCTTGGTTTCAGGTTGACATATCGGCTCCTAGTGCAGATGTCTCGAAGATTTCTGGCCATGGGATTTGAAGTCGAGTGGCGGATGATGAATAGCAGTGGAATCCAGGGTGCGCGCTTCGCCCTGTTGAGGACCTGTCATCTGGATGTACTTGCATCCACCATTGAGTGATGGTGTTCCCACTGAGGATGGAATCCAGTGCCCATAGTTCCAAACTCCAAAGCGTTGTCTACTAGACCACTTGAGCAATGAGAGCCATCTCTTTTTGATTTTCCCGTCGACTGATTGGACCGAAGTGCTCGGTCTCACCAACTGACTTCAAATTACATGACCACATGTCGTCGAAGTATCTGTACAGGGAGCTGACATGTTAATCTGAATTTAAAAATGAGCTAGTTGGTGAATGTTCTGAGTGTGTGCCATTTCGCAGTTTGTCCACTGCCAATTCATGGTCATTTAATCAACAACGGTAAAGCTCCTCACGATGCATCAATTAAATACAATGAGTGCATTCAATGCTAAGCCGCAAACTAGTCCATCAACTTCATCCTGAAAAGTCCACCCTGTAGGTTTCATTAAGAACTGAAATTACTTGAAGGAATATTCAAAGACAAATTGCGCTGATGAACAGACATTCTCCGAAAACGGCCACTATAATCTCTAAACGAATGATACTTTGCAGCTAGCCTCCGAATACTATTCTCCTGCAATAAACTACTGACTCATTATATGAAAGGCAAGCTAACATACTGGGCCACATTAATTTACAGATTACTGGCTCCTGTGGAGCCAAGTCACTTAGCTGTTTTTAAAACTCGCTAGTGGATACTACCCGGCTTGATTAGCAAATGGTGAAGGGTGATATGTAGTGAGTTTGATGACAGAACACTTTGTGAACTTGGGACAATTAGCACCGTTTGAGAGAATTTTCAAATTCATTTACATGATTCGATCAAGACTATCAATAGTTAGTATGATCCAGATATATGGGCAAAGCCAAAGCAATAGTGGTCAAAAACATCGAGCCAACTATGTGCCTAAGAACCACGTTTTCAAAACAAGCTAACCTTTAGGACAAACACATTATTATGTCATTGTGTTTATGTTATTATTATTACCTTTTAATTCCTTGAGGAACATAGGGCTTCAGCCACGCGTCACCACTGCGTTCGGTTCTCTGCTAGAGTTTTCATCTGGCTCCAAGTCTGCCCACACACTTTCATCTCCTCTTCATATGACCTCCTCTATGTCACCCCATCTTCGCACTGACGAACAACTCGCCGCTTCCCATTCGGGTTCCACTCGAGGGATGGCTTGTCTAGTGATGTCACTCGCTGGTTTCCTCAGCGTATGGCCAATCCATCTCCATTTCTTCATGCCTATTTATTGCACAATTGGTTCCTGGTTGGTTCGCTCCTAGAAATCCCTGTTGCTGATCTTTTCTGGCCATCTGATCTTGAATGTTGAGCGAAGACAACTTTTAATGAAGGTCTGAAGTTTGCTTAAAGTACCCTTCGTGAAGCTCCAAGTCTCTGCTCTGTACAGTAAGTAGCACTGACTTCACACTGGAGTTGAAAATCCGGATCTTAGTTTTGATGCTGAGTGCTGGTGATCTCCACACAGACTTGAGAGTAATGAAATCTTGTCTTGCTTTTCCGATTCGTCATTGTGTTTATTCCCTCGATTTTCTCTTTATTTTCACTTTCTGAAACCCCATTTGCACTGCCTAAGTCTGTTCGTGATTCATCGTCTTCTAACCTTTGACCACAAATAGTTTTAAAGTGTTTCCTTCTTCTCACCGTATTTCTAATTATGGAGTATTGAATAGACAACATTGAAAAGGGAATTCTTCGTTGACTACAATAATAATTCACCTGTAGCTTAACTACCGAAGAGGACAAATAGAACCGGTTCAGTAAACACTGAAATATGAGAGGAAGTAATATTGACAATGTAAGTAGTAAACCTTTAGGGACATGAGAGAGAGAGGGCTGAATCCTTCATCCTTGTGAACACGTAATTCATCTTCCCCTTTTAGACACACAAGAATCAAACTATGAATAGTGATTTTTACAAAACTTCACAACTTCAGTGGATAATGGCGCCATGAGAACACTGTACATAAATCAAATCTGTTTATTTTGACAACAAAAAGGTGAACAACTTTATTATCTAATGTATAGATGAATCAAGTCTGTTTCACATTCTTCATGTATAATTCTTCTTGAGCTGAATCCAATTCAACACGTAGTGCATGCACAAGTTTGATAAGACTAACATTTAATAATTGTAAACTTCTATTGTTGTTGTAATATTGATCAAATTTTATCACAGATTCATTAGAATTGAAATCTGTTTGACAGAAAGAATCACGTGTACTTTTTGAATATTCGTCGTAGGTTTGAACACTTGAACTACACGATTTCACTGTCGATACATCAGATCTGCTACAATCTGATTGCTGATTTTCATTGTCTTGTGGAATACACAGTGAAGTTTGTATACCAATATCCACCATTGTCTGTATTTCTTGAGATTGTTTACTATTTTGTTGACGTATCTCGCCTAATTCAGCCTAGCGAATAAAAAAGGATAACGAGAATAATTAATCTACTGTGTTTTATGCATGAAAAAGCATGATACGCATTACAGGGAAATACAGCAAATAGTCTGGGTAAAAACTTCACAAGGAATGATATCATTTAGAAGACCACTGGAAGTCAGGAAGAGCCGGACAACTATTTCCTTCCAGTCTGAGACTTTTCAGCTATGCGTACCAGCAGCACACTAGGGTCTAAACCCAGAAGGTTTAGTTTCCGAAATGAGTTCGGCAGCTGGGTTTCAGTCGAATGGCACATGACGTTTTACTCTTTCCAGATGAGTATATTGATCTATCCCAAATAATGCTATCGGCTAGTGTCCATCCTTGTATCCATCTTGGTGCAGCTCATTGTACACAACTTCTCACAAGTAGTCCTGGAATTCTACCCCGTAGTCAGCTATTAATAAACAGTAGGTGGATTTTGAAATGTTCGATTGTAAACATTTGGTTAATTTCACAGTACATCTCATCACGAGCTGACTGTGGTTAGATAACAGTAAGTACCATATATTTTTAAGTCTTTTCTAGTAATATTTATTTCATTTCATGATCAGTCATCATTAACTTTATCATCTTGAAGACGACTAGCGTGAGACTTGATCTTAACAAATGGCAGATCGATCTTGAAACCTTCTAGTTTCTGGGTGCAGTCGGCGCCAATCTCTCTAAACAAAAATTTCAAAACAGCCTTAGCTTAATTAACAATAGTTCAGATAAAACCAACAAACATGGATTTGTCCTACGGCGATTATTGAATGATGATTAATTCTAACTGGGGATTTTCAGTTTCAGATCAAAGGATTTGTGGGTATCTGGATTAATTTACTAATGTTAGATTTTGTCATGAACCAACATCACTCAAGGAGAACATCAGACAGCTGTCCCGTCCTGTTTCGGGACTTACTATTAGTGTGCACTTAAGACCCTGCCAAAGATCCATAACGTTACCTCCAGGTTACAAGATAAAGCTCGCTGACTAATCAACCACTTGGCTGGAATTCAATGACCCATGAACTCTGTCAGCCAGCTGCACAATGGTGCCCTCAGAAATGCCTTCTATGACCATCCACTTCACCTTCACATCTTAGATCCCATTAGTCACGACTTTCCACTGCAGCATGAGGAAATCCATTCAGTAGCCATGAGTGACCTGGGAAATTATATTCACACTATAATATTTGTGAGGATTTAGAATTAATCTGAATCGTTAGATTTTCGTCACAAACGAAAGTCAAAGAGATCACTGAAAGCACTGATAGTCTTGAATATCATCGGAATTCACTTTCAGGATTACACAATAAAGTCCATAGAAAACCTAATTTGAAACAGAATTAAAATTAGTAAGATTGGAAGTTTTAACTATCTTCTGAACCCTTCAGAGTCAAATATCGATAATTAACAACTGTGTACAGGTAACATGGATGACATTTACATAATTTGCGAAAATATCCATGACTTCAGTCAACTGCTACATATATTTAACAACTGCCATCCAGAAACAAAAAATTCACTCTTGAAGTAAAAAATGAATTCAAAGTTCCCTTTCTTGATATCGACCTAACAAGAGGACACGGCGAAACCTTTAGAAGGTTAGTGTATAGGAAACCCACTTTGGATGATCAACTAGCGAGTTTCTACAGCTGCATACCTGTTGAACAAAAACGGAATTCAGTTATGCCCCTTACCACTCGTATCCCACACATCTATAGTTCAGACACCCTAGGAAGTGAATTAGATCTTCTGAAAGAAATCCCTATCCAAAATGGATACCCGCCGAAATTTATTGACAAGAATATCAAATCAAAAGTCCAAAGAAATGGGAAAGGTACTTGTTCCAAGAAAGAGACTTTATACGAACTTTGCTTCCAAGGCAGACTTAATCCAAAATTGAGAAACACCTTATGAATAAACCGTAACTTTAATTCATCTACAAGCTATTTTTCTCAATGGTTGCAGAGACCATAGGTGTCTGGGGTTCGTTCTTTATTGTAGTAGTCATCAGCACACGTATTCTTGGCAATGGATTTACGACCTTATGTCATTTGATTCTTTCTGAAATTCTCTCTCTATCTTAATGAGACGCATCATACTGCGTGAAAACTTGCTAAATTGGTTACTATTCCATGACCATTTGACAATCATACCATCTCGTTTCAAAGTAATTCACTCTAATCTCACTCCCCCAATCTCCCCTATTTCCTGTACTTTATGCTTATATGTAGTACACACCAGAGCTTCGTGATTACACCTGTATAACCATAATATATCAATGTAGATGTAAAATGTTTAGGAAAGTTCACCTTTATATTTCATTGTGAATAACCTATTCAAATTACTTTTTTATTATCACTAAGAATATGAAGTCAGTAATTGGGTTACATTTTTTAAAATGTTGTTTGATCTGTCCATTTATTAGTGTACTACATAGCCTTTTACAATCTGATAATTTTTTTGTTAAGTCAATTGACTATTGTTCTAAGATGTCTTTTTTCCAATCCAGAAGGATCACCTTTGATTGTTAACCTATGATAAATAACATCACCAATCATATAGTCGGTATTTTGTTTTACTACCTTTTTATTTTTGTTTTCTCTTCCTTTGAAAATTTGTTCTTAGTTTTACTTCCTTAGGGGAAAGAAAAACCAACAGAACTTTGAATAAATAAAAGCATAAATATTGAAATTAACTGTCTACAAAGTCAATCAATCGGAATTATCTCTTTCAATATCCTTTCTAAAGAATTGCCTTCAATTCTTTTTTTTTCAATGTTCAATCACAAATGAGTTCAAAACTTTAAGAATGAATTCACTTTATTCATCATTTACTGTGAACACGAAAATAAGAAATAGAAATAATTGACTTCTATGATTGAACTGTAAAAACGAAACAGGAAAGCATCACAAGGATTCAATGAATACTGCTCATTTTCGCACACATATATATGTAGGAAAGCTCCATCACCATCAACAGGAGGGATTTGAAAGAGGTTGCTTCATTCACTTATCTAACATTGAGCATTGTCTCAACTACAGGTAGTCGGAACTGACAAGGATGTCAAATCGAGCGAGAATCGGGAAGGCAGGCGAGAAACACATTCATCAACCTGAAACCAATCTGGAAATCTTCGTCACTCAGCCAGAATCAACAACAAGATTCGGTCGGATTCAATTCAATACAAACAAAGTCAAGTCAGTCATTTCTTCCATACGGATCAGAAACTTGGCGGGTCACAGAGAATATTTCCAACAGCCTGTTGCAGACCTTCATCAACAACAACTGTCTTCGCTGGATCTATACTGAAGATCAGATGGCCAGGCCGGAAAGAATCACCAACAAGAAACTATGGGCACTAACAAACAAAACAAGAACAAACCAATCGCCCAACAAATATGGAAGAGAAAGTGGAGATGGATTGGACACTCTCTGAGGAGGCCGCTGGTTGACATTGCGCATTAGGCCATCGCTCGAGTGGAACCAAGCCGAAAGGGAAGCGGCGAGTTGGACGTCGGTGCAAGGGTGACATGTGGGAGATCGTGTGAAGAGGAGTTGAAAGAGTATGGACTAACATGGATGCAGGTGAAACGTACAGCAGAAGACAGAAGTGGCAAGTGGAGACGTGCAGTTGAAGCCCTATGTTCCATTAGGAACCCAAGGGAACACTAATAATAATATATATGTAGGAAAGCTCCAGTGACACAACGAATTAGGCTAATTATCAGTGTATTAATCCATCTGCATAAGTATGTGGCGAATTAAAACGGAATATTCTGAAGAAATAGGCCCAGTAAAACTATCCGAACAGTTTCAAAGAAAGCTGTAAATATCAACTTGCCATTTAAAGGAGATGACTTACAAGAATTAGTCACACGAAGACTTGATAAGGCTGTTAGGAGAATTCTTGATGCAACAAAACACGTGTTTTTTAACATCTCTAAGCGGCTACTTCAACAATTTGAGAAAGACCAGCCGCCACTCATCGACACTCCTAACTGCCCTTGATAAGTTTCAGTGTGTTTTTGTGGAGGCAAATACATAAGTGGTACAGAAAGGCATGGTGGTGCTTTTGCCAAAGTGGTTGAAGATAGCTGAAGTCAAAGTACCTGAAAGTCAAATAACAAAGCATCTTGTAGACTATAAACATGATGCGGACGATATCAAGTCATCCCCTATTGTCAGCAAACAGACAAACAGGAAAACATTTGCAATCTTAGGGGCTTGTGCGGTTAGAGTTTATAAACACCCCCTTCTGTGTGTACACAAGGAAATGGCTGTCATTTTCAATCTAACATGATAGTACATCTCACGTATTCGCTGTTACTGTTATAATTTCTATCTCATTCTTGATTCACAGAGTATACACATTGGGTCGTAGGAGTTATTAAAAAGACAATTGCAGCAAAGAAAATTTTCTTTTCGACGAAGTCATCATCTAGACTGTACATTCGTGTATTTATATCAAATGGATGGGAAAGTTCCAGAATAATTTCCGGTTAAGGGTCAAATTAATAAAAATTACAATTAGGAATTAGAATGCCATAATAAACAGAGGGGGACGGATTAAACAAACAAAGTAGCATCATAATAACTAAGAAGATTGACATTGGGCATTTGGGGGTTAGAAATGTAGGAATAACAAAATAAACAGGATATTTGGATAAAAAAAACTAATGTGATGAATAATTATTAATGCAATCAGAAATTAAATATGTAGAAATGGTAAAATTACAAAATAAACACGAAGTTCGGGTATGAAAATATGGTAGTGTAAACAGGGATTAAGAAAAACTTAAAATAACATGAATAAACAGGAAGTTTAGGTAAGAAAGCCAATGGGATAGTCATTACTAAAAAGAAAATTTACCTATTTATGATGGCCATGGCAGGGACAGGAGTTGGACGTATTTCTTTTGTATACAAAGCGTGGGTTTTAGCTTTTGGATAGCTAGCGCCTCAGCTATGCCCAGATATCTTGATTTCACTCCCTTTGATAGGTTTGATTCAGTCTTGTGTATTACTTTGAAGGATTTTCTCGATTCATTTGAGGCTACCTCATTATTAGTACTGTTATCTTAACTCGTTCTGCTATTACTATTATTATTACATTATGTTATTATTAGTATTATTCAGTATGCAGTTCTTAGCATATTCAAGTTCTTCTGATAACTAATTGTCTGTTTAAGTGATGTAAATGAATCTTAATTTTAATCTTTGATACTTTCATTCCATTTTTCTGTCTGAACATGATCTAAAAAACATTCAAACCTGCCATTCTGCATAATTTATTCAATGTTATAGTAAAAGTTCATATATCACCATGTATAGAGAGGATTCAGCTGAAGAGTTCTACCAAATGAATTCAATAAATTCTGCTTCATTAACGTTTGTAGCTTTCAGGGAAAAAAATAAAATCAACCCTTCCAATCTACGATTAATTAGATTAGTAATATTATTCTACAACGTTATTCATACCTCCTTTTCCATCTAGAGAGATTTTATTGATTTCTCAAGATTTTTTAATCTAAAAAGTAGTCAGGACTTAGTTTTTTTTTCATTAGGGGATATATATACATATATTTATATATGTACGCATACGCATGATTAAGACTGAAAGTCACTCATACTTTTTTAAAAAAAATAGTACTATTTATATATTCTTTATTTAGTGATGTCTTTTGACCAATGAAATCATAAAATCTACAATGATACTGTGATTTCCTGTAAAATTTGTATTGCTATTTCAGTTTTTATGACCGGTAGACATTCGTCTTTAAACTTTTTCAAATATATCAATGAAATAAAGGAAGGTATATTATAAATAGTGAATTATTTGATGTTAAGGTGTACTAGATTAATATTTCTGTCAGCCTATCAACTGACCTTGGTGTTCAGTCTGTAGTTGTAGCTACTGTGATTTCCTATTTAGTGAACAAGTAGTGTTACGGATAGTTTGAAGGATTATTGAAACAAACAATATTAATCTTGATACGCATCTAATCAGATTTTAAAGTCTTGAATCCATCAATTAAAACAGTAAATATGGGCTTAAAACAAGCTATTTACTTTCAAGTCCAGTCACTAAATCAACTAAAGCAAATAGTTTGTGAACGAGATAGTGTCCGAGTATAAATTAACTGTCTTTCATGTTAATTAACAGCCAAATTATCATCCGTGCAAGTGTGATTTGAAAATGATACGTTCACTTTGATACTGATACACAAGCAGTAAAGATCCCCACCAACGAATATTTATTTAACACACCTGTTTCTTATTCTGATCGAATAATCTGTATTTCAGTAAATTCATTTCTTACTGCTTGAAGGGTTTTCATCATGAGCTGATATCATTTGAGAGCCACTGGAAATCTGGGAGTAGCGGACAATTATTTCGTCTTAGTTTCGGACTCTTCATCAGTACCCACCTACCACCAGGGTTCGAACGCAGGGTCTTTCGGTTACAAGACGAACTCGTAGACAATTAAGCCATTGGGACCCGATCTAATGGCCCATGAATTCTAAATTATCCCAAATCATGACATTCAGGTTTTCTAATGGTTCTCTCTAAGTGATGTCAGCTCATGATGAATCCCTCCAACCAGTCAAACACAATCCCTACGAAAATCAATACTTGAAAATTTCTTATTGCATCTGTCAGTCTGACTGTACGTAGTAAAGCAGCTGTTATTCAGGGAATTTTCACTATGCATGTGTACCTAACAGCATTTCTCATGCAGAATACTATTATGCACACATCTGGATTCAGTTGAACATGGCAAAACCAGTAGTTGTATCAAAATATCGTTATATAATTTAATTTTAGCAGTTATTTCCATGTCAGCAATATGAAATATAACATAATATAAGTTGAATCACTTTGATGCATTTTGCGTAATGTATGTAATTATAGAGGAATATAGTAACTTTTCAGCGGTACAATGATTAAACAACCTTCCAAAGTTGTGATGTAATTAAAAGCAGCAAAAGGCTTTAAAAAATGACTTAATTGCACGTCAAAAAAGTGATAAAGGCATAGTATTGATATAAGGATCAAACTTGGGCACTGTGGTAGAGTATAACTTCATTATGGATAAAATTTTTATTTTGATAAAATCACACAGTGTTACACAGTAATATTTACTGATGACCAAGTTTCGAGCACAATTTATTACTGCTCATAATGGTATCAAGGTGCTCACGCAGTCACGCAACTTTTTGGATTCATTTATATATATGAGTAAAAATTGATGATTAGACGTTTGAGTAATTTTTATTTTTTTTTTTAATTTTTGATTACAGCTTGATTCCACACTGTATTTTTGGTACAAGTATGGAATTTTCAGCATGGATATCGGTAGCCCAAATTTTACAGCCGACCATAAATATCAGGTGTGCGTCGGCAGGCGATCGAACCTCGGACTATGTGCATGGTCGGCGAGAGTTCTAACCACTGTGCCACCGATCAATATAAGATAAAGTACATTCAGAAATGATATTAGTGTTATCAATAAAATACAATAAGATGGGAAATAAGATTTTTTTTATAGTAAAATTAAGAAACTTGTTAGAATGTTATAATATGAATTGCATACACTTTACCATTATTTATTATCCTGTGTTATATCTGTGGTATTTACGTTGAGTTACTTCTGTTGCATTTGTTGAGTTTAGACTTGATAAAGTGAAGGATTCAGTGATCAATCTCCCTCGTTGTACCTACCTATTTAACTTATTAGAATTCTAACACTGTCCCACCCACCCTATTCTGTGGTTGTGTGCTAGTGCATGCAGTTCGATTGCTGAGGTCCCAGTGGACCCAAATAAATAAAATAAATATAATTTCCAAAATACCTTGCAATGACTGCAAGTTAATTCAAATACATAGGTCAAACGAGTAGATCAGGCGTAGTGAGATTATAAGATCATAAGAACTTAGCTAAGGTAAGAATGATTGATCCCACGAAGATAAGTAATTTAGAAAATATTCAGTACTGCATTCCACTGCATGCATTAACACATAACCGCACAATAGGGTGAGTAGGACAGAGTTAAAACTCTAAGTAGTAATACTGGTAGATGGAGAGAAAGAGAGTGATCACAGAATCCTGATTCATTGAATAATCTACACCCAACACATCCAATAGAAGTGACTTAACGCAAATACCAGAGATATCGAAGATCAGATAAAATACATGTGGTTCATTATATGTAAAACTTGTGAATGAAAGCCATGTTCATATAAAAATTAAAATACACACTATTTAAACGGAAGAAAACATTTACTACACTCTTCAGCACTAAACAGACTGTCTAAAAAGATAACGAAAGTTCCACTCACATAAGAAAACACACCAAAATGCCACATCCAACAAAGCCACAAATTTTCTTTAACGTTTCACACTTCATCACTGTTTACACCATGAATCATGATGACTCCACACATAAGAAACGCCCTGAATGAAATAATTTCTGGTTAGGTTTTGAAGAATTTCATTACATTCTTTTGTTTCCCAGATGAGGCTTCAAGCTATGAGGTTTGAAGTTCCACTATGTATATTTTATGAGGTGAGGTTGCTAGCTTCATGTCAAGCTATCCCATTTTAAAAGGGGTTTACTGCCGGTGGAGAGAGGCTTAGGAGTGCTTCGGCTGGGAATCCAACCTAGAACTTGTTCGTGACTGGAGAGCATTCCACCCTTATACCACCGGTGCACACGATTTATATAACTGCTAGCAAACTTAATAAACACGGGAAAATAATTGATAGGTTAAAATCAAGGTAACAAATGCTAAATTTATATAACACTGACACTGGTGAATAAAATTTTAAAAAACTATTTTTAATATGTGACTTCCCCTTATATTCTTAAGTTTTATGTGTTTTTTTAATCAGAAAAAACAATCTAGAAAACAATTTCCTAGATTGATAACTTGTACACCAGTTAGATGTTTTATGTCATAATTAGGTCTCACAAGGCGTCATCATACACTTCATAAACATACCAAAATGATTACATTTAACAATACTACAAATCCATCTATAGGATTGTTTATCTCTTTTCTATGCTGTTCACAATCTGTATTATTGTTTCTGCTATGATTTAATCTCTACCATTTACCAGTAGGTGTATCCTTAATTTTATGAATTTATGGAGTCGGTGGCTGAGTGGTGGAATGCTTAATAACCGTTCAGATGGTCTGGAGTTGGATCCCGGGTCAACGAACTCATAAGCCTCGCTTAGCTAGTAGTTAGCTTAGTAAAGAGGGAGGTTGGAGGTCAGGTAGGCAACACTAACAGGCAAAAAGACGCTATCACTGAAACTTCACAGCCAAGCTTGAAGCGATATATTCCTCTCGGAAAGTAAGGGAATTATATATACAAAAATTGTACAGTAAACTTTGCGGAGAAAGTTGACGAGGATGACAATCGTCTCAAATATTTATTGTTTAAAGGCAAACTAGCCAAAATCACTCACCCAGAAATGGTGATATTTCAGCCGTTTCACCTTTCCAACTAACCTCATCGTTAGTTTGACTTGAAATCAAACGATGAGCCTATCAGTGTTACATTGATTTTGAGATATTCCTTAAAAAGTGAAGAAAATGTATCATCATAAGTTCGTCTGACTATGTAATAAACAGCTACATAGATATCACTGGGGTGATAGCTTTTAATAACTACGGCTAGATTACGCTTGGCATATTTTTGCATTTTAAGCAGTGATAAAACTAAGCTTTTTCCATTTCCAGGCCCTCAATTTTTTAAGTTTCAGTATTGGTGGTGTTGCTGTTTTACTCTTAAGCTCCTCTGTTTTCTGGGCTTAATGTCGGCTAGCAAAATTGATGATGTTTAGAATCGCGTAAGCCGGGAATCGAACGTGGATCTACCATGGGGTTGGTGAGCATTCACTTAGTGAATCAGCGACTCTATAAAGTGTTACACAACAAGAAGACACTATTGGTAGATGGTTGGAATAATCGGCAAGTAGCTCTGGACCCATGTTTCGTGCTTTTTGGCACTCGTCAGCAAGATGTCTCTGTAACTGTGGGGGAACTATTCTCCCTCCTGAGTTTCGAACCTGCTTCACACAATTTTGCATTCAGAGACGTTACCACTGAGATATTTTGGCTTTCCATCGACCTCCTGTAGAACTGTATTGGATACTCTGACTGCACAGTATGTAGTAATTGACTAGTGTCATGCGTCTAGCCCTTTATTTTGTGCAGACTGAATTCTACCAGTCAAGTTTGTAATATGGACACCGTGAGTTCCTTAGAGCTGCAGATACGTCTAACTGACCGCTGAATGCCAACTACCAGGAAACCTAGGTGCAAGCTTCCTTCTGACTGCCTCCAACTACCTAATAACAATAATTCTGAGTGCACCATCATGGCAAGCCACCTGACATGGTGGTCACATTGCACACTTGACTGATAGAATTCAGTTTGCACTGAATAAAGAACTGAATGCATGACACTAGTCACTTGCTACCTAGTGTTCAGTCAAAGTATTTTTCATGATAAAACATAAAAACTACCTTTGTTATATACGCATACACTATATTCAATATTTTAGTATTTTTTGTTCACTTAGTGTTAGTTGCTATTTCAACCTGATTGACTTTATTATGCATTTGACACTATATGTTTAGATTAACATTATGACTGACAAATTCTCTTCATTCAAAGGCCTTGATCACACCTTAGCCTGACTAGTTGAAAACTTGTCTGAGAGTAACTAAGCAACTAGAAATGTTTCTACGCAAAATAAGAAACACTTTATGAATGTTATCAAACAATATAACTTTATATATATATATATATATTATGCATGCTTCTATCTTCAAAGAAGCAGACTTCTAGAGTACTCTTCTTAGCCGCCTAGAATGAATTATTGATAAGAAACAACTTGAACAAACAGAAAAAAAGAGTGAATAAAGGGGATTTTCAGACTAATCGTATTTGGTTAATTAATAATAAATAAACTATGTACAAAAGATTAGGTGCATTACATTACAGAAGAATAATAGATGTGAAAATCCCTCCATGAACAATCTACTTGTAATATTGATACTTATTTCAATATATCAAATAATTTTGTAACTAGTACACTTTTATCCTAGTGGGATTTCAATGTTTTTAAGTTTGTATATATCCATTTAATTTAGTCTACATCAGTCGTCTTTGTTTTTGGTTGATCTCTATGTTTGATACCTATCTATGCTGTTGTGTGATACTATTGCTTATTTGTTGGTTTATGACTGAAGTTTTCTTTGGCTGAGGTAAAAGGCAACGCAGTGAAGTGACAGTTTCATCTAGTAGTGACTGCAGGATCGTATCTGTTTTGTCTGATTTTTGCAGAGAGAGTTTTGATTCCATCTAGTTGGAAATGGCGCTTGGTCAATTATTTCGTTGTAAATTACGTATTTTGTACCTTTGAATATTTTGGAGTCTTCAGATTAAGTCTGTCTAATTTACGGTATGTGTATCCACTGAACCATATGTCGTCTTGTACACGTCCTCGTGCTTGTTTGTACACGCTACTTCCAGTCACCAAATCATTCATTTCACCAGGCCTTCCGAAAAATTGCTAAAGTTAAATTTTCTTAATTAAAAAGGTAGCAGTAACGATAAAAATATCCCTAATGACAAAGTGAGAAATTGAATAAATCAAGAACAGCAGTTTTACGCAGAGTAATATGGTACCAGCTTATCACTAGATACGTACAGCCTGAAGAAATTATTAAGTTTATGTACAGAACTTTTAAATATTACATAATTTGAGTCGACAGGAGACTCAAAAATTAATAAACAGTGTACAGAAATTATACCCGTGTGGCTTATACTCAGAAAGTTCAGGTTTTTGAAAAATTAAAGGCTTCCTACAATAGCAGAAAGTTAAGTAGTAAAGACAAGAGGTAAATAAGATGATAAGTGACAATCAGACGAGCTCAACTGAAGTCTTAGAAACAAGAGACAGAGTCACACTTTATTAAAGGGGGTTAGGTTAAAGACAAAGACTATGTAATCAGATCGAAGAGGGAGTGAAGATATCCAATTAGGGCCAGGAAAGATTGATAATTGCTTCTTTCGGAGCACATAAATCAGGTTTCAGACGTTTGATGGCGATTGCTTGAGCATACTTAAGGAGAATATAATTATTTTGTCAATTAATAAATTTAAAGTATTTCACGATTTTGACCTCAAGACCTGTATCGATGAAATGTGCAGCGATGGTATTATGGTAAGTGTTTGTTCTCTTGAGGCATAAGTTTTTTGGTACATGCTCAGCAAATTGAAGCTGGGCTGTTTTCTTTTTGTCCCCGTGCAACTACTCCCGCAGATACAGTTAGAATTAACACGAGAAAGGTATCTATCGTCTACAAATTGCAACAAACAGTATGTAATTGAGGCAGATGGTGATAAGAACAAGGCAGACTACATGATAACGTAAATATCTCAACAATTAAATTAGGTCTGAAACTTACAAATCTAATTTTGCTTAATACCAAAAGAGATACATGGGTCACCAGAATCTTAATAAATATATGATGAATGTATGGAAGGGGTGAATTCCTTTCACTTAGGCTTAGAGTAATAATTAGCTATCATTTTTTCATATTACTGAAAGTTTTAATCAGAAAATCTCATCTTTGTCACTTATGTAAAAGTAACATAACATTTGGCCTTTTATAAACTTGGTGTCAACTCTGAAAAGAAAATAAGTGTTATAAAAATGATCTCGACCAGTGCAAGAATGATTTTTTAGTACTCTGGGCAAAATGTTTACACAGTCTGCAGAATTCTTAGTGTAATTTAAAGTATAGTATATTCTCTCCATCATGTATATTCGAGTAAAATAACAATTTATGGTATATCATGTCATGTAATGCTGTTCGACATGAAGCATAGACCAGCCCCTTATTATATATTTCCCTCGTCTCTGAGAAAAGCACATCGGTATTTTGAAATCCAGTTAAAAATATGCGTCGGTACACTTTGGGATTCAAGGCCAAAAATTGAATAGTTAAAACAATAAGAATTAGTGAAAATTTTCTATAGTTTGGTTTGTAAGGGTTTGTTATGGTTTTACGAGTTGATCACGGATTGATATCAGTGGGTGTGTACTGCCGATGATTCCCAAACTAGGATGAAACAGCAGCTGTCCAGTACTCCCTGGTTTTCAACTGTTCTCTAACTGATATCAATTAGTGAAAATATAGTGCATTATGTTGGATTAAAATTCAAACAGCCAAATGATTCAAATAGGCCGCCGATATTGGATAACAAACCCTGAAAGATGAGTACTGATATTATAAAACCTTAGTACGATTGTTTTATTAACTATGTTAACTGACATCGGTTAGAGGTCCACTGGAAAACCTTAGAGTGCTAGACAACCGTTTCACCGTAATTTGAGACTCTTCACTCTACGCATCCAGTGATGTTCAAAACCAGGACCTCGTGGTTAAAAGGCAAGCCAGTAGATCATTAAATCGGTAGGATAAGATACAAAGGTCCATAAAATCCGACTTCTACCAATTCATGATATGGCGAGAGTACTAGTGAATGTCATCGGTGGCAAGTATTTGTCCTCACACCCAACCTGTTGTTCCCTACTGATCATGACTTTCCAACAGAAACCAGGTAACCGCCTACCTGAATAAGGAGAGTAGCAAGTGAGCATAAGGTTGATATTCAAGGTTTTCCAATGATCCTCTAACTGATTTCATTTCGTGATGAAATCCTGAAACCAATCAAATCCCTGCAAAGCAGCACCTGAATAGATACGTTTGTTTAATTCAATAAAGAACTTTCCCGTTGATTGATTGGATCGAAGTGCTCGGCATGTCGGCTCCACTGCTAGTCTCCATCCACCAATTACTTCATAAATACATTTGTTTTGATTTTCATTTCTTATATATATATATATATATATATATATATATATAGTGTGTGTTTGCATAACTGTTAAGGCTATCTTATAGTTAGAACAGTGTCGTTTCTTCTCTTTTTCTTACTACTCACCAAAAGTTAGAGTAGCATTATCAGATATGTGAACGACTAAGAGGAAATCTAACCTCTTTTCAATATTCTTCTTCTCCGACTTGCCGCTCATATAAATGCATACACTTAGGTGAATGTGTATAGATAGATAAGTTAAACACATTTTATTCATTTATTGTTACTATGGTTACTGAAATAAAACAAGATTAAAACTTCCTTCTTTTTCTCCTTGCTTATTTCAGTTATCATTAACATTTATAAGTAAGTCAATCAAAGGTTATATCTCTTTCCCCTTCTAAAAATGTACTTATCTTCCTATACATAATTAAGAAATGACCTTGATTGTAAGAAATACTATAAAGAAAGAGGGATCAAGTTCTACTTGAGCGCATACACAACTGTATCTGCTATCAATGGATAGTGGATAGGTGTCTAACATGGTTTTAGATCAACCTTAGTGAGTTGTTAAGGTTTTATGAAGGAAATTAAGTCAGTAAGAATAAATAGTGTAAATGAATTTATCCTCAGAGTTATAAATTTAATCACAAAGCCTTTGTCTATCAAGTGTCGGTTTATCATCAGCTGACATCAGTTACAGAACCACTGGAAAATCAAGGAGTATTGGACAGTTGTTTCATCTTAGTTCGGAACTCGCCAGCAGCATGCATCTCCCGATTACAGAGTAAGCTCGTAGACCATCTAGCCAGTCAGACGTGGTCTAATGGCTCATAAATTCCAACCCCCAGCAACTGGTAACGGCCAGCCAATGTCATAGCCTTTATACAAATGTAGACCTTCAGCTGAGTGAACTTTAATATTATTATTATTACTATTCATTCCCTGCGTTCGGAGTAGTACATAGCGCTTCATCAGCATATCTTAATTGCACTCAGTTCTCTCCCATTACCTTCATTTAGTTTCGTGAATGATCATAAGGCTTCAATTCCGCTTCAAATAATCGTCACTATGTCACTGTCGGATGCAGAACATGTCACTTTCCACTCACGTTCTCTACTATAGGGTCTGTCGGGTGATGTCATTTGAATATCTTCTCAGGGTATATTCACTTCCTCTCCATTACTTAATACATATTTTCTGGTTATGCTTATGAAGTTAAATTTTTTGTTTTGAGAATCGTAATAAAACCACAATATTTTGGTGTTCTAGATTGTTTGTGTTTAGAAATTTTAGAATTTTATTTCCCCACTTATAAGTCAGATGGTAAACTTCATACCTTTAGAAACCGTCTTAAAGTAGGAACAGAGAGTTCAATGCGAGGCATTTTCACAGAAATCTAAATGTTTACATTTAACATTCATTGATAACATTTAATTTCATTTAAAAGTTCTGCTCAAATGGATTTAAAAGCTATAGGTCCATAGTCAAATAACTGAATAACAAAACAGTTTGGATAGTATGTTTAGGTAATGGCCTGGGTATTTATGCAGGTACTTTGATTTATCTTTTTGAATACTTAGAAGACGAAAGGTATCAGCGAAGAAACACTTACTTTCCATTAGGTTCTTATCTAGTGGCGATTTTTGTTAAGAATATTTGGTCACTGTCAATATGTCAAGGTGGAGTGTGATGAGAACTAACCAAAAAAAATTAATAGACACAATTAAAGGGTAGCAACGGTTACAACAAGTGGACAGCATAATGTATAATTTCAAAAAAATAAAGAGTAATTAGGGGGAAAAATGAGTGTTCAAGTAAAATAAGTACTAAGCACTTAAAAATGTAGAGTAGTCGGAAAAATGAAATCATTTGTACAATGATAATCTGTAAAAGGTTTACGGAGAGGGCGAAATTGTCAACTTTCATGTAACGATGAGCAATGTAAGGAAAGTAGCTACCCGAATTTCTTCTAACGGATTTCGGTGCGTCAGTGGCATAGCGGTTAGAACGCTCGCCGGCCATGCACATGGTCCAGGGTTCGATCCCCGGTCGACTCACTCCTTTACCTCGAGAAGCCAGTAGTGAAATTGATAAAGTGGAAATGTTGGGCATGAGGCTAGCAACCAATCCTGTAAAATAAACAGTGCTACAGAAACTTCAAGCCACTAGCTTGAAGCTCTATGTTCCATTGAGGAACGTGAAGGAAAAAAATGGATTTCGATGGCTGTATTTAGAAGATGAACTCATAAAGCGAAATTAAATATTAGTCAGAAAGTGATAAATAACTAGACTGTTAAATATTTTTGCTATATTAAAAGTTATATATATATATATATATATAAGAGTAGAGCCAAAGGAAAGGATCTTACTGAGAAGTAAATATTTCTCTTCTCAGTTTTTTATCTTTGAAATGCCTAAATGAGGATTTTTTCCATCTGCGAAAATTATTTTACCTTCAGTGGAAATATACAAAATGACACTTCAGTATTTCAACTGATTAAAAATGCCCGTTAGATTTTCTTCAAAAGAATGTCTACTGAATAAAGAATACTCTTTTCGATAACACCTTTTTGATCAGGTTCTACAGTTATATATACATAACAGTCAATGAATTAGTATAATTAACAACACTAATGTTGTTTAAATAACATAGAATCAATAATCACATCAATGGGTTACAGTTTGATAGCATCAACATAACCACCATACACTGATTATCAGAAAAAATAGGGAAGATAATACGATATCATGAATTTATAGTCTCTACTGAAGGCCGAGGCAGTAGTAGTGGCTTGATTGCTTCTTTAGCACACAAAGCACTGGTTGTTTCATGCGAATAGCGATAGCCTCTGATGTTTAAAAGTATAAGGCGCCCAGATGCTTTTAGCAATTTATTTGATACCCGGTAGATGAAAGAGAAGGATTCTTCAGTGCTAGTTTTGTGGCTGGTTATGATCAGGTGGTCTAATGTCTAACTATTGATGGTTTTTATTATGCCTTCATTTAACCATACTGGTAGATGTTGTCAAGCACGGAAAATCAAGTTCCTAGAGCAACTGAATTTCAATAGGACTAGAGAGCTTAATACCCAAACACAAACCATCACATAATGATCTAAAATACAAATAAAACAAGGATAAAGTTTGTATATTTTATCATGAGCTGATATCTGTTAGAGAACGATTGGGAAACCCAGGAGTGCTAAACAGATGTTTCTTCCTAGTTTGATAATCTTTAGGATTAATCATCCACAAAGCAACACTTAAATATTTCACTTTAAAGAGAGGAAATGCAATGATGTAGATAGGTTAATATATACTTTAAAGCAATGTGTGGCATAATGTTGGTGTACAATAATGCACAGACTGCTACACAACCTTGAGTGTCTCAAATAAGTTTCCACATAAAATGTAATATTCATAATTTTAAGGTTATCTATCCAATTCATGCTAATTTGCTGCGTTTTTTCCCTTCCAAACTTCTAAAGACAGTGGGGGCGTTGGTCATTCATGGATTCAAGCCAAACTTTTGTCTACAGAAGAAGCAGGTGCAATCCCTATTTTTAACTTGGTCGTAAATAGATAAACATTGATTTATTTAGATTATAGGATTTGTAGGGATTTGAGAATAACTTTAGATGTAATATTTTCATCATGAACTAAAATCATTCGGAGAGATCATTCAAAACCAGGAAGCACTGGACAACTGTCTCATCCTATTCGGGACTCTTCATCAGTGTGCATCGAAGACCCCATCAGGGATAGAACCATGAACTTTCAGATTAGGAGACTTAACTTGCTAACCATTCAGCCACTTAGGTTGGGATTCAGTGACTTGCGAGTTATAACTTCGCCAACTTGTGATATATTACTGCCCTTCAACGGGCATCTACTTCGATTTGGAATGGTGGACCCAACAGGTCATAACTTCCTACTGCAGCCTCACGACATCTGTCCAGTAGTCATCACGAGTTGACAAAGTCAGAATTCAGGGATAAGTGAACTTCAGCCCAAATGGCCGAATCGTCAACGAGCCCAGTCTAGTAACCTGAAAGTTTTAGGTTAGATCCTTGGTTTTCAATAGTCTCGGTGAATGCTGTTGGTTCGTAACAAAAATCTAACAATTTATATTTATTTATTTATCAAGTGATTGGTTTATTTATTTATTTGTTTTGTTTATTTAATCTGTCTTTTTCTTAATATTACGATTGTTGTTTCTTTTGTTTCCACTTTGAACCCCTTCCGGTATTATTTCATTTATCCTGATTTATTATTTCAAATCGATGTATATTTTCCACAGTATTAAACTCCATTTCATGAAACTTCTCATTACATTATATAAAGTTTTATTTGCCTACTAATCTTGTGAATTTTTAATCCATTCCCAAGATCTATACATTCTATGAACTATTTTATATATGATACTATTTATTTCCACTCTTGATGTTGAACTGACATTATAGTCACAAGAGTTTCATCATTTCCCCCATTATTACTATAAGCGTTCACACCTTAATACAGTAATGTTTACTGTATAACACTGTGAGACTTTATCAAAACAAAAATTTACCCATAATGGAATTATACTCTAACATAGTGCACAAGTTTTATTCTTATATCAACGTTCACACCTTAAGTCGAAATTTCCTCATGAAATATACCTTCTCAAAAATTACGTACCAATGCTTCAAGATTGTGGATATATGTGTGTGTAATATTATATTTTAAGAACACAATACTTAGCAAAGACTGTTTTCAACGAATTTATTATCAAGCTGCATAGCCTTATGCATGTATATATATATGCACTTAGACACTACGTTATAGTCTAATTTCATCACATAATAATTTTGTTTGATGAAACAGACAGTGATACAAAATTACTTACTGACAACTGACATTTTGAGCCCAGCTTATTACTCATAATCATTTCAAGGTGAAATATGATTATGAGTAGTGATAATAACTGTTCTCAAAACGTTAGTAGTAAATAAGCAATTCCGTATCACTCTGTACATTTACACCTTCAAACTTTCACGTCGAGTTGAAAACCGTTATGACCCTTAATCACCTTCGTTCGTATGTGGATGTAAATAATATTTGTATCTAAATAAACTTATGTATATAAATTCGATTGTACAGCTTTTGAGAATGAAGTCACCGAAAAGAGAGTTGTCTTTGCTGAACTTCTCGTTCTTCTCTCCCTCTCTCTAATGTCCCGATGGGTATTTTCTACGATTTCAAAAAATCTGATGAACGATTTTATTCAAATATTTATCAGATAAGAAAACCTGTCGAGGTTACAGTATCATAGGCAACGTCAAAGTTTTTCAAAAGTTGACTTTCAAGAACTAATCAGACACAGGAAATACTATGAGACGGCGTTCCAGATGAAATCGTGCCTACCTGCTTGAATTTGGAGAGGGTAGATACAGTAGTCCATTTATTTGATAGGTACTCTTTCTGCAAATCTATACTGTTAGGTAGGGTTATGGCAGTTTAAGATTAGGGTTTAGAGTCGACGGTTAGGTTTAGGGTTAAAACTACCTTTAGGAGTTGGGATTATGGTTAGAGTTAAGAGTAGTTTGAAGAATAGTGCCAAAAACATCAAGAGACCTGAATGAATGCATATATCGCGCATGTTGTGACTTCCATGTAAATCATCTGTGTAGTGACTAAGAGACATTCTTAAAACAAATAAGCTAAAATTTTAAAGTGTAATACCATGGTTGCAATGTTTTTTAGTGGATTTTTCAATGATAATGTAACTTCTTCGCATGTGAATTCCAACTGCTTGTTCAAAGTCACTGCGGTTTTGGCTGTGATAGTTTAACTTTACCAAAAACCTCTTTAATAATAATACAAAACAATGTGAAAATACTAGAAGAGTGAGTAGTGAACAAAAAATATTCTCTTCGATCACCTTATCTGGTTCTACAGGTATATGACTGTAAAAGTTAAAGAATTATTAGTATTAACAGCATCAGGGTTTTAAATTAAATTGGATCAATATTGAAAAATTAAGTGCATCTAGTTATCGAACTCATGTGTGAAGAAGAATCCTGAAGTAAAATTGTCGTTTTGGATGTCCTACTAACAAGAAGATCAAACAGTAGCATAAAAATGAATTGGCTCAAGAAAAGTACTTGGATCGGTCCATTTACACATTTTCACAACTCTTTTTCTCTTCAGTATAAAAGAAATTTGGAAAAGATGGTCAGCTATACGCTCAGAGCTATTTGTTCAAAATATGCAACTGATGAAGAACTTAATGTTGTATACGACACGGTAATTGAGAACATCCCTAAACTCATGACCAAGAAAATATAAAAGAAACCTACTACATCTGTTAACAAAAGTGTCTATATACGACTACAATCCAAAGGTGACATATCCAGATATATCCAGTGAAACAATGGCCAGGAAGTTAATAAAATTGATTCAAAGAACGTGTAATGCCGGTAAGCTGCACCTTACATTTTCCACACGACCGGTTCTCATTCCGAAACTGAAAGATGCAGTACCTAGAGTAGATACCAAGAATCACATCTACTGATTCAGCTGCTCCTGTGAAGCCAGCTATATTGGTTAATGTTGCAGAAGAAACCTAATCTTTCCTGCTCCGGAACACCTACCAGTGTGGCTAAATAAAGGTGTCATTAAAACAGTCAGCCATTAACACTAAAGAATCTTTCTATATCACCTATCGCGTATTGAATAAATTACCATAGGACTTTAGATACCGAACATTTTAAACAGCAGAGGCCATTGCAATTTGCCTCAGTCAACGTGAGCTATGCATGCAAAAGAAACAGTTTCAGCCACTGTTTCTATCCTGACCAGCTGTAGAACCTATAAATTCATAAATTCTGTGTTACTTCAGTTAATTTATCTGATATTAACTTAGTTCAGTGTTATATTAATGCATATCATCTCTCACTGATGTTTTTGAAATGTAATCTATCAATACTGCCGATTCAATGTAAGTTTGAAACATGAACGTTGTTAATAACAATATTTCTTTAATTATTACTGTCCTATAAATTTAGATCCTGATGATAAATTTATCGAAATGAATATCGCTTGTTCACTGATCAGTCTTTTAGAATTCTTAATGGCCACCTTCAATCAATTAAAATACAAAAATACTTTAATTTCAAGTAATTCAAGAAAAATGAATGAATCAGAAAGTTAGAAAATAAGGGAAAATCATAAAATTATCTGCTACTCGCTGAACCAGTTAAATTTTAATTGCACATTTTACCATGCGTCGGTAGTTCAATGATAAAAGGCTCGACAGTTATGCGGTAGACCAAGATTCGATTGCCGATCAACGTGTTTCTAAAACGTTACCCTGTTTACTGGGGGCTGTTAGTAAAACCTTGAAAGGAGGGAAGGTTGGGAGTGAAGTTAGCAATCCGACCTTGTAAAAACTAACACTGCCGCTAATTAAAACTGCTGTCCTGTATGTAATAGGAATCCATAGGTCAAAATAAACTTCAATAAAGAAAGATTAGAACCTTGAATTAAGTCACTATTGTGACAAAAAGCATGCAAAACAGTTTAACAGGACAGAAGCAAACTCACAACTTTATATTCCCGACTATTAAGCATTAAAAAAGAAGAAATTGTTAACCCTTTTCCTCAAAGGATATAATTGATTTTTCCTTCTGGTAGATATCCTCCACTTGGAGTATATCATTGATTGGCAAGTATGAGTAAAAGTGAAGTACTTTAGATCAATACCGAAACAATGCAGAAATATTGCCCATTCTTAATTGTCTAAAAAATATGCAGTAAAGCTGTGACTAAAGCTGCTATATGAATGCCAATCTCTTTAAGCAAAAATAGAAAAGGACCGATTTTATTTTAGGTTAACAACCAAGTAGTCAAGTACACTGATTAATGTGTAATTTATCTACTGTAATACTTTACTTTCTTTTATTGCTGTACGGTTCATGTATTGCAAAAATATTAGACGGGAGTATGCTTTTAGTGAGGGAAGATAATTACGATAGGTAGTTTTCAGAAGCTTCATGAAAGCATATACTCCATTCATACTTAATTCTCTTTGAGGAATATCAGAGATAACACGCTAATAAAGTCAGTAAATAATCAACTAACATGGAAAACAATTTAAAATCAACTGACAAGTATACCGTTTATAGCTTATATCTTGTTTTGCATAAAATACTATGAACTGCATATATTGTGTTAGCACTAGTAAAAATGTCAGTTGGTAAAGGTTAAATTTTTTCAAACGACAAACAATATACCATATCAGTTTGTTTATTAGATGCATCACACACTGAAACAGTATTATTTACTGAATGACAAGGTTTCTAACACAATTTATTCTTCATAATCATTACATCAATTATAATCACACGACTTCGAAATTTCAGGTTTATAGTTTTCTTTGTCTTCTCCTATTTGTCATGGTAGGGGTAGTAGAACTTTCCAGATATCTGGGACAGGTGTTGAATCATCCCTAGTACACGTATTTGCAGTTAGTTCAATAAAACAAGCTTCTGTTATCAATCTCTCCCTCGACCCTGTGACATTAGATTTTAAAACTGCTATTTTATTCTATCCTATTATATGGTTGTGTGTAATTGCATGCACTGCTATGGCTGAACTATTCTATAGATTTCTTATCTTATTTGGGTCAACCAATCTAGATTTTGCTAGGTTTTTATGTTCGGCTAGTCTGACTGACTGCCCCTGTTCTACTAGTTTGACATATATATTTGACCTGACAATCATTGCATGCAAGGTACTAGATAAACTAAATTGGTTTGTTTTAAAGGCTCCACAGGATCCTTTAACCGACAAAGCTTGTTTCTAGTTAAGTTAATTCGTTTTGAATGCCACTTTTAATCTTGCCTTGTTAGGAATTCTGCGTAAGGTTTCCGAGGTTCCTTCCTTGTATAGAATTACTACTGATGATTTAGATTCCGTATTGTTGGTGTTGTCTTGCCCATATTTGTCATGGAAGTCACTATCACTACTATAATTATTAATTTTATTTTTATATTTCCCTACATAATTTCTGATTAATTTATTGAGGTAATTATTAAGTTTCAAAGCTTCCCTTATATGCCTCTTCTCCTGTCTTAGATTTTCCGTGGTACTACTTAGTTTTTGTGCTCCATTACTTAAACATTTCACCAATCCTATTTTTACTGACATAGGATGGGATGATCGGAAATTCAAATATCTGCTTGAATGTATGGGTTTCCTGTAAACACTAGTGTTTAACTTCCCATCATCTTTCCTTTTCACACTGCAATCTAACATTGGAAGCTCCCCTTCCTGACTTTCTAATTCGTTAGTGAATTGAACTGCATCCACCTTCAAGTTGATGTGTTCGAAAAATCTACTTATGTCCTGTGTTTTAAGTAAAGCGAATGTGTCATCTACATACCTCCACCATGTTTTTGGGGTAGGGCTGAATGTTTCAATCGCTAATTTTTCGCACCTATGCATGAATATATCTGTCATCCAGTAAATAATACTGTTTCACAGTGTGATATATCTAATAAACAAGTTATTATGGAATTACTTACTACCACAGTACCAAAGTTTTACACATGTTTTAATAAAACAGGCAATGTCACTGAAGGGAAATTAATAATAAGCACTTTAGACTTTCATTAAGCTTAATTAAATGTGTAAAATCTGCTGCACTCAGCGTGAAGAAAAAGACTTGGATTTTCAACAATAATGTTAAGTTAGCACTTTTATACTGTTCAAGGACTTGGCGCGTCAATGAAAGTATTTGTAACGGGCGGTAACAGAGTTTTGTTGACAGCCGCCTTCGTTAGTTCGATATTGAAGATCAGAAGTCTAGAAAGGACAACAAACAACAAACCAACATACAACATATATGCAAAAGAAAAATGGAGATGTTTAGGAAACACGCTGAGAAAACCACTGAATGGTATCATGCACTAGTCGAGTCCTCCAGTGGAACCTGAATGGCAAAGAAAAAATTAAGTGTCTAAGAGTGAGATAAAGGGAACAGCATGTGGAGAAGATAAGAGCTTGTGAACAATCGTGGAGCCAACTAAAAAGGACCTCAGAGAACAGAAATTTTCTGCTGAATCCCTGTGTGACATTTGGGACTCAAGTGAGTAATAATATAATAACGTCAATATTTAAAATATTTAGAGAGATTATAATGACCTAGTTGATATTGCTATGCCATAATTTAACGCTTATTCCACTGTTATGAAAGCGACAAAGCTCTGGCAAATGACTGACTCAAAAACGCCTCAAATTAGTAAAAATTATTGTCGGTGAATTTGACTGAAGTTCATTTTGTTTTCTAATATACTAAATTAAGTGAATTTTAAACAATTCAGCTAACAAACAAGACTCGATATCTAACCAGTCAAAATTGTCCACACTGTTCAATCCAGTGCAAATCAATCAGCATACAAAGATAACCAAGGTCTAGTGTAATGCTACAGTATTCAGAACGTACCACTAATCAAACATCAGTAGCATGTTATTACTTCTGATCAAGCTCTATCAGGGGCGACTTCGTTTATAATCATATATAAAATAAGAAAAAATCGTTCAAAAAATATTTCGCTCATGTCTACTTCTGACAGTTCCAGTAATCCATAATGAACAGGTGACACTTTGTATTCAGAAACGTTTTATGAGGTCTTTTTTATTAATATGGCCTTAGTCTTAATTTCTATTCTTTTGAACTGTTGCAAAGTAAAATTTAGTTCTTTTTTATTTGTATTATTTTCAATTTAGTAGCAACTTTTCAATGTTTTATTCCCTTGTTTGCTGTTATTTTTCTCCAAGTGACTATTCCTCCATTTATCTAGGACGCATCGTTTCAACTACAGGTGGGTAGAACAGATAAAGATGTCAAAGCCAACCATCCTGAATCGGAAATTCAAGATATTCCTTCACGAAACTGAGATCAGTCTTCTGCTTCACTGGGCCAGCATAGGCAACAAGATTCGCATTTTCAACACCAGTGTAAAGTCAGTCAGTCAGTCCTTCTACACATGTCAGAAGCTTGCAGTGCGTGTCATGAAAGGGATTTCCAAAAAGTTACAGACTTTTATCAACAGCTGCCTTCGCTAGCTCACTAATGAAGATCAAATAACCAGCCTTCCTGAAAGAAACTGTGGGAAGAACCCAACAGGCGAGAGACGATCACTCAACAAATATTCCGGAGAAAATAGAGATGGATCGGGCGTAAATTGAGGAAACAGTCGAGTGACATCACGCGACAGGCCATTGCTCGAGTGAAATCCAAATAGTCGTCGGTGTGAGGGTGACATGGAGGAGGTCGTGTAATAGGGAGGATATGAGAGATTATAGTCAATCGTAGACCGAGATGAAGAGGATGGCAGAAAATAGAAGAAAGTGGAAATGTGTTGTTGAAGCCGTATGTCCCACTCAGAACCCAAAGGAACAATAATAATAAAAAGTGATTAGTCATTACTTAAATAAGTACTTGTCAACTCTCTCGATCATGTGGGATTATTCACTACTTGTCGTACACTTTTATTTCTCAAACACTTCGGCCTGTTCGAATTTTTGGGCCTGCTACCAAAATATCTACATTTTGCATCCAGTTTACTGTTTACCAGCATACATTTATCACTTAAATATGAATTCTAACAGAATCATTTACTCTCGTAACTTTATTAATGATTTACGACCAAATGACTTTCATATTCCAAAGAAACCAAGAAGGAAACATCGTAGTGGTTGGCAGAGAGCTCTCAAACGTACACCAATACACTTAACTACGGTCCCCGTCATAATGAACTCAAACTGTCGCTCTCTGCCAAATAAGATAATGTACCTACAATCCCTGATGTCAACTGATACGTATCATAACACCGCCATAATCGCATTACAAGAAACGTGGTTGCATGAACTGTATGATGACAACCTTATCTCACTAAAGGACTTTATTTTATTTCGTCAAGACCGTCAATGTTGTAATAAGAAAAATGGTGGTGGCGTTGCAACTTTTATTCACTCCAAATGGTCTGTCTCAAATAACGTCTGCTTCACCTTCTCAAATGACTTCATTGACTGTATTACTGTCAAATGTCGCCCCAAACACCTCCCCAAATATAAACAATTCTATATTACAAACATGTACATTTCTCCTAGTTGCTCTCCATCTGATCTATCTAATTTTGCTGATGAATTCACCATGTTTGCTGCTGCCAACTTCGACAACTCTCTATCCGTTATTACTGGAGACTTCAACACATCGGATTGCTCCTTTCTTGAAGCTCTTGGTCACACAAACATAGTCAAATTTCCCACTCGACTTGACAAAACACTCGACCTCGTTTTTACTAATGACGAAGGAGTATATGAAACACGTAGACGTTCACCGATACATAACTCCGATCACTGCATTGTCCGCGTTTTGCCAAAAATATACAGCAAAACACATATTAAAATCTTCTCACACCTGTCTACGAAAGCACAAGAAAGATGCTACACATCTGACAACTTACTCAATCTAAGATGCATGTTAAAAGATACCAACTGGGATCTATTCTATGAAAGTACATTAGATGACTCAATCACCAATATAATGGATTATCTTAAGTTCTGCCTCGACATATGCTGTCCCAAACAAACACTGTTCAAACGCCTCGACCGCTTCTCGTCTCCCCGTCTCAAACAACTTCGCAGGCAAAAAGAAATGTTATATAAATGCAAAGACAAGTTAGGACTTAAAAAGATTAATGCTCAAATCAAATCTGAAATCAAAAATCTTAATGCTATCTATAACCAAACACTTTTATCATGCAAATCTCCTAACAGCATGTGGAAACTTTTCAATGAAATTACTGGCAAAAGTAAGCGATGTAATGTTTTTCCCTCTTGTGATGTTAATGCTCTTAATCTGTCTTTTATACGCTCTCCTTCTACTATAACCACTTCTAACGTTACCAATCTTGTAGCTGATAACTTCCAGGACTTCAATACTCTCGATGTTTTGAAATGTCTTAAAACTCTTAAGCCCTCACATAGTCTTGGCCCTGATAGCATACCTGCATATGTTCTAAAACAATGTGCAGATGCTTTATGTTCTCCTCTAACTAATATACTAAATGCTTCTTTCCGTGAAAACGTTGTACCTGTTCCATGGAAAGACATTAAAATAGTCCCTGTCCCTAAACCTGGAAATAGCAAGAACGTAAAGTTCAGACCCATCGCCATCACTTCCCCGTTTCTAAAGCTCATGGAAAAACTAGTACTTCTTAAACTCGAACCCTCCCTTAAAAGCTTCGAAGACCCCAAACAATTTGCCTACAGACAGGGTAGGAGTACTTTAGACGCTGCAGCCGTCTTACACAACAGTATTATCTCATCATTAGACAAAGGTGCCAAATATGTCCGCTGCACGTTTCTTGACTTTACTTCTGCTTTCGACTCTGTACCTAGAAGTCTCTTGCTAAATAAGCTCTCCATGACACAAACCGAGTCCTGGGTCACTAACTGGTTGCATTCCTACTTTTCAAACAGAATGCAGTACACCGTATACAAAGGCCAATCCTCCTCTGCTGTGCTCACAGAAGCTGGTGTCCCCCAAGGTGCTGTACTCTCCCCACTTCTCTTTTCTTTCTTCCTACATGACCTACCGTCTTCAAATGACATTAACTTTGTCAAATATGCTGATGACCTAACTGTATCTTTACCTGTCAAATGTCAAAGTGACTGCTCTAAACTAAATGGCTTCTTATCGGAAATTAGCCAATGGTCCAAGGAAAACGGTCTAACCTTAAACCCCTCCAAATGCCAAACAGTTAATTTCACCCTTAGGCATAAATCTGACCTAAACAAACTGGTTAGCACTCACGAGGTGTGCAACATAGATGGCAGTGAAATAGAAACCAAGTCGGAAATTAAATACCTAGGCGTCACTCTATCTTCTGATCTTTCCTGGTCGTCTCATATCTTGACGATTTCCAAGAAAATATACCGTCTTACCTTCTACATCAAGAAGTTAAGACATTCTGGTGTAACCCAACCCTTACTCCTACAATTTGTTAACTCCCGTATTCTGCCTATTATTCTCTATTGCTCCCCCTTAGTCTTTCCTGGGCTATTGAAGAAAGACTATACCTTATTACGTAGGATGTTAAAGGTTGTCAGCAGGGTAAGCAGCTTGCCACTTAGCCAGCTTGTTAATATTCTGGTGGACAGGCATATGGACTCATGTGAAAAATGGGCGAAATCCATTTTATCTGACTCACAACACCCTCTACATTCACAACTCTCCCCATGTATCTCTTCAGGGAAAACAAGAAGCCTATATAGGAAACTATATGCCCGCACTAGTAAGTACAAAAACTCATCCATACCCTACCTAGCTCGTGTTCTGTGCGATAAAGAATGCATCAGGCATGAAACCTTTAACTTATTAAATAGTCAGTAGAACCAATGGATCTCGTCTTTCCAACTCACATCATTTATAGGTACAACGTTTTCTCCCTTTTCATTCTGTATTTATTTTTGTTATGTGCTGTTTTGTTTCTCTCTTCCTTGCAAACTCTACTTAAAACATTCTTGTTCGTTCTTTCACACTCTGTACATCTCGACCATTTTGCTATCGCTTACGCCAGTAAATATGCTAGTAGTATCTACTTTTCAAACACCTTCAAACACTTTAATTTTGGCTTTGCTACCGACATACTAATATGTTGTTGAGATAACTTTAAACTATGTAGAACTTTATTTATTGTTAATGTAAAAAACTGGATGCAATATTGTAGTAAAATGCTGAGAATTCCATTCTGTATCACAAGTACTGATTTGGAATAAAGCTTATCTTATGTTATGTTATGTTATGATTTATTTTGTTACTAAGCGAAAATAACTTCTGAACTTTGTTATTAATTGATATTGTGCATAATAAACCCATGAATAGCTGTACAATTTGAAGTGAATTTACAAAAACACATCTCTTATGTCACTTGTGTTATTAGTTATTTAACTCAAAGGAATTCACATGTAAAACTTTATCAAAAAAGGTATTTTATTCAATTTTTCCTCGATGCAACACTGAAAACTACCTCAGAAACAGGGTGAAAAACTCTGAGAAATAGTATTTGAAGCGGACTGATCACCCAAAGATGGTCTTAACTGTACGAATGGAAATACTTTTTCAGGATGAAAATTGAAACGCCACCTTTAAATAGTTTAATTTCAGTCAACATGAAGAAAAAATCTTAGAAGAATTATTCTACGTACCTTCAATAAAAAAGGCATATACAAACTTTGGCACTTTAAAGGTAGTAGATAGTGTTGAATATTTATAACCACTATACTTACCGAGTAATTTCACTTTATGATTATTATTATTATTACTGTTCCCTTGGTTTTCTAGTGGGACATAGGACTTCAGCTGCACGTCTCCACTTGCTTCTGTCTTCTGCTGTACTTTCCATCTGCATCCACGTTAGTCCGTACTGTTTCAGCTCCTCTTCAAACGATCTCCTCCATGTCACCCTTGCACTGACGTCCTACTCGCTTATCTTTTGGCCTGGTTCCACTCGAGCAATGGCCTGACGCGCAGTCACCCAGCGGCCTCCTCAGCGAGTGTCCAATCAATCTTCACTTTCTCTTCCATATTTGTTGGTTGGCGATTGAATCTTGTTTTGTTTTCTTTGCTCTAATAGTTTCTTGTTGGTGATTCTTTCCGGCCCGGCCATCTGCTCTTATCTTCAGTATAGAGCGAAGACAGTTGTTGATAAAGGTAACGTCTGCAACAGGCTGTTGGAAATATTCTTTGTCACCCGCCCGTCAAATTTCTGATACGTATAGAACAGCGGACTGACTTGACGTTTGTATTGAAAATCCGAACGAATTTGTTGTTGATGCTGAGTTGAGTGACAAAGATTTTCAGATTGGTTTCAGTTTGAGGGATGTGTTTCTCACCTTCCTATTCTCGCTTGATTTGACATCCTGGTCCGTTGCGACTTCCTGTAGTTGAGACAATGCTCGATGTTAGATAAGTGAATGAAGTAACCTCTTTCAAATCCCTCCCGTTGATGGCGATTGGCGCTAGATGTTGCTGCTGTTATTGTTGGCTGGTTATTTTCATAACCTCCGTCTTGTCTATGTTCACCTGGAGTGCTGTCTTCGCCAGCTGCTTCTTCGACCAGTTTGTCGGTTTTCGCTTGTAAGTCTTCGATTTTGTGTGACATCAAACATATCATTTTATGATACTAAGAGTTTATCATATGGAGGATTGTTTAATCTCACCAGATAAAAAATAAAGTTCTATAAATTACTTGATCATCCACCCGGAACACACAACAAACATTTTACGGACTTAGTAACCCAATAGTAAAAGCATTTAAGTTTTATCAACTAAAATTTATGCAGAACCTTGTCTCACTGATTTCTGCTGTATAAAATGTACATGAGGGAAGTAAGAGTCTGACGTACAGTCTAACAAAAGCATAGGTAAGTGACCATTGGGGTCTGCTGTCTCAAGGTGAATTGGATACTCTCCTAAGGCATTTGTGAGGGTATTTTTTGTCACTAGTTGACAGAATTTGAGTTTGGGGGTCACTAAACTTCCGCCTAAGTGGCTGAGTGGTCAGCTACCTTAGTCTAGTAACCTGAAGGTCAGGGATTTCAACCGCTGACTAGGTCATGGTATTTAATGTCGAGATATCCCAAACTAGAACGAAGCGACTGACGAGTGCTCCCTGATTTCAATGATCTCTTCAAACAATATTAGTTCGTGACGAAAATCTAAGAATTATGACAATTTTATTGAAAAAGGTTGGTCTCATTTTCACACAAAGTCAGAACTAGTCATCCTGTTAGCTTCAGCAAATGTTAACCAGCCAAAGTATAATAATAGAGAATGGTAGCAATATCGTGCTCACCTGCTAATCCTATTCTCCAACAGCTTGTTTATTTGTCACACTCATATTATAGTTATTAAATGAGTACTTGAAACCTCGGATTGTAAATATTACCATGCTATCTCATTTTCACAACTGTAAAATTTTATCTGTATATGAATGACGAAAATTTCCATTGAATTTCTTCTGAGGCGAATAATATAAAATTGCTTCGTAGTAATGCCCTGGGAATCATCCAATAAGGATGATTCCCTGATATATTTTATGTTTAGGAAACAATATCTCTGCTATCCAGCTAGTTGGATAGAAACAGCTATAAATGATGTTCATTGCCAAACATTTCCTATAGTACTTGTTGGTGCTTAACTTATGTTTAACTGTAGCTAAACAACTTCCATTTCATTTCCAAATTTATTTGAGAAATCCAACTAAGTCTACGAAAGGTTGATGATGAATAGGTTTAGTTTAGGTATAGAAACAATTTATAAGATAACTCATATCAACTTGAACCTGATATACCCTAGTAAGCAAGTGACTCAGCAAAAAGTAGCTCTTCCATATTTTAATCTATTTCAAGTTGCGTTGTTACATTTTAACATTTTATTCAAAATTATTACTATTATGGTCCCTTTGAGTTCCAAATGGAACATAAGGCTTCAACAACACATCTCCATTTTTTTCTGTTTTCTGCTGTCCTCTTCATCTGACTCCATGATTTACCATAATCTTGCATCTCTCCCTCACAAAATATCCCTCATGTCACCCTTGCATTGACTACCCACTCGTCGCTTCCCACTGGGATTACTATCAAGAGCGTGGCGCGCAAAGTCATTGGACGGCCTCGTCAATATATGCCCAACCCATCTTCATTCTCTCCCACATATTTGTTGAGCTATCGCCTCTCGCCTGTTGATTTGTTTCCAGCCACAGTTTCTTGTTGCTAATTCTTTGTGGCTGGTCATTTGATCTTCACTATGGAGCCAGAGAGGAAGACATTTGTTGATGAAAGTTTGCAAGCTGTTGGAAACTTTTCGTGACGCGCTGGCCAGTTTCTGTCCTGTACAGAAGGACTGACTGATTTCACATCTGTGTTGAAAATCCGAATCATGTTCTGTATCCTGGCTGAGTTAGTGCAGAAGATTTCCATACTGCTTTCAGGTTGATGAAGGCGTATCTTGCCTTTTCGATTCAGATTGACTGGCTTTGAAATCTTCATCCGTTCCTCCAGCTTGTAGTTGAAACGATGCTTCCTAGATACTTGAAGGATTTAACCTCTGTTAAGTCACTCTCGTTGATGGTGGTTGGTGCTAGTTGTTATTGTTGCTGTAGCTGCTGTTGGTTGGTTGTGTTCGTCACCTCCATCTTCTCTATGTTCACCTACAGTCCTGTCTTTGCTACCAGATTCTTTAGCCAGTTTGTTGGTTATCGCTTGCAAGTCTTCGAGTTTATGTGATATTAGACATTAATTCAAAATGACAATGTTTTATTCCAACACCCATTCTTCCACAAACTAACATTATCAATATAAATTATGCTAAGCATTTTTCATTACTTAAACACATGCTGTTTTTGCCTTTTTTGTTTTAATAATTCACACACATTTATCAAATCTAACAATCTGCATATACTGTCTGTTATATTCATTTAATAGAGTTTATATCTCATTTAGTTAATGAAAAACAAAACGATTTTTTTAATACCAACACTTTTTTATTTAGTGATAATACCTTTATCAGAATGATTATAAATCAGAGTTTGTAGAGTCTTTTTACTAGTTCATTCCCATAAGGACATGGAATCATGATGGTATAGATTAATGATTAACTGATATCAATGAATGGTTGCCTACCCCTACTATCAACTAGTAGAGCCTGCTAACCAGCTCTACCCAGCAAATCTAAGCTGAGTCAAAACTGAGTACACTGATGATGACCTCAACCCCAAACGAGTGAAACAGCCGTCAGGTAATTAGATCGCATAGATCTGGTAAGCATGTGCTACTCACATCAATCACTAGTGCATATCATCAGACATTCATTCTAGTTTCTTTTGATTTCCATCTGTAGTATCAAGCAGACTAGAGATATTATATGATATGAACAGTTGAGATTCCAAACAAAATCGTAGTGAAAATTCAAACTGTGCTATTTGTCAACTGGGAATTTGATTCGAATGCAGAATTACCTAGTAGGAGAAAAACTACCACCAAGCTATTATATACAAACTTCGATTTTGTAAATTCTGTTAGCGCTAAACAGTGAAACGCTTTTCCAGTGGATTTGTTAATTTGTAAAGTTTTGATTTCTTTCGAGTTTGATCCTGATTGATATCATTGACAGAGCTGTTTAAAACCAGAGAATACTTAGACAGCTGTGTCGTCTTGATTTGAGACTCTTCGTCAGTATACACCAAGCAGGGTTCGAAACAAAGACCTTCCGTTACAAGGCAAGTAAGTAGACCGTCCAGCCACTGAGAAGTGACTTAGTGTTACATGAATTCCAACTTCTACCAATTCCTGATTTTAGTGCAGTTGTCGGCCAACGCTACCAGGGTGTACTTGTCCCTATACTCCACCTGATAGCCCCAATGGTTACGAATTGTCACTAGTGAAAATAAGTAGAAGTTGAAATTCATGCCCCATTCAGTCGTGTCCCAGTTGCTGAATCGTCTACGAGTTTGCCTCATAACCAGAAGGTCCTAGGTGCAATTCCCGGTGGGTGAGCAGTGCGGAGGAGCCCAGACAAGGATGGAATGGCTGCTTAGTACTCCCAGGTCTTCTACTAGTCCCAAATTGATATCAGTCAGTGGCCAAATTTGTATGAGAATCGCAATAGGTAAGTGGAAGTGGAAATAACAGTTATGCTACTGATCAAAGTCAATCCATAGAAAGAATTGTCCGAAACTTTAACTCACACAGTTTGACACATCCAGTTTCCTCAAATGGGTGGATATATATTTAAAATCTACTTGTAAATGAGCTTATCTACCATAATGACTCAAAGTGAAGTAAGTAAACTCTCCCATCGCTATCTTACAGGCAAAATAATTTGCTAAAATGCACTACAAAATGACATGTTTTGTTATAAATTAATCACACCGACCAGTAGTACTTGTGAATCAGTCAGAAGTAGTTATAAACTTTCTATCTTTGAAATCAAACTAACTGGTAATACACCCAAGGATATTCATTCCAGTAAGGCGAATTGTTCAAGTAAGCCAGGTAATAGATACTAAAAATGATTACTTATTCTTATAAAACAGCCGTTTATAGCAAGACACACTAATAGAATACGAAAGTAAAGCCTCCCAAGGCATTTATCTATTTTTAAAAGGAGACCTTATGACAACTAGCATCCTCAAAATTAGAAAACATATTTATAATTTAGGAAACAAAAGACATCCGCTGTTAAGAAAACATGGCAGTTTAAATGTCAAAATTTAGAATATATGACAAACTACCTGTTACAAATACTCCAAGTACAAAAGCGGGTTAGTATAACCAATAAGTTACTCATCAGACAGGAGGTTAACGATTTTAAACCTAAACATGTGTGACTCAGCGGAATGATAGTATTCTCTGAGATAACAATATCTGATATAGTTCTCACTCAAAATTTGTCACATGAATTGTAAAAATGCCGGAAACTTCAAATGAAGGCAATTAATTTACATTTTATGCTTACCTGTATACCAAAACAGCCTAATTGATGTGCCGCCAACTCGATTCGATTCAATGTTCTACCGCATCCAGCACAATCAACCGGTGCATAAGCGCATACATGTTTATGATTGCCAAAATGTATTGCCTCCAAACTTCCAATAGTAGTACACCCACGTTTAGCATATTCACAATAAACTTGTAATGAATTTATAAAACTTTTCAATGCAAGTACTGGTCTAGCTATTGACAATAAGTTAATATTTGGTTTATCTTGTAGACAATAATTGTTGACACTACTTGTCGTGTTAATAGGCATCGCAGTTGAATTAGTGAAAGTACTACCAGTAGAATACTGCTGACTATTATTGTTAATACCAAGTTTTGTTCGACATGTAGGACAGGTGAAATTTAGTCGGACACGATCGCTAACACTAACTGTTAAATGATTTAAATGATCTGTTTTTGAATTCAACCATATTTTCAAGCAATTAGCACAAAATGTATGACCGCATTCGGTAACTACTGGAATGATAAACACACCATGACAAATACTACAGATAAGATTTTCATCAACTGGATTAACAAATCGATCCATAGGCAGACCCATCTTTTGCTTTAAATTGTAATCATCAAGTTACCTGATATGACAACGAGTAAAGTGTAAAGTGACATGTTATATCTATTGCAGTATCACTCACACACAGTAATATTTATATTGATATATTTAAATCTTGTGAAAGTAATTTCTATGACATTATCTGCAATCAGTTTTCAGTGACTAATTAATCAACCAATGAAAACTTAAAATGAGATGTCTAAACAGCCAATCAAATTATCGCTTTATAAATAATTCAATGATTATTGGTTAACAATCTGATTCATAGAAATAATTAGATACCTAAGAGTACATAACGATTTAAAACTCTCCCATCTGGTTCAGCATATAAGGGCAATGAAATTTCCATAATTAGTTTCACAATAGTTCTGGGGCGTAAATACCTTGTTAACAATTGTCCATTGGCACAGATATAAAGACTTATTGTTACAATTTTGAATGATGCGTAACCGTTATTAGTATGAATGTAACAAACCAAAACAAAAAAACTAGACAAAAATTAATATAAACAGACATAAGTAGAAATATATCACTTCTGTTTCACATAAATAATTCTACGGAAATAAATAAGTCCACTTAAATTACTTACTAAATTTCTGATATTTTTATTGGGAAATAGAATTCGCTTTTTGAACACTGGAGATTAAGCTGATATCTATAATATGGTGATGAACTGCGACCAAAGCTATGCACCATAAATATTAGTTACCAGGGATTTGATTCGTCGCAGGCTTGATCACGAGCCGAAATCAGTTAGAGAACCTCTGGAAAACCTGGCAGTACTCAACACCTGTTTCGTCCTAGCTTGGGATTCTCCGACAGTACGCACCCACCAGGTTTCGAACCCACGACTTTATGGTTACAAGCCAACGTCTTAGATCATTCAGCCTCTGATCTCTAAATGATGTCTCATCGTGATTTAATCTGATTGCACCAACCTTTGATAATTAATCGGAGTTCACTAGTGACAGTGTGCGTTGGTGGTATAGCGGTTAAGACGCTCGCCGACCATGCACATGGTCTAGGGTTCGATCCCCGGCCACAGACGCACCCTTTACCTCGCTAAGTCAGTAATAAAACTAGTAAGGGAGAAGGTTAGGCATGGGGCTAGCAACCCCATCCTCTAAAATAAACTCTGATACAAAAACTTCAAGCCACTAGTTTGGAGCCCCATGTTCCACTGGGGAACGTGAAGGAAAAATTATTATTAATTCACTAGTGACTGATTCTATATAAGAAGATAACTGGAGTTATAGTGAGAAGTCGTAACGAGAGAGCTCCACCGAGTCAGGTAACAGAACAGTTACCTGCCCATAACATTGGCTGTTGGTTGCCCTTCACACATTATAAATTGGCAGGAGTAGGTATTCATGGGTCATTGGAACGGGTTCCAGTAGCTGCATGGTCTACAAGCTCGCCTTCTAACTGGAAGGTCTCGGATTTGAATACCCGTTGGTGCGTACTATTGAAGAGTGCCAGACTGGAGTAAAGTTATTATGCTTGGAAATAGGTATTTCCTTACAACGCCTCTGACTGTTAGCCAGTTTCTTTAAATACGCTGTACAGTAGTAGGATAAGGTTTTTTAACTGAACTTTGCCAGTAGCACTTTATTAAAGCACTTTGTGCTTGCAGTACTTCTCTGTTAATTTCAGCTTTTGTCTAGAAAAGGAATACTGTTAAGTCGTAAATTTACTTTGGGGCTGTTGGGGTGTCTATATTTCAATGGAGGATATGATTTGTATGGTTTGATTTCCAATGAACTTGTGTATACGGGATTCCATCTTCCGTTCTCCTAACGAAAAGATATAAGAAGGTTGAATCACTTATGTAGAAAATGTCTCTCACATGATTAAGTTTTTAGCTTTACTATAAGAAATTTTGAAACATTTTCTTCTGCACTGAAAGAAAGCGTAATAGTAATTCTGAACAGAACGTCAAATTTATAAAATTTAATTTACACTGGTTTAACTAATGTCATTTAATCTTCGTTAATGAATTTGTTCAACTAATTCTTAATGGGACTATGGCCTTTCTGGTGAAATTTGTTTAAATGTTATGATATTTTGTTTTATGTTTCAAGAGCTTCAATATCTTTGGTTTACAATTTACACTTGGTGATTTGTTCTTGTAACTCTTTATTAACCATGATAGGAAGCTAAAATTATCATTAAAATTATGCTCTCCCCCTCCCAACCAACCTAAGAGAGACTTCAAATGTCGCAGTCAAAGGAGTCTTCTAATTTCAAACATTTCATCCATGGATTTTCCTCAAAAAGTTTTTCACCTATTATAGACTTTGAATGAACTTCAAAATTTCATAGTTCGTATTAGTTTCAGTATAAATGAGCTGAAAGTCTTCTTGAACAGAAATTACACACATCCATCTGGTTGTAAACGACTTTAAGTATTTCTTGATGGCCACATTTGGCTTATATATATATATATATATATATATATATATACATCACAACTAATGCATTCTACAATTGATAACATGAAGAATACATACATTATCTTCTGATATCTTTTACTATTTCCAGCTTTTAATTTAATCCTTCACGTTCCTAGTGGAATATAGCGCTTCAAGCTAGAGCTTTAAAGTTTCGGTAGCAGTGGCGTTTAATTTTACGGGACGGGTTGCTAGCCTCATGCCCAACCTTCCCTCTTTACCATTCTTATCACTGACTTGGGAGTTTGGGAGTACGTCGGTCGGGAATCGAACCCCGGACCACTTGAGGCGTGGTTGGTAAGCATTCTACCCTCTGCCACCAACTTCAGCAATACTCACCACATTAAACCACATAACATAGAAGATAGAATGCAAACATCTACGATCAGAGACAGCTAATCCACCAACGGACTGTTTCGAGTTAATATACAGTTTATTCAAGTCCTACTCATATTACCGATTGAGTATTTTCTGAATTCTTTTTATAATGCCTACGTAATGCATTATGTCCGACAGAAAGAGAAATTTCCTGTAACCATTAACTTTTTATCTTCTGTAATTAAATTCGAATCCAATAAACTTTGCAGCATTTATATATTTTTATTTTGTGAATAAATCTCTCTATCGATCAGCGCTGTACAAAAGATTAATACTTAATTCTCTACCTGCCACAGTTCATTGTCTATAATGTTTTCCAACCAGCCATCTGACCTTCAGCATTGAGCGACGGTAAGCGTTAGCAAAAGTTGGCAGTGGTCTGATGTAAGTGCTGATGAAGTCAGGCGCCAAATCTTTGAACGAAACAGAATCCCTGAAATGACGTTAGTTTACAATATTCGGATCTCTTTATTTGTCCTGTAGCTCTTTAATTGCTTTCATAACAATCAACACTTGTATTGACCCCTCACCCCTCATCCTTTTCCGGCTTTGACATCTGCAATCGTCTTACTTGTAGTTTAGATGAGGCTGCTATAGTCAGGTGAATGACAGGGTTCACTACATTTAGATTTTTCCTATTGATGGTATTTGGTGTTTGTAATTATTGGTTAGATATGTTCATCACCACTATCTTTCCTGCATTCATTTAATGCCCTGTATTTGTCACCTCTTCTGTGAAAAGTTAGTTTTCGCCTGTTAATCTCCATGTTTGTTAGATAGCAGGCGTAAGTTATCTGCAAAATCCAGATATTTTGGGGTATTTTCGTTGGTTCAACATACGTTTTACTACCACATGATCCAATCGGTCAAAATCCTGAAGATTATTGGTAATAGAAGGCAGTCTTGTTTAACGCCGATCTTCACTTCACAGATTTTAGGAAGCTTTCCTTTGAAAGTTATTTGGCATGTAGTATCATCATATAATTGTCGAATGAGGTTTGTGAATATTTACGGCACTGCGCCCTGTAGTTTCGAAGCAGTGTCTGAATTACTCCACTGTCTACCCTAATGAAGGTCTTTACAAAGTCGATGAGTTCGTGGAAAACAGTTAACTTCCATTCTAGGCTGTGTTCAATGATGATATGCTATGTTGTAATATGGTCGGTAAAAGTCTTTCCTGAACCCAGTATGTTCCAGTCTAAATCACCCATCAAAGGGTTCTTTTATATTTCTCAGGATGATATGAGCAGGATTTTTATACCACGTCACTTCTTGCATAGAATTATGTTGCCCTTCTTCTTCAGTTTAACAATCAACAGGTACCATTCCCACCATCCATAGAAGTGGCTTGAACATTTGGTTCTAATTTTTCCCTGACTTTCCGCAACCTAATGGCCTTCAAGAGTTCCACTTTTTCAGGCTGTTGGTGATCACAGGTAGTTCTATGTCTAGCAGTGATATCTCTGGATGCGTTGCGGTCGGTTGCGATTCAAGAGTCTTTTGAAGCAGATAGCCCATTTTGTTTACTATTCAACCTTTTTGGCATTTGGTTTCCACTTACTGCATGTTGCTGGCTTTATTAGAGTTGGTCACTTTCCGGATAGTGACGGACCTGGCTATTTAATATGTTGCGAGGTCTCTCTTACCTCTGGTATATTCTACTTCAGTTGCCAGTGCATTGTAAAAATCATCTTTTGCCTTTCCTAGTACCCCTCTTCGTTCCTCTGTTCACTTCACCGCACTCTGTACTCAGCTTCTCCCGTTATTTATCTCTGTGCTGGTTCACTTGCTGCTCCACCATCCTCCCTTCCTTTATCAGCTTCCCAATGTGCGTGGAAAGCCACGCATAAGTATGCAAAATACTTGAAAAAATGTTGAAAGAATAATAATGAGTTCAGCTCAGTGATCTATAATAAAAAAACTGAGTAGATTTCGAAACTTGGTCAAGTAGTCTTACGTAATATAAATATGTTAAGTGGTGAGTACCATTCTGGAATGGTTATCATTAAAAATGCAAATACCTGGATATGAGTATAATGTCCATAATAGTAAGATATGCTGAATATTATGAAACTTGGTTGAGTAGTCTTTTATCGTGACGCAACAAAGCCACAACAAACAACTCGCAGGGTATTGCCGGTAGTAGTTAAAAAGAAACTGATTTATTTCTGTTTAAACACAATTTATTTTCATAATGCGACGGCGATGGCGATTCTTGTGCTCTGTTCACAAGTAATGCTAATTTAAAATGAAATTTATCCAATTTCATAAGTCGGTCAGTGTGAAGAGCTATGCAGAGAATAAAGCCTAACATGAAACCACTGCTTATTATTGTAGAAAGGAAATCCTCCTAATACTCTGCTTTCCTTACCTGCTGGTTTCGTTGTAAGCCAATTTAGCTTTTCACTACTGCAAAAAGAAAGATAAATCAGCCACTGCTTTACCTTCAATATTTCAAACTGATTTAACTATGAAAACTCAGGCCTAAATACTACCCATCATAAGCCTTTATTAATCTGAAATTAGCCTGGAAATTTATTGATTCTCAATTTCAACACTAATGTAAAGTCAGCGCTTCTATATGGTTCAGGAACCTAGCATGTCACAAAAGGTGTTTCTAACAGGGCTAAAACTTTTATGATTACTTGCCTTTTTTGGTTGAGTGGTGAAGATGAGATGGCCGGACAGAATGGACTAGCCACATGGAACTCTGTCAGTGAACCAACCAACCTAATAAATATTCAGAAGAATATGAAGATAAATCGAATACACACTGCGAAGACGGATTAGTGACATGACGAGCCGGGCCCTCGAGTGGAACAAGGATGGGAAACGCCGAGTTAGGCGTTCAAGAACGACAGAGAGGAGATCGTGTAAGAAGCAAATGAAGGCTTATGGACAACTGTATAGGCAGATAAAGAGGACTACACAGAACAGGATAAAGTGATGTTCTGTGGAAGCCCTGTGTTCCACTGGGAACCCAAAGGAATTAAATACGGTTTACCAGCTGCGGCATCTGACTCAAATGTTGACTCAATTTCAACTTCACATTAACACTGAGCGCTTTCACTCCTTTTTAATGTCATGACATTGAGCAGACAAGACAAACAGGTTTTTCTTAAAGTGCAATGATAAGTTTTGCTACTTTTTCATTGAAACATATGAACTCTATATCAATAATAATCTAACCACAATGTTTTGAAGCACAACATAAAAATAGATTTCTTTTCAAATTTCCGCAAAATTAAGAAATTAATTTTGACCTTAGATGGTATTATTTTTAGTAATACTTCTCTTTATTGTTTCACAATCACTGTAAAAAACAGTAACCTAATGAAAACATCAATCATTCCCCTAATATATTTTTTATATGTTTAACCGATTACAAGATTAAATTTTAAGTTACTGTTGGTAACTTTTGGCAATTTCTTTTCAACAACTTCATTTTCAAACTGTAGGAAAAACAGGCATCTACTCTTTCACATACTTCTATGGAGATGATTACATCAGACGTTGCAAGCATGTTCTCCGGAGACACATAACTGAGTAGTGCCGAAAGGCGAGCATCTTTCATCCGTGAACACCTTGTATTACGTCTTTCAGTTCCACATGTTTATCTGTTAAAGTTACTTAAATCTAGTCACCCTAAGAGTTTATGATTTCACTACCTACGTATAGTCGAACCTAGACTATGTACTAAAGAAAAACTTTGACAAATCCCTTCTTTACCTTGGTTAAAGCAACGCTATTTCCAATTCACTTTATATTCTGCTTCTTTATTGTTTTAACTCATGGAATATTCCCATTGTAACGTATAGAAAATCAAAACAAGTGATTCAGCGAAGAGACTCTTTTCAACGAATTTACCATCAAGCTGCATAATCTTATATATATATATATATATATATATATATATAGTTTTTAAGAAGCTATATCCAGTGAGGGAATTGGATCATAGGCGTGAATGCATAAAATAATGATAATAGTATGAAATGCAATTAAAACTAAAATGTTTATGATTATACTCATAGGTACATGTCAGGTGGCAAAACAATTAATGTCATATATATAGAATAATTCATAGGATGGATAGAACTTGGAAAGCATGTGCAATTATAGGATTAGTAGACGAATCGAATAAAATAAAAAAGTTACGTAATATTGTGTGAAATTTGATTACATAGAATTTAAAGTTGTAAAAAAGAATTGATTTAGAATGACAAGTGGAACAAGTGAAATAATACCGGGAACAGTTCAAAGTGAGAAGAGTAATAGTAGTAACAACTGGCATAATAAAGGAAGAGTATACAAATTGAATAGACAAAATGAAAAAAAATGAAAAATCGGTAGAGCTAAAATATGATTAGGGATTACCAAACTTTAGCATAGAGGGATTAAGATCATGAAAGTTGGAAGGGTTGAATGAACTTTTTCTGTACACAGAGATCTGGTCTTTCTGTTTCAATAGCCAAAGCTTCAGCAATACAGATGAGTCGGGTACGTAGGGATTTGGGTAGATTGCTCTTTGCCTTGTAGATCACTTTAAAGGCGGAGGCTATAGAGACAGGGTGATCATTATCGACCAGATGTTCAATGATCACACTTCTTATTACTCCACTTCCACCTCTTCGTAACCATGCAGGACAGTGTTCTTGCACCCTCTTGGACAAAACTCGAATAGAACGATAAATTCGTTGCAAAGAGTCTTTTCGCTGAATCACTTGTTTTGATTTTCTTTATTGTTATCATCGTCGCAATATTAATTTTTTAGACAACACTTGACCTACTTTAAAATCCTAATACCAATTTACTTATTTAATTTTGTAATTAAACCACTTCGATTCTATCTGGCCTAAAAGATATGTTAACCTCGCCAGATACTAGCTTGCTAGGCTACTAGCTTACTAGTCTTCTCGCCGGTCCCAAGCCCGACTAAAGAGGGAGGGTTCGGGGGTGTTACTAGCAACTCCACCCCTGTAAAACAACCAAATCGCTACAGAAACTTCAACGAATAAATATATTAAAAATTCTAAAAACATAAACAATAGCCTTACTTTTCGCTGGAATCGGGGAAGTGAAATGACGCAGGCTGGTGAAAGCCTTCGGGAAGCCAGTCAGCCGATGTGCCTTCTTTCGATGAAAGCAAAAGTAAGGATGGGTACCTGGAATGTTCGTACAATGTACGAAACTGGAAAGGCTGCCCAGATAGCCGCTGAAATGAGAAGGTACAGAATAGAAGTGTTGGGAATCTGCGAGAGCAGATGGAACGGAACTGGAAGGTGCCAACTACCTACTGGGGAGACAATAATCTATTCCGGCCATCCAGAGGACAACCACGAGCACACCGAGGGAGTGGCCATCATGATGTCACCAACAGCAACCAAAGCTCTCATGCAGTGGGAACCAATCTCCTCCAGGATAATGACAGCCAGGTTCAACTCAAAAGGAAGGAAAGTTACAGTCATTCAATGCTATGCGCCTACAAACGTCTCAGAACAAGAGAAGGAGGCGTTCTACAGACAACTACAAACGTAATGGACAACGTCCCAAATGGCGATATCAAAATCCTGATGGGCGACATGAATGCGAAGCTGGGAGGAGACAACACAGGAAGAGAACTCACCATGGGTCGTGAGGCCCTCGGTGAAATGAACGACAATGGTGAACTCTTCTCAGACTTCTGCGCCTTCAATGATTTGGTGATTGGTGGCAGTGTGTTCAAACACAAGGATATACACAAGACGACATGGATTTCACCAGATGGAAACACCAAGAACCAAATAGACTTCATCTCAATTTCAAGAAAGTGGAGACGGAGCCTACTGGACACAAGGTCAAGGAGAGGAGCAGATGTGGGTTCAGACCACTATCTAGTACAAGGGACTTTCAAGGTGAAACTAAAAGCCTCGAGGATAGCTGGGGATAGGCCACAATGCAAGTTCAACACTCAAACTGAAGGACACAACCACAAAAGACACCTTCACTGCAACTGTCAGAGCAAAGCAGGAAACACTACGCGACATCACTGAAGAATCATGCGTGGAAGAACATTGGAAGTCTCTGAAGGCGATTCTCAACGAAACGTGTTCAACGGTTCTAGGAAGAAAGAAGAGACAAGACAAGGAATGGCTCTCAACGGACACTTGGAAATTAATAGAAGAGAGGAGAATGGTGAAAGAGAAAATGATTCAATGCAAGGACGGACAGGAGAAGGAGACGATGAGCTCAACTTACAAAGCATTGGACAAAGAAGTGAAGAAGAGTGCTAGGAAGGACAAAAGACGATTCTACGACAATCTAGCTACTGAAGCTGAAAAGGCAGCAGGCAAAAGGGACCTGAGGACACTATATCAGATAACCAAATCTCTATCCGGGAAGAGATCAACACAAGCGAAACCTATAAAAGACAGCCAAGGGAACCCAATTACCAAGGAAGAAAAACAGATTAAACAATGGGCGGATCACTTCAAAGGACTCTTGAACCGACCATCACCTGCAACCCGTCCAGAAATACCAACAACAGCGCACGCACAACTGCAAGTTGACACCAATCCTCCAACGACAGCTGAAGTCTTGAACGCAATCAAGTTTCTGAAAGCTGGAAAAGCAGCCGGACCAGATGGAATACCCCCTGAAGCACTGAAAGCGGACCCAGAGACTACAGCAGACATGCTGACTCCATTATTGCAAAAGGTCTGGAAGGAGGGAAAGGTGCCTACTGACTGGAGGAAAGGTTACCTCGTGAAACTACCAAAGAAGGGCGACTTAGGACTCTGCAAGAACTGGCGAGGAATCATGCTCCTATCGACGCCAAGTAAAATCCTGAGTCGCATCATCCTGGAGAGATTAAAGGACGCACTGGAGACAGAACTCCGACCAGAACAAGCTGGATTCAGGAAAGGCAAATCATGTACTGACCAAATTGCAACTCTACGCATCATCATCGAACAAAGCATGGAATGGCAATCAAACCTCTACCTCAACTTTATAGACTTTGAGAAGGCCTTCGACAGCGTTGATCGTGAAGTAATTTGGAAATTACTCGAGTACTATGGCGTACCCCAAATATTCATCAACCTTATTCAACAGCTGTACGACAACGGCACATGTCAAGTGATCCACAACGGAAAACTCAGCAAGGCGTTTGGAGTAAACACAGGAGTCAGACAAGGGTGCTTACTATCACCAATGATATTCCTAATTGTGGTGGACGACTGGATTATGCGTCAGACAGTGGGAAACGAGAAGACAGGAATATCCTGGACCGACGTGAAGAACCTAGAAGACCTGGATTTCGCGCGTGGATGATTTATGTTTGATGTCACACAAAATCGAAGACTTACAAGCGAAAACCGACAAACTGGTCGAAGAAGCAGTCGGCGAAGACAGGACTCCAGGTGAACATAGACAAGACGGAGGTTATGAAAATAACCAGCCAACCAACAACAACAGCAGCAACATCCAACGTCAATCACCATCAACGGGAGGGATTTGAAAGAGGTTACTTCATTCACTTATCTAGGGAGCATTGTCTCAACTACAGGAGGAGCGGACGAGGATGTCAAATCGAGCGAGAATCGGGAAGGCGAGAAACACATTCATCAACCTGAAATCAATCTGGAAATCTTCGTCACTCAGCATCACCAACAAAATTCGGATTTTCAATACAAACGTAAAGTCAGTCAGTTCTTTTATGCGGATCAGAAACTTGACGGGTCACAGAGAATATTTCCAACAGCCTGTTGCAGACCAGACCTTTATCAGCAACTGTCTTTGCTGGCTCTATACTGAAGATCAGATGGCCGGAAAGAATCACCAACAAGGAATTATGGGAACAAACAAAGCAAGAACCAATCGCCCACCAACACAAATATGCAGGAGAAAGTGGAGATGGATCGGACACTCGCTGAGGAGACCTCTGGGTGACATTGCGCGTCAAGCCCTCGAGTGGAACCCGAAAGGGAAGCGGCGAGTGGGACGTCAGTGCAAGGGTGAAATGAAGGAGATCGTGTGAAGAGGAGTTGAAAGAATATGGACTAACATGGATGCAGGCGAAAAGTATAGCAGAAGACAGAAGAAAATGGAGACATGCAGTTGAAGCCCTATGTCCAACTAAGAACCCAAGGGAGCAATAATAATAATAAAAGATATGTTAATTATCTTCATTCTAATCATATGTACATTGACTAAGCAGTTTATAAATCCTTTTAATGCCTCTTCCCCATGGACTGAATACAACTGAATAGCTTGAAAATAAAGTCGTTAAAAAAAAGAAATATTTTTTCGCTGAAAAAAAGCTGTGTTTTTTTGATATGGTTTTGTTCTCTGAGCTGGATGGTTAGTTTGCGAAGCTTTCATCACCTTACTGGGTGACATCTTCAGCGCATACTTCAATTTGAAGTGAGCTTTTAGATTTCTCCACGAGTTTATTAATCATCTCTCCTGGTGACCTTGGACGTGATTGGTTGTATGTGTGTGTTTTCACACCTTCTAGGTTACTTGTATTGGAACCGGTTGTTTCTTTGACTTGAACTTTGACCCTTTGTGTGTGAAGTTTCTTTCTTATTGGTTGATAAATTTTGTCTATCTCGATGTGTCTATTGATTGATGATTCACTGGAATGCCAAGCTTCTAAAAATTCTCTAGCATTCTTGTTATTTCCTTTGTCTAATATTTGAACGTTGTCCCAGTCGAATTGATGTCCGTAGTTGTCTGTGTGTAGTGAAATGAGGGAGTGGATATCATGTCTTTTGACGGCTAGCTTATGTTCGTGGATACGAAGACGAAGGGGACGTCCACTTTGGCCGATGTAGTGTTTTTCGCAGTTGTTACAGTTTATTTTGTAGATGATGTTGGTTTTATCTTCTTTCGCTGTTGAGTCTTTTGGTTGACATAGAATTGAGTGAAGCGACTTTGTTGGTTTGTGTACGACGTCAACTCCTAAAGGTTTGAAGAGTCTTGTAGTGATTTCTGAGATATCTTTTATATATGGTAAGGCAATTTTCTTTGTGTTCTCCTTGGTGGCTTTTGCTTTGGTAGGTTGGCTTGGGGGTATATGTCTCTTGATGAAATTCCGTGGATATCCATTCTTTTGGAAGACGTCCATGAGATACTTTTCTTCAATTTTTCTTAAGGTGGGAGTGCTGCAGTGAGTCCTTGCCCTCTTGAATAGTGTTTGTATGCAATTCCTTTTGTGTGTTATTGGGTTGTTGCTGTTGTAATTCAGTATTTGGTCTGTGTGAGTTGATTTCCTATAAACTTGAGTTTCTAATTCTCCTGTAGTTGTTCGCCTGACTAAGACGTCCAAAAATGGTATTTTGTTCTCGGATTCCTCTTCTCTTGTGAATTTGATGTCGTTGAAGACGTTGTTTATTAAGTTGTGAGTTTTATCTAATTCGTTTCTTTTGATGATTACAAATGTGTCGTCGACGTAGCGTATCCAAATCTTGGGTTTGATCTTTGGTAGAATTATATTTTCGAGTCTTTGCATCACTGCTTCTGCAATCAAACCTGATATTGGCGATCCCATGGGTGTTCCTTTGACTTGTTCATATATTTGGCCGTTGAATTGGAAGTATGTTGTTAGGCATAGATTTATGCATTCCATCCAGCTTGTGTGTTGCATTTTTGATTGTTGTGGCAGTTGTTCGTCGTTGCTAAGTAATTGCTCCATGGTTTCTTTTGCTAGGTTTTGTCCGATGGATGTATATAATGCTGTCACGTCGAATGATACCATTATTTCTTGTTCATCTATTTGGATGCCTCTGATTTTCTCTAGGAATTGGATAGCAGAGTTGATGGAGTGATCGCAAGATTCCGTTAGGTGTTTTAGTTTTCTGTATAATTCTTTGGATAAATTATATGTTGGAGTTCCTGGGAGTGATACAATTGGTCGTAATCGGATATTTGCCTTGTGTATTTTTGGTCTGCCGTAGAATCGGGGTAGAACTGGTCCATTGGATTTCATTCGCCATTGGTCTTGTTTTGTGATCTGTCCAGTTTTGGTGAGCTTGTTTAAGGTCCTTTGGATGCGGTTATCCAATGTTTGTATGGGATTTGTTGGGAGTTGTTGATATACATCTTCATCTTCGAGTAGTTCTTCAGCTTTCTTGGTATATTCTTCTCTGTCCATGACTACTGCTTTCTTCGCTGCCTTTGAATCATTACTCAAATCATCAAACTTGTACGGAATCTAGCCCAGACCGCTTGCATGGTTGGCAAGAATCTGCCGTTGAGACACTGAAGCATCTTCTGAAGGAATAGAAGGCTTCGCTTAGACCGCATCATTCATAAATCTGTTCCGCAATTTGGGATAAAGTATATACAAGTGCACTGTAATTCCCGGTAACGTAAATCACTCTACCAGTATCTCCTCATAAAAGTAAATAAGCAGTATTTCGAAAAGTGTCTGAAACAGTCTGGAAATAGAGTTTTGAATTTTTCGAGTAAATTTTTTTTCAGACGATATTTCACTCTGTTATCAGACCACTGAATACCTTTTGCATCCATTACATTTCTAGGACATTTCAAAAATGGTTTACCAGTGTATGACAACGCCTAAACGCCCAAGTTATTCACCTTGCTGGATAACCGGCCTATGTATAAAAATAGCTTACTTTTACTGGTAAATTAGATTTCTAAACTTTCATGACTCTCCGTTATCCAGCTCCTAGTATTTTACAAGTAAATTTGAAAAATTCGCTGATAAATTTACAAGTTTATATAGGATAACTTATATTAACACAAAATCATTGTGGACATTAAATACTAAAATGCTGTGTTGAATTTAATATTGGCTTTCCTGGCAAGAAATAATCAATAAGAGACCGAATAACTAGATAATCCGTGTGCATGGTAATTTCAGTTAAATAATGTAACGTGATGTGTTGAGTTTATTTAAAAAGATGTGGATAAATAAGATGAAAGGCGGGTTATGCAATTGCTTTGTCCTCTGCTTTCCTTTTTATATCCCAACTGCGGTCTTTAACAAAATATAATACGACTGAAATTCAGAGCTGATATACCTAGCGACATAATTACGGAGAAGTTTTATAAAATCATTTCAAAGGACTTTTAATGCTGGAAAACTGCAAGTCTTATTTTCTACACGACCGATGGTGATTCCTCGATTGAAAGATGAAGCACCTAGTTTAGCCACTTCCAAATGTTTCTACCAATTCAACTGCGCTTGTGGAGCGAGTAATGTCGGCCGTTGCTTTAGGAACTTGATTTTTCGTGCTAGAGAACATCTCCCAGTATGGGTTAGTGAAGGTGTAGTAAAAACCATCAACAGTTCGATATTAGTCCATCTGGTCCCAACCGGCCACAAAGCAAGCATTGACGAATCCTTCAACATCTACCGGTTACCAAATAAATTTCCAAGAACATCGAGGTACCGCATGCTCTAAACAGCAGAGGCTATGGCGAGTCGCGTGAAACAACCAGTGCTTTGTGTGCAAAGGAAGCAAGTCCATGCTGCCACTGATATAGTCCTGTCCTTCAATAGAGACTACAAATTCATGAATTCGTAAAATTATCCTTCCTAATTTCTCTGATATTCAGTGTATATTGTTATGTTGACACCATCGAACTGTAATCCATTGATATTATTATTAATTCGATGTTATTTAAACACTAATGTTGTTAGTAACACTAATTCATTGACTATTATGTATATATAACTGTAAAACCTGATGAAGAAGGAGTTATCGAAAAGGATATCCTTCGTTCAGTAACCATTCTTTTGAAAATTTTCAAACAGACTCCACAAAATTTTTAATTTGGAAATTTTAAATTACCTTGCTGCGTCTTTAAAACCACTCCGGGATAAAAGATAAACTGCCTAATTTCTCATTTTCTGTGTGTACCTACCAATTTCAAGTGTTGGTTTGTAGGGATTTGACTGCTTCTGTATAGTCATTTACTTGGCCATACAATTAGGCGTGTTTCTCGTCAGATTTCTGGACATCATCCTACATGGTTAAGTAAAGGACAGACAAAATCCATTGATAGAGCCATTCTATCTCATCTCATGGATACAGAACACAAGATTGACATAACCGAGGCTTTCAAAGTCATTTACCACATATCAACTAATCTTAACTGTACTTTAACAGTTCGTCTCGCCATATTGCTGAGGCTTTTGGGATCTACATTAAGAAGACTAACCCTTGTACCCAAAAGAAGTTGGTTCAGACACTGTCCTTGCCTTAGCCATCAGGGTTGTAATGTTTTTCAACTTGTTGTGGAAATTTCCTTAATTTCATTCGGTATTCTATTAGCCATTACATATTTATGCTCATTATAATTCGTGAATCTTTAGTGAACTGTAATTCCATTTATCTTACTTAACAAATCGATAGTATTTAAAAACACCAAAATTGTTAATGACGATTATTCTAGAATATTCTATGTATATAAAAACATATATATAATTGTAGATCCAGAAGAGGAAATTATCGAGAAGGATATTCTGTGCTCACAATTTTTTTGTATACAATTGGCTTTCTCTTGTCATTCATGAAATGCAAATAAAAGAAACTGAGGAAGAATTAAAATGCCGTTTTGATAGAGTCTTAAGATTTTACGCCCGGAATGATCATAACAACAAGAAGGGTCAGGCCTAGGACAGTCAGTTCACGAGGTAAACAAATTATCACTCAACTACTGATAAGTTTTACACAATGGCTTACGATTTTCAACTTTGGTTAGTCAAAACATCAATCCGAAAAAATTATTCATGACCTTAGAAACTTATCAGCTAAACTCTGAAGTGGTATCATCATTTGAATCAATGAAGAGTGATGGATATCCTTTCAAAATTTATAACTAGAGATTATTTGTTGCTGCAAAAATCATGTTTTAGAATGACCATGAATCATGGAGAGAACAATGTGAAAGTAATGATAGTGACAACAAGTTATTTCCTTAGGTCAGAATAAGAACAAAAGTACAATACCATAGAAACAAAAAAATAGTCATCTGAGATTAATGAATTGAATTTTTGATTTTCCCGTCGATTGACTGGACCGAAGTGCTAGCTCTCAGGTTGACATGTCGGCTTCTTGTGCAGATGCTTCGACGATGTCTGGGCACCAATTGTATACTAATCAAATGCCCAGACATCGTCGAAGCATCTGCACAAGAAGCCGACATGTCAACCTGAGACCGAGCACTTTGGTCCAATCAATCGACGGGAAAATCAAAAATTCAATTCAATAATTAATATGACCCGTTGCACAAGAGGTGGCTCTCGTGGCCCAAGTGATCTAGTGGATAACGCTTTGGCGTTTGAAACTATGGTCACTGGGTTCGAGCCTCAGTGGGAACATCATCACTCACTGAGAAATGCGGGTACATCCAGATGACGAGTCCCAAATAGGACGAAATGCGCATCCTGGATTCCACTGCTAGCCACCATCCACCAGTTGTGTCTGAGATTAATATTAGAAGATATTCAACCATAACAAAATACATTGTTGACGGTGATGTTAGAAGAAACTCAGAAAAGACCAAAAATTAGAAGTCGTGGAGGCTTCTTGATCATCTAGCTATTCCGTTAAATCTTTCATTATATCGATTGGAACTTGGATTCAATTTTAAGTCAAACATAAATTGAACCTACGCAGTTACGCACTACTCATATTATTCAGTAGTATATACCACTTCATAATTTTTTTAGCTCTCTTGATCTGTCAAGAAGGTTACTTAATGCATCTTAGTTTTTTGGAAGAAACCGCAATGAGACTTCACCCAAGACTATGTCGTTTGCAGTGAGTAAATTTATCCTCTTTGTACTGGACTTTATTTGAAATACTGGAATGATTAAGAAAGATCATGTTATATAAATATATAAATCTGTATGGTTTAATTTTTCTCTTACTTCTGTTATGAAAGTCCAGTTGAATATTGCAGTCTGTCTCAGTTATCGATTATGGATGAGTCTATTGTAGGAGACACTGTACTAAATTAAGTGACACTAAATAAAGGAATTGAATAGTAATGTATACATCTTCTTCTAGATTGTGGGACTCCAAAAACGATATTCCTCAGACAGAACAATTAACAAGAAAAATTCATCATGATAAATGTGAAAATCTAACATGACTATAAGTATTTTTTTATAAATCAGGCTAGGGCTTCATATTTTGACTAATTATTGGGTCAAATAAAGACAGGTTTACGTTGAACTAATGGGAAGACATTGGAAGATTTAGAATTTATGGGTGATTTATGACTACTGTCACTCAAACTCGGTCTACAGGCAAGGTAGCAAAAGCAGGAATTCAAGTGAACACAGAGAGGACAGAGGTGATGAAGATAACTGGCGACCACCACCACCAACAACAACAAGCACCAGACACTATCAACGAAAGATGTTTGAACGAGATTACTTCGCTTATCAGTAGCTTAAACAGCATCGTTTCAACTACAGGCGGCACGAATGAGGATATCAAAAGCAGGATAGGCAAAGAAAGTTAAACATTCAGTTAAACACATCAGTGTTGGAATCTGCTGCAGTCAGCATGAAGAACAAGATTTGGATCTTCAGCATCACTGCCAAGTCATTGTTTGTTTACGGTTCAGAGACTTGGCGTATCAAGAAAATCATTTCCAACAGGCTTATGAACGCTTTCATCAGTAGATGCTTTCGCATCATTTTGAAGAAAAGATGGCCAGAAAGAATTAGTAACTAGGGTCTTTGGGAACAAAGTAATCAACAATTAATCACCCAAGACAATGGATATAAATCGAACGGAGGCTGAGTAGACCGTTAAGTGACACTATACACACAACAGGCCCTTGACTGGGAGCTAAATAAGAAACAACTAAGTGTCTGTCCGTAGCTGACATGGAGAAGATCGTAAGAGAAGGGAACGAAAGCTTATGGACAATAGTAAAGCCAGCTAAAAAAGGCTAAGGAGAACAGATTAAAAAACAGATGTGCTACTGAAGGCCTATGTTCCACCCGGAATCCAAGGGAATAATAGTATTACCAATAACCCAGTGAAAATTAACGGAAAAGAAAGAAATGATTGTAATATTGAAAAATGAAATTCTTCTGCGTCCCCAGAAAATTTACAAGACGGACCAGCACTTCAGTAGATATAATACTCACTACACATAAATTAACAAGCAATGGAATTCAATAATCCTAAAACGCTCGAAAACTGAAAATTTAGAATGTACATCGGTCACTATACTAAGTTATACTACAGTTATGCATACCGAAGTGTACTTCATTTTTTTCTGGCTATCATCACAGAAAGCTTCCAATTGAACTTTTGGCTGTGTTGATACTTACCAGTGAAACCCAACTGAAATATAGATGAAACTCAATCTTTCTTTTTAAACTTAGATGTGCATTAAGACATCTTCAGACTAGAGACTTTGTGCGTCGGTGGCACAGTGGTCAGGACACTCGCCGACCATGCCCGGGTTTCTATCGCCGACCGACGCACACTCGATATCAATGATCGGCCCGCAAAATTTGGGCTACCGATATCACATGCTGAAAATTTCATACTTGTATCAAGAAAACTGTGTGGAGTCAAGCTATAATAAAAAATACTAAATTAAGCATTATTAACAGCGATATAACACCTATACAGTGTGTATTAATCAATCCTATGGGACGCTGATCCTGATTCTTAAAGTTTAATAGCGAAACAACCTAATAACTTGAGCAATCAATAATCCAATTTCCAATCCGGAAGCAGATATAAGCTCTTTCGGATTAGCAGGTACACTTACCAGACGACTGCCAATGAACAATGAACCTAAGTCAAGTAAGTCGTCTTTCACCCATTCTGGCTGCATAATCTTGGAAAGTAATCTTTACAGCATTACGAAACTAATAAATTGCAGACAATGAAGACATTTCTTACAAAAATCGCATGCTCATTATTTATCTGATACATTTATATTTTTCATAAAAGAGTAGATTTTTCCTACTCAGGTTATTCGCTGAAACATCTTTAATGGTTCCTATGGTTACATAAAGTAAACAGTGGAAATAAGAGATAAAATCGATGATAGTTGATTGATGACAGTTAAACAGAATTCATCTCGTTCAGATTTATGCAGATAATATTTTGCAAGGTATTAATCAAACCATTAACACAGCTGATAAGAGGATACTGTAGAAATTTATATTTTATTATTTTATTCCTTTATGTTCCATGTGGAACATAGGGGCTTCAAGCTAGAGGACTAAAGTTTTGGTGGCAGTGGTGTTTCTATTTACAGGATGGGGTTGCTAGCCTAATGCCTCACCTTCTCTCCTTACCGGTATTAACACTGACTTAGCGAGGTAAAGGTGTGCGTCAGCCGGGTATCGAGCCCTGAACTACTTGTGTGGTTGGCGATCATTCTACCGCTGGGTCACCGACGCACTGTTGTAGAAAAGGACTTGAATATTATTTTGTTCAAAGATTATCTTAATAATGACGATAGTAATAAAAATGGCTTCATACTTAATAGTGAGTTTATATTTTGGTTGTAATAGGATAACTTTTATCTCTCTCTAAAACTTAGTTCCATTTCCTATTACTATTAAGAAATTACAATTCACACAGATGTCAAGTTAAATACGATATACGAAATTTCTGTAGACTAGTGTACAACGAGTTGGTTTTGAAATGACTGGGAAAATTGACACTCAGCAATAAAAAAGAAGAGCATATGACTAAAAAGAAGTTAAACTCTGATTACCGAATTCTTTATGTAGTAGTTGGTAATATCTTAACGATGCGTTCTTAATCACTCAAAACGTGCCCAGGAAAAAGGTATTCGATGGATAGTGGGGACTTGTCATCCCAGTGATTGACATTATTCCCACTCAGTCTCAACGCAAACACTTAACGGTCTTGATTGAAAAGTATTATCCATCAGGGCACTAAAATACAAGATCCTTCTCTTGTGTAATAGTTATCCAAGTTTAATTAATAAAGGCCTTCAGACAATATCGAGTTGACACCAGCCACATAATGGTGAGTCAGTTTAAGGAGCCTACATGACAACAGAAAGGGGTTATTTTTAATCCACTAAAAGCAAACAACGCAAAAATCAAAAGTTTTAATAAATTGCCCGTAATAATTTTTCATTAATTAAGTTTGAAAACCTCATTTAAACCGATCATTATTACAATTATTCCCTTGGATTCCGAGTGGAATGTAAGGATTCGACAACACATCTCCACTTTCTTCCTTTTTCTGTTATCCTATTCAGCTGGGTCCACGATTGGCCATAATCTCTCATCTCCTCCTCACACGATCTCCTCCATGTCCCCCTCCCACTGACGACCATGTCGTCGTTTCCTGTCTGCATTCCACTCGAGCAATGGCATGAATTGAGCACGATTTCATGTGACGGCTTTCTCAACAAATGCCCGGCCCATCCCCATTTCCTCCCACAAATGTGTAGAGTAATCATCACTCGCCTATTGATTTGTTGCAGGAGTTTCTTGTTACTGATTCTTTCTCCCCAGCTGGCCATCTGGCCTTCAGTATGCAGCCAGTAAAGTGGGCAGCTGTTGATGAAAGTCTTTAACTTGTTGGAAAACCTTTTTGTGACACGCAGTGCAAGCTTCTGACCCAAGCAGAAGAACTGAAAGACTGTCTTCACATTGGTGTTGGAAATCGGAATCTTGTTGTTTATGCTGGTTGAGTGAAGCAGAAGATTTGCAAAATGGTCTCAGGTTGATGAAGGCGTAAATATCTTGACTTTCCGATTCAGGTTGGCTGGCTTTGACATCTTCATCCGTTCCGCTGGCCTGTGGTTGAAACCGTGCTTTCTAGATACGTGAAGGAAGTAACCTCTCCTAAATCTCTCCCTTTGATGGTAATTGGCGCTCTTTGTTGCTGTTGTTGTTGCTGACCTCCGTCTTCTGTATGTTCACATGCAGTCCTGTCTTTGCTGCCACCCTCTTCAGTCAGTTTCTTGGTTTTCGCCTCTAAGTCTTCGAGTTTGTCTGACATCAAACATAAATCATCCACGCGCGAAATCCAGATCTTCTACAGCCTTCTTATCGGTAGTTCAGAGTATTCCTGTCTTCTCACTCCCAATGCACAGTCTGACGCATAATGCAGTCCACCACAATTAAGAATATTATCAGCGATAATGAGCAGTCAGCCTTGTCTTACTCCTAGATCCACTTCGAATGCCTCTCTAAGTTCTCCGTTGTGGATCACCTGACACATCCCATTGTCATATAGCTGTTGTATGAGGTTACTAAAGACTTGGGCATTACTCGCCATAGTGTTGAAGTAGTTTCCAAATTATGTCTCGGTCAACGATGTTTGTCAAAGGCCTTTTCGAAGTCGATGAAGTTGAGGTACAGGTTTGACGAATACTAAACGAATACTAACTAATATTTTCTTTAAGTATTAAGCATTTTTTGTGTCGGTAGTAAGTAGCAGGCAATGCGTCAGTGTTTCAGGGGTAGAATACTTACTAACTACGTACGTGGTCCAGGGTTAGATCCCCTGCCGGCACACTACTAAACGCCACTTAGCTGGTAGTAAGCCCAATAAACAGTGAAGGTTTGGCGTGAAGTCAGAAAGCCCAGACCGTGAAAAGAAACAGCACTGTTACTGAAACTCGAATTCTTAATTTTCAAGTAAAAGGATGAAATAAATAGTAAATATCAAGCGGCAAAGATAAAAAGGTACAAGTAGTAAGTAATGTGAGCGAATCAATTTTTTAATATGAAGATTAACTTTTCCCTACTTTCTTCAGACTATTCCTCCAAAACACCCTGAATCCTTTAAAAATAATTCTATATTATGTTTAGGTATTGTTTACAGGAATATTGTGTCATCAAATCAGTAAACTGTCGGAAAAGGGATTACAGAATACTCAAAACAGAAGTATACATCCTCAGGAGAAATATAATTGTTGCAAGTTGATAGTTGAGATTTTAAAAAAGTTCTGAGTGAGTGACATGATTTGAATTAGTGATCTCCAAAGGAAAACACTTTCTCTATAAAAGAAATTTATTAAAGCATCATATAATAGGAATACAGAGTAATTACTTTTGATCTCCATTTCTCATGTATTTCTGATACCAGACGGTTATGTTGGTCATTCAATGATGATGCTTGACCCAGATTACACAAAATGATTACCTGGTGCAAGTTAGAAATGTATAAGCTGGTATGCAAAATTCTTAGCAGGAAATCAATCAGTCTTTGGTTTGATTTCCCTTGGGGTGTTTTATACTGTTGAGTACAGCTTGACTAAAGAGAAAACTTGGACCCAGTGGTCTGAATTTGCATTAATTGAAAATGATTACAAAAAACTGAGCATTTCGGTTTACCTAGAAGCTTTTGGTACGCACTGAAATTGATATGCTTGTTTACACCGAGAGAGTATAAATGAAGTAGCCTAATTTTCTGGTGTGCCTGTTTACAAAAAAGTCAAATAATTTAACCAGTGACTCAAATGTTTGTGTGTAAAACCTTCTGTTTTCAAAATACTTTGCATAATATGATATTCACCAATACGTTATCTTTTAAAAAACCTATTCTTAAAGTAATTACTTTAAGTTTGTTTGCTACCCCATATAGGTTAGAGAAGCAATGAAAACGAAAAAGTAACTGGAAGCTGTTTCGTCTCATTTTGAAACTCTTCAGCAATACATACCTATGATCCCGCTGCGGTTCGGACCGAAGAACCTTAGGTTACATGGAAAGCTGACTGACTATTCAGTCACTGAGGAGGACTCAATAGTCCATAGCTTCCAAATTCTGTCAATTAACGCAAATGCAAGTCAATGTCAATGGCAAATATCTGTCCTTATACCCGTTTTGGCAGACCCCACTAGTCACAACTTCGCCCCAGAACTTCAAACATTATTGAGTTACTAGCGAGCAACAGATTAACTTTCAAATGTTGGTTTGTGTGCGTTTAATTAGTTTCGGATTACTTTCGTACTTTTGTTAGAATTTTCAAATTTACACATAGACTACTTGCAAGCAGATAAAACATAGGTATCAGTAAACCGTATGAAAATCCTTGATTTACTTTACAAATTCATTTTGCACGTTTGTTGTGGAAGTCCATCTTTTATTAACCAGATATATATCAACTTAATATTACGACAAAAGAAAAACATTTCTTGTGATCACTTAGTTTACCGGATTACTATTTAGAAACTCCATCAATGCCTGTATAATCTCTTATAGTGAGGAATAGGAGTATAGAAATTATATACAGATATTAAAACAGGGTAATGAATAGTACTGAAACATATGTTCCTAGCTAAGTGTTCATCGAAAGTGGCCAACTGCGTTTACTGTTTGATGTTTTCACAAATATTTATTATTATAATAATTGATTTTATTCCTTTTCATTCCCATAGGGACATAGGACTTTAAGCTGGAGCTTCCAAGTTTCAGTAGCAGTGGCGTTTTTATTTTTACGGGATGAGGTTGTTAGCTTCATGTGCAACATTCCATTTTCATCGGTCTAATTACTAGCTAAATGAAGTAAAATTATCGGTCGGCTAGAGATTTAATCCCAAACCACCTGCGTGGTTGGCCAGTGTTCGACCACTGAACTAGTGATAATATGTCACAGATACTATTGTGGTGAGGACTGGCTGCTAGCCGAATCGGTAGACAACAATTTACGTCAATGTTTATGTCTCAAATATTGGTAATGTGAAAACAAGAACAAAGACTGACTCAACAACTAATCACAGCAGAATTCGCGTAGGCAGATACAATCAGCTGAGAGATGATTTGACATTCAAGAAACAGCTACAAAGAGATGGAGACTGTGTTTGTCTACTAACAATAATCTATAATAATGTACATGGAAATCTATACATATGTGTTGATTTCCTTAATAAATGGTCTGTTGCTTGGCCCTTGTCTTCTGTTGTTACACTATTAGTACATAAACTATTTATTTATGTTTTGAAAAATACTGACTAGCACACAAAGAATGTTCTTTTTCATTACCTTTTTCTTCAGTTCATACAGTTATGCGTTCATATTAGTTAAGGAATAACTGTTATTGAAAAGATTTATGTTTTTTTAGTAACATCAAATTATTACCATCAGAGTGCACCAGGGTATTTAATGGTATAATGCACGCACCAGGTATGCAAGGGGTTTGGATTCAGTCCCTGGCCAGCGCACGCCTAAGCCTCACCTAGTTTACTAGCTTGTAGTAAAGGCGGAAAAGACGTAAGACGTGAAAGACACACTATCGCTACTGAAACTTCATAATTTGAAGCCTTATGTTCCACCCAGATTCAAAGGAATGCTATTACGATGAAAAGTTCCAAGTCGCATATGAGTGAATTGTTACTAGACTACAGATCAGAAAATATATGGATATGATAAGCTGTGAAAATACGGCACTAAACTAAAATAAACCATAAAATCATAAATGACAGTGAATACGTACCAGTAAATGGTCGTGATTATCATTCAAATTGAATTTCATACCATATGATCATAAATTGTCGTTGTCCTTACTAGTTTTATTCCTTAACCACTATGGAAATATAACTGTAGAAGTTTGGTTCTGTTGCATAACATTTCATTTCGTTTTGATTTTTACTTACTCACTATTTGAACTCACTATTAAATTTTTCAAGTTTACTTAATTGTTCTTCTCTGTCATAATTTTACTTTTATGGTTTACTCCCACCCTTTTGAACAGTCCATTATATTATGTATAAATTCGATCTCTTCTGGCATCTTGTATTTTATCTCTAGTCAATCCTTGTTTCTAAGCAAAATGTGAATACTCTTTTCTAATTATACTATAAGATACTTAGTCTTTTAACGTTGAGTAATTTGTCTAACACAAGGCTGCCTACCATCGCCGATGATTTTCCTGGTTGCAGTAGATTGGATAATGCGACAGAGAGCGGGTAGCGAGGAAACAAGCATAAAATGGACCCACACAAAAACCTAGAGGATCTGGACTTCGCCGATGATATATGTCTGATTTCCCACAAACTGGAAGATATGCAAGTGAAAAGCAACAAGTTGGCAGAAGAAGCATCAAAGATATGACTTCAGGTGAACAAAGAGAAAACAGAGGTGATGAAGATTCCTGGCCAACACCACCACCACCAACAACAACAGACAACAATCACCATAAATGGAAGGAACCTGGAAGAAACAACCTCCTTCACCCACCCAACTGGGAAGCATCGTTTCAACTACAGGCGGACGGAACTGACGAGGATATCAAAGCGAGAATCGGAAAAGCAAGACAAGCTTTCATTACTCTTAAGTCTGTGTGGAGCTCAACAGCACTCAGTATCAAAAATAAAATCCGGATCAGAGACTTGGCGCGTCATAAAGAGCATCTCCAACAAACTAAAGACTTTCATTAACAGTTGTCTTGGCTCAATACTACTCAAGATCAGATGGCTGGCTAGAAAAGATCAGCAACAGGGATCTCTGGCAATGAGCGAACCAACCAGGAACCGATTGTGAAACAAATAGGCTGAAAGAGATGGAGATGGATTGGCCATACTCTAAGGAAACCATCAAGTGACATCACTAGACAAGCCATCGCTCGAGTGGAACCCGAATGGGAGGCGGCGAGTTGGTCGTCACTGCGACGGTAGGATGACATGGAGGAGGTCATGTGAAGAAAAGATGAAGCATGTGGGCATACTTGGAGCGGGGTGAAAAAGTTGGCAGAGAACCGAACGCAATGGAGACGTGCAGCTGAAGCTCTATGTTCCTCTAGAAATTAAAGGAAATAATAATAATTTTTCGATTTATATCGTTTTGTAATTATGTTGTTTATACTTTCTATCCATAACTCGACGTTGTTGTTCACTGATCGGTATTTAAAATGTTTACGGTCACATATTTATGTATTACCAAATCAGTACTGGCTTAACAAGGCGCACCATCACTCTGAAATCAGTTCGGAAATCTCCTGCGCTCACTCAGCATAAACGACAAAATTATGATTTTCAACACATATGTTAAGTCAGTTCTTCTATATGGATCAGAAAATTGGCGCGTCACGTAAGACTATTTCCGGCAGGCTAATGCAGACTTTTATCAATAGCTGCCTGCCTTCGCTGGCACCATACTGAAGATCAAATGGATAGAAAGAATTAGCAACAAGAGCCTATGGGGATGCACAAACCAACCAGGAGCGGATCATTCAACAAATATTCCGGAGAAAATGGATCGGACACACGCTGAGGAGACCGTTGGTTGACACGTGCGCCAGGCCATAGATCGAGTGGAACCTGAATGGGAAACAACGAGCTGAGGTTTGGTCTGAGGGTGACGTGGATGAGAAAAGAGACTATGGGTAATCGTGAGGCCAGCTAAAGAGGACTGCAGAGAATAGGAGAAAGTGGAGGTGTGCTGTTGTAGTTCTATGTTCCACTCGGACCGAGGTGAACGATAATAATACCACTTTAAAAATGGCTCCAGAAACAAATGGAATCATCAGAACCTATTAACGGTGAGAATAGGAGACCTAGCTCCTCTATTGCGAAACTATATAGAGACAGGTCATAAAATTGATGTTAACCGATCTTTTAAACCTATCTATAAAACGTGTTTGGGGCGTATCCTAAAGTTTGTAGAAGCCTAGCAATTAGAAAGTTCAAACCACCTTTATGCGTCCAAAAACAATTTGTCATCACATTAAACCTTCCTTGGTAAATTTTGTTTTGATACCATAGCAGATGTACTATTACCTCTGCTATTTGGTTTAGTGGTCTTCATTGTTATTTTGACCTTGAATATGTCCTTTTAACTTGACCTAAGTCTATTTTTCTCACCTCTTACCTCTTTTATTTCATATATATTCCTATGACAAGTCCGTGTGTGATCAGATTGTTCGAAATGTGTTGCGCAAATACATTACACGATTCAGACAATACGTCTTCTATTGCTTTATCTAAATAATACCACTGGCTTAATAGCGAGAGGGTGTATAAACTTGAATTAAGGTGGAGTAATCGTTAAAGGAATAGCAAAGTTTACTATTTACTGCCTTATTTGATGAAGTAGGATAGTAAGCGTAAGTCCTGCTTTTTACTCCACAGAATTTGATATCTTATCCGGAGACCATCTAATTTATTTAAACTGGGGAAACCATTAATTCGTGTTAACTGATGCTCATGAAAATACACAATTCACCAAAAGCCTAAGATAACAGTACAGTATTCCAGCAAATGAGTCACTTGATTTTTTCCAAAGTGGCACTCCCATTAAAGCAACTTGGCAGCCTCTATTGGCTTGGTAGCTTATTTTATCCTGTCCCATGGTGGAAAAGTGTTCACTGAATATAGATTGTATCCAGGTTTTAAAAATAATCAGTCACAAATATGTTCGTAATAATATTTCGGAATGATGAAAACAAAAAGTAATGTTTAGATAAGGCATGGAAATCCATCCTCCCTCAAAACTTTATTACAAACTCTCAACGTACACTATTTGTAAACTAAGGTCTCGAGAAGAGTAGAGAAATGATGAACTTCTATTATACCCTACAATCGCTCATTTCGTTACAAGTTAACCAATTCATTTATAAATTGGACTGGAATGACCTAAAAGTCCAATTTAGAAGTTATAAGCGAAATCTTAAAATCATATTACTCCAATGAGTTGATGGTCATAAAACCAAAATGTCGATCACTAAGCAAAAATCAAAGAAATATTAGATCAGTAATTAAGGTCAAAAATACAAACTAATATGATTAGTAATCAAGTTATCCAGACTAGCTATGAAAGGTGGTAATGTTGCATCGACAAGAGCAGTCTGAGTTACCTGTTACTCTAGTTCACGATGATGTATCAGTTTAGGAGACGCAGTTTTGAACCTTGCTTAGTTCTTTAACCAATAAAAAGTCCTGAGAAGAGAGGAGATTGGGTACCAGAGCGGCAACCCCAGCCAATCCATTGGAAATGAAGAAAAGAATCTATTTAACCATAGATCAGAATTTACAAGGGGTTAAGCAACGGCAATCGGAAATTTCATGTAAAAGTTGCTTCCATTAGTTTATTTACTCATTGGCCTCCAAAGACGACCTGCTGTGACCGAGAGTGGGTAAACTCCAGTCTTCCACTCGGAGTGTCCTTATATCGCCACGTGTTTATAGTGTCTGCCAGGTAAGTCCTATTCACTGCATTCACTCACCGAAGGTGCACCCCAAAAAAGTGAAAGAGGGTTGTGAACGTTTGGTGCTCATATCGGTACTGGTTGACATTCAGGTATACCCAAGGGAGCTGAAAAATCCTGAATCTAAATCTATGATGTGCATGGGCTCCAGAATCCGAAAGGATCAAATGGCGTATGAACTAGTTCTGGTTACCGTAAGTCATGGGAATGTAACTCCTGACGTTGCTCCACTGCCTTGTGGATCAGACTTCGCGCCAAAGGTTCAGAGAGTGGGCCCCCAAGACAACTATTTGATTCGATCTGGGCGTCCGAGTAGTGTCCTAGCCCTGGCACAAACTAATAGGTATTGTGTAGCACATCTCTGGGTGCCCATAATCTACTAAGTTTATTTTAATAATAAACTTCCTTTATACATCTTGCCCTCTATCTATGCCTACACGTTTTACTTATTCACTTCTCATTATTTCTGACAACGATTTCCTATTACCAGTATCCACATTTTACTTAAAAGAGTTACTGCTTCTTTGTACTAACAATGTGAAGTTTACATTCGAGGGTGAGCACTATCGCCAGATCGATGGTGTTGCTATGGGAAGCCCCCTAGGTCCATTGTGGCTGATATATATATATATATGTCGCATGTTGAGAACCTAGTGGAGAAAGAAATTGGAAAAGTTTATTTCTATAAAAGATATGTAGATGACATAATAGTCATTTGTGATCAACCGACGGACACCATAGAAATCCTGAACCAGATTAACAGAGCAAAAAACAGTATATCGCTAACTTATGTTAAAGAGAATAATGGATGCCTGCCATTTTAATATGTACTCATAACCCGCCGAGAATATGGGTCAGTAAAACGATTTGTCTACAGAAAGTCCACATGAACGGACAGTATCTAAAATATCATAGTTTCTGTCCACTACAATATAAAAAGGCGTTGGTTAAATGTTTGTTCAAGCGCATTCACCGTATTTATACTGCCGATACAATTGAAGAAGAAAGACAACACCTCATTGAAATATTGTTAGTTAACAATTACCCACTGAGATTTCTTAGACGCTACGGAAGTGTCAACCATAGAGCTTTACCAATCCAATCAGTTCCCTAAAAGGATATTTACATATCCTTGCCGTTCAGAGGTGATCAAAAAGTCTAGTCACTAGACAAAGACTCAAGGCCGCAATTAATAGAACCTATTATGCATATAAACTTATCTTCATAGAGAAAACGAGAACTATGCTGTCATGTAAACCCTCACATCATTCGAACGACAGTGTCACATCCCACTGTGTTTATCAATTTACATGTATGTGTGGAGACACGTACATAGGGAGGACCCATCGGTCTCTGCATGTTAGGGCTACAGAACACATTCCAAAGTGGCTGGAATAACAAATGAAATCGCCAGATACAATTTACCCCGGAAATAGATGTCCAACATCATCTATAGCGAAGCATATTATAGAGACGGGTCATAAGGTTGATTTTAACAATGCCTTTAAGCCGATGTATAAAACAAGGTTGGGTCACATACTTAAGTTCATTGAAGCCTTAGGCATAAAAAGACTGAAACCTGTCTTACGCGTCCAAAAGTTATTTGTTATCACCTTAAGCCTGCCTTGGTAATACAATCTAGAACCAAGGACCAATTTACTTCATAATATTTTCAAACCCCTTCTTTGCCTTGTTTTTTTTCTCTCTTTATCTTTCTTACCCACACCTTTGCGTCTCCCTACCCATTATTTGTGACCTTAACCTGTACACAATCTGACCTGTATAATAATTATTCATGCCTTCTGTAAAACCTGTGTATGACAAGTACGTGTGTGTGATCAGAATGTCCAAAATGTGTTGCGCCAATACATTACACGTTTCAGATAAACTGCGTCTTCTTATTGTGTTGTCGATATTTCTGTTACCTTGATATCATTTCATTTTGTCTGATGCATCTTTCCCCCTTTTCTCGTCTCCATAATCACAAATACAGTCTATAAACATAGTTAACATAATTTCTTATACATTCCTGAAATCTAAAAATTTCTTATCGGCAAAAACTTGAACTGGAATTCGAACAACCTCATTTTCATTCCTACACTCTCAGAACAAAACAGAATGTCATGATTCAATCAAACAGTCCTGACTGATTGATTATCGCTTTATTACTTTCAGGTGAAGTGAAATTCGTCTTTCTTTTACAAAAGAGAACTACTTCACAAGATTGTCTTGTAAGTGGTGCAAAGTATTTTACTACTTATTATACACCTTCAAAATATATAATAATCCAAGTGTTATATTCGATCAAAACAATTTCCCCCTACTTAAGAAAAATAATAATTACATAATCTCATAGAAAGAATATTTTTCTCTTCAACTGCATATATATATATATATATATATATATATTGAAAGAAACCTTTGAGGGAATATATTATGAAAATGAGATAAATATGTCCCAAAAAAGAATGAATGAAATTTTTAGGCGTAGCGTAATTATTACTTCTAAATATAGACTATTTCTTTTCAAATCAAAAGTACAAATTATACGGAATTGAATAGGCATTTTTACAATGGCTAGTAGAAGTTTAACCTATAGTTAGTTAAGTAAGTGAATTGAAGCTACTATTTATCACAACTTATGTGATAATATATAATTCGTGTATATGTATTCATACAATTCAAGAATGTGTTAATTATAAAGCAAAAGTCTAAAAATAATATATTACGATTGACTGACTTAGTTCAAACCTTTTTAAACCATGAATTGTATATAGGACCGGATCCCATCGGCTGAATAGTCTGTGGACTCAGATTGTAACCGAAAGGTCCTGGGTTCGAACCTCAGTGGGTGTTTACTAATGAGCAGTTTACGCTGTCTCTGGCGTAGACGTGATATCCAGCTGGCTTTCGACCAAAGGGCGGGTGTACTGCTCATCAGTCCGCTCCGTCCTCCTTTATGGCCAGCCGTGAGACCTGGCCATTGAGAGTGAAAGGCATGAAAAGACTAGTGTCTTTGATCATAGGTGCCTGCGTTCTATCTCCCGTGTGAAGTGGTACAGTAGGGTGAGCAATATTGAGGTTAAGCGTCAGGTAGTAAGGAGGGGAGATCAATCGACGCGACTGTGAAGTTACACCGATTGAGATGGTTAGGACATGTGTTACGTATGCCTAGTCATCGCCTTCCTCGACAATGGGCAATGTTAGCGGATATAGGGTCAGGCTGGAAAAGAGCTAGCGGCGGTCAAACCAAAACATGGCTTCAACAGTCAATGAAATCCACAACAGTTAGTTTAAGCCAGCCACGTAGGAAGGTGTAGATTTCCTGGTTGGGGTCCTCAGGACGGTAAAAACCAATGGTTGGTGATATGGCTCAAAATCGTTCTTAGTGGCTCAGATGCATCCACTCCTTGTGACGTATGATTTCAAATGAAACTATATCGTTATTCGTTATTACTATTCCTTTGTCTCACACCTCTGTTTACTGTCTCTATTATCCATTTCTTCTACTTCCTTCTCTTGCTTTGTTTGCTACACGGAGTGTGGCGACTTGAACTGCCGCACATATATGCAGAACTCTATGTCGAAAACAGATAGACAGTGTACTAATGAGTAGTCCAGTTGTTCTCTAACTGATGTGAACAAACTTGTGATCATTCAAATCCCTGCGAAACAACCACTTGATAATCTCCTGTTTCTTAGGTAGAATTACCAAAAGTGAAATATGAACCCATAACTCATTAAGCTGAAGTCAATGAACCAAACTCCCATCTACCAAGTATTATGAAAACTGGTTAGCTAGAGAACCTTATAATCTTATAATGAACAGCTTTGAGAAATTGGATAGAATAATAGTTATTTCTACAAACGTCTGTACCGCAGACAAATGTGCTCTGTAGGCAATTCGAACATGAGATCAGTATTCGAAGTACTTTAACAGTCAAGTCTCACAAAAGTGAAGTTAGTTAAACAGAAATCTAATGCCTAGAAAAACTAGACAACTTCTGTTCTAAACCATGCGGTCTAGACCCCGAAGTTAAGTGAAAGCGATTGATCAAATGGACAATGAGGCAACTAAGAAAATGAAATACTCTGTTGCCATGCAATTTTTTCGTCGTAAAGTATTGGGAGTTAATGATCAAGAAATTCTACTTTATCTGGATTTCGAAATCATCGAAAATCAGAAGAGTGTCCATAACTTTAGTAAGACCACTAACATCTACAGGTTGGAACTAAAGGGACATCAGTTACCCTTTAAACAGTTAATTGATGAAGACGATAACTATAAGATACAGTAGAGAGGGTTTGAACAGCTTGAGTGTTTCCTAGTTGATTAGTTCAAAAAGAAAAACAGAATATCTATCCAAAGGCTTCCCATCAGCCTGTAGCATTTAACTTCTAATACTCGAATCGCTCTATAAAAGTAAACTTTTAAATACCGAAATTTAAACAATACTGGAAGATTATTGCCACATTAGTTTTCACAGCCAATCTCAGGAGGGCAGAGTAAAAAGCATTTCTAAGTTTCATTATTGAATCTCTCCCCGTTCATTCAAGTAATAATATACATAGCTTCATTCTGAAAAATGCGCCTATACATAATTTCCAGTCAGTATCATAGCAAGATATTTAATTCTTGTGTAGAATCTCCAAATAATATAATAATCTATGATATATCATCTAAAGAAATATTATTCTAGTCGAAACTTGCTCCAGCACTTCTTCACAGTGTTGTTCTCCCATTTCCCTAGGAAAACTCTTCGCGGTAAACAGAAACTTACTTGAAATTGTCCACGAGTGTAGATTCTGTCTCACTGTGGTAGTAATTAGATCATTAAAACAATATGAAACGCAGTGATGCATAGAAAATCTAGACAGCCAAGTAATTCAAGCAGGTGGCCATTTACTATTATGATTATTATTACTTAATCCAGATTTAGGTGGGCCAACAGTATTTGAATTATTCCCTCCCTATTCACAGCCATTGCTTTCAATAGTTTATTCCACTATTTGTCAATGTTGCTTTTGCTCATAACAATTCAAAAATAAAACAACAACACTGAATTGAAAATCTATGTTTACACACTCAGCATCTGTTTATTCAATAAAGTCACCCATCTTTCTAGCTCAAAAAAAACAACACAAATCACGTTTCTGTTCAGAAAAACAAACAAAAATCCAAAGAGAGTTAAATATGTCAAATAAATTGGAAGCGGTTTTTCTTAAAACTTTAAGAATCAATAGTAGTCAAACCGATAGCTTTCCAACGGCAAAGAAAAGAAAAATTATGCAAAAATACAAGGAAATGAATAGCACTAGGTAGCTAAATCAAGAAGGAAGACGTCAATTGTCAAATTCCTCGTCATTCTGCCTATCAGTAATCATATACATATTGATTTGGTTGTGTTCTATGAGCTGGTCCATTTAACTGCAAAGCTTTCTTCTTCAAGTATTGGTCTTGTAGAGGATGGAAGATTTCATCATGAGCTGATATTAGTTAGAGAACCATTGGAAAACCTGAGAGTACTGAACAGCTGTTTCGTCCCAGTTTGGGACCCTTCATCAGTACGCACCCACCGCCAAACTTCGTACCCACAACCTTCTGGTTACAAGGCTAGCGAGCTGGTAGACCATTCAGCCACTGTAAACGGATCCAATGGCCAGCCCGTGAATTCTAACTTCTACCAATTCACGACCATTTCGCAATGTCTTTTTCGATGAGTTACTGCTCTATCTTCAACCTGTTGTACCCTACTGGTCACGGCTTCCCACTAAAACCACAGGTCACTGACTGAATAGAGCCAGTCGCTAGTGGATTAATTATTTATTCACTGGCAAATTTGATTTGTAGTAATGTGTTTGGTAACCGCTAATTCATTCGAGTGCCAGGCTTCTAGAAATTCCCTGGCATTTTTGATGTTTCTCCTGTTGAAAATTTCTATATTTCCCGCTCAAACTGGTGTCCATAATTGTCTACACACATCGATATGAAAGAATACATATCGTGCCTTTTCTACAGCTAACTTGTGCTCTTCGATTGTGATTTGAAGTGGAACTCCCACCTTTGACCAATGTAATATTTATATAATTTATTTTGTGAATGGTACTAATCATATCTTCTTTTGCTGCTAGGTCCTATGGTCTGCACAATATTGAATAAAGTCATTGTATCGGGTTGTGTGTTATATCTATTTGAAATGATTTTAGTATTCTAGACGCTATTTCATAGATATTCTCTATACATGGTAGAATGAATTTTCTTGAATCTCCAGATGAGAGATAAACAAACCCACCGAAAAGATTGCTGAATGAAAGATGAACATTGAACGGGCCAATAGACGCTGTAGGACTACCCCACACATATCACAATGGCTGAAGGTAAGCTGGATTCAAGCAGTGAGATTGTGGATAAACGAAATCCTGAATAGATGATCACATCTGTTCAACGCAACAATAATGACAACGAAACCTATCGTCATTACTCCTCCATATGCAACATGAAGTTTGAAAGTTAAAAATAGGATATAAGACGGTTCAGATAGCACACGAATAATAATATGATACAAACAGAATGTGTGCGCTAAATGTATCGTTTAGTAAAGGTATCTTTGTTGGCGATTTTGTCCTCAAAAGCTGTGTAACCGCATTTTTATACATTAGTTTATCTAGTTGCCAACGTTATTTAACTCAAAATAGTAACGAAGAGGAATTAATAATAGTGATAATTTTTCCTTCACGTTCCCAGTGGAGCATAGGGCTTCAACCTATTGGCTCGAAGTTTCTGTAGCAGTGTTTATTTTTAACAGGATGGGGTCGCTAGCCTCATGCCCAACCTTTCCTCTTTACCAGCATTATTTCTGGCTTAGCGAGGTAAAGGAGTGCGTCGGTCGGGGATCGAACCCGGATCATGTGCATGGTCGGCGAGCGTCCTAGCCGCTATGCCACCGACGCGCAAAGAGGAATTAAAGGTGACAAAAATTTTCAACTTGATATGAACATAGATCATAGGGGGCATAGAAACTAAATTACATTAGAAAATGGTGGCATAAAATGTAAAATAGATTTTAACGAAGATAGGTATGAATGGAATGTGTATAGAAAGGACGAACTCACGCACATAACCACTCCAATGTGTATATATCATTCACCTGATTCTATGGAGCTACGTCCTTTCAAAACATGTTACTGAACGCTATTCAGCATGAATGCAAAGAAGCAGAAGTGGTTCAATCGGAAGCACCATAATTGAACACCTCGTCAACACTTGTCACACCATCTCAACTGACTCATCATTTATAGTCATTTACAAAGTATACAAAAATCTACCAAAGGGAGAATGTTTCTCACTCTTTTATATGTTGCAGAAACTCTCGCCATTTGCATCGAAAAACCAGAGTGAGACACTCAAAAAAAATTCTACTTCAACCTCGACATTTGCCACTGATCTGGTTTCGTTTGGCTGCTTAGTCGCCGTCCGCATTTTTTTCATTTCTTTTATTTGCAGTAATAAAAGCTATTATTTCGCTTTGTTTCTATTCACATCGCGTACATACTTGTACTCGTTATAAAACTCTATTTCACATATTACTCAACTATTTCCCAATCCTATGTAATTTAGTTTCAGTTTCCTTTGTGATCTCTCGTACTAGCTCTCTCTCTCTCTCTCTCTCCCTATATATATATAGTCTGTGTGGAGGTCAACAGCACTCAGTATCAAAAATAAAATCCGGATCAGAGACTTGGCGCGTCATAAAGAGCATCTCAAACAAACTAAAGACCTTCATTAACAGTTGTCTTCGCTCAATACTACTCAAGATCAGATGGCTGGCTAGAAAAGATCAGCAACAGGTATCTCTGGCAATGAGCGAACCAACCAGGAACCGATTGTGAAACAAATAGGCTGAAAGAAATGGAGATGGATTGGCCATACTCTGAGGAAACCATCAAGTGACATCACTAGACAAGCCATCGCTCGAGTGGAACCCGAAAGGGAAGGTGCGAGTTGGTCGCCGTGCAAGGGTGACTTGGAGGAGGTCATGTGAAGAGGAGATGAAAGCGTGTGGGCAGACTTGAAGCAAGGTGAAAACTTTAGCAGAGAACCGAAAGCAAAGAAGACGTGCAGCTGAAGCCCTATGTTCCTCTAGGAATTAAGGGAAATAATAATAATTTCCTGATGGGTGTTTTCTACGGTTTGAACGCATGTATTGCATCGCGCACTTCTAAGTGTCGCGATTCGATTGTATATTTGAGAAAAAGCCTCTAATGTATTAAGTTCTACTGAAAATTAGTGATTTTCTATGCAGTGACTAAAACAGAAATCTTGTTAAAATGAATCCATGATATAATAAAACCATTACGCATTCTGGCTATTTTCAATTCCAAGCATTTTCAATCACATCTGATTGACAGAACTCTGTTAAAAATAAGAACAAAAGACGAGAATTGGTAACATGAATATTAAATCTAGTAACCTGAATAGCTCTCAAGGTTTAAATTCTAATATCATAGATTACATTTCATAATATATGGACAAAAAGAAATAAATACCGAGTGTTATACGAGTATTGTCTAAAAAATAAACAATATTCGACATTTTAGGTCAAATCAGCCCTTAAAAAACTCTAAAAGGGGCATAACAGTTAACATTCACTGAGGATGCAGTCACCACATTTTGTTTAGTGCATTAATTAGTATAGCTTTGGTGTATAGGGCGGACTTACCCCCACAAACGACGTGGTACTACCGAGACACAGACAGAGAGAGAGAGAGTAGACTTCCGTCTTTTCCTCGAAATGCTTTTATGTAGCCAAGTGTTCATAGACTCTGCCAGGTAACTCTTATTCAGTACATTCACGTACCAAACATATTCCTCACAAAAGAGAAAGGGTTAATGTAAACGTTTGGCGCTTACAACCGAACTAGTGGACATCCAGATATGCCTAAAGGAGCTGGAAAATACTAACACCGAATCTACAGTGTAAATGAACTTCACACAATCCGAAAGAATAGTATGGCATATATAAACCAGGTCTAGTCACCGGAAGACATGCTTTGTGGATCGTAATTCAAGTCAAACAATCGAGACGTCTTGGGCGTTCAAGTAGTATCCCAGCCCATTAAGGAACTATGACATTTTTTTATAGAGCATCTCTTGGTGTCCACAGTGCACCAAGTTTGTACTTTAATAAATAATATAATAATAATAAGGGCATATTTAGCATCTCTGTATTCACATCCAACAGAGTAATACTGCTCATCACCAATATCTTCTAAAATGACAAAAACAATGGCAATAAACTTAGAAAATAAAACAAAATTAAAATTCAGGAGATTAAAATTAAATTTTTATAAAATAAATAAATACGTAATAATAATAATGATAAAATCGAAAAATAATGGTGATGAATGATAGTGAAGAAAAGAAATATATTGAATTGAATTTTTAGCTTTCCTACACAAACTATCAGTTATTCGAGAAATCTCTACTCATTAAATAATAACAGTAGTAGTATGAAGAAAGTTGAAGAAGAGGAGTTACTCTACCCTCGTATCTTAAAGAATAACCGAAATAAGCGTAGAGCTGCAACGCCTATTCAACACAAACGCATATATGCATACGGACTCGCCAGACAAGAATATGATTGAATGAAAATGAAATTTATGAAGGAAGACAAAGAAAAACACCAAATAACTCAATAAAACTCGAATTATATATATCTTCGTTGAACAAATGCGGATAGTTTCAAAGAAGAGAATACAATCGAGATCAGAAAGGGTATAGAGAATACTACAAGTGGAGAAAGTGCAAACTAGAGGAAGATAGAAATAAAACGGAATTGATACATTGAGAAGAGCAGACAAGAACAATCACACATACCGCTACTACCTACTCCTACTACCTTGATTGAATACTACTTACAACGGAAGTGTAACAGAGAGGTGTGAAGACAGAAAATAAAAGGGAACAATAATAATAATAAAACTAATACTAACTGAATATAGAAAAAAAGGAAAAGTATTATCGAAGTAAATTGAAGTAATTCACAGCCAATCTTTGCATCTTACTTAGCGCATAAAGGGATTTTACACAGAATAAGTGATTACTTCAAACTCTAAGTATCCATAAATATATATTTACACAAACAATATACATGTGTATCTTATATACAAACATACTAAAATGTAATAATAGTAATAGTAATTGTCGTTAGAATGTAGAAAGGTGAATTATATCTATGTGTACTCTTTACGAATATTTTGTTTTTATATGTTTTTATATGATTACAATAATCTAATCATTATGAATTATGAACATTAGATGGATAAGATGATGGTATACAAAACGGAGAGTGAAGTGTGTGTGTGTGTGAATGTGATTGACATGAAACAAAACATATTTCTTCTGTGTTTTTTTCTATACAAAACCTGAACATTACATAGAACAAATGTATTATGGGGGAGGGGAGGGGGGTGTTGATAGAATTAATTCCTAGGTTTGAAAAACAATCAAGGAAATAAACTCATCATCACTGTTATTATTTCATTGTAAGTGAGCTTCTATTGTTGAGGAAGTAATCCATAATGAATCGATTATCATTATTACTATTATTGTTATTATTATTATTAAGTATTATTGTTTGTAATAGTACTGAGAGGATCATCGTTGTCTTCATCATTGACTTCTGCTATGCCTTTATCTTCCCATATAGCTATATAATGTCCATCTAGTAACGGTGGACCTTCAGGAAAGGCTAGCAATGCTATATTACGATGACAAAATGATCGTGAATTTGAGTCAAGATTATTTGGAGTCCATCGATGAACACGAATAGCTCTAAACCGGGAAAAACAGATGAACGACATGCGGCGTACGTTAAACTTGGATACACCATTCTTTGTAAGGCCAAGATAATTTATTCAAGTGTTCATTTAAAATTTGACTAGTATCGATAATCTAGTTTAAGAAAGAAAAAAAACATCAAAGATTAATGAAAATAAATGTTAAAAGGATATATTGTTCAGATAAATAATAAGTTTAATTCGCCCCAAAATTAACCAATTACGGTAAAATCAGGTCAGAATGTCGTTCATAAAACCCCCCAGATATAATAATGAATATGCTTCACTTTTTGTGGGTGTTAAATTCTGGCTTCACATCTAGATAAAAAATAAGTCATTTGCTACGTGGGATTTCCAGTATGAATAAAGAAAGAACGAACAAAAACGAGTTTGGTTTGTTTAGTGGATCCTCTTCAACTGACCACATCTTAAACAATATCAAAATATAAGTTACACACTTTCTGAACATACTTTTCTCACAATGACGTCGAGATATACATAGAAAATATGAGTATCCTGCTCATGTCAACTCCAAATGCAATTACCAATTCACTTGCATTTGTAACAGAAGGTACATAAAAGGACAGCGTCTGCTAGATTCTCCGTAAGAAAGATAGCAAAGTGTTCTCAAGCAAAAATGCCAGTCACCTAATTGACACACACACATACAGTGGAAACTAGTCAGGCCTTCGGAATAATCAACAGAAAAGAAAACTATGGTTCCTTCGGTTCTCAGAAGCTATTGCTATCGAGAGATTTCAACCCAACCTTTGTATGCAGAAAGACAGTGTGATTAATCCCCCACTATTCTGCTAAATGTAATTGTTTTATTCGTATGCATAAAATTTCAATTGATTTTGACTTTGACTTTCACTTACTGAGTTCAACTAATCATTAGTTTCCAAATATATTCGTCCTTTCTTTGTTCAAACTAATAAAGGGAACTGGATGTGTGGAATTTTCAGTACACAGAATAATTAGACAATAAAATTGTATTATCTTCTTTCACAGCTTAAGCAAAAAATATGGTCCTATTATGGTCAGTTCATCGCCTGATAAACACTCAGTTTTCAGTTCTCCTCTACATTGAGGAACACAAAGATGTCTCACTGACTGAATTTTCGTACGTAGAATTTTGTACAAAAGTGCAGCGGTTCTAGTTGCTGCCACACTTCACAAAAGTAGAGAAGAAGAAATAGAAGATAACCATACTAAACGAAAATTTACGAGGTAGAAACACACGATTACATAGAAAATTTATTATTCTTATCTCCTTTAGTTCTTAAAGAAACATAGGGCTTCAGCTGCACGTTTCCAATGAGTACAGTTCTCCGCCAACGTTTTCACCTGGCTCAATGTCTCCCCACACGCTTTCATCTCCTCTTCGTATCACCTCCTCCTCCATGTCACCCAACCCTCGCAGTGACGACCAACTCGCCGCTTCTCATTCGGACTCCACTGGAGAGTCTGTCGTGTGATGTCACTTGACAGTTTATTTTCTCAGAGTATGGTCAACCCACCTCCATTTCTTCCTGCCTATTTGTTGCACAATTGGTTACTACTGGGTTGGTTCGTTCACTGACAGAAATCCCTCACTGTTGCTGATCTTTTCTGACGTTCATCTGATCTTCAGTGGTATTGAGCGAAGACAGCTGCTGATGAATGTCTGTAGTTTGTTCGAAGTGCCTTCGTGACGCGGCGCCAAGTCTCTGATCCGTATAGTGAGTAACACTGACTTCACATTGGAGTTGAAAATCCGGATCGTATCTTTCATGCTGAGTGCTGTTGATCTCCACACAGACTTGAGAGTGATGAAAGCTTGTCTTGCTTTCCCGATCCCCACTTTGATATTCACATAGAGAATAATGAGGATTTAATAGATCTGAGAGATTAGAAATAGTAAAATGTATCTCTATCTGTGCTGTAATACTAACAGGATCACTATGTAGATCAAATCAACTATCAAATAAGTTTTGGACTAATGCCATGTTTTGATTTGGCAATTTACACCTCATTCATACTTCAGAGGTGTTAGAGTATCTCGCAGTGGTCCATACATAAAACTATGAAGTAATCGATTACGAGCTTAAAGTCGCTTCATTTCAATCTCGATGGTATCGATAGCCATCACATATTAGAGTGAAATTATCATATAACATCATTATCTCTAAGACCATCTTATACTTATGTCTTCAACAGGACTATTTATTTAGGTTCACTTTGATTCTACACAGTTGAATCAAGTCAGAGTCAGTGGAAGTGAATGCTTCACGAATCAATATTTCAGACTACCTTTCTGTCTTCTTCACTCCAAATTGTGAGTCATATCTGTTAATGCTTAGTTGAGTGATAAGATAGTTGATACCTGAATACCCATTTAGGGAAAGCTAACTTGTTAACAAACGCTAATCTGTCAGAAAGATCCTTCATTTAATGATATGCTTACATAAACAAACATCTTGAAAGTTTATCTTTGACAAATTACCTTATTTTGACGATAGGCAACACCAGGCCCCTATTTGGACTCATCACGGAAACGGGTGGGAGAAGACAAATCATTAGTGAAACAATCTCGGAAAAAAATGGCACTATAATTAGCTCCCAGGATAGACGACTGGATCGTTGGAAAGAGCATTATGAGGAGCAGTTTAATTGGCCCACAGCCACGCTCAACCTTCCGAGCATCCAACACCTCCCTGAATGGGATATAGACACAGGTCCTCCGTCACTAACTGAGGTTACTAAAGCTGTCACCAATCTGAAACTAGGCAAAGCAGCGGGACCTGATGGAATGACGCCAGAGGTATTTAAGTACGGTGGAGACAGTTTACTGTCTGCATTAACTGAGGTACTAGGCAGCGTCTGGGAATCAGAAGAAGTCCCATCGGGTTGGTGTAAGTCACTGATTATCCCCATATACAAGAAGGGAGACAAGTCTTCCTGTGATAATCACAGAGGGATTAGCTTGACTAATATAGTATCTAAAGTCTTAGGCTCAATAATCATGCGTAGACTGAGTGGTGCTCGGGAAGCACAAACACGAGAGAGCCAGGCAGGCTTTAGACCAGGAAGAGGGTGTATTGATCATATCTTCACCCTCCGACAGATTCTAGAACATAGGAATTCCTACCGGCGTCCAACAGTCATTATATTTCTTGACCTAAAGGCAGCATTCGACTCTGTCGATCGGGAAGTTCTCTGGAGATGCTTGGCTGTAAAGGGAATTCCAAGAAAATATATTGCACTGATTAAGGCACTCTATTCGTACTCATACAGCCAGGTGAGGGCTTACGGCGAGCTGTCATCTGAACTGATGACGACCAGTGGTGTCCGTCAAGGATGCCCATTATCTCCTTTTCTATTCAACTTCATCATAGATGTGTTAATGGACTTAACCCTAGGTGACTTCAGCGACTCAGGGATTGACTTGCTACCGGGGAATAATCTCGTTGACTTGGAATATGCAGACGATATAGTCCTTCTAGGCGAAGACGCTGACAAAATGCAGAGTCTTCTAAACACCTTGAGCTGCAATCTACGAATGTTTGGCATGCGATTCGCTCCCGCCAAATGCAAGATGATGTTACAGGACTGGACTACATCGACGCCTAGTTTAAAAATAGGAAGTGAAGTGGTAGAGCACGTTGACCGCTTCACTTATTTGGGAAGTACCATCAGCCCCAACGGGCTGATCTCTGACGAAATCTCAGCACGAATACAAGGGGCTCGTTTCGCATTTGTTAGTTTACGCCGACTCTGGCGTAGACGAGATGTTCGACTATCGACCAAAGGGCGGGTGTACTGCTCATCAGTCCGCTCCGTCCTCCTTTATGGTTGTGAGACCTGGCCACTGAGAGTGGAAGACATGAAAAGACTAGCTGTCTTTGATCATAGGTGCCTGCGTTCTATTTCCCGTGTAAAGTGGCATAATAAGGTGAGCAACATTGAGGTTAGGCGTAGAGTTCTAGGTAAACAGGGGAAATCAATCGACGAAGTCGTGAAGTTACAAAGACTGAGATGGTTAGGACATGTGTTACGTATGCCAAGTCATCGCCTCCCTCGACGAGCAATGTTAGCGGATATAGGGTCAGGCTGGAAAAAAGCTAGCGGCGGTCAAACAAAAACTTGGCTTCACCAGTCAATGAAATCCACAACAGTTGGTCTAAGCCATATAGGAAGGTGTAGACTTCCTGGTTGGAGTCCTCGGGACGGTAAAACCCAATGGAGGTGGAAACAATTGGTGACATGGCTCAAAATCGTTCTCAGTGGCGCGCAGATGCATCCACTCCTTGTGACTTATGATTTCCAATGAAACTGTTTTGTTCTTCGTTATTACTCTCCTTTGTCTCACACTTCTGCTCACTGTCTCTATTATGCTTTTCTTGTACTTTCTTCTCTTGCTTCGCGTGCTACACGGAGTGTGGCGACTTGAACTTCCGCACATTTGTGCAAAGTTCTATGTCGAAAACAGACAGACATTTCTATATAAAATGTGTCTACTTCAGTGGTTTAAGTAGGCTGACTGACCGTTTTCAACATAGTACTTAGCACAGATGCGCAACAGTCAGAATCGCCACACTTGACTTGGCACACAAATCAAGAGAAAAAAAGTAAATTGAGACAATAAACAGAGATATGAGGCAAAAAGAATAGTAATATCGAAGAACAATACAATTTTATTGGATATTATAAGTCACAAGGAATGGATGCATCTGTGCCATTCACTGAAAATGATTTTGAACCATTTGACCAATTGTCTCCAGCCATTGGTTTTTACTATCCCGTGGACCCCAACTACACAGCCAGTCTACACTTCCTTAAGTGGCTAGATTAAACTAACTGTTGTGAATTTCATTGACTGATGGAGCCATATTTTGGCTTGATCACCGCTAGCTTTCTCTTTTGCAGCCTGATCCTGTCAATCAGCTAACAATGGCCCTCTGGGAGGCGGTGGCTAGGCATACGTAACACATGTACTAACCATCTCAGTCGATGTAATTTCACAGTTTCGTCGATTGATTTACTCTCCCACCTACCTAGCACTCGACGCTTTACTTCAATATTGGTCACCCTACTATAACACTTCACACGGGAGATAGAGCGCACCTATGATCAAAGACAGCTAATCTTTTCATGTCTTCCACTCTCAATGGCCATGTCTCACTCACAGTCATTAAGGAGGACGGAGCGGACTGCTGAGCAATACAGAGAAGAGAATGAAAGAAGTGTAGGTTGTTATTAGACCGTCAGTTATGTTACTTTCTGTGCCTCCATTACTTTTCCTCTTCCCTACTTAGAAGAGAAAAAGTGATCGACATTCAGAAAGTAAAATAACTGACGGTCTAATAACAACTTAAACTTTATTCTCTGCTTTCATCATATAACGATCTCTAAAGCTTAAAGTACCTGCTGTTGAAATAAAGACAAATAACAGTTGTAGACGTTAACTGATCAAATAAACACCACATATGTGAACAACAACAACAACGACAATGAACACTTACTTTAACTTTTTGACGTTTCCTAGATATCATTTGCTCCAGACAAAATGATTCAATATTACGTCCATCACGAAGTGTACTTGTTGAAGATGTACCTGCACCAGTCATATTGTCTATATCATTTTGTTGATGAATCAAAGCAATTAGTGTAGTTTGTCGATTGCCTTCTGAATGTCTAGATGAATATTTACTTGTACTAGTTGATGGATAACTAGGTAGTGTTAACTTTGAAGATGTTCCAACCCAACCGATAGTAGGAAAACCAAATTTTGTATGTTGTTGTTGCTGTTGTTGTTCTGTATTATGCATAGATGATGATACGTTGATATTGGACCCAACTTTATCTACAGTAATCAACAAACCAGTTACAAGAAAACAAGTGAATAGCGAGTGAAACAAAAATTTATTTAAATTAGCTGGTGAACCGACTAAAACCAGGGAGTACTGGCCAGCTGTTTAGCCCTATATCGAGACTCTTCAGCACCACCCATCAGGGATAAAACTCAGGACCTTTAGGTTACGAGGTGAGGTCATTGACCGTATCCATCTGTGATCCAACCTAAAAAGCCTATCAATTCCTTACAAACTGACACTTGAAGAATTTAGTCAATCGGTAGAAAGCTGTGGAGAAAAATCTTCAACACAAAATCTAAAAGCCTAAAACTGACAAGATAAACGTCTCGATCGATAAGTGTAGAGCTTGCTATTATTATTGTAACACAAACATGGTAAACACTTCTTACAAAATCTTAGTTAGTGGAGGACATGAGATCTCTAGACTGAAGCAGGAATTTTTCTAAAGGGGTGACGGTCCGAGCTTTTGACTTGAAGTCTGATCCACAAGGTTTTCAAGCTGCATCCTTATGGCTTCCGGTGACCGAAACAGGCTCATATGCCATTGGATGTACTCGGATTCTTGAGCCCATGTGCAACATTGTTTGGAATCAGGGTTTTCCAGCTTTCTTAGATAGGCCTGCATGTTCATCAGTCGATCCTGTTGTAAGCATCGAACGTGTGAATTCACCCTTCCCCTTTTGTGAGGAACATACCAGCTGAATGATGGTATGGGAGAGGACTTACCGAACAGAGGCTATGAACTCCTGGTTACATGAGAGCATTCCGAGAGGAAGACGGAGGTTTGCCAATCCTCAGTCGTATCAGGTCGTTTATGGGGTGAAGCTTGTCCCTAAAAAGGCTCCAAATATATGTGCCGTTGCACTGATGGCGTTTGATTAAATCGCCTGGTTTATTATACAGAGGTTAGTTGTATATTCTTGGACAGGACGGATAGCTTATTTATTCAACTTACCAACATTAACCATATGAAGTAACTGATGCATGTGGTCTGCCTTTTTAGGTAGTTTCGTTTGTCTTTCTGTCGTAAAGTACCGTAGCAACACTAAAGCGGAAGTTACCTGCGTTTAAATAACATGGCTCATGGATAATATAAGAAGCTTTGAGAAAGTTGTTCAAATCAATTTACTACATATGTGGTGGTGTGATACAGACAATGTGTTCCAACAAAAAATATTATTTGCACAGTTCAATACTGCATTAGTAACAGAATAATATATGTAATTGAACTATGATGAAACAGGTGAACAGTACTCCCTTGGTTTCAGTGCATCACTAATTGATATCGATCCGTAATCAAACTTGAAACGAATCAAATTCCTACAAATTAACACTTGAATAGGTATGCAGTTGTAATACCTGCATTAACCGCTAAACTGAAGCATGGAATAAAGTGGTAGTATTGAAATCCTGTGTGATTAAATGAAGAAACATGAATCTCAAGATCTACATCGGAGAAGTTGATTTAATTAGGCACAGTCAACATTATTTGAAGTTGTGACTGGGTGATTAGGGGGATAGATGTTCAGCCACCAGTTCAGGGATTCGAAAGTTATTCCATCTATTTAGGTTTAAGAGAGATTAACAATTTTCACGAAAATCTATTTAAACCAGACACATTGTCACTATTTTTAATGAGGAAGAAACATGATTTATCGAATATTTATTTGAAAAAGAACCAATTATCATACCTCCACTTGATTCATCACCTGTACAGCAGTATAGACGAAGAAAGCGTGACCAACAATCACGTATACGCAGAAGAATGCCAACAAGTGATAATTCACCTCCGCATACACGTATATAGTCTTCATTATCACCAGCAAAACTAGTAATTAATGGACTAACATAAATAGGATAACCAATAGGCGGATCACAGCTAGAGTTAACTAAATTACGTAGAACTGGATTAGCACTTTGTATACTTCCACGTTCTTCATTATTATTTCGTAAAAATATCTGTTCACGTTGTTGACCAGCCCACAAACCACGAACACATTCAGGATTCAACTAGCGGCATTCAAATGTAAATAAAGAAAAAGAAAGCAATGAAGAATGAATTGGAAACATAGACAAGGCTAGGGGTGACGTTTTACGAATACTTCCATACACGTCAATAAAATAAACTTCAACCAATACCGATCTGTCAGCTAAAAGCTTGCAAACCGTGAACAGTGAAACAGTACCATACGACTATGGACTAAAGAAGCAAAAGATGGGTTAACTTCATGTTACGTAATTAGAAGTAATCAGGAGAAAACCCTACGAACAGTGATTTGAAGCACATTAGCAAGGTACACATGTATGCTCAAAGGAGCAAGTGCCTTCGAGAAGTGCGGAACCACAGCAGCTGTCGACGCTAACATTGGTCGTTTCACACCTTAACTGATATTTTCAAAAGCTACAATAGAAACATTACTCATATTCTACGGTTTTTGATGCCATTCAGTAATCTTAATCAAAAGTACGCTACGATAGTAAGACACCACTCGCTTCCTGTAACCATACTGCAAGTCTCAGAAATGGAATCCAGTTAGCACTATAGGGTAAGAAAGGGAAAAAAATATGGCTAAACAAATTTCAACTTTATTTTTATTGATTACTGAACTGTTTATCCTCCACCACGAGCTGTCAGTCATACAAAAGTATTTTTAAACTATGCAATAATTGAATCGATAATAACTTTCAATCACTACAGAAGGACATTAACCACTTATCTTTATCATTTACTATTAACTGACAGTTAAACAGTGATAATACAGATCAACATTAGTGTTAAGATCATCGCTCAAAACTGGTACAAAAGTCCTTCCGTTGTAGTCTTTCATTAGTACTACTTTGGAAAGATGGATAATAGAGAAGGCAACAATTATTACTTATGTTTGTTCAACCTTCCTAAAATACATGGTTGAATGGCATGTAATTGAAGATAAATTAAACAGATGATTCAAATCTACGATGTACACAACTGACTAATGTAGGTAGTGGGAAAAAGCCCACCCTCACGTACGCACACCAAAAGTGCTGTCCGTTAGTCAGTTCTTATTGCCGAGAATAATACTGGATTTAAGTTTGGTATTGCTATTATTTATCTTTCGAATAATATTCCCACACTACGAAAGATAAAGAAGACTGACGTACCAAAGCAAAGATTTGGAAATTACAAATAATTATACGGATATCTTACTTACCTAACCAATAAATTATTAGTTAGAGCCATAAAAAAATCTAGGCTCTGACTGGATAGCATGCACCAATATAAATCTAAAGATGTGACCTTTAACCTACATTAGGGTCAAAAACCTGATTTCAAGATCATGAAGACAACAACTAACAATGTCTCCCCTTGACTCAAAACATCTTTTTTTACAAATAAGTTTCCGATTGGGGATCACTTGAAGATACCTGATAGGTTGTCGCACTCTCTGAAAACTTCGTAGTATCCCTGACTGTAATTTCAAATTCACTGATACCTAGGTAACTTCTCTACACTTGCTACAACTGCATAGAACACCGATCATATTATTTACACAGCCGTCAACGGGTGTTTGAGAATACGTACATACTTGTGAACAAACTAAATTTAAGCGTCTTTACCCATAGGAATAGTTAATCAATCCAGTCAATATATAAAATGTCAAGATAATCAGGTTACACAACCCTTTATGATTCTTTGATATGAATCTAAGGTCACAAGTAATTTCATCAATTTGTTTTAAAATATCTCCATAAGCATTTTTAGCAACATGGTATATTACCGAAACTGGTGGGCAACCAATCCAAAGTCAAGTTGTTTTTGGGAGGCAAGCGGGAAATAGCATTATGTCTGAGGCATTGTCCACTTGAAGGACACCTCAACATATCTCTGTTTATTCAAGACTTTTACACTAAAAACATTGAAAAGTTATTTGTCTTGTTTTCTGAATGTGGATATCGAACTATGAGTGGGTAGATTTGAAGGAATACTGTCAAGGTTCAGCTTGTAAACGCTTTTTACCATGCCTATATTTAAGGTATGTTCTGTAATAACACCAGCTCGAAATAATCTATACATCTTATCACAGTTTCTTTTGTTTGAAGTCGAACTGATAGACTATGTATCATAAGTGATTCAGTTGGAAAATTCAAATCATTTAGCTATGTTATTTCACGGAATATACACAGTTTACTTGCTCTTGTGGAGCTGAGTACATCGGCCGTACCACGCGCCGACTTGAAAAACGCGCTCGTGAACACTACCGAGCCTGGATAGTAAAAGGAGACCAAAGGCGTGTATACAGTCCAGTGACAGAACATCTAGTCAATTCAGAGCACTTAGCGCCATTCGAAAAATCCTTCAAACTACTATATAAGATTCAATCAAACCTATCAAAGGGAGTGAAATCAAGATATCTGGGCATAGCTGAGGCGCTAGCTATCCAAAAGCTAAAACCCATGCTTTGTATCCAAAAGAAATACGTCCAACTCCTGTCCCTGCCATGGCCATCATAAATAGGTAAATTTTCTTTTTAGTAATGACTATCCCACCGCCTTTCTTATCTAAACTTCCTGTTTATTCATGTTACTTTTTTAAGTTTTTCTTAATCCCTGTTTACACTACCATATTTTCATACCCGAACTTCGTGTTTATTTTGTAATTTTACCATTTCTACATATTTAATTTCTGATTGCATTAACAATTATTCATCACATTAGTTTTTTTTATCCAAACATCCTGTCTATTTTGTTATTCCTACATTTCTAACTCCAACTGCACAATATATCAATCTCCTTAGTTATTATGATGCTACCTTGTTTGAGTTTTATCCCTCCCTCTGTTTGTTATGGCATTCTTATTCCTAATTGTAATTTTTATTAATTTGACCCTTAACCGGAAATTATTCTGGAACTTTCCCATCTATTTGATATAAATACACGAATGTACAGTCTGGATGATGACTTCGTCGAAAAGAACATTTTCTTCGCTGCAATTGTCTTTTTAATAACTCCTATGTCATTTCGTAAGCAAATTTACCAATGATATTATTTGACACATGAGATTATCTAGGAAGTTCTTAGAATATTTAAAAGATCACGTTTGAACTAGAACATATGTCAATAACGACATAACAATCGTATTAAGTCCATTATGGATAAGATTTTATTTCGATAAATCACAGTGTTGTGCAGTTATACTAACTGATGACGTTTCGAGCACAAACTATTGCTCATAATCATATCAAGTGATATGATTTGATTATGAGCAATAGTTTGTGCTCGAAACGTCATCAGTTAGTATAACTGCACAACACTGTGATTTATCGAAATAAAATCTTATCCATAATGGACTTATACTCTACCACAGTGCCCAAGTTTTATACTTATATCAATAACAATCGTATTACCCTACCGTTTTCTGTTGTTCCGCATCAATTACCATGCATAGTATTCTGCGTATTAGACTTAATCTTCTGAAACCAGCAGGAGGCTCAGGATCTTTGCGATCTGGATATTTGACAACAGATATACAATTATCTCGATGTATTTATCTATTTGCGATAAAGGTATTTAACTCTCCATCCTAGTGTAGCTTTGGAGCAAAGGATTTGTTTTTGTTTTTACAATTATACCTCTACTCACCTACCTTATTTATCTATTCCCTATACATAGAGAGTAACATCTCACTATGAGAAATTCTTCTATACAATACATATGGATTTCAAAAAGTCAGGGTTATCATTCAGTATGAAAAAAATCTCATACAATTATAACAGATTGTGATATGAGGTGAAATCGCCTTAAAATAGGCGACAAACAGAGCTACCAATGACACACTATTAAAAAATGTAGTACTGTTGTCGATATGTGACAAGCAATATGTGACAATAATTAACCACGGTACTCAAATTTCACAGTCAATTTTTTCTAAACAATGTACTCCTTTTCCCGTCGATTGATTGGACCGAAATGTTTGGTCTCAGGTTGACATGTCGGCTCCTTGTGAAGCTGCTTTGATGATGTCTAATCATGTAACTGCAAGTCAATCGGTGGATGGTGACTAGCAGTGGAATCCAGGATGCGTATTTCGTCCTATTTGAGACTCGTCATCTGGATGTGCCTGCCTTCGCTAGTTAGTGAGTGAGGGTGTCCCCAAGTGGTCTAGAGGATGACGCTTTAGCGTCTGAAACTATGAACACTGGGTTCAAGCCTCGGTGGGGACGCTATCACTCACTGGGGAATGCAGGTACCCTCAGATGACGAGTCCCAAATAGGATAAAGTGCGCATCCTGGATTCCACTGCTAGTCACCATCCACCAATTGACTTCAAGTGTACCTCTGTAACGCAACATACCTAAATAACAACTAGCAATCACTATCAACGAGAGGAATCCGAAGGGTTACCTCTTTTGTTTATCCAGGCAGCACCATTTTCAGTTAGATGTAGCACAGATAAGGACGCAAATGTCAGGAATGCAAAAGCAAGACAGGGATCCGATGATCTAAAATTAATATAGAAATCTGCTAGACTAAACATACAAGACAAGACCCGAATTTTCAGTACTACTGTTAACCCAGTGCTTCGATACAGTTCGCAGACCTGTTGTATTACGAAAAGCATTTCTAACAGATCACTACAGATTTTCATCAACAGCTGCCTTCGCTTTATATTGAAGACCTAATGGCTAGTAAGCATTAGCAACAAGGGATTCTGGCGGGCTATGAAGAAACCGACAACCCTCGTCTCAACAAATAGGTCAAAGAAAATGGAGATGGATTGGACATAAGGTGAGAAAACCGCCGGACGACATCGCGCCAGGCACAACTTCCGAAGGTGACATGGAGATCATGCGATCAGGGGCTGAAAGCTTATGGGCACTTGTGGAACCAGCTAAAAAGTACTGCAGAAGGCATATGCTTTACTCAGAACACAAGAGAATAAATAATCATTAATATACTCATTTAACAACAATGGAGTACATTAGAGATAACTTTAGCAATAAATAATTCAGACTCACTTTTATAGCTCTAAATTCTAATCTTCTTTTAGTCAACTGTACAATACGATAAACATCCATTGATGTGCGACCAGACACCCAACGAAATGAGAATAAACAATCTGCATCATTTAGTACAGCGAATCGCCATTTTGGATCTGTTTCTTGACAAATTACAACATTTCTCTCTGTATATACAATTTTTCTGTACAATTCATGATGTGCATTTCCTGAAGACCATGTGAAAGTGTCCTATGACAAAATAAATTATATATAGACCACTGAAATAATATACCTTAGTTATGCTTAATTTTCAGGCTCGATATTACTTACCATTGAAATTTTGATTAACTCATCCTGACACCATTGTATAGTGAATGATACCATTTAAACATAAGTGAACGTAAATACTGGACTGTGACTACTACTTATAGAAATACACCTATGAGAAATAACTTATGTCAGAATACACTTAAAAATGAATGGTAACATGCTTAACTATGTATAGGGACTACACACATTTCCTCAGAGTACCCAACTTTTAATTCCTTGATTACAGGATAGAAGTTTGTATTATGTATGGAGATTAAGCTCCGTACACCACAAGTATGGTTCGCTGTCATTTATCATTTTGAAAAGAGAAGCGGTAGTACTCACTGTTGACAGTTTATTCATAACCGATTATTAAGTTTGATAATGACTCTCTAAAATAAAATCACATTCCTTTTTGTCCCTCAAAATGTCTTTATTTTATTCACTATTGGTATCTCCAATAAAAATTGAGATTTTCAGGAATTCATCATGAGCTGACATCAGTTAGAGAACCATGGGAAAACCTGGGAGTACTGGACAGCTGTTTCGTCCTAGTTTGGGACTCTTCAACAGTACGCACCCACCGGGATTCGAACCCAGGACCTTCCGGTTACAAGGCGAGCTCGTATACCATTAAGTCACTGGGACCCGATCCAATGATCCTTGAATTCTAACTTCTGCCAATTCACGACATAGCACGACCGCTAGCCAATGTCTTCGGCGAGTATTTGTCCCCACACCCGACCTGCTGCACCCTTCTGGTCACGACTTCCCACTGGAACCCAGGTAACTACCTACCTGAATAGGGCCAGTCGCCAGTGAGCATCTCATTGGTATTCAAGTGATGGTTTGTAGGGATTTGATTGGTTTCAGGATTTCATCATGAGCTGACATTAGTTAAAGAACCACTGGAAAACCAGCTGGGAGTACTGGACAGCTGTTTCGTCCTAGTTTGGGACTCTTCAGCAGTACGCACTCACCGGGATTCGAACCCAGGACCTTCCGGTTGTGAGGACAAATACTCGCCGAAGACATTGGCTAGCGGTTGCGCTATGTCGTGAATTAGCCGAAGTTAGAATTCAAGGACCATTGGATCGGGTCCCAGTGGCTCAATAGTCTACGAGCTCGATGGCCTTGTACCCAGAAGGTCCCGGGGTTCGAACCCCCATGGGTGCGTACTGCTGAAGAGTCCTAAACTAGGCTGACGAAACAGCTTTTCAGTACTCCCAGGTTTTCCAATGGTTCTCTAACTAATGTCAGCTCATGATGAAATCCTGAAACCAATCAAATCCCTTCAAACCATCACTTGAAAATTGACATTATTTACTGCCCTTAAAATCTATTATTATAATTCCCTTGGGTTCCGAGTGGAACATAGGACTTTAACAATACATCACTATTTGACACTGTTCTCTACTGGTTCCATGATTAGTCTAAAGGCTTTTATCTTCTCCTCACACGATTTCTACCATTTCACTTTCGAACCCATGCCTGATTCGTAGCCTCTCATTCATTCATCCCCCTTGACAGTTTGGCGAGCAGTGCCACTCAATGGCTTTCTCAACCTATGTTTATCCCATCTTCATTCTCTTCTACACACCTGATAACTAACAGATTCTAGGTTGGTTCACTGTACTGCCAGAGTTCCTCGCTGTTTATTCTTTCTGACCATCTGATGTTCAATATGACGCGAAGGTGCCTGTTGGCGAAACTCTCCAGTGGCCTTCTGGAAATGCTTTTGGTGGTGCGCGCTTCAAGTCTCTTATCCATATAGAAGCAGCGATTTGACAGTAGTGTTGAACATTTGGATAATGTTCCTCGTTGAATGTAGTCGATTTCCACACTGATTTAAAAGTGATGAAAGTCTGTCTTGACACTCGCAACAGCCTATCATAACTTCATCTGACTGTTTACTTTTCACAGCCTTTATCTACTAAGTCTATGCGTCAGTGGTACAGCGGTTAGAACGCTCTCCGACCATGCACATGGTCCGGGGTTCGATCCAAAGCCGACGAACCCCTAATAACAATGATCGACCTGCTAGATTTGGGCTACCGACAGCACATGCTGAAAATTCTATACTTGTACCGAAAATACTGCGTGGAATCAAGCTATAGTAAAATGTTTTATAAGCATTCGTCAGTACAATTTCGCCACTTTTCACGATCCTTGTTATCAGGCATCCCTCTATTTATTATCGATAAAATTATTATTACTATTATTATGAAGAATTGAATAATTTATATGCACAAACTTATCGTCCTATTGACAAATCACCATAATCTGTTTGTAATTTTAATATTAACTTGTAAAGTTATGCATAACAGAGTAAAGTCAGATAAGATCTAATTGAAAACAATACTGTTCGTTCATATATGTGCTTCCCAAGATTTTACGAGGGATTTTTTAATAAATAGTTCATTATTATTATTTCCTTTAATTCCTAGAGGAACACAGGGCTTCAGCCGCGCGTTTCCATTGCGTTCGGTTCTCTGCTAGAGTTTTCACCTGGCTCCAAGTCTGCCCACATCCTTTCACCTCCTCTTCATATGACATCCTCCATGTCATCCCACCCTCTCAATGACGATCAACTCGCCGCTTCCCTTTCGGGTTCCACTCGAGGGATGGCTTGTCTAGTGATGTCACTTGATGGTTTCCTCAGAGTAAGGCCAATCCACCTCCATTTCTTCCTGCTTATTTGTTGCACAATCGGTTCCTGGTTGGTTCGCTCATTGCCAGAGATCCCTGTTGCTGATCTTTTCTGACCATTTGATCTTGAGTAGTATTGAGCGAAGACAACTATTAATGAAGGTCTGAAGTTTGTTTGAGGTGCTCTTTATGACGCGCCAAGTCTCTGATCCGTATAGTAAAAAGCACTGACTTTACATTGGAGTTGAAAATCCGGATGTTATTTTTGATGCTGAGTGCTGTTGATCTCCACACAGATTTGAGAGTGACGAAAGCTTGTCTTGCTTTTCCGATTCTTGCTTTGATATCCTCGTCAGTTCCGCCTGTAGTTGAAACGATGTTTCCCAGGTCGGTCGGTAGGTAAAGGAGGTTGTTTCTTTCAGGTTCCTCCCATTTATGCTGACTGTCGTCTGTTGTTGTTAGTGGTGTTGGCCAAGAATCTTCATCACCTCTGTTTTCTCTATGTTCACCTGAAGTCCCATCTTTGATGCTTAAATAGTTCATAAAAATAGTAATTCTTTCAATAACCTTTTCTAATCTGATATAGTAAGTGTTCATCGTGAAGTAATTTGGAAACTACTTCAATACAACAGAGTGTCGTACCCCAAATCGTATCAACCTTATTCGAGATCTACATAACAATGCCACAGGCCCAGTAATCCACAACAGAAAACTCAGCGAAACCTCTGAAATGAAGACTGGAGTAAAACAAGGTTACCAGCTAACACCGATGATATTCCTAACTGTGGTGGACTACATTAAGCGGGAAACAAAATGGAGCGAGAGGGCACGAATAAGTTGAACTGACAAGAAGACTCCAGAAGATCTGGAATTCTCAAACGATTTATGTTGAATGTCACATAACCTAGAAGATTTACAGTCAAAAACCGACAAGCTGGTAAAAGGAGCCGCAAAAGCAAGACTTCAGGTGAAGATAGAGAAAACGAAGGTGATGAAGATACCAACAATCAGCACTAAACACTATCGACAGAATACATTTGAGAAAGGTTACTTCATTTATTCAGGAAGCATCGTTTTAGCGACAAGCACTACCACGGATGAAGATGGCAAAGCCAGAATCGGAAAAGCAAGACATAATTTCATTCGGAAAACAGTTTGCAAATCTTCTACAATCTACATAAGGAACAAAATTTAGATTTTCGACACAAATCTTAAGTCAGCTCACTGAAAACTGTTATCAACAGCTGACTTCGTTGGCTCAATAATGAAGATCAGTGGCCGTTCAGAAAGGATTAGCAACAAGAAACTCTGGGAACAAACGAACTAAGAACTTATTTCTCAACAAATATGTAGAAGAAAGTAGATATGGATCGGACACACTGAAGATACCCGTCGGATGACACCGCACACTAGGCCATCGGTCGAGTGGAACCCGAACAAAGGACGACGGGGTTGGGCTTCTGAGAGTGACACGAAGGAGATGACAGCCTATGGACAGTCGTGGGCTCAGCTAAGAAGGGCAGCAGAGAACAGGAAAAAGTGGAGACGTTCTGTTAAGGTTATATATTCCCCTCGGAAACCAAGGGAATAACAATCATCTGCTACTGTTGCAAAAAATTCAAGTCTACAATCATGAGAATAATCAAAATGTGAATTCCGAATTGTAAACAGGTCACTGCTGTATACATGGAATGTTTTGTGATGTATATATACAATATTCCATTCATAATGTATGTATTCATGTCACAAGTGATCGTCATAATATTAGGATAAACTATGAAACACGATTGATTTATGCATCCTTTAGTTGTACTCGTTGAAAATAAATAGTAACTCTTTGTAACATTTTCTCTTTAGAATTCAGCAAAATTTATCTATTGTGTATGAAATAAATCACAAGTTAAACATTCCGCGATTATAACCCTAACTATTAAACAAAACTTCAACTGTCCAACAGTAATATCAAACAGTGTTTCAAGTAAAAACCAATGAGTCGTTGGCAAAATGGTAGATTGTGATCTCTGATATGAAAAATGTCAAGGAGTAACAATATGTGACATTAAAAGTCACCAAAGTTTAGCTTTTTGTTTCAAGAAATTAGGATAAAGAAATTTAAATATAAGATAAACATTTCTCCGGTTTGTGGAAGGGTCATGATTTCTTAATACGGTGGATAATATTGCTTATTGGTAATTTATGAACCCAAAAAAATTAGTGGCAATGTCTGCGACTGCAACAATGAGTGACGCATGTGTTCACCCCTCAGAGAGGGAGTTACTTTCTTCAACTTACAAGAACCCAACGCTTACAGGAACTAATAAGTATAAAACCTAGGTCTAAGGTATCATATCGGTTGCGACCAACTATCTTGCATCAATAGCATCATTTTTATTCAAAAAAAATTCAACAATAACGACAGACACACACACACACACACCGCTCACTGAAATATTATGACGACAAGTAGGGGTAAGACCACCAATAAAAAACAAACTTACTTGATAGAGTTTTAATGCAATACGTACACTCGGAGTAACAACAGTTTGAAGAAGATCAAGATCAGTTAGAACCCAATCATCTCTTGGGGCTAAATTAATATCTCCAGAGAATACTTGATGGACTCCATGTAAAAATTGATCTAGTCTAAAGCAGATGAATAGTTATAAATAGAAACAAGTATCAAACATTAAGAAAAAAATGAAGTGAAACAATGATGCTAATACATATGAAACATTGTATTGTGGTAGTGTTTAATTCCACATTAATTTGTTTATTAGATAGACATACCACACAATCGAACAGTAAAATTTACTGAATGGCGTTTCGAACAAAATTTATTGTTCATAATCATGCCAACAATTATAATCACACGACTTCGAAACTTGAGTTTTATAGTTTTCTTTGTTCCCTCCTATTTGTCGTCGTTCGGGTAGTGGAATTTTCCAGATATCTGCGACAGGTGTTAAGTCATTCCTAATTCACGTGTTTGCAGTTGACTCGACAAACAAAGCTTCCGTTATGAATCCCTCCCTCCACCCTGTGACATTAAATTTTAGAACTACCACCTGATCCAATCCTGTTGTGTGGTTGTGTGTAACTGTATGCAGTGAGTGGTAGAGCCGAGCTAACCTTCAGATTTCTTATCTCATCAGGGTCAACTAATCCAGATTTTAAATATAAGTATAAAACTTAGGCACTGTGGTAGAGTATAACTCCATTATGGATGAGATTTTATTTTTGATAAATCACACATTGTGGCGTAATATTTATTGATCACGTTTCGAGCACAAATTATCGCTCATGAGCAATTTCATCTATAATGTCGTTATAATCTAGCGGTTAAGATTCCTGGCCCTCACCCAGGCGGCCCGGGTTCGACTCCCGGCGCGGGAGCGCTTTGTGCGTCGGTGGTATAGCGGTAGGGACGCTCGCCGACCATGCATATGGTCCGGGGTTCGACCCCGGGCAGGCGCACTCCTTTACCTCACTGAGCTAGAAGTAATGCTGGTAAAGAGGAAAGGTTGGGCATGAGGCTAGCAACCCCATCCTGTAAAAATTAAACACTGCTACAGAAACTTCAAGCCACTAGCTTGGAGCCCTATGTTCCACTGGGAACGTGAAGGAGAAATTATTATTATTATTATTAATACTCCGTTAGTTTGATTGACCCTGTTCTGCTATTTTGACCTGACAATCATTGCAGGGTATTAGAAAGGCTAAATTGTTTTGTTTAATTGGGTCCACAGGATCCTGTAACTGACAAAAGTTGTTTCTAATTAAGTTTGCAGGCTTGAATACCACTTTTATTCCTGAATTGTTAAGAAATTCACGTAAAGCTTCACTGGTCCCTTTTTTGTATGGAAGTAGTACGGATAATTTAAACTCTTTATTGTTGGTGTTGTCATCATTCTGTGCAGGTTTTTCATACATGTCATTACGATAACAATTATTATTACTACCATTATTATTAATGACATTTTTGCATTTCGCTGAATATTTCCTGATTAATTTATCAGGGAAATTGTTAAGTTTTAAAACCCCTCTTATATGCCTCACTATTCAGTTTTTCTGCCGCCGTATTACCTAAACATTTCAACAATCCTATTTTTTTCAGGATTTCATCATGAGCTGACATTAGTTAGAGAACCATTGGAAAACCAGCTGGGAGTACTGGACAGCTGTTTCGTCAGCCTAGTTTGGGACTCTTCATCAGTACGCACCCACCGGGATTCGAACCCAGGACCTTCCGGTTGCAAGGCGAGCTCGTATACCATCCCAGGTTTTCCAATGGTTCTCTAACTAATGTCAGCTCATGATGAAATCCTGAAACCAATCAAATCCCTACAAACCAACACTTGAAAATCCTACTTTTAATGAAATAGAGTGCAATAATCCGAAATCCAAATATCAGTTTGATTTTGTGGGTTTTCTGTAAACACTTGTGTTTAACTCCGCATCTCACTTTTTTATGCTACAGTCTAACATTGGAAGCTTCCTTACTGACTTTCTAATTCATAAGTAAAATGAATTGCCTCTACTTTGGAGTCTATGTATTCAAAAAATCTATTTATGTCCTGCGTTTGAGGTATGGTGAATGCGTCATCTATATACCTCCACCATACTTTCGAGGTGGAGTTGAACGTTTCAACCACTGATCTCCCCCACCTGTCCATCAATATATCTGCTACTATGGAGGATATTGGTGACCTCATAGCAACTCTCTCAGGTTTTTGTATATTTCCCCTTGGAATTTAAATATTCGACAAGTCAGGCCTATGTGCATTCCTAGGAATACGTCTTCTACAGTGGCACTTTTGTTCTAAGTTCAAGTTCTTGGTCAGGAATGTGTTTTTTTCTGATCGCTTCTATAGCCATATTTGTCGATATTTGTGTGAATAAGCTGACAATGTAGAAACTAACCATTTTTTTTAATCAGTATAATTTTAAATTATCGAACCTATGTTTTTAGTTTCTAAGATTTTGTTAAGTCTAAATTTTAAAGTGGCATCTAAATAGATTTATTACCATAGTTAAATATTTAAACAATTCATAAGTAGGTGGATTTCTAAAATCAACTATTGGTCTATCTAACAGGATATCCTGACTTATGAACTACTGGGGTTTTTTTTTTTAAGATTTACAGCTTGATTCCACACTGTATTTTTGGTACAAGTATGGAATTTTCAGCATGGATATCGGTAGCCCAAATTTCGCAGGCCGACCATAGATATCAGGTGTGCGCCGGCGTGGGCTCGAACCCCGGACCATGTGCATGGTCGGCGAAAGTCCTAACCACTGTGCCACCGACGCATCAAATTAAACCATTTACACAATGATGTACTTTAAATTAATGCAATCAGTCGAATTTAAACTTCTCTCTTAAGATTTGAAGGAAAAAAACTACTACACCAACTGTTCGACGATATATATATTGAACTAAAGTAGAATTTAAGCAGAATTCAACTTAAAGGTTTGAAAATAAAGTCATGCAGATTTATACACTCAATTAAATAACCCGCATTTTTTATGTCTACATGTTTACAGAATCACCAAATTATTCATTGTTGATGTAAAGTGATATGAATATATGATATACGAATTAAGAACTGTTTATGACATTTAAACATATAGCAAAACAGAATAATAATAATAACAATATCTTTGTACGTATGACGTGAATAAACATCAAAACGTACCTTAATCAAAACTCGTGATTAAGGCAGAATTGTTAACATCTGCTTATTGAATGAATAACAAGTGGCCAGTGACGATAAAACTCATTGCCACTGTATTAGTTGTCGAATTCATATTGAACAATACATTTTTTTTGAATTCTCATAAAACTCAACATGAAGACAGATAAGTTGGAGGATTTCATCATGAGCTGACATCAGTTAGAGAACCACTGGAAGACATGGGAGCACCGAGCAACTCTATCGCCCTAGTTCGGGGCTCTTCACCAGTACTCACCCACCGGTTGAAGATGAGGCAGTAACTCATCGAAGAAGACACTGCGAAGTGGTCGCACTATATCGTGAATTGGCAGAAGTTAGAACTCATGGGCCATTGGATCCAGTTCCAGTGACTTAATGATCTACGAACTCGGCCGCCTAGTAGCCGAAGGTCCTGGGTTCAAACGCACTAATGTGGGTGAGTATTGTTGAAGAGTCCAAAACTACGACGAAACAACTGTCCACTACTCCCAGGTTTTCCAATGGTTCTCTAACCGATGTCAGCTCAACCAATCAAACAAAATCCCTACAAAACCAATACCTGAAAATTAAGATAGATAAACTTACCATGTCCGTTAGAGGTAGACGAAAACCAGGGAATACTGGACAGCTGTTTCATCCTAGTATGAAAATCTTCATAGTGCATAACCAGGATCCAACCAATGATCGAATTCGGAACTTTCAGGTTACGAGACCAGGTCACTTAAACTGGACTCCAATGACCCATGCATTTTAAGCATGTCGACTGGTCTTGTAATCTGGAGTTCGTGGGTGCGCAATGCTAATAAGTACCAAGCTAAGAAGAAGCAGCTGTCCATTGTTCCCTAGATTTTAGGGAGTCTCTAACTAATGTTGGTTCTTGACGAAATCCAACAACTGAAATTAATTAAAATCGATGCAAATCATATAATTTAAATATCCAAAATGACTTTAAATCAATCCTTGCACTCAAAACAAGGTTATATGAAAACCCAGAGAAGTAATAAAGTACCCAAAAATTATGGATACCGACAGAATGAAAACATTCACATAAATATATGAATCAAGACATTAAATTATTTTTACTTGGTGATATCGTCATAGTCTTTCCAGTTGATTATCTTTCTGTAGAGGTTAGGGTGAACTATACTTGTTGTCAGTGAGTTCTGTGTTAGTCTATGCACCTATTTGTTGATTAAACTGTGCAATTAGAAAAGTGTATTTTCATATACATCATATATATAAATGTAAGCGTTTAATATAATACTTACATATGTTTTGAGGATTGATGACCTCCCATACATCGTCTACCCAAAAGGCTTAATGCTAAGCATAATGATACAACTGCAGATTCCGGACCACATGGTATAGACTAAAAAGCAAATAATTGTGTAATCATGTTAACATGAGTGTAAAGAATGCAAACGGAAAGATGAACCCTGCAACTTAAGTTGTATTAAAATTACACACGAAAATAAGTTGTTTTCAAGTGTTCGTTTGCAGATACTGGATTGGCTGAAGGTTTGATCACGAGTGGAGGCCATCGGACAGTGGTGGAGCCATATATCACGAACTGGCAGAAGCTGGAATGCATGGGCCATTCGATCTGGCTCCAGTAGCTAAATCATCTACCAGCTCGTCTTGTAACCGAAAGGTTCAGTGTTTGGAAAATGTGAAGGGTGAGTACGGCTAAAAAATTCCAAACTTGAATGAAACATAACTTCATTATGCATAATATTTTATTTTGATAAAATTACACAGTATTATTATACAGTAATATTTACTGATGACCACGTTTCGAGAACAACTTATTTCTGCTCATAATCATATCAAAGTGCTCACTCACACACAACTTTCTTGCTTCATTTATATGCATGAGTAAAAATCGATTAACATTTGAATAAAATCAATATACGATAAAGTACAATGGGAAATAATATTATTATAATATTATATTTATTTATTATCATTATAATTATATAATATTATTATTATACTATCAATAAAATATAATAAGATGCGAAATAAGATGTTTTTATAGTAAAATAAATAAGTAATTTGTTAGAATGTTATAATGTGAAGTGAAACACATTCTAACATTATTTAATATCCTCCACTGATTTGACTGGTAATAGTATCTTCCATGTCTCTGGCATTTGCGTTGAGTCACTTATATTGCATGTGTTGGGTGTAGACTCGATGAACCAGGATTTACTAATCAAACTCTCTCTCTCTCCCACCTACCTATATTACTTCTTAGAATTTTGACTCCGTCCCACCCACCCTATTGTGTGGTTGTGTATTAATGCATGCAGTAGTATGGCTGAGTGTTTTCTGAATTACTTATCTTCTTGGAATCTACTAGTTTGACGTGTGTAGTTGACTTAACTCCCAGTCATTGTAATGTAATTTATAAATTATATAGTTTTGTTTAATTGAGTCCACGAGGTCCTTTAGCCTACAGAGCCTATATCTCTGAGTGAGTTTGTAGGTTTGATTTTACTTAAATGTCTAATCAACTTTTACTTATGTATATAAATGAAGCAAGAAAGTTATGTGAATGACTTGGTGTGATTGTGAGCAGTAGTAAGTTGTGCTCGAAACGTGATCATCAGTAAATATTACTGTACAACAATGTGTGATTTTATCAGAATAAAATTTTATCCATAATAGAGTTATACTCAACTACAGTGCCCAAATTTTATCCTTATATCTCGAATGAAACATCTGTCTAATACTACCTAGTTTCTCGATAGTTCTCCAGCTGATGTCAGCTAGTAAAAAAGCATAACGTCTCTTCTACATGGGTAGGGAAAACTTTGAAATATATTTCAATCGGCCAAAATTAATATAACTTTGAAAAGGCCCCACTAAAATACTTAAAACACAAACAATTTAGGTAAAATGAAAGCATATAATCAGAAATCCGCGATTCTTCCTTAGACTTTCTGATGACGGAATTATTGTCAATGTGTTATAATGACCGCGTGGTAGTATAAATCAATGCAGATTATGTAAATAATGCTCGCTCCGAATTCCAGGAAAGGGAAACACGCACACTTGCAAGACTGACAAAAATCCATCTGCACTCAACTCCCAATGTAAACATTTGAAGTAAGACGTCGGATTTTTACCCTACATGTTTGAAACTTATTCATTCAAAGCTGTGCATTATCCATGAATGAAGTATGAGTAATATTTGTATCCCATGGCAACACGAAGTAGTAAGTAAAGATAAGGTTGAAATATAAAATTATTGCAGATATTTTATAAAATTTGCTCTGACTGTTACGAACCAACCGTTTGAACATATACCAATGCAAAATAATACGCAGAATCGAATGATAAGATTTTGTACTATAAAGAAACGCTAATCAATTAAAGGAGACATAGACACTGTTCTCATTGTTTTACTACTTCATCAGTTACATGGTAAACATGACATGAAAAGTATATGGTGGTAATTTTGTGCATCCTGTTTGAGCCAAACATCTTGACTGTCTGACTCTCACTGGCTAGAGTAAACCTGGGGCAAGACCAAAAGTTACAAGGGAATATTGGTACCGCTAATCAAATTTGCAGTCTACAGATTACACAGTTCAAGGTGGTGGAATTTCACCACAGATTCTCTTGGAAACAGAAATTATTCAGATCAAAATATTTGATCTGCTTGATAGCATAAATGGAAATCACGAAAGTAAGCATAAATGCATGATGCTATAATACTATTGATTGACGGCCATTTCCCTGGTTTGCAGCAGCCAGCTGATTAGCGGTCTCCAACCAGTTTGACTCAGCTCAGAGAGCCAAATCAGTTCAAACCACCTAACTTCTGACTAGCTACCTGGGTGGACAGATAATAACCTAAGTGAAAATCACAATTAGCGATCAGTACTATATAAAGACTGGTGACAACTGGCTAATAAAAACAACGTCAACTATAAATACATCAACAAAGGTTTTATGTAGAGCGATACAACATTACCGAGGTATACAATCACAAACACGAATGCTCAATAATGATAATAATAACAATAATACTGATTTTACTTACTGAATTTTCACTATTCTTCTTTAAACAGTATGCAATCCAATCAGAATAGATATGAACAAAACGTTGCCTAGTAACACCATTCACATCTTCATCAAAATCATCATCGATCATTTTAAAAAATACTGGATCCAAATCAAAATAATCTGGTGATGAAAATCGATTTGCCTCAAGGCATGCAGATAATTGTGTTAAACGATTAGACAGATTTGGTAGTTTACAGACAAAGTAAATAACACACTGTGGAAGGGAAAAAGATTTTGAAACAGATGTGTACACATATAAGCAATGCGAATTACTAATGTTTAAATTAAGAGCTCAAGTGAGATAAATGTGTGCTGTGAAGAGTCCCAGACTAGGACGAAACAGCTGTCCAGTACTTTCAGGTTTTCCAATGGTTATCTAACTGATGTCAGCTCATGGTGAAATCCTTCAACCAATCAAAGAAAATTCCCTACAAAACCAATACTTGAAAATGATACAAAGTTTAATCGAAAATCACACCCTTCTTACATCGAGGGACACCAGATTATGTAAACAGTTTCCAACTAATTAAATCAATTTGTAGTACATACACACATAAATCATCAATAATATAACTGAGTCAAAAAGGACGAAAGTACAAACGACAGTAAATGCAATGAAACACCTTAACTGACTTAAAACTATCCTTTTGTACCTTTTACTCCACTAAACCACGAAAATATTAATAGGAGTTCATGGCTTTAAGGATAACTCCTCATCTGATACTTTCCGTACTTCAATTTACACTAGCTTAATAATACAGTCGCTCATTTTTATACGTCAAACAACCGACTGTGACGATTTGCCAAAGATTAGTAAAGAAATCCCGACAAATCGTGGCATCGCACAAGTATCAACAAAATGTACACTTGAATCTATAAGGATGATGAATGGAGTTGAAACAAGAAATGGCATTGTGGAATGTGAATAAGTGGAACCCAGCTTAGCAAACAGACATTCTGTCAGCAGTGGGCTCCAGGTCTTCTAACTGTCATATTCTAATTCAAGAAACCGACAGTTTCGCCTCACGGGAAATTAATACAATGACGCCATTAGTATGAATGTGACCACTTCTTCACAATCCCGCTCCACCAAACGCTTCACTTCCAAATAACCTTACTAACATAAAAGCTTCATTTCTATTTCCCAACTTACGTGAACAAAGCGACTGATCAGCACTTTCCTCAGATCTGTCAATTGGAAAGTAAATCCAGCACTATGATCAGTAACTTCATATCCTTCAATAATGTAAGGAGAATACGCGAATTGCCAAGCCATACAACGTAAGCGGACAGCAGCATTAAAACTTAATATCCCACGAGGCGGTTTTGAATGACAACAACAGAAACGTTTATTTTTATGCGGATCAGAGCGTAGAGTTTCTGATTCACTAGCATGACATAAAGTTCCTGAGAGTAAATAAATGAGAACATTAAATGTGAATTAGTCAGCGAACATACATGTTGGGATTATTATTATTACTATTAATTAATATAATTAAATCGATAAGCAAATAACTTCCCTTTCAACATGTTTTTCATAACTGAACCAGAATAAGTGAAAAAAGTCTTCCGAATTGAATTAAAATAAAAGCGGGAATAATGATATTCAACGATTTATTTCACGACATTATCGACGAATGTCCACCAAGTGTAAAAAAGCATCTTCTTAAAGTGAACAATATTCTACGATACTTAGAAAATCAACAAGGATTTCACTCATTCTATAATCTTTATTACCTAATAAATCATATCGGTTTCTATTAGTAGACAGTCCCCGCTTCAACAGTACATTAGCCTCTGATCCCTCCGTTTTCTGCAGGCCTCTTTACCTGGCCCCATGATTGTTCATAAGCTCTCACCTCATCATTCTTACACGACCTCTTCCATATCAGTCTCAGACCTACTTTCAACTCGCCACTTCCCATTCGGAATTTACTCTAAGACGCGGTGTGTAATTTCACCAAATAGTATTCTCAGTGTATGCCTTATCTATCCTCATTTTCTTCAGGAAATTTTTTGGGCAGTAGGTTCCTGGTTGATCCGTTGCGTACTAGAGTTTTTTCCATTTCTTATTCCTTCTGGCTGGTTATCTGAATCTTCAGTATGGAGTGAATGCAGCCTCGAAATAAACTTACTGGAATTCAAATGAGAAGTCAAAACTGGTAGGTCCTATACAGTCCATAGTAATTAATGTCAGCTGTTCACCAGTGATATTTACTGGTGATACATCTATTTTATAGGTCAGCATTGGACAGAATTGATGTGATATCGATTTTCGAAGGTTTTACAGCAGATGCTCAATTTTAGAAAAAATCTGTCTTTAAATTAGTCGAAATCTCCACAACACTAAAAAATGCCAATTAAAGTGGGAATTTCAATTTTAATTAATATGGAACAGAATAATTTTAGTCCCCACTTTTCAAACACATAAAGTCCAAAGTAAGAAAAATCCTGTGATAAATGCAAGATAAAAAAAAATGCCATATGATAGAATAATATGAAAACAGAAGACAAAAAAATCTCTTCATGGTGGCCTGCTTGAATCTCTGGGCTACCTAAATTTCCATCCGAGACAATGAATTTTATTTTCCTTAGTTCTTGGCTCAAAATCGTTCTCAATGACTAGCGCAGATGCATCCACTCCTTGTGACTCAAGGTTTCCAATCAAACTGTTTTGTTCTTCTTTATTACTATTCCCTTGTCTCACACCTCTGTTTAGTGTCTAAATTACGCATTTCTTCTACTTTCTTCTGTTGCTTTGTGTGCTACATGAAGTGTGGCGACTTGAACTGCGGCACATATGTGCAAAGTTCTATGTCGAAAACAGACAGACAGACAGTTCTTGGTGTTATAATCATTCAGATATATCTGCAGATCTCCAAATGTACTTGTGCACATTTTTAATTGGTATGCAGTCTATTGTGAAGCATTTCTGTAGGACTAAAGAAAAATACCGGAGTGGATTACTTTATTCTTCAGATATAACATCACTGAGTCACATGATGCACTGGAGATGACTGTTTTACTTGAAACTCCTGGATAACAAATAAGTATTATGAAAATTGTGCTTATTGTGCATAATAAAGCTATTATAAATATTATTATTATTAGTATTATTCATGTGAACCATCGAATTTCGAATTTCGGATAAAATATTACTACCATCTTCACAACTTCCTGAAGGTGTTAACAAGCTTTGTAATATAACTGACAGGCGGACAGCAAAAACAATACAGAAGTTCGTCAAACATAATGAATACTTATCGACTTTTCTTTAATAACATCGACAATGTAAATGGAGCGAGAAAGATACCTAACAATTAAAGCAAAACCTTATTTCATTCCGTTAACCTTACTGCGTTTAGAGTAAATATTTTTTTTAAAATGCGTTTAAATGACTACTACCAATCAATAGTTATCAATGAAATGTTGAATATAATGAGTATCACATGAATTTTACTTATGACATGACAAGGATTACAAAGTACTTACAAAAGTTGTTCAAAAAATGAAACTAATTAAAATAGTTGATGAAGTAAAACAAAATTAAGTGACCGAATTCAATAACAGTATGCAGAAAACAATTGAAAAATGGTTCAGACACTTGACACTTTACTATAAGCGTTTCTAACAGGCTTAGGACTTTTACTAACAGCTTCCTTAGTTGTATACTGAACATAAGATGGCCAGAAAGGATTAGAAATAAGGAAATAACTCAGGCAATGAACTAACCAAGAACCTAATACCCGAAAAATATCTGAAAGGGAATGGAAATGGATTGAAGACACGCCAAACCTTCGAGTGGGACTTAAATGGGAAACAGAGAAGTGGGCTGAGGTCCGAGGGTGATAAAGAGGAAGTGAAAGCTCATGGACAAAAGTGACGCCAGCTGAAGACGACTGCAAACAACAGGATGAAGTGGAGATGAGCTGTTGGAGCCCTAAATTTAATGGGAACCAAAATGAATAAGAACAGCAATAATCCACTGCATTCTAACTCTGGTGGGCTACTACTCAGTTACCCGGTACTAGGCTATGGCCCACACGTATTCTGTGAAGGTTGATCACACTACCCAGTTGACCAGGCCAAAGTAAGTGGAGCGAGATTCGAACTTCGGGACCTATTGGCTGGAAGACAAGTTCTTACACTAATGAACCACATCGCCGACTATTTTAACTGTACATAATTATGATAATAAACATAAATAATAAAAAATTTTACTTTAAAAAAGTCGATATTTACCGATGAATTCAAGACCACGTAGTTGATAAGTGACAAATCCATTTCCAACTTCAATAATATGAATAAGTAAATTTAAATCATCTGTTGAAAGAATGAATACATCACCATGATTAATAGATAATCCACCAAGACGTCCTAATTGTAAATCACCGGCTAATATTCTTTGTAGTTTTCTTGTTAAATGCTCATAGAATATACCGTCTAAATTACCGGATACTTGATGCTTTGATATGCCTTTTAATTGTGCTGCTATCGGCATATTAGTTGTCTCTATACGTTGCGAACTAGAGTAGAAATCAATAATAATAATAAAAGAATTGGAAATTGGAATGAATTTCAATGCTATTATAAAACTGAAAGTCAAGAAGCAAACATGTGAAGGGATAATGTCGTAGATAATTAAGTCTTGTTTCACATAAAATAACATTGCAGCCTATGACTTACTGTCGAAGAATACTGACCTGACGACTCTATGCTGAGAGTAAGTAGTTTCCCAGCAATTACGCTAAGAATTCTACGTGCTGGGTTTAAACATAACTTCACGAATAAAGCTGATATTGTTATTGTTATTATTACTATTATTTTTATATAAGCAAGGAGAATATGAAACAAGTTCATATTAAAAACAGATATATTACAAGCAGTATTATAATATACCTTTAATATTAAACTCACACAAACTGGAAGATATGCAAGTGAAAAGCAACAAGCTGGCAGAAGAAGCATCAAAGATGGGACTTCACTTCAGGTGAACATAGATAAAGCAGAGATGATAATGATTCCTGGCCAACACCACCACCAACAACAACAACAGACAACAATCACCATAAATGGGAGGAATCTGAAAGAAACAACCTCCTTTACCCACCCAACTGGGAAGCATCGTTTCAACTACAGGCGGACAGAACTGATGGGGATATCAAAGCAAGAATCGGAAAAGCAAGACAAGCTTTCACTACTCTTAAGTCTGTGGGGAGCTCAACAGCACTCAGCATCAAAATAACATCCGGATTTTCAACTTCAATGTGAAGTCAGTGTTACTCACAATATGGATCAGAGACTTGGTACGTCATAAAGAGCACCTCAAACAAACTACAGACCTTCATTAACAGTTGTCTTCGCTCAATACTCAATACCAGATGGCCGGCCAGAAAAGATCAGCAACAAGGATTTCTGGCAATGAGCGAACCAACCCAGCAGGAACCGATTGTGAAACAAATAAGCAGGAAGAAATGGAGGTGGATTGGCCATACTCTAAGGAAACCATCAAGTAACATCAATAAATAAGCCCTCGAGTGGAATTCGAAAGGGAAGCGGCGAGTTGGTCTTCAGTGCGAGGGTGACTCGGAGAAGGTCATGTGAAGAGGAGATGAAAGCATGTGGGCAGACTTGGAGCGAGGTGAAAACGTTGTCAGAAAACCGAAGGCAATGGAGACTTGGGCAGCTGAAGCCCTATGTTCCTCTAGGAATTAAAGGATATAATAATAATATAATAATTAATATTAAACAGATGCGTATCGTTGTTCAGTTTAAAAAAAACTACCTAATTTCTACGCAGAAGACAGAAACACGCAGTACCATGGTAACACGTATATATTACCAAATGAGAAAAGGAGAAAAAAAATAAGATGAATTGAATGACATAATAAGGATGATGATAATAATGAGAACTAAAAAATTTCATTCACTCAGATGTTTTCGCTCTTCACTTTTTATTCACTGCGAAGATAGAGTAGATATAAGTTACCATGGTAATGGCAGCATCACTAGCATCTTCATTATGTATCTTTCTATTCATCTCTTGTTTAATTATTTATAAATTACACTTAAAATAATAAATCGACATTTACTTATTTTTGTAGATAAAGAAACAAAGCATAATAAACAACCAGGTAAGAAGATAAGAAACATAAGGATTTAATACTTATACTACTACTTATGCACTTGAAAAGTAGTACGGTGAGAAATACAAAAAGAAATTTTCATGTTATGACACTTCAGTGTTGATAATCACCAAAGGTTAAAGAAACAGTTAAGCGGAAAAAACATTCTTTATCAAGTGATGAATATCCAACAAGCTGCAAACTTTTATCAATAACTGCTTTTCACCGACTAGATACTCAAGATCAGATAGTCAGAGGGATAAGCTGAACGGAAGTCTGGTGGCGAACCAGCCAACAACCTATTGTTCAACAAATGCCCCCACACCTCTATCTTAGAACATCTGATAGATTCGGGACAAAAAGGTACACCATAAAGAAACTTCAGAGTCGTCTACAGAATACGAAGTAGTCTTCCTAAATGTGTACGAATCAGACTTCTTCAAACTGCAGAAACAATGGCAATTCATTTGCTAAATCTTGAATTCTGCATATAAAGAAGTTCGTTCAATCACTACATTTGCAATGGACGTAATCTATCTTATTGCTCGACAGGTAAATTCTACCTAATCCCTTTCTCTTCTGTTTCTTCATTAGTATTATCTTGTCTTCTCAATTGTAATATTTTACATTTTCAACTTTCTTGTTCTAGAACCCCACCAGATTTCATTTCTGCACCTCACTACCACTGTTACTGACTTGACCAACGCTCAATTTCTAGTCATTTATGTTACGTCATACAACTTAATTGCTCAACTTCAGTTCTAATTTAAATGGCATTATTCTCTATCCCACTTCTACTTAGTCTTTACCTGTAATTACCTCTGTTATTACCCTGACCTAAGTTGAAACATTTTAGTCAATTATATTACGTCATCTAACTTACTAACTCAATCTTACTTTAGTTACTGTCTAATTAACCTTGTTTCTATATTAGATCATTCTTGTATTACCTAATTAATTATCTAAACTTGACAAACCTCATGTACACACACACACACACAAATAATTATATATAAATGCGATTGTACAGCCGTTTGAATGAATTCGCCACCGAAAAGAGTCTCTTCGCTGAACGTCTTCTCTTTTCAAATGTATAGAAGAAATCTGAGATGGATTGGACACAGACTGAGGAGGCCGTTAGGTAACATTTGATATCAAGCCCTCAAGTGCAACCTGAGTGGGAAACGAAGAGTGACATGGAAGAGATCGTGTGAGGAGGAGATGACAGCCTATGGGTAATCGTGTAGCCAGCTAAAGGGGACTTCGAACTTCATTTAAGCGAACCTGGGGAAAAAAACAAAATGCGTCTGCTTCGTCAAGTATATAAAGACAAGGACAGTCGGCATCGCACATACTCTTGAGGAATTTCTAGGGAACTCAAGATTCAAAATATTCAGAACAAAGTAGCGATCTAACCATTTAAGTTAAGGTCATTCACGTGCCTATATATATACCTCGACATGTTGATAAAAGAAATGCCTTTTACCAAATACAACTTAAAACGTACAATTATAGAGAGGAAAGAAGACTCAACAACTGACAAAGTTGTGTATAAGTCTAAGTAAGTGGTAACACTGTGTATCAGTATGGCAAAGAGAAAACCGAAAGTTGTTGAAGAAAGCAAATAAATAAATAGTAATAATATTTAATATATATGAAATCAAGTATATAACACAAAAGAATACATACCGATGATTTGTCTCCCAAAAACTAATCGGTCTCACATACGACGTGATAAAAATTGCACTAGCCATCAGCGGTTCCAATGGTGCAGATAATACAGTGGAGAAAATGCAATTGGCGAACATAAATACCGAGTCTTATGATTTCCATAAAAAATAGCAGTGAAGTGAGTTAAGGTTGATGTTACAAAATAAACATATAAGTGGCAAATGAATAAAGCATGATAAATCCCACAAATAAATTTCTAGTGATTAATAAGTAGTATAGATAAGAATTGAAGTACCCTTTAAAAAATATTCTGAAGAGACTTAAATTTACATCCATTCTTCATCAAATAAAACTGTACAAAATTCAAGTATTTCGCCTGACTAACAATACTAACCCAACTGATTAGTTATGTTGGACTGGAATAGTAGGTCTCGATTGACATATCAGCTCCTATTATGGACGCTCCAACGACGTCTGAGAATTCACGTGGCGTTATTTCCCTTGATGGTAACCAGTAGTGGAATCCAGGATGCGTATCTCGTCTCATTTAACACTTGTCATCTAAGTGTGACTTCAATCTCACTGAACAGTGGTGTTTCCACTGAGACTCGACTCTGGACCCATTGTTACTAATGGCAAAGTATTATAAACACAGACTGAGCACTTTTGTCAAACAATATTAAATCAACCCGGAATGCAAATTAACCTCGAAACAGATAATAAATAGTACCCACTGTGTACAAGACGTACCTCTCTAGGCCCCAACGACTTAGTGGGTAATGCTATGGTATTTGAAATGCACGAGTGCAGGGGGTTGGGTCTCAGTGAAAGCGCTGTCACTCACTAGAAATGTAGGCACATCTAGATGATAAGTCCCAAACTGGACGAGGTAATTAACCTGGATTTCAACCAACATAACACTAATCTCGTTGTTAAATAAAAGTGAATTTCTATGCACATTCACAAGCCGTGTCACCTCTTATTCATAAGTACATATGCAACTTTAAAAGTGCAGAAGTTTGGTTTAAAAAAACCAGTCTAAAACCGAAGTAGTGTGAATTACAGTCTAGTTTTCTCCTCTTACCCATTTGATCGACAGCATCTCAACATAAATAATAACAATAATTAAAGTATTTTACACATTTATATGTTAAACACATCCTAATAAGTTAAAAATTTAGGCAGTGAAAATTGAAAAGGATACGAGGAATTGAGCCAAGCTGAACAACTGCATGCGCCACAGAACCCCAAATTATATTGAATGGAGCCAAATACACGTAGATGAAATGCAGTTTTCGAAATAGTTCAATAAACTAGATTTTTAAAAAAAATAAATAAAATAAGATTCACATTACATATTAATCTGTTTATTGGATAATAACATGAATAGCATTCACCACACACGGTAATCCTGCAACTGACGACTTTCAGAATCTAGGATCGCTATTCGCTCAATTGTTGACATGAAAGAAAACTCCTTTCAGGTTAAATGATATTAGGTCCCTAAGATTCACGATCTGACCTCTGACAAAATATCACTGATCTCAACTGATACAATGCTCCTTAAACATAACTAAAACAGCCAGTTAGAATATTTCAACATCGTCAGCTATAGAATTAAAAGATTAATACTCATTGTACAAGTTGACAACTAAAATAGAACAATGGCACTAAAGTTCATTGGAATACGCATTTGATTTTCACAGATTCCAACGCTGTTCAACATACTAAGGTTTGAATGGCCAAGTATTATGACCAACTCTCATACGACAGATGTAACTTTATTAACAAGTACATCGTAATAAATGTAAAACTATTGAGTAACATTTTGAGCATTACATAATCGATTAACAACAAGGAATCGATAATATAGTAGACCAATAAGTTCCAATAGTACCAATGTAAGATATAGGCAGGAAGCGACTGAAACTACCTGAAACACGCCTACACCAGTCTAGACAAATTAAACAATTGAGTTGAGGTGGAATATTTATTGTAATTAGTACAAACTAGAAGCCTAATCTTATGAAACTAACATAATTGGTCATTTTGTTGGCTTAAGTTCCCCAGGTATTTAATATATATATATATTGAAAGTCGGATCATTCTCACTGGCTCGAACTAGTCTGCTTCCTATCTTAATTCTTCTGGCTTAAAATGGACTAAACGAATTAGTAATCAGTGTCTGTATGGAACCCACAATTCATAAGAATTATTATATCATCAGAAGATAGAGGGGAAGATTTGTAGCTCAGTTGGATGATTTAGATTTGACTGTATTCTCTGAGATGGTTGATTTAATTGCTAAGCTTTCATTGTCCTTTTATACAACGTCTTCATTGCAAGTTATAACATGATTACAGATTAGAAAGTTCGTTAGCGTAAGAGACACGCAAAACTACTAACTTGTATTGACGATCATATCAACGTGGAGACGCACCTTTCAAGCTTGGAGAAACTGACGGAACAGCAACCAAAAGTGATAGAGTTGCTTGCTGGTCTACGGATAACACCCCGTACTGAATCATTTCCAGCCAATAAAAATAGTAGAAGCAACATACTGTAATTTATTTATAACCCAGATGCAAACATTACACTCGACACTTGGTTCCGCAGATACGAGGACCTGTTTAGAGTGGATCTTGTGAGCAAAGACAATGTCTGGAAAGTTAGACTCTTACTAAAGAAACTGAGTGCAGCTGATTTAGACAAATACAGAAACCTGATTGTCTTACAAAAGTCCATAGACAAAACGTTTGACGAAACAGTCCAGACATTCCATCAGCAGTTTGGTGACCATAGATTGTTGTTCAGCATTCTTTGCCACTGTATACACCTGGTGCTGAATGAAAACGATGATATTTACATTCAACTGGGGATTGTTAACCACCACAATGTGAATGGTTGAGGTTAAAGTCGCTGACACAAGACAGTTCTAAGTCCTTTCATTCGTTTACAGTCTTCCAATTTAGCAGACACGCTTATTGAACAGACTTTAACAACATCCGCAAATGAAGTTGAAAGATCATGGGAAAGAATACCAGCGACTAATCAACCTTCGCAAAGATATTATTCATAGAGAGGTCAACTGATTTCCCTTCATATTAAAGCTTGTACTGAAGATGTTGTCTAGAAGGACATTGAAAGCTCCTCAATTAAATCAACCCTCTCAGAGAACATAATCACACAAGAAAGACATAACATACATATACAGATAATTGGTTTTAGGAAGACAACACTAAGGGCACTGACTCACTTTACTGACAAGAATTGATACAAAGAAGTAGTTAATAGGGAATGCTTCTTTGATATTGTAGAAATCGTAAGAAAACAATAAATCAGTAAGAAACAAACTTAAATAAGTTTGTTTAGCACAACAAAATCCATTTCTTAACATTTTCATACTTGTTACAATAATTATGAATGTAGACATTCTAGAAATAGAAAAAAAGAAAGGCAATAAACAACAATTGGGAAATACAAAACAAAAACATATGCAGGAAGATTGTCTATACAAAACAAAAGCACTAGTACACAGACAATAAATTTAACTCTGACTCATGTTTAGCAAAAGAAGTTTAAGGTTACACAACTATAATTTGGTTAAACTAGTATTGTACTTTCCGTTGACTGATTCTATGACACCAAAATGTTTAGTGTCTGTAAACATGTCAGCCCCTAATAGGCACACTTCAACGATGTTTGAGGAAAAACATGATGATGCCTAGAAGTGAAATCCGGGATACGCGATTCATCCTACTATGGACTCGTCATCCGGATGCACTTGCGATTCCCCAGTGAGTGATAGTGTTTCCATTTTGAGACCCAAAGTTTGTACTCATCGTTTTAAACCCCAGAACAGTATCCAGTACGACACTAAGGCCACGAGAGCCACCTCTTGTTCAAAGGGGTTTGAGTTAGTATATTTTGATGAAATTATTGCCATTAATCATTCCCTGCGTTCAGACTGCACTTCAGCAACATACCTGTATTACTCCGTTCTCTGATATCATTCTCGGTTGGCTCCATGACTGTCTACAAGCTTTCATTTCCTTTAACATGATATTCTTTTCCATGTCATACTCGGACTCTCAACCCGTTAAAGTGATATAATCAACACTTCACAACTGTAAGGCTTACCATTCAAGAGTTAACCTATACACACAAAAATAGAAAGTGTCATTGAATGCCACAAAATGATGTCAGCAGTTCATATAACTTTTATGTCCCAGTGCATTAGGTTTTCAGAATAATTTCGGAGTAAAAAAGGTACGTCTAGCTTTTCTTCGATCCTGACTCCAACATACTTAACTGTGTCGTCTGTAGTTGAACGATTTTAACTACATAAGTGAAAGAGGCGAGTTCCTACAAATTTCTCTGGTTGATAGTGATTCATTGAATTAACCAAAACATATGTATAATTCTATATTGAAATTTCCCAACCACAATTGAGTAACGCATAAAGTGATTTAGGGGTATTTATAATACTTCCACAAAAACGATATTTAGGTAGATATTCACCTGGGGTTCTAGGGGGAGTCGTAACCAGTAGAGTACAGTAGGTTGGGTGACAGGACAAATACTCGCTGAAGACATTGACTAATGGTCGCACTATGTCGTGAATTTGCAGAAGATGGAATTAATGGACTGACCATTGGATCGGATCCAGTGGCTTAATGGTCTACGAGCTCACCATGTGACCAGAAAGTTCTGGGTTCAAACCCCGGTGGATGCATACTGTGAAGAGTCCCAAACTAGGACGAAACAGCCGTCCAGTACTCCCAGGTTTTTCGATGGTTCTCTAACCGATATCAGTTCATAATGAAATCCTGAAACCAATCAATCAAGTCCCTACAAACCAATACTTGACAAACGATATAACACAAAATATTTGTGTCTGAATAAAAGGCATAGCTATTAACTTTCTGTTCTCCTACATCTCAACACTTCATAGCTGTGAACATTTCATCAATAGGCTGATCTACTTCATCAGGTCTTATATGATGAAGGGAAAAAATGCGCATTCGTAATTTGTACAAACAAAGTTAAAATGACTTAATCTAATAGTATCAAAATTCACTAACGATGAAAACACTTAAATTGTATCCATTTACAATAAAGTGTAGGCTGGGTTTTATTAGTAAAACGCTTTGGGATAATTCTTTTTTTCTTACTATCTATCATCTCGTAAATATCAGTACCCGAATGAGGGTGATTAAATTAGAATTGAACTACACGACTGATATTATATATATATATATATATATATATATATATATATATATATATTCAGCTATTTCGAAATAAACACTTTCAGAATTAAAAAAATTTCAAATTATGCGTAAACTTAAGAGACTAAAGATTGTAACAATGAATTATGCAAAATTTTATCAATAGATGCAAATTTATGGTTACATATTTAATAATGTTTTTGGTATCACTGGAATCTAAGACACAAATTTCATCATATTCAGAACTCGTTAGATGAATTTACAAAGAACAAAGAGCCATTAGAAAGACAGGGAGCACTGGACAGCTGTTTCGCCTTAGTTCGCGACACTTCAGTAGTGCGCACCCACTTGGGTTCGGACCCATGACCTCCCGGTTACAGGATGGGCTCGCAGACTATTCTGCCACTGGGACCCGATCCAGCTGGAGCTCACCTTGTAACTGTGCAAGGCCCTGGCTTCGAAACCCTGTGTGTTCGTACTGATGAAGAGTCCCAAACTAGAGCGGAACAGTTATCCAATGGTTCTGTAATTAATATAAACTTGTGATCAAACCAGTGACCAATCAGATCTCTACAAATCAACGCTTGAAAACGCCAAAGACTTGAACATTCTATCCAAGGCTAAGGTGTTCACACCACTAGGTTATTGAGTTGTGTCAGCTACTGTTCAATCAACAAGGACTAACTTGCTGATGAAATTTACTGATTTCTCACGTTGTCAATTAATCGGGTTGTATGGAGGATTTCCTTATAAGCTGACATCAGTTAGAGAACCACTGGAAAACCTGGGAGTACTGGACAGCTGTTTCATCCTAGTATTGGACTCTTCAGCAGTACGCACCCACCGGGGTTCAAACCCAGGACCTTCTGGTTACAAGGCGAGCTCGTAGACCATTGAGCCACTGGGACCCGATCCAATGGTCCTTGAATTCTAACCTCTGCCAATTCACGATATAGTGCGACCACTTCGCAATGTCTTCTTCGATGAGTTACTGCCTCATCTTCAACCTGCTGTACCCTACTGGTCACGGCTTCCCACTAGAACCAATCGGGTTGTTATTTATTCAACAACTGTCGTAAAAATACTTTGAAATTGTTGGAATACAGGCAATACTGAAATGTTCATAAAAGCAACCCTAATTCCATCAGACGCAGATAGACAGTAATTATTAGCGAATAATCGTTGTCCATAACTTCTTTTCATATATATCCATTAATTTTTTTCCTTCAAGTTCACCAGTGGAACATAGGGCTCTAAGCTAAAGGCTTGAAGTTTCTGTAGCAGTGTTTGCTTTGCAGGATGGGGTTGCTAGGCTCATGCCCAACCTTTCCTCTTCAGCAGCATTATTTCTGGCTTAGAGTGGTAAAGGAGTTTGTCGGCCGGGGATCGAACCCCAGACCATGTGCATGGTTGGCGAGAGTCCTAACCGCTATGCCACAGACGCCCTATCCATTAATATTTGCATACAATAAATAACCAATATAGACAAGTCAAAATTATATGAGAAACTGTACTCATGTAGAAGTATACTAATCACTCAAGAGCAGATACAAACATCCAATCAATCATAAACCTAAGGTGTTTATACCACTATTTTATACTAACCAAATCTCTATTAAGTAGTAAACAGACTAACACAATATCTAATACCTGATCTAATCTATTTATTACATCGTTACCAGCAGAACGACGCCATGGTGACAGGTCCTAAAAATACCTAGAATTAAAACTCAATTCTTAAATCAGTATAGATACTAGTTTTTACAAATAACACACTATTTATCCATTCGGTATTTTTTTTAATGACTGCCTGTTGAAAAAGAGGTTTAAAACAAAGCTTTCTATGTTTTCTACACTTAAAGCACATATCATTATTATATTTCAACTTTCAGTGCCCAAAATCAATTATATGGAGACCTAAAGTGAACATTAACTGCAACCTTTATTATTATAACAGATGTATGTACAATTGGAGAGTAACCTTTAGATTATATACCGATTGCCACCTGATTTGAAGAAAAAGGCATTGATGAAGCCGCAGAAGGACTATTACAGCATTAACTATGAACACACTAAAGGATATTAGATTGGATACTTAACTGAGATGATTGGAGGAAATCACCAAGAAGCCTCAGACCTAGGTTTCGCGCTTGTCAGCACTCCTCAGCAAGGTGTGACCACAATCTTAAAGGGACTCGTGTCCCTTCTGAAATTCCAACCCAGATCACCCAAGGATGAAGTCAAAGACGTTACCAATGAGTTATTCGGGCTCGCGATTGACCACCTGTAGGATAGATACTAGGTAGTAACTAAAGTCATGCGTTTAGAGTGCGAATTTTTCCACGACCTACTGCTGATTCCCTCCAACCATCTAATTACAACAATTCAGAGTGCACCATGATGACGAGCCACCTAGCATGGTGACCACAATGCAAACTTCACTGATAGAATTCAGTCTCCACCAAACAAACGACTAGACGTATGAGCAATATTGAGGTTAGGCGTCGGGTGCTAGGTAAGGAGGGGAAATCGATCGACGAGGCTGTGAAGTTACAACGACTGAAATGGTTAAAATATGCGTTACGCATGCATAGCCATCGCCTTTCTTGACGGGCAACATTAGCTGATATAGGGTCAGTCTGGAAAAGAACTAGCGGAGGTCAAACTAAAACATGGCCTCGTCAGTCAGTGGAATCCACAACAGTTACTTTAAGCCAGCCACGTAGGAAGGTGTAGACTTCCTGGTTGGGGTCCTCGGGACGGTAAAAACCAATGGTTGGAAATAATTGGTGATATGGCTCAAAATCGTTCTCAATGACTAGCGCAGATGCATCCACTCCTTGTGACTTATGATTTCCAATGAAACTGTTTTGTTCTTCGTTATTACTCTTCCTTTTGTCGTATATCCATGTTTATTGTCTCTATTTTGGATTTCTTCTACTTTCTTCTCTTGCTTTGTATGCTACATTAAGTATGGCGACTTGAACTGCCGTATATATGTGCAAAGTTCTATGTCGAAAACAGACAGACACATGACATCAATCACTACCTAATATCCAACTGGAAAATTCGACATTATCTTTCAATGACAAAATGTGGTTCAATATTAAGTAAATAAAAACTAGATTACAGATTATCTTGTGTCAACTCATCCGACGCCTTCCCAAGTTAACATAAAACTTCGCGTGGAACTGCAATAAAGTGTGATATCTTAACTAACAGCTGAGTTAATAGAAAACTAAAAACATACGTATTTGCTCAGTGTACTCGTGGAAATACTTCTAGAATTACACTAACTGTAAAATAAATGGCAAAATAAGTCTTTTACGTACATATATAACATATCCCTAAAACATGGATTATTAAGTCGTTGATAATATTCTACTCCATTTTTTAAAAAAGGCAATACTTACAGAGGTCCAAATTTAGTTATTAATGAAGTAAACGAATAAGTTACAGAAAACATGGTGATAGCAGGTAGAAACAGATTTCTTTCCAACCAACATAACCAAAAATAAGCAATTTCCCAACGTAGTAATTTCCCTTGATTATCAGGCTTGATAATAGGCTTCACAAGCAATAACCATGGATACGGCTAAAGCAGAAACAAAGAGAGAATAAGAGTGAAATTCAATTTCTAACAGGTCGTACATTACTAGAAATTATATATATATATATATGTTTTGTCCAACTGGGCGTGGATACTCCCGGTCGACGTACTTTGAAGTCTTGTTTAACCGTTAGTAAACCCAGTAAAGCGGGAAGGTTAAGTGTGAGGCTAGAGACCCCAGTCAGTAAGAACAACCCCCCGCAACTAACACTTTGGATTTTAGACTTGGAGCCCACTCAAGACTCAAAGGAACGAAAACAAAAAAGCATATATATACATATACAAAACAAGATTTCTAACTGCAGCAACTTTAATATGCACTTTTGTAGCTGGTGTAAAATCAAGGCTTCTGGCGCCATATTTACCCCCAATAAATAATTCCAAATTATATTTATTTGAATTACTAAACCTTAAATGAGTTCTATATTCGTAATTTTTGTCACCACCACCTCGTGTGAGAGTGGGTAAATTTCATGCTACTGTCTTTTCGATTTGGTAGCCACTTTTCAGATTTCTTTTTCGCCATCGAAACCGAATTCCCTGTTACCTGTTATTACTGTAGTAGACAAACCACTTGCCATAAAACTGATACGGTAGACATTTGAAAGATCTATCGCAAACATAAAGGCGCTGATAATCAGTGAGCTTATCCAGATTCACTATAGAACACAACACAGACAGGCATAATTCCATGTATCAACTCTAAAATTACTTTTATTATTAGTAAAAAAGTTTGAACATTGTGGATTAGATCAAATAAAGTATAATTATATTTCAATAGTTTACACACAATGATAAGTTTTGTTATTGGTAATATTTCGAGTAAAATTATTGCCCGTGTTCGCACCACTGTTGGAATCGTTTTGTTCCCCTCTTGTTACATTTGGTGTCGCTGCCTACCAACAAATGGAAAGCCTTTGCCCTGCAGTTTTTGATGGGACATATGGATCTTCGGGCAGGACTTCGAGGCTTCTGCGCAGCTGAAGGGCGTTCAAGATCTGTCAGCGATGAGGCTGCTACTTGGGACGCTGCTGGGAGGTTGCGAGAAAGCAGCATATGAAAGTGTGAGGCGAAATACCGACGAATGTGCGACAGGGTTAGGCAAACAGTTTCCAAAGTGGGAAGGACCGCATATGGTCACTTTGAGATGGGGTTATGCAGACACAATCTCAATGGCAAACAAAGAGAAACGGGTGAACATCAGCAAACGCCGCGATACCAGACAGCAAGAGGAATGAACAAACAGCCTAGAACCAAGAAGACTCAACCAACTTCAGTCGCAAGTCTTTGACGGGGACGAGTGTGGTGAGAGCTGGTTGCTAGCCGAATTGGTAGACAGTAATTTACGTCAATGTTTATGTCCCCAATATTGGTCGTGAGAAAAATGAGAACAAAGACTGATTCAATAATCAACCACAGCAACTTTGCGGAGGCGGGTACAGTTAGCATATAGATGACCTGACATTCAAGAAACAGACACAAAGAGATGAAAGATTAACTTTCAGTGAGAAACAACCAATGAGAAGATTGTGTTTTTCTGCTAACAATAACCCATAATAATGTACATGAAAATCTATAAATATGTGTTGATTTCCTTAATAAAGAATCTGTCGCCTGGCCCTTGTCTTCTGCTATTACATTACAACGAACAAAACAATTCCAACAGTGGTTCGAACACGGGCAATAATTTTACTCGAAATATTACCAATAACAAAACTTATCATTGTGTGTAAACTATTGAAATATAATTATTATACTTTATTTAAAATTACTGTCAACCATGTTAGTATTTATGATTTAGGGAGCACAAAATTCTAGATTTGAGAAGTTGTATATCAGAACTAGAAATGAGGTTAATGAGGCATCTAGTCAGGATAATAAGTACAAATTATGTAAAAAAAAATTGAAATCAACAGATACAAAGTATTATCGTAATTTACAATTCATTAAGTAGAAGGAACGAGGAGAGAAAATTACTCACCTTACGAAAATTAGGCCAAATATAGTGTAATAAGAAACCCAATACAACACTAATCCAGATTAAAATACGATATTGATATGATTGAAAATAAGTATAGCCAAAGCAACTTGTAAAGTGTACAAGAAATGCTAATGCAAACCAGGTAATAGATGACAGTATATCATTTTCAAAACGAGCTATCAATGATGCTCTAATCAAATTTGGTAAAGGATCACCATTTTGTAAATGCGTTTGTATTAAATGCTGATCTGATAATAATGAACTGGTTGTTTGATGATCTTGTTGGGTATTCACTCTAGAATTATCTCTACATACTGGTGGAATACTACTTCCAGAGTCAGAATTAACTAGTGTCTTTTGACATACTACAGATGGTAAGGTATTAGTAGGCCGATTGTTCAAATTGTCCAGTGTTGTTGATTTCTTCCTGTCATCATTTTCATTCTCTTTAGAATTAATCCAGGTAGATAGGCCGGTGGTAGTGGTCTCAAGCTGTTTAACGTTTGAATCAACATGAGGTAAACTGTATTTGATAGCGGGTGTAGAACTAGATTGAGTTAAGCAATCACGACTGATCATGCGAGATGGCAAACTATGACTGTGAGCTTTAAAAGGAGAAAATAATAATAATATTATATTATCAATAAAGGTATAAAGGCAACAATCATAATAACAACATACACGTTTATCTGTATGGCCTAGAAATACCAAGCTGGGTTTAAATATATGAATCAAAAGTTGGAGGTCAAATGCACACACTATTATAGGACTATAGGTGACGTCAGTGATAGAATATATGTACTTTAATTTACAATTATACAACAGTTCATACCTCTTTACTGCAAGTTTTCTTTTCAGAAATTCGAGGTAGTAAGGTGATATTAATTCCATAAAATAACTTAGGATGTATCTATACAAAGGAAGAAAAGGTTTAAACTTCTTTCAGATGAAACGGAATCTAGGAGTGGCTTTATTGCATATCTCCGCTAAGTGTAGCGTCGCAAAGTGTTGCTATGGTGACTTAATGAGAAGTTATATTTTTCATATGCTTTTTAAATGAAACTCCACATTAGAAATTATTTCCTGAAGTACATAATGTCGGTGGCGTAATGTAGTTGGACACTTACTTCCCTTTTGTCAGAAATTGTCGCTTGATACACATATAAGCGCAATGAAATGGATTAAAAAGGACAGTAAGTTCAAAAGTGAAACGTATACTGTTGAATTCCCATGAAATCATGCTAGTATAATTTGGCCTATTTATTGAAACGCCCTTATACCCACCGGATAAAGGTGCCGCCACTTCAAAAACAGGATATGCTCTAATCTAGCTGCTTAAAAGACGATACAAGTGTGACACATTTTGAATAACACTGTAACTCACTTGTCTGTATACAAAAAGATCCAGGAGAACAAGTCATCTATCTTCCTGTTTGAGTAGCAGTATATTGCCACCCAGAGGAAGCCCTTAACGAAACAGACAATGAATTGCCAGTAGTACGATGCCAAAACTAGAAAACTATGAATATACAGCTATTACAAACTGAATTAAGGCGATTCAGAGATGAGGCAGGTTCTCTCTTAGTCTATCTGCCTGTATGCAATGCGCAGGGATGGGATAGACCGACCAAACAGAAGTTTTTTTTATCGTTAAAGAAATTACTACTGTATATCTATGACAAAAAAAAATTATCGTTTGTAGTATATGATTTATGCCAGTCTATTAGAAAAGTTAAGCTGCTCAATGTACGCATCCAATTCCTTTCTAACTAGTGATATCTACTCAAACAACACAATGAAGCAACAGTTATTGCATTCAGTTTTCAAACAGCTGTATTCTTTCAAACAAAATAAACAATCGAAGAAAGTTGCGCAACTACTAAGTTCTACGTCGATTGAGAAACCGTTAGGAGGTATATAGTTGTTAGATTTTGATCAATAATAAGATAAGGGGAAGTAATGTATATATATATATATACTGACGATAACCTACAGCACGATTTCACTGAATTACAAATGAAGATTTATGAATTATATGAAGAAGTGAGTAGACAGAGTAAATGAAACGGAAATGTTAAATCTTCATAAATAAATTCAAAAGAAATTTTCAGATCAAGCGACGCTGGAATGTACTTCAGTGCATCAGAAGGTGGTGATAAGCATGGATAACTGAAGGAGGACGGTTAACCTCCCTTAATCCGTGGTGCTACATGCTACTGAGTGATTCACTTAAGTAGTTGGATACCACTCACATCAACCAGTAGTGCTTGCTGGCCAAATGAAGGTGAACTAAACACCGAACGGTCGTTTCGCCCGTATGGGGCTGAGCTCTTCGGCAGTGTACCTAATTCAGCTCAGCTCTGAAAGCTGAATCAGTTCAAACCAACAGAACTGGCAGTAGGCACTTGGAAAACTGGTAACAGGTTGGATCAAATTCCCCACCAGCAAATGAATTCGTGATCTGCAATTTACACAGTTCGAAGGAATGAAATTTCACCAAAGTTTCTGCAGGAAAACGAATTATTCAGACCACAAACAGTGATCTGCTTGATCCCGTAAATGGTAATCAAGAAAGCAAGCATAAATGTATGAGTTCATATACTACTGATTGACTGATATGAGTAGTTTGATACCAGTGAAATCAAGCAGTACTACTTACTATTAATTAAGTCAACAGGAATTTATAAAAACGGAATTTTTTAAATGAATAAATGAGAGCTACTGAAGTTTTACAAGTAAGTGATAGGTAAGTATTTGTATGTAGAAATCTTTTTTCATCTCAACAAACAATGCGAAAAACAGATTAAAAACACATTGATGCAACTTAAAAGGTATAACAAGAAGGATATTATAAATTCCAGCGTTATATACATACGTCAAACGTCTTTCTTTTAAACTAACCTGGTACACCACTTTCAACATCTACAACTCCTGTAGCATGTGTTAAACGAGTGAGTAAAAATTCTTCAGCAGCATTACTATCATCATTATGCCTAATCATTGCATTTGTCGATTTCATATGAAGATTAGGAAATAACAGAGGCAACCGCCTCCACCATATAGGCTGTTTATCGATTGGAGCTACTTGAGATTTCTTTTTCTTTGACCAACGTCGTCGTGTACGACTTAACCAATTCGGTCGTGTAGTCAGTGTATACCAAGCATTGTAGAAACAAATACGAATACGATTCAAGTAGTAAACACGACGATCAGCTGAAGGTAGAAGAGTTCCATACAGCATTATATTCGATGGTAGACGACTTAAAAGAAAGCATAGAGCTATCTCTGCACCCCAGAATACAGAGAAGAGGACAGACTCAGGACTTGTTTGCTTGAGAGAGAAATGAAAGAAAACACCATAATACGAAATATTTCAGGCATGTTGAAACAAGTTTTGAAAATAAAAAAGTATAAAACGGAAAATTTCACAATACGTAAACATTTTCGACTAACAGACAATCGTATACAATACTACTCTGTCAGTAATCAATAATAACACTCTGAAACTCCAATATGCTCGTTTAGCAGGTGTAATGCCTATTCAACGATCAAATAGTTTTCGTAAAATCAACTATAAATACTTGTATTACTAGACATTAAATAAACCCTACTGGAACATCGAAATGAACAGTTAGAGCACAGGATAGTTTTCACCTTTGTACGCGGTTATATTAAAATATATTATTTATTACTTATGTGATAATAAACAGTATCTGTGTGAAAATAATAACAAACGATAAACGACAAACAGAATGAGTTGTGTGTGTGGGGGGGGAGGAAGAGTTCGGGAAAATAACCCAGACACGCTCATATTCAATTTAACGCAAAAATTGTTTGGAAAATCCCTTCTGATAGATCTAATCACAATAAATATACTCATTTGGATGTTTCGACTAACTCTGTAGTTATCATCCGTTTTTTCTTCTAAACTGTGTGTATCATTATTCTGATATTTGCATGTGTTGGCTTCATCGATATTGATATAAGGATAAAACTTGGGCACTGTGGTAGAGTATAACTCCAATATAGAAGAGAAAGTAAACTGCACAACACTAGCGTTTAAACAAAAACCAATGCACTATGCTAATAGATATTAAGACTTTAAGTCATCTCATCCTTATCTATTTGTAAAGGCAGGCTTAGTTAAGTGTCTGTCTAACAAACCGAGCAATACCACTAAGGAGTGCTACAACTAAAAGCCTAAACGATGAAATGAAACAGATAGAAGAATAGCTATTTGATGTTAACTATCCTATAAAATAAATTCATTAGGAAGATGAGAAAAGGTGAAAAGCAAAATAAAAATAATGGTGAGACTAATAATAATAACATAAATAAGAAAGAATATAAAGCGTCTGCACTTTTACCATATAAGGAGGGAACATCTGAAGCCCTACATAGGATTCTCAGTAAATTAGGAATAAGAGTGGCATTCAAACCTATGAACTCATTACTCAGGTAAGACAAGCTCTGTAGGCTAAAGGACTCGGTGGTCCCAATTAAACAAAATAATACAAAATTTACAGAATACTTCGTAATGACTGTGAGTTAAGTCAACAACATAGGTCAAACTAGTAGATCAGGAGTAGTGAGATTATCAGAAAATAAGAACTTAGCTAAAATCAGAATGATTGATCCCACGAAGATAAGTAATTTACAAAAAACTAAGTACTGCATTGCACTGCATGAATTAACACACAACCACACAATAGGGTGGGTGGGGCAGAGTCAGAATTCTAAAAAGTAATATAGGTAGGTGGAGAGAGAGATTGATTACTGAATTCTGGTTCATCGAATAGTCGACACCCAACACATGCAACAGGAATGACTCAATGCAAATACCAGCAATATGGAAGAAGGATAATATTAAGTCAAATCAAAAGAGGATAATAAATAATCTTCAAATTCTACTTCAGTTCACATACATTCCAGCAGGTTACTTATTTTTACTATAAAAACATCTTATTTCCCATCTCAATGTATTTGATTGATAACACTAATATTATCTCTGAATGTACATAATCTCATACTGATTTTTAATCCAATATCTAATCGATTCTCCCAGCGTTCGGACAACAATGAGTCCGTCTTGGTCACAACATTCAGTACAATCAGAAATCCTTCAAATATTACAATTTTTACTCGCCTAATCTCCACACTTGCGGATTACAAAGGCCGCGCCCAGGTAAACTTAATACCATCTCTTAACATCAACAGACCTGATCGTCATGGATGATTATTTCAGGTAGCAACAAGCAAGCAAACCCCACAATCTGCGTAACATTTTATATGGAACTTGTCATTTGAATATATTTTATCCTAGTGAGTGATATAGTACTTCAATTGGTAATGAAATTCATTTACAACATTAAGTCAGGAGAATCAGCTTTTACACCTCCAGAAATCACTTGTTATCTTCTTTCAGTTAACAAATAAATAAATCGAAAAGAAGCATTTCTTCGGTGTAACCATCTTTTTAATAATTCCTATGATCCAATGTGTATATCCCGTGATTTGAAGAAAAGCAAGGACCGTTAGACGGATAAGGGACTGAACAAGTTTCTACGTTTGTCTGTCAAGCTTGCTAAGGAGAATGCAAAAATTTTCTTCTGGAAGAATTGTCTGGATAAACATGTATATCCCAAAGTATTCTGGAAGCACGTCACAGGAAATTTCATACCATCCAATTCATGTACACTCAAATGACACACTCTGAATCACATCGATGCCGTTCGATCAAGCCTACCTGAACTGGAGCAGAATATGTCAAAATCTCCAAAGTCCGAGTTATCGGAAGATGAACGAAGTCCATTCGAGAACCACACCAATACAGTTACAAAGAAAAGAAGAGATGATGTCAAAATGAAATTAAACCAAAGCCTAAAGTCTGTTATCAAAGAAACAGTTTTTCCTACTTGCCCAGAAAAATACATGTTCAATTATTCTGATATTTCACTATCACCACTTCAAATGCAAATCTTAGCACTTGGACCAAAGTCTTGTGATGCAACGTCTAAAGTGAATAAGCCGCACACGAAAATCCAATTCGAGAACGTAATTAGCCAGACGGATGATCTCAACCCAATCCAATACTACAGTGCAGACCATTTCAAATCAACCATTTTGAATCGCTCCCTCGAATACATTAACAAAAACCCAGCTTTCGTTATATATTCTTGAAAGAACATCGGAAACAGCTGAAATAATTGAAGGACAATGAAAACTTGGTCCTGACACGGACAGATGAAGGTTCTGGAATCGTCCTGATGAACAAATCAGACTTCTAATCAAACTCTCGGTGATACTATCTGTCGATAAGAAATTTCTAAAGCAGTCTCCACAAAAAGATCCCATTGAACAAACGGAGCTCCAACTGACAACGACATTGAAGAAAATGAAAGACAAATCCATTATTAGTACAAAACTATACTAACAAGTGTGACCATCTGGTTCTACAACGCCGTGCATGTACGGGTTACCTAAATTACACAGACAAGACGTCCCACTTCACCCAATGCTCTAGATATGATAAATTCACCATATCAATCAATCGCGAAATAGCTGGTAGAGATTCTTGGACCTGTGACAGAAAAGCTGTCAGGACACAACCTCCGGGACACATTCGATTTTGTTGATTCAATTAAGAATGCTAACAGTATCGATTTCGGCATACCAATCCATTACCTAAAAGAGCTATAACCACCATGCACCTTCAACGTCTACTTTATTTTCAACAACGAAGTATACAGGTAAATAGATGGAGTAGTAATGGGTTCTCCTCTAGGACCTCTCTTGGCCAACTGCTTTATGGATAGACTAGAAATAACTCATTATCAGTTGTCGACAAGCTCCACCTCTACAAGAGATACATCTGTAATACTTTCATTATTTGTGGTGAGAATTTTGATCTAAAAAACCTACTACAAACCTACGATAACACCCAAACAAACATTGACTTCACTCTAGAATTCCAGTTTGACTCAATGTTTCATTTCCTCGATGTCCAAATGCAAAGGAATGCTGACAACTCGCTGAGAAGATCCATCTACAAGAAGCCCACATGGAACGGACAGTTTATCAACTCTCAAAGTTGTTTGCCTCTAAGCAGAAAGAGAAACCTAATATGCCGTCTTTACTTGAGGATCCGGAAATTTCGCACTGAGGAGTCAATTGAAGAAGAATTGCGTAATCTCCGAGGGACACTGATAGAAAATGGTTTCATAGACAAGAATCTAAAACCAAAGAAAACAACTGAAAAGTTCCAAGTCGCACCTCGAAAAATACTGATACTTAACCTCGAATTTAAAAGTGATACCAAAGCAGAATGTCTCCGTAGACAGCTTTCAAAGACTCTCAGTAAAACATACTTCGCCACAGGCCTACGAGTAAGACTTTCCTGCAAGAAACTATTCAACCAGTACGTGAAAGACAATCTGTTGGAGTTAACTTGCGCAGTAGAGTACATTGACTGTACCATGCATCCTCTTGTAAAACGCGCTCGGGAACACTAACCAGCATGGTTAGCAGAGGGGGAACGCAAAGGTGTATGCAGTTCGGCAACAGAACATCTGGTGAATTCAGGACATTCAACTCCATTTGAAAAGGTCTTTCAAAGTCATATACAAGATCCGATCAAATCCATCAAATGGAGTGAAATTAAGGCATCTAGAGATAGCTGAAGCACTGACTGTGTTCCGCAGAAATACGTCCAACCGCTGTCCATACACCATGGCCATCATGAAAAGTCAGTCCTATTAATAATGATTATTCTATTAACTTCTTATCCAACCTTCTTGTTTATTTTTATGTTATTTTTACGTTTTTAATTCCTAACTGCACTACTAAATTTGGTTGCTTTTTTTAAATTTGTATACATATTCGAACATCCTGGTTATAACTACGTCCTTAATCCGTAATTTTTACAAACAGTCAAGTTTTTCAATAATTATGATGTCATTATGTCTTTATTACACTTTGTAATTTTATTAATTTGACCTTTGACCTGAAATATTCTAGAGCAGTACTATTACCTATCTATCTTGCTATATTCTGTATCCGATCTTCGTTTTTATTACACTTGATAATTTTATTAATTGAACCTTTGACCGGAAATAATTCTGCGACTTTCTTACACACTTACTATAAATACACGAATATACAGTCTAATTGATGACTTCATCATAGAGAAAATTTTCGTCGCTGTAACTGCCTTTTTAATCATTCCTATGATCTAATGTGTATATTTCATGATTATTCACTTAAATGAGCGATCTCTGAGAGGACTGACTAGCATGGAAACCTAATGCAAGCGTTCCTACCTAGTTGTAATGCATCGGTTGGATGAATGTACCTTCATCCTCAAAAGAGTATTTCTTCTAATAAAAGATGCTATTAAGGCAAAGCAAAGTTCACCATCAATTAAAGTTGGAAACTGTAGCTTAGTGAACCAAAAATTACATGTACTAGGCCTGTATTTATATAGCTTGTGTGTGCAAATAACTAATCTGACCGGTTTAAGTTATTCTTACAAGTACCGCTGATTTCGAATGCACGACCGAAAACCGGCTTAAAGTGTCTAGATAAATGTGTCACACAGAATTACTTATAAAGGTAAAACAGAAAGAAAATTTAAAATTTATGACTGCACACACACAAACACACAAAAATTAGATACTTCAATCGATACACGCTAGAAATTTAAATAAGAGAAAAAAAAGCCGAGTTACTGCATTAAAGCTTAGTCACATATTTTGGTAATATTATTAGGTCAAGCAGGGTGTAGAGAATTTGATAAGACTTGATAAGGTTGTATCAACATATGACTAAATCAGCAGGTGTTATTATAGTTGTACACCTGCACATCAGAAACACCAGTATGACTAACTAATCATTGAAGCAAACAGTGATTTACGAAAAACACGCAGAGTGCGAGAGAGAGAGAGAGACAAACAGAGAGAGCTAAAATACAGTCGATTTTACAATTGCATAAGATTTGGATTTATCATTGTAATCGATAGTCAAAGCAGAAATCAAGTTAATGTGCAAGTTGAATAATTGCTGTGTACGTTAACTATTTCACCATCAATCTGAAAAAAGAAAGACTCCAAATAGTCTCTATTTGACGCATTTCGACGTGTTTATGGAGTTATTATTCACACCGGCGATAAAAGATTCATGGTCAAGTTAAAGTATAACGGTTCAAGAAGGCGAATGCCCCAATGACCTTGAACGCATACTATTCGTTGAATAATGAGATCTGCCATAACTGTAGTGTCATTATAGTGCAAATTTCATCCTGATCTCATTTTCGAGTACTTCTTGGACAATCTGTTAATAACTCGTTAGAGTTACTGTCACGATTAGGGTAAGGATCAAGGTCAGAGTAAGAATTTTTGTGCGTCGGTGGCACAGTGGTTAGGACTCTCGCCGACCATGCACATGGTCCGGGGTTCGAGCCCACGCCGACGCACACCTGATATCAATGGTCGGCCTGCAAATTCGGGCTACCGATATCCACGCTGAAAATTCCACACTTGTCCCAAAATACGGTGTGGAATCAAGCTGTAATCAAAAATTAAAAAAAATAATTAGGGTTATGATTAAGATTAGGTTTAGGTTAGTATTATATATTTTTATTATCCATATTTTCCCAGTAAATTTTTGCCGATCCTCTTACTGGAACCCATACTAATACAATCGAGGTCTTTTGAGGAATACTGAGAAACAGGATAAGAGCAATAAATGGGCAGCAATTAGAACTCATCTTCAGTCACCTTGGTGGTGAATACATGCACAAAACTGATCTAACTTACAAACTGTTATTGCTCATAATAATTTGAAAGTACTTTTAAGTCACGCCAGAGAAAAATATCCCTTTAATGTATTTTCATGTATTTCTCTTCAAAATGGACGTCATTTTTATTCTGAGTCACTATATTTCCGAATTGGTCGGCTCAAGATCACCGTGCTTTCGCACTCAAAGGCACCGTTATACTTTAACGTTGTCTCACAACTAAATGTCAATGACTGGAAAAATCCAAATATTTGCTTACTTCCTGACTTAGGTTAAGAAAACTACTCTAGCTAGTTTAATCGCTTAGTTTCTTTTCATCTCGAAGACCCCCCCCTTAATTACCTTTTTGAGAAAAACGCAGTTAGATGACAATAACTGATGTACAGAAAATTCATCATACGACGACAGTTGAGAAAATAGGTACGAACCTAAACAATAGGAGGGGTGCAAACAGAAAAACCGTCAACAAAACAAAAGAAAATGACGAAATCAACAGATATGCAAACACCCTTAGGACAAGGAGGATAAACTGAAAGAACAGTGACATCATAATCAAAACAACGACAGTAACATACTCATAGTTGTAAGAAAGACAAGTGGTATTGGTATTCAAACCACCGGAACTGAATTACATTGTATCACTTGAAGTATCCCACCATTAATTTATGCAGTGTCCTAGATCTCAAGTAAGAACTAATTACTAAACAATGGGGAGGGAAACGGTACACCCTAACGACTTCGATCAATACGAATTTCGCAACAAATGTCTCTTCCAGCAAATTGAGACTCAAATTCTTTTAGATGTTGACAATGGTTCCTCGGGTTGAGAACGGAATGCAAGGCCTCAACCGAACATCTCCACTTCGTCCTGTTCTCTGCAGTTCTTTTTAACTCGCTCTACGATTGCCAATAAGTATTCATTTTCTGCTTCTCACACGATCGCTTCCACGTCAACCTCAGACAGCAGCTCAACTCGTCGTTTCCCACTAGGGTTCCACTCTAGGGTGGGGCGCGCAACGGGCCCCTCAGATTATGTCCAATCCCTATCCATCTTCTTCAGGAAGTTCTTTGGGCAACATATTCTTTGTCAGTCTTGTCGCTAGTCTTTTCTGGCTATCTGATCTTCAGTATCGATCCAGCGAAGGTAGGTGTTGATAAAATTCTGCAGGCTGTTGGAAATGCCCTCGGTGACGCGCCAAGCTTTCAACCACACAGAAACACTTCTAAATAATCCAACCAGAATAGCTTAGCAATACAGTCTTTGAATTCGAAATTGAATGACGTAGATTCGAATTATATAGCTACAATCATACCTCACTGATGAGTGACAAAAGGCATAAAATTTGAGTCAAGTAAAGGTGTGTCCTGCAAATCAAATCATATCAACTAGGGTTTAAGCTAAATAATTCTACTTACAAATTACATAATAATAATAATGGCTTTATTTTGAACAGTTTTTATGTAATGTGCGGAATTTTTCAGCAGGAATTATTACGCGATAGTTTCTTTGTGCCAAGAATCTTCAAGTGAAATAGTAACTGACAGTAAGTGGCGTGACAATGCTATCTGAAGTAAGGAGAAAACGAATCCTTTATGATATCTTTTCTTTGCCTTCATCGAGAAATGCATATATTTGGTTAAAAGCCAATTATGAAAGGTGCAAAGTAAATTTTCTGACCCAAGGACATAAATTGAGTAATCGAAGACTGTAGGTAATCAGTATTATTTCTCAGGCAGCGGTAGTTTGTACTGAAAATCTCACAGATAGTTATCTAATTTATTGGGATACGTTATCATCCACGATTCCGCTTTTTCTCAAGTGTGGTTGAAACTTGCTATTCAGCAGCTTGTAGACATTTTAAATACTCGCAAGAGGTCAAATTTTAATAGATTAAAACGAATTGAACTAGAGAAGCTATATGCAATATAATGATGGAGTATTTTGGTAGCCCAGGTTTCAAACAGGCTGGCTTTTCAATCATTGTGATGACATAATTGCGTACTTACACCGTAAACAATGTATTGAAACCCTTAGTATTTTATTATTTATTTTCGATTTACAGCTTGATTCCACCGTTTTTTGGACAAGTATGGAATTTTCAGCATGATATCGAGCACAAATTTTGCAGGCCATTGAAACATTATTCATTGATAACTTACTTGTATTGCATAATAACACGGAATGAAAGTTATTCCTAACACTATAAACGTTCGAAGGATTGAGAACGTGACCGAGAAAAGTCCAGTAGTACCTAAAATAACAAAAACAGAGTAGATAAATTTCTACAACAAAAACAACTGAACAGATTAACTCGAAACAGGCATATATGATATAAAACAAATATTTCCATTGATAAGTAATTTCCCTGAATAAAAACACTATTTCATTGACTTTACAGAGTACAGAATACTTTGAAAACTACACTTGCATTGTCCTTATTAACAATTAACGATATTTTCAATAGTTTGTTTGCAGAGATTTGGTTTTTTCCAAGTTTCATCACTAGTTGACACCAGTTAAAGAACTATTGGAAAACCTGGGAGTAATAGGCAGCTGTTTCCGTCCTAGTTTGGAACTCTTTATCAGTACTCACTCACCGCGGTTCGAATCCAGGACCTTCCAGTCACATATCAGGCTAATAGACCGTTCTGCCAATGGGACCCGAGTCAATGGCCAGTCCATGAATTCTGACTCCCACCGATTTGTGATTTTAGCGGGACTATCAGCTAATGTCATCCGCGAGTATTTGTCTTCACATCCGATATGACAGACCCTACTGGTCACAACTCATCGTTCCAAACTAGGATGAAACAGCTGTCCAGTACTCCCTAACCGATGTCACCTCGTGCTCAAACTTAAAGTCGATGATACATTACGGAAGAAACAGAAAACGACAATTGGATAACTATGCACACATTCGCGCATTTAGCAATAAACTTAATGTGTTGCCTTCTAGCCTAAGACGGACTGAACCGTCGCCCGTCTCTAATCAAGGTCACTAATCCATACGTTATTATTAGACCATATCACACGTGTACTAATTTCCCTTACTAGGCAGCAACAATAATGTTTCTTACGAAATTTGTGGACATTAATTAATACCATCAGACATATATATGAAAAGAAATCAAAAAGGAAAGAACAAATTTAGAAGCGATGAAAGTATAGGCCTAATTTTATTTTGATGATAAGTGTTTACATGAATAAGAAATGACGGATTGGGCCACCGAGGGTGACATGAAGGATATTATGTGAGAAGGATGAAATGAAAGCCACTGGGTAAGTGTGGAACCAATTAGAAAAATATTGTAGACAACAGATTAGAATGGTGATTTCTTGCCGAAACCGTACGTTGCAATCGGAACCAAAGGGAATACCAATAGTACATGAATGAATGAAACTACATCCAATCAGTTACATGTATTTTTTTCTTTCTATTAAGTGTCTAAGAAATATATTTTATATACCTATTTTGACTAATGAGTAACTTTTAGAGTGTGTATAACTTTAGAGGATAAGTTAAATGAGGCCAGATTCGTCGATTCGTGAAGGATAAACTACCATTTACGTTCACCTTTTGTGCATGTACTCTCTCATATGATCCTATGAAGCTAATCATATTGGATGTTGTAAGCATGTCCCCTGGAAACGTGTAGATGAACACTGCCCAGTGTGGTTGATGAAAAAAAATGCACGATGATGAGATCTAATATTTGTGAACACTGTCTCGAATAAGGTCACTCAAAGCCATTTGAAATTTATTCTTTAAAGTTATATCATAATACAGAACTATATTCAGACACTAAAATTTAACGTTTTCACCATTTATGTATAAGTGAAGCACTAGTAAATAATTACTGAATTCAGTAATTCAGATGTTTACCTACAAGATCAAACTAGTAGTGATGATACAAAGTCTCTCAGCTTGAACACGAACAAGTCACAAAATCAACGTCTCCGATCCGATCGACAGTTGCTACCTTGACGTGGCGGTCGGGCCTGCACATCACGATGACCCAACAAGTTACACTGGCTGGAACCAATGTTCCTGCAGGCCCTACCATGCCAGGAAGGTTGTTAAGATAGCGATTAGACTAAAAGCAGTTACCGGCATTGTGCAATAATCTTTCTTACACTATGTTGGGGGTCTGAGGGCGAACTCATACTGCTGGGGAGTAGGGATGTAACAGCAATGAGGTTTTCCCTCAGATGACCAGCATGCCAGCCAGCTATACTGTCTCTCCATTTCGGAGATAGGCGGTTGGAAAAGGTCGACCCAAAAAATTGTACATCCCGACTTACCCTACAGTTGTCCATAACCGGCGGTAAGTTTACTAATAAGGAACCAATCCAAGGAACCAGTTCATACAGGCCGTGTGTGACCGGCTTCAAGCAGTTTTCCCCTGGACTCTGCGGTCACGCGACACTAACCCTCTTTCTGTTTCAGGTACCCGAAGAATCAGTCAACTTCCACGGTGTGGGCAGCCGAGAAGCAACAAACGCCCACACACTTCCAAAAGCACACGAAGCTTTCCTGAGCATCATTTTCCTTTACTCACATCACTTCCCACGTCTTCGATAATGATGGGTACAGTATGAGAAACGTTATATGTATTTGATCAAACAATTTAGACAAAGTGCCTTTACTGCATATCCCGCCAATTGCAGCGTTGCTATGGTGGCTTAATGAGAAGTTATATATTTTATATGCTTTTCAAATGAAACTCAGTATTAGAAATTCTTCCCTGACGTACATAATATCGGCGGCGTAACGTACTTGAACTACAGTACACTTACTGCACTTTTATCAGGAAATGTTGCTTGATACTCATATAGGCGCAATGAAATGCATTAAAAGAGGCAGTAAGTTCAAAAGTGAAACTTATACTACTGAATTTTCAAGAAATCATGCTAGTATATTTGACCTATTTATTGAAACGCGCCATTTCAAAAGGGATATGTCATATAATCGCCCAATTAGACACTAGAAATTATCGATTATGACTAACGAAATAACTGTTACTCGAAAATAAATTTTTTAAACCAATAATAACTAGCAAACACGTTCATGGAACACTGAATTGGGATAGCATTATGAACAGTGAAAAATACTGATACATTGGTGACGATTTTCTCATAATTTCATTATCCTATGGATTATATAAACAGTTTGTTTGATGTTAATTAGCACCGACTCTCTCTCCGTTCCGCCCCACACCCTCCCAAACAAAGAATGCTACACACAAATTGAGTCTATGAGCTGGCCTTATTCATCAAATAGTTTTCAAGTATGTGTATTTTCAAACAAGCAAGACAACCGTTGGGTGTTATTATACACTGTTCTCATCTGACTGCCCACCCACTCCCACTGAGTGGTGTTAATTGATATGAATCAATTAACAGGATAAATGGGTCATCAAAATTCCTAATTAGTGCGAATATTATAATACAAGCATAAGCTAGACATCAACATTTAGAACAAATAAGTAGTATAAGTAAAATAACCAGTATAAACTGATCACCGGCAAATGCTTCAAATGGTAAAGACAATAAGAAATATATTCAGTTCTGACTATGTAAATGTAGAACTTTCCTTCCTAAAGGCCACGCTCGCAGAAAATGGTTACACGAACCGACTTATCGACAAAAGCACGAGAGATAAGCAATCCAAACTAGTCACTGACTCCGTCCCAAAGGAAACCATATTCATGACTTTGTAATTCAAAGGTGATCAGGATTCAAAAATGCTCAAAAATCGTCTCCCTAAATCAATCGGCAAGACGTTCTTCGCTACACAAAAGCCCCAAATGACCTACCTTCACCAGCTGCAAGTTGTCCTACCTCTGTAAAAAGATAAGCTCATTCGTTTGGTCACCTTCATGTGTATCTATCAATTCACCTGCTCTTGTGGAGCAGGGCACAATGGCCGTAACTGAAGAACGCTTTCCACACGGATACGAGAACATATTCCAGCATGGTTTTAAAAGGGAGAAAGTAAAGGTGTGCAAAGTTCTCTTCTAGAACACTTTATCGACTCTTGTCACTCTATCAACCCTAACCATGATTTTAAGATCAGATATCCAATTCATGCTAACTTGCCGCTTTTTCTTCGTTATAAAACTTCTTAAGACCACTCATGAATTGAAGCCATTGCTTTGTGTACAAAAGAAGTATGTTCAATCCGTATTTCCGCCTTGGCTGTAAACGGATAAACATTTATTCATCTATTTTGTTTATTTAGTTGATCTATGTACTTTGCCCTCATTAATCCGATTACTGTCATCATTATTTTTGCTACTACTATTCTCATTTTGAACTGTTTCCGGTATAATTTCACTTGTCCCACTTGTTATTCTAATTCATAAAAAATGTTTCGCAATGTTAAGTTCTACCTTCTCAAATTTCCCACCGTGTTACGTAACGTTTATTTGCCTACTAATCCTTTAATGTTACATCCCCTTCCAATATCTACACTCCCTGTGGACTGGAATTCATGGGCCATTCGATAGGACCCCAATTGTTGAGTGGTCTACGAGCTTACAATGTAACTAGAAGGTCCCGGGGTTCGAACCTCAGTAGATGGGTGCTGATGAAGAGCCCCGAACTGGGACGAAACAGTTATCCAGTACTCCCAAGTTTTGCAATGGTTCTCTAAACGATGTCAACTCGTGATAAAAGTTGTAACCAATCAAATCCCTGTAAACCGACTCTATTCTACTATGTATGACATTATCTGTAAAACCATTTGATATTTCACTGTGATTATAATGACAAACATTTTAATTGCACTTCATACTATTATTACTTTAGGTATTCACACTTTTTATTCAAACTTACTCGTAGAATATTATATAAATACGATTGTACAGCTTAATAATAAATGCGTTAGAAAGGGTCACTTCGCTAAATATAGTGTTCTATAATGGTGCATCGGTGGCACGGCGGTGGAACGCTCGCCAAACCACGCTTCATGTGGTTCGGGGTTCGATCCCCGGCCACTGGACGCACTGCTTTAACTCGTTAAACCAGTAAAAGAGGGAAGGTTGGGCATGAAGCTAGCAATCCCATCCCGTAAAACCATACACCACTGCTACCGAAACTTCAAGCATCTAGTTTGATGCCCTATGTTTCACTGGGGATTGTAAAGGAATAAGAAAAAATACCAAAATGGGAATCATTAAATTATAAAGTAATTGTCAATGAATGGAATACTACTGATAAGCACCAAAGTTCACTGTAAATCGAAATATCATCAAGATACTAAATGCGCTTTAAAAATCCTCTAGCATAAAAAATACTTGAGAGAATGAATCAACCATATGAAAAGTAAAAAACTACCTGGAACTAAATTCAACAAAGTGTGACAGCGTTTATGCCACGATGTCAACTAGATAAAAAAAATCTTATCACACACACACAACATAGTAGAATAAAACATAATCCCATTAAAAAATATGGGTGTACATACCACTTGCACCAAAAATGTGAATATCCAATTGTTCTAAGGCATAAATGAGAACTGTGTTTATTTGAGGCATTAAACCACAACAAAATAATATTGGGAAGATAAGAATCACATAAGCCGATGCACATTGAACTAAATAAGAAAATCGTTTCAGGGATAAATCAATTCCATAAAATTTAATTGTAGGAGAATCTGATGTTTTTGTACTTTGTGATATATACATATTAGGCATACGCCAAATCATTTTCTCAACTGAAAATTCACTTGTTTCACTAACACTTGATGGTAACATTTGTGATGCTGACTGGAATGATAAAGTCGATTCAAAACGAAGTTCACCAGTATGTTCTAAACTGGATGCCTGGCCTGTTGTTGTTGTGGTTAGTACTGATTTTGGTGATTGACATAGGTAGTTGGATAATAGATAAATTGAAGCAAGGAAACAAAAGAAGACAGAGCGGGTGAATACAATGACACGATTATATCCATGTCTAGGTGAGGCTGGATCTGGTTGAACACTTTTGATGAGTGAATAATGACAACCTGCTATTGTAAAACATGCCAAAGGTCCATAATCTTGAAAGCTTAATGTGCGCAAAGTATAATAACCGACAATACTGACCAAAGCAGCTAAGATAGAACACAAAATTGTTTCAAGCATAGTGAAGCTTCTAAAAAAACAAGAAGAAAAACAAACACATCTCGTCTTTTGTGTGAAAAACAACACTTAGGCATACACACTTCAAAATACCTTCCAAGTAATATTATATAATTTCAATTGTTAGATTTTCGTCACGAAAAGCCAGGGAGCACCAGACAGCCGTTTCGTCCTATTTTGGGACTCTTAATCAACGCACACCCACGACCATATCAAAGGTCGAACCCTGGATCTACGGGTTACGAGACCAAACTTATTGACCATTTGGGCTAGAATTTAATGACCCCTGAATTCTAACTTTGTCAGGTCATGATATAACCTCTGCCAATTCCTTCGATAAACATCACCTTCACCTTGATATGATGAACCCCACTGGTCTCGACTTGCTTCCTACTGCAGTTATTATATAATGTCCTACAATAGAAATTGAAAATCACAGCTTAGCTAACAGCTACACGTAACGATCGGTCAAAAGTGAGCGTCGAAAACAACTCCGGGTTTTTGTAGACTTACACGAACACTTGTCCACTCACGTCATTTTTTTTTTGATTTACAGCTTGATTCCACACTGTATTTTTGGTACAAGTATGGAATTTTCAGCATGGATATCGGTAGCCCAAATTTTGCAGGCCGACCATAGATATCAGGTGTGCGCCGGTGTGGGCTCGAACCCGGACCATGTGCATGGTCGGCGAGAGTCCTAACCACTGTGCCACCGACGCACACATAACATAAAAGGAAAAACAATGAGTCATTGATTAGTTTAAAAAGCACATTGGTAAAAAAGGCTGAGTCATATTGAAGCAACAGGTGGTGGATTCAACTCCCACTTGAATCACTTTAGCTCACATAGCTACTAAGTAGTTTTGGAAATTGTCACGATACAACTATTAAAAATTTTTCATACGCCAAGTCATGTTTTCTATTAATTTCGAATAAATATATCGTTTTACTACTGTGGCGATAAAGCCCATTCATAACGGTTTTACTAAAAATCTCTAACGAGGTTTAGTTCAACAATAAAGCTACAGTAAAGCCATTCTACTCAGCACGAGAATTTAATTCTAGAAAATATACTGCCAAACGAAAAAGTTGAAATTTTATTCATCACACTTGATATATTCTGACTGACTAACTAGTTTCAACGTAGAACTTTGCACAGATGTGTACCAGTTCGAGTTGCCACACTCCTTCCATATAGTCCACAAAGCAAGAGAAAGGAGATAATAAACATAAATATGAGGCAAAAAATAGTAATATGAAAGAATAGAATTTTATTATATATTATAATTCATAAAGAGTGAATGCATCTGTGCTACTGAGAATGATTTTGAACTACATTACCAATTGTATCCAGCCTCCATTGGTTTTCACCATCCCGAGGACACCAACCAAGAAGTCTACATCTCCCGACGTGGCTTAAACTAACTGTTGTGGATTTAATTGACTGATTCCATGTTTTCGTTTGACCACCACTAGCTCTTTTCCAATCTCATCCATCCTATGTCAGCTGATATTGCCCATTGTCGAAGAAGGCGATGGCTACGCATGCATCAGTAACACATATCCTAACCAACTCAATCAATCTAATTTCACGACCTCGTCGATTGATTCCCCCTCCTCACCTAGCACTCAACCGAAGCCTAACCTCAACACTGTTCACCTTGTTACATCAATTAACACGAGAGATATAACGCAGACACTTATGATCAAAGACAGGTAGCTTTTTGATGTCTTTCACTTTCCACTTGATATAAGAGCCATAAAATTGACATAAAATACAAAGTTTAAAAAAAGTGTGAACATACTTGTCGAAAACAGATCCCAGCTGCAAACGATTCAACTGAAGACGCAATGTAAATGGAAGGCACGGAGACAAGGATATAGTGTGAACAGGAGCAGTTGGAGAAAGACGTTGGGATTGTAATCTCAGCGGTTTAAAACCTTTACGGAAAAACCAAAGCAGGGAATTCGGAGATGAACGATCTTCATCATCCGACCCAGAATCATTAGATAGATTTGGTGGGTTTTCTGTAATTGAAAAACAAAATTTGCATGAATTTCAAAACTAGCCTCAAAATAAGGTCAGGAGGAAAGTAAGGACAATGACCATCAACTGTTTCTGCAGGGTGGGGGGGGGGGGGGAATACAAAAGGGGTTCCAAAAAAGATAACAAACAGAAAATACTGATGGCATTTAAATACTCACTATTTTATATAGTTTATTTTGCTGAAACTGAACTACGGGGTTCAGCGATGTTATCAGCTACTTTCAAGTTCAACAGATAGGCACGAACGACAATCCCATCGTCCAGAAGCAAGATAATATGCAGCCAACGATTAGTTTAGCAGACTAAATTCGTATTACTACTCACGTGAAAATAATCACACTGTTCACCATCTCATAAATCACACTAGAGATAATCATTAGGATGCTACTCGAAGTTTTGTCGGAGATCAAAAAACATCAACTTGAAGAAAACTTCAGTTAGAACTAAAACAGGAGGTTTTTAGCTCAGTATTTTTTAATTAAACACATCATAAATAATGTACTAGAATGCTTCAGAAATCTTCCCAATACATGAATAATGCTCGACGTTGTCGAATGGGAACACCCGTTACACACCATTTTTCAAGACAGAAACATCAGGTTAGATCCAAAGGAAAGACGTATGAAGATTAAGTATTAATACTCCACCGAAAAATCCCATGCAAATTGGGATAACCGAAATGTAAACTGTTTCTCAGTTCATACAAGATTATAAAACTGTGCTGAGAAAATATCACTATGACGTGAGATATTGTGTATTCTCTAGTAGTGTGTTTGACGATTTCATCAGTTGAATTAATCAACAGTTCTTTTCACCGACTTAATTGATTGAACTAAATTATACACCTCATCCAACAGTTATACGACAATGCTGCATGCCAAGTAATCCACAACGGGAAACTTACGGAAGCCTTCGAAGTGAGGACGGCAGTGAGGCAAGGCTGTCTACTATCACCAATGATCTTCCTGATTGCAATTGATTGGATAATGCGACAGACAACGGCAACCAACGAGGGAACAGGCATAAAATGGACTGACACAAAAGACTTCGAGGATCTGGATTTCGCCGATGATATATGTCTGATTTCCCAGAAACTGGAAGATATGCAAGTGAAAAGTAACAAGTTGGCAGAAGAAGCATCAAAGATAGGACTTCACGTGAACATAGATAAGACAGAGATAATGAAGATTCCTAGCCAACATCAACAACACCAACAGACCACAATAAGCATAAATGGGAAGAACCTGAAAGAAACAACCTCCTTCACCTACCTGGGAAGCATCGTCTCAACTACAGGCGGAACTGACGAGGACATCAAAGCCAGAATCGGAAAAGCAAGACAAGCTTTCATTACTCTCAAATCTGTGTGGAGGTCAACAGCAATCATCATCAAAAATAAGATACGGATTTTCAACTCCAATGTGAAGTCAGTGCTACTATACGGATCAGAGACTTGGCGAGTCATAAAGAGCATCTCAAACAAACTTCAAACCTTCATTAACAACTGTCTCCGCTCAATACTCAAGATCAGATGGCCGGTCAGAAAAGATCAGCAACAGGGATCTCTGGGAGCGAACCAATCAGGAACCGATTGTGAAACAAATAGGCAGAAAGAAATGGAGATGGATTGGCCATACGCTGAGGAAACCATCAAGTGACATCACTAGACAAGCCCTCGAGTGGAACCCGAAAGGGAGGCGGCGAGTTGGTCGTCCAAGGGTGACTTGGAGGAGGTCATGCGAGGAGGAGATGAAAGCATGTGGACAGACCTGGAGCAGGTTGAAAAAGTTGTCAGAAAACCGAAGTCAATGGAGGTGCGCAGCTGAAGCCCTATGTTCCTCTAGGAACTAAAGGATACAATAATAATAATAATAAATTATGATGTAATAGAAATGGACTATTACTCAAAAACCACACGCAATTTTATGCAGCTGACAATAGGTCATACCTATTGTGTAATTATTCTCTCATTATCATTTTATTCCTTTTGTGTTCTGAGCGGAACAAAGGCTTCGGTAGCAGTAGTTTTCATTTTTACGGGGTGGGTTGCTGTCCCCTAACGCCCAGCTTTCCTTCTTTACGGTCTCACAACCAGTTCAGCGACGTTTAGGAGTGCGTCAGCCGAGGACCGGTCCCCAGGCCACGTGGAGTGTAGTTGGCGAGCGTTCTGCCGTTTAACTACAGACGCTCCACCTATTATGTCAGGGTTAATGATACTTGGTAGGTAGGGTAAGGTTCGAACCCGTCTGCCTTAGTGGTTGGAAGTAGAGTGCCTAGACCAATGAACTACAACTCTACCACACTGCTTGTAGAAAACTCATTAACAGGTTCCCCTAACTACGTATAAGTAAAACGGAGCCCCATTGATTGTCAGTCATTATTGTCCATTGATTCTGTGGCTTTTTACTGATGCAATTTGTTAAGATAATACATTTACTCCTGTGTTTTTTTTAAGCATATGATTTGAAATTATATTTAAAATTAATCAGTCTACAAAATGAAGTGCACAGCTTTATAACTAGAGGAGCCGAATAATAATAGTAGTATTATTAATAAAGAATTAGTGATATTTTGAACTTTGAAGTGCAACACAAGTTTAGATTAGATAGACAGGTAGACATATAAAAGGCTATAACAACAGTTTAAATGTACAGACTAACAACCTGTATCTAAGCTGGATATAAACATCAGACTTTAAATAAACAAAGTAAAACGATGCAAATATATATGACAAAATATTATTGAGATGTAAAATAAAAGTAATAAGATCAGACACACACGAACACTCACACACACACACACACACACCTTGCACGTTGATCTCGTCATCGCTTTGTCTATTTCTATTAGCTGAACTATAGGTCGTGATGTTTAGACCTTGTATATCCCATGAATTCGAATCAGCATTACCCGACGAATTGATCTGACGAGTATCACTGACATAAAAAGAAAATAATTTCAATGACACAGTGAACAAATTATAAAATGAATCACAATAACAACATGTCACGTATCATATTATTATTATTATTATTATTCAAGTTTGATCACGGATTAATATGGGTTAGAGAACCACTGAAAACAAAGGAATACTGAAGAGTTGCTTCACCCTCCTTAGGGACTCTGCAATAGTAGTACACACACTTATAACACCACCAAGTAATCAAACTCAGGGCCTTTAGGTTACAACGTGAGCTCGTTGACTTCTCGATCACTGGAACGGGATCAAACGGTCCATGAAATCTAACTGACTGCGAGCTTCCATAAGTTAGAATTCACGGATTATTGGATTCAGTCCACTGGTCGAATAGTCAACGAGCTCGCCTCGTAACCTGAAGACCCAGGGATTCAATCCTTTTTTGAAGTCATAGGTATGCACGAAACAGACCCCCAGTATCTCCTGGTTTTCAGTGGTTCTTTGACTAATATCAATCTGTGATTAGGCTTGAAACTAATCAAGTATCTAGAAAAACACCTGAAAATATCATTTTTCAATTATTATTATTATTATTGTTTACTTGAGTTCCGAGTGGAACGCAGCACTTCAACAACATATCTCCACTTTGTCTTACCTTTTACAGTCCTCTTCAGCTGAGTCCATGATTGACCATAATCTCTCATCTTCTCCTCGCCACATGATATCCTCCATATCACTCTAGAACAACTTCCTCGTCGCTTGCCATTAGGGTTCTATTCGAGCAATGGCCTGGCACGCAATGTCGTTGGGTGGCCTCCTCAACATATGCCCTATCCATCTCCACTTTCGCCTACATATTTTTTGAGCGATCGGTTCTCGCTATTTGTTTGTTCTCGCAGTTTCTTATTGCTTATTCTTTCTGGTCATTTGATCTTCAATATGGTGCTAGCGAAGAGAGCTGTTGATAAAATCCGTAACTTGTTAGAAACAATTTTCGTGACTCTCAGTGCAAGTTTCTGACTCGTATAGAAGGACCGACTTCAAATTGGTGATGAAAGTGCGAATCTTGTTCCTTCTGTTGAATGCAGAAGATTTCCAAACTGGTTTCAGGTTGATGGCGTATCTCGCCTTTCCGATTCTGGCTGGCTTTAACATCTTCATCCGTTCCATCAACCTGTATAGTTGAAACGATGCTGGCTGCCTAGATAAGTGAAGGAAGTAGCCTCTTTCAAATTTCTCCCGTTGATGGTGATTGGTGCTGGTTGTTGTTGTTTTTGCTGCTGTTCGTTGGTTACCTTCATCACCTCCGTCTTCTCTATGTTCACTTGCACTCCTGTCTTTGCTGTCTCTTCGGTCAGTTTGTCGGTTTTTGTCATTAAGTCTTCGAGTTTGTGTGACATTAGACATAAATCATCCATGCGACAAATCCAGATCTTCTAGAGTTTTATTATCGGTGATCCAGCGTACTCCTGTCTCCTCGCTCCCCTCAGTCTGTTCCATAATCCAGTCCACCACAATTAAGAATATCATCAGTGATAATATCGCTATTCGATAAGCTCATAAAATTATAGTACTTCTCATAGGATCTACTTCTTCTGTAATGAAATATAAACTTTAATAGTACTCTATTGTTCACCTATAACATTATCACTAGTCTTCTTACCTGAGTATTAAACTTTTGGTCTACTGAACAGTGATTCGCCTACTTAAACTTCACAAACACAAATCAGTTAGGGGGTGACGAATTCGGTTTTCAAAAGAAGGCATATTAAATAGCAACAACTTAAATACAAAGCCGTATAAAGTTACATATGTAATGAGATCCAACTCTTCATCTAAATGAATATCAATTTACTGATTCTAAAAATAATTACTACAGGAATTAGATAAGTAGAATACAAACAAAAAGAAGAAAAACTTTGTTTTTCTCGAAATACAGATAATACGTATTTCATTTGCATACTTTATCATCCATTGGGATGTAATCGCTTCTATTAATAAAATATCCAGATGTTTCTGGAGATATTGAAACTACCTAACATCTATCTTATCAGTGATAGAATAAAATTAAATAGCTAAGAGAAATAGTAATAAAGGCGAGTCAATCAGATCTTGAAGATGACTGATAAGCGTGATTTGTTATCCAAAATTTCCCTTACACACATATAAAATTACCCACTAAGATAGTATCCCATTTAATTCATAAACATGCAGTTAACTGGACGCTACAATACTAGGCCTCTATTCTATTTCAATTCTTTCTAACCAACTTTAATCTGATAATAGATATACGGTAGTATTGCATAACGCTGGGACAGTTCTTTTCAGCCTGTAGGTTTTTACAACTGGAATCCCTCTCCATCTAATTCAACTTCGTGAAGTCGTGAAGTTACAAAGACTGAGATGGTTACGACATGTGTTACGTATGCCTAGTTATCGCCTTCCTCGACGGGAAATGTTAGCGGATATAGGAGGGTCAGGCTGGAAAAAAGCTAGCGGCGGTCAAACAAAAACTTGGCTTCACCAGTTAATGAAATCCACAGCAGTTAGTTTAAGCCATATAGGAAGGTGTAGACTTCCTGGTTGGAGTCCTCGGGACGGTAAAAACCAATGGAGGCTGGAAACAATTGGTGATATGGCTTAAAATCGTTCTCAATGGCTAGCGCAGATGCATCCACTCCTTGTGACTTATGATTTCCAATGAAACTGTTTTGTTCTTCGTTATTACTCCTCCTTTGTCTCACACCTCTGCTCACTGTTTCGATTATGCTTTTCTTGTGATTTCTTCTCTTGCTTCGTGTGCTACACGGAGTGTAGCGACTGGAACTGCCGCACATTTGTGCAAAGTTCTATGTCGAAAACAGACAGACAGACAGAATTCAACTGCAGTATTTTTGTGGTGTGATACAGACAATGTGTTTCAACGGAATATTATTCTCACCTATTCCCACAGTTCAATCCGACATTAGCAACAGAATACGATATACCTACTTCAACATTTTGTTTGTTGCTACAGTCAGAATATTATTCCCACAATTCAATACTGCGTTAGCAACAGAATATTATGTATTTGAACATTCCGTCTCATGTCGTTTAATGTAAGACAAAACCACATGCCCAATGATTGGCTAGAGAATATAAAACTGTACGTACATAAATAGCTGTTTGATCACTTGGAAATATACCCTGGCTTCAGCGCCTAGACTTCTATTGTTACAGTATCATCAATCCTCATAGCCTGGAACATGAAACATCTGTTCCAGCTAACAGAGTTCAAGCGTTATTCCTTCTAGTATTTGAGAAACACTATTCTAGCAACCAAGCCAGTGTACTACTGTGGTGAGAGCTGTCTACAAGACAAAATTGTAGACAACAATTGAAGTCAATGTTTACGTCCTAGATCGATGTCATGAGAAGAAACAAGAACAAAGCCTAACCTTGAGGAACTCAACAACCAATCACAGCAGACTTTGCGTGGGTGGATACGATTCGCAGATATATCAACGGACTGTATAAGAAACGGTAACAAAGAGATGATAGAATAACCTTCAACAAGAAAACAACCAATCAGAAGACGTTGCTTCTCTGCTAACAATACCTGTTGATTCTCTCAATAAACGATCGGTTGCTTAGCCCTTATCTTCTGTCGTTACACTACTACTACTAGTCTTTTGAAAAAATATAGAAGGCTTTAAATTTACAATGCAATTGAGTCGTAATCATAATTTACATACTCAGTATTGTCTTCCAACAAAAAGAACAGGTCTGTGACTTCAATTTCTTATTTCAGAGGAGAAGCGGCAAAAAAAATGATAAGCGAAGACAATTTATTAAAGCCTACTATGTTACGACTAAATAATTATACAGAACTATAATTTACCGATTAACTGTTTCACCATTGGCAACAGTTGATTCCTGTAGTACTGTGGCGCTATCAGTTGCAGCTTCAGTGACAGCATATAAAATATCCCATTCAGCGCTTGATTAGGATAAAATAAAAAAACATTAAGTAAACAAGTTTAATATCAGGCAAAATATAAGCACACTTTTATTAAACAATATGTGGATGCATGCTACCTTAAACTAACAGAAAAATATAAAACACAGAATGCATATACCCCTCCCCCTATTCAAATTTTAGGTTTTGTAGGGATTCCGATTATAATTTCAACGCAGATTTCGTCACGAAACGACATCAGTCAGAGAATCACTGAATAGCAAGAAGCACGAGTCAGTTGTTTCCGCCTAGTTTGGGACTATTCAGTGGTGTGTACCTACAATGTGCGTCGGTGGCACAGTGGTTAGAACTCTCGCCGACCATGCACATGGTCCGGGGTTCGATCCCCTGCCGACGCACACCTGATATCAATGGTCGGCCTACAAAATTTGGGCTACCGATATCCATATTGAAAATTCCATACTTGTACCAAAAATACGGTGTGGAATCAAGCTGTAATCAAAAAATAAATAAATCTCAGCATGGATCGCCTGGCAACTTGAAAGTCCTGGATTCTGATTCCTTTTTAACGTCGCGTGTGCGAACTTGTGAAGAGTCCCCAAATGGGAAGAAAAGGCTATCCACGGCTCTTTAGCATTAAAAGATTCCGGTTAAAGTCATATTTGTGTATATTTTTATCCCTACAAAGACGTTCAAAGCCGAATATGAAACAGTGACGCAGACAACCATATAAAATTGATGAAAAAATATCACTGGTATTTATTTCATAATGCAGATAAACTTTTCCAACACTTTAGTGATAATACAGATTATATTTAACACTTAAGAAATATTTTAGGTCTCAATGAATTGAGGTGTAAACTGACCATGACCCAAAGACTAAAATAAATTAGTTATTTTTCATTATCTCGTCTTGATTAAATTTTATTTTATGTACAAATGTAAGAATAGTTGTTCATTCAGTGAAATGGAAGATATTCGTTAGTTGAAATTATTAAGGCACATATTAAACATGTCAAGCCACTTTCTACGTCGATGAACAATGTGTTTTAGGGAAGAATACTAAGTATTTAATTGGTGGATGGTGACTGGCAGTGGAATCCATGATGCGCATTTCGTTCTACTTTAGGACTCGTCAGCTGAATGTACCTGCATTTCTTAGTGATAATGATGTTCCCACCCAGGGCCCAGTTCAATCAATCGACGGGAAAACCTAAAATTCAATAAAATTAATATGACCCGTCGCACAAAAGGTGGCTCTAGTGGCCCAAGTGGTCTAGTGGATAACGCTTTGACGTTTGAAACTATGGGTACTGGGTTCGAGCCTCGGTGGGAACATCATCACTCACTCAATGTGGAATGCAGGTACATCCAGATGACGAGTCCCAAATAGGACGAAATGCACATCCTGGATTCCCTGCTAATCACCATCCACCAATTAAATACTAACTAAATGCCCGGACATCGTCGAAGCATCTGCACAAGAAGCCGACATCTCAACCTGAGACCGAGCACTTCGGTCCAATCAATCAACGGGAAAATCTCAAATTCAATAGAAGTATACTAAGGTTGATAAATAATTGAGAAACGATCAGATAAAAACACAATACAAATCCACAGTTACTGAATAATACTGGTCTCAGCCATCATAAGAGACCAGACAATTATGTCTATTATATAGGATCTAGTTGTACTACCACCTTGTTATACAGGTCGTCATAATCTGGCTGGTTTTCATGCTTGTTACCTACTGATGAGTTGTTTCACGCAATTGAATCAACAACTCAGTAGAGCATTGTCTAAACAGACTTTCTGTGACTATATTTGAAGACTATTTTGACATTCACGTAAAAGCCATGAACTAATTCATCCGATAATGACTTAACAGTCAGTTGTGTGTCAGAAGTTACTTGTATGGATATATATATATTAACAACACAGCTGTAGGTTGAATTTTTATTCAAAACGTAGAAACTTCTAAAAAATATGCTTGATGGATATTAGAACAATTTACAAACTAAAAGTTGACTGACATTCAAAATAAGAATCATTAACTGTCTGATTAAACTATTTGATGATATGGATGAATTAACGATAATTGATGAATAAACTGACTAAATTTCTGAATGATGTCACTCTCAGACATAATAACTCCTTCAACTAACGACAATAATGAAAATTACTTAGAGAATCTTCATACTATAAAAATTATATCATAACAAACATAAGAAAATGATCTGATGCTCACCAACGACTGGCCCTATTCAGGTAGTTAACCTAGGAATCCAGTGGGAAGCCGTGACCAGTAGAGTGCAAGCAGCAGGTTGAAGATGAGGCAGTAACTCATCGAAGAAGATATTGCGAAATGGTCGCACTATGTCGTCCATTCGTAGAAGTTAGAACTAATGGGCCATTGAATCCTGTCCCAGTGGCTCAATGGTCTACGAGCCGCTAGCCTTGTAATTAGAACGCCCTGGGTTCGAATCCCGGTGGGTGCGTACTGATGAAGAATCCCAAACTATGCTGACCAAACAACTGTCCAGTACACTTGGGTTTTCCAGTGGTTCTCTAACTGATGTCAGCTCACGATGAAATCCTCCATCCAATCAAACAAAATCCCTACAAATCCAGTACTTGGAAATAAGGAAAATGTGCATAAAAGACAACCATATAACAAACACTAGGGACAAAAAGATTACTGTTATGTTCACTGATGAAACAACTTGTCTTCAAACACATAACTGTGATCAAATCCTAATTGCCAAACTTTCAATGTCCATCTGGACAACGCCTCCAACGCTGATTTGAATATGACTTCCGAATTAAACCATTTATCTCGGAGAATGCAACGACAACACACTAGAAAAAAATCATCGACTACAGATACAAATCTTCTCGACTATCTCATAATCAAAATTACTAGACATCATATTGTGGTGAGAGCAGGCTGCTAGCCGATTGGTAGACATTAATCGACGCTGATTGGTAGATATTAATCTAGGCTGATTCAACAACCAATCACAGAAGACTTAAACGTGGGCAAATATGATTCGCAGATAAATGGCTCTACTTTCCGAGAAATATCGAAAACAACCAATCAGGAGACTGTGTTTGTCTTCCGAGAAACAACCAATTAGAAGACTGCCTTTTTCTGCTTGCATAAGCCTTATTAATGTACATAAAATATATATAAATACGCGTTGATTTTCGTAATAAAACGATCTGTTGCCTGGCCCTTGTCTTCTGTTGTTACAATATTATATTTGGTTGATGGTGGCCAGCGACGGAATTTAGGATTCATCGTGTTGGGGACTCGTCATCTGCACGTACCTGCACCCCACTCCACCCTCAGCTCAATAAACAGACTAAATATTTACCTCGGTCTAGTCCGATCAACTAAACAGGAAATTTAAAATAATTGCCATACATAGGACACACCACACCAGAAGGAAACTTGTATATAAGCAAAAGGTGATGACATCCCAATTCTTCGTTGTCTGTTAAAGACAATAAATAATACACATGTGAAAACGACAATTAATCCTACACCATACAATATTCGAATATCATTTAAACGGTTTATAATTTCATTAATTACTCATGTTTCACAGACTTGTTATCTCTTCACTAACTTATTCGATGACTTCATAATTTAATTATTTTTTTTTGTTAAAATGATATTAAAGTCATGTATATGAGAATTCCCACACCGACTAAGCTGTAAATATAAACTATCGGCATGTGTCTTACCAATCGCTAAAATCATGACAATGTGACACATATGATTATGACAATCATATAGAATTGTACCAACCAAGGCAGAATACAGCTAAGGTGATTATGATTATAATTCTCCTACATTAGCAATTAGAAGTTGAAGTTTCCGTCACAAATGGATTAGCTCTCTGGATTAGGGTCTCTACCCCTATCTTCCCTCTTTCTCTAGGCCCAGGACAAGCTAGCAGACTAGACCTACAAGTGAAGATCAACAGGTTGGTAGAAGAAGCAACAAAGGCAGGACTTCAAGTGAACACAGGCAAGACAGAGGTGATGAACATGACCAACCAACTAACCAATAACAAGCATTAAACACTACTAACAGGAGAAATTTGAAGGAAGCCACAGCATCGTTTCAGTTACAGGCAGACAGCACGGATGAGGATGCCAAGGCAATGACCGGAAAGGCAAGATAGACTTTCATTAGTCTAAAATCAGTGTGGACATCCTACTGCATTCATCAACAAAAACAAGATTCGAATTTTCAACACTAATCTCACGGCAGTTCTTCGACATGGTTCAGAGACTTGACGTGTCATTAAAGCCATTGCCAACAGGTTTCAGACTTCTATCAACAACTGCCTTCACTGGCTCTATTCTGAAGACCAGATGACCACTAAACAGAAACGATTAGAGACAAGGAATTCTGGAAAGCTACGAACCAACCAAGAATCTATTACCGAATAAACATTCCGAAGGAAATAGGGATGGATCGGACATACTTTGAGAAGACCGTTGAGTAACATCGCACTCCGAGGCTTCAACTGGAACCCAAGTAGGAAATGGTAAATTGGGTATAGAAGAGTCTGAGAATGATATCGAGGAGATTGTGTGAGAAGTAGGAAATGAAAGCTTATGGGAAATCGTCGAGCCAATTAAGGGTGACTGTAGAAAACAGAAAGAAACGGAGGTGTGCTGTTGAAGCCTTATATTCTACTCAGAACCTACGTAAATAATAATGATATAATAGTAATTCGCAAAATACATGTACCTAATGACACAATTTTTGTACACTACAGACTACGGCAGCACAATATAGAGTATTGCAGAGTGGAAGAGTAAGTCATAGAAATTAAAATAATACATTAATAACAGTAGGTGGTAAATTGAAAATGTAGGGAGAGTGCATAAGTCAAAACAGGAAATAAAAAGAAGAATATATGTGTGTATGTGTGTGTGCATTTACCAGGTAAAAGCAGTACACAATAAATGATTGATCCACCAGTAGTACTAGTAAGACAAATTTTAACAGATAATGGCAGCGAATACCAAACAATAACTTTGATAGTTCGATATACATAAGAAAGGATACGTCTTCATCAACCTGAAACCACCTTGGAAGCCTTCCGCACTCAGCATGAGGAACAAAATTCGGCTTTTCAACACTAATGTGAAGTCGGTCCTCCTATACGGGTCAGAAACTTAGTGTGTCACCAAAAAGGATTTCCAACAGGTTGCAAACCTTTATCAACAGCTGCCTTCACTCCAATACTGAAGGTTAAATGGCCAGAAAGAATAAGCAACAAGAAACTGTGGGAACAAAGCAACCAAAAGCCGATAGCTCAACAAATATGTGGGAGAAAGTGAAGATGGATCGGACATACATTGAGGAGACCGACGAATGACATCGCACGCCAGACCAGTGCTCAAGTGGAATCCTAATGGGAAGCGATGAGTGGGTCGTCAGTGTGAGGGTGACATGGAGGAGACCGTGTGTGGAAGAAATGAGAGAGTTTGGTCAATCGTGGACCCAGTCGAAAAGGACGGCAGAAAACAGAACAAAGTGGAGATGTGTTGTTGAAGCCCTATGTTCCACTTGGAAAGCAAAGGAATAATAAAGAAAATAATATAGAGCTCATAGAACTCAACAAAAGCTTCATTTCATTTACCCAGTTCTGCATCAACCAGGTAACCCAGCGCTTTGAGGCTAAATGTTAGCAGATCCAAGAAAACTTGGCCTAGAAAACCACATTATTTTCTAACTCTTAGAATGAAAACTATCAACTTCGCTATACCACAGATGAGACCGTAAATTTTTACCCCGCACATATCTTTAAATTTTAACAATCAGCAGGTCAGCTTTTTTAAAATATTAATATATATCTCATCAATGTGCTGTGAGATAAAAGTTGATGCAAGACAAAAACAAAGATCCAGAGACAGACATGAATAAAAACTCCTGAAGTTAGGCTTTACATATGCAAAGTTATGAAGACACTTTGGTAATTTGTATACCAACTCGCAAAGTACTCAAAACGCAACACATATACCAAAATGAGACACCTATATTATTAGTATCCACATGCCTAGGCTGAAAAAGGTAGGGTGAGATGCGACCAGAGAGTCACTGACTGAAAGTCATGTCGAGCATAATTGACTGGTTTCAACGTAGAACTTTGCACAGAAGTGCTACAGTTTGAGTAGCCACACTTCACGCAGTATTCACAGGAAGAGAAAAGAGAGAAAAAATAGTCAAAAGAACAATAAAAACCAGAAACATGAGGAAGAAAGAGTGATAACACTACGGTTTATTGGATATGATAGACCGCAAAGATTGAATGCATCTGAGAGATTGAGAACAGTCTCGAGCCATATCCCTAATTGTCTCCAGCCTTCATTGGTTTTTATCATCCCGAGGACTCAAACTTCCCTCTTCACCAGTCTTCATACTGGTTTAGCGAAGTAAAGGAGTGAGTCGCCCGGGATAGAACCCCGAACCATACACATGGTCGACGAACATTCTACCGCGATACTATCAACTTCAACATTACTCACCACATTATACCGATTAACACAGGAGATAGAATGGAGACATCTACGATCAGAGACAGCTAGACTTTTTATGTATACCATGTGAAGCATAGATTTACAGCATCCGATAATATTTACGATAGACACTGATAAACAAAATTGTATAGTTCCACATTGGTAGTGGCATTTATCAACATAATCGAAAAATCACTCAGTTCACTTTCACAGAATAATAAATCACAAACATACTATTACTAATTCGTAAGAATGAATGCTGTTCACTCTGTATATACAAGAACGCATCATAAAAGTGTGAATGAATACGGAAATAGATTTTAAGTGTGCTATTGTAATATATGTATCATATAGTTAGCACTTACTCCAAATGTATTATTCATTTGTATTTTCAAAAAAGTATCTAGACATTATAATTTTGAAAATAGTATAAGCAAATCTTTAGTGAGGAACAGATAAATGCGCAGAAACATACAACAGTACACCACCAATTGTGAAGTTGAAATAATACAAAGCGAAAAGAAACCATTAGAAATCCAAATATATCAACAAAAACAAAAACAGTAGGTTATACACTTGAAGGTTATTCAATATTTTGAGAAAGAAGAAAATGAACACATATGCATCGCATTTGTGACTGATTTCTAAACCAGAACAGTAAGAAAACTAACTATTCATATTTGTCTTAAACATCTGGAGGATTACGGCTATGAGAGATAAGTTAGAGAACCATTGGAAAACCTGGAAGTACTGGACAGCTGTTTCGTCCTAGTTTGGGACTCTTCATCAGTACGCATCCACCACCAGGCTTCTAACACAGAACCTTCTGGTTACAAGGCTAGCGAGCTCGTATACCATTAAGCCACTGGGACCCGATCCAATGGCCCATGAATTCTAACTTCTGCCAATTCACGGTGGATGCGCACTGCTGAAGAATCCCAAACTAGGACGAAACAGCTGTCCAGTACTCCCAGGTTTTCCAATGGTTTTCTTACTAATGTCAACTCATGATGAAATCCTGTAACCAATCAAATCATTACAAACTAACACCTGAATATTAGAGATAAGAGGAAAAAGATGAGTAAAGACGTTTTTTCGGTGATTTCATCCTCAAAAGCGACTGTACAATCACATTTATATGCATAAGTTAACATAGATACAATTGCTATTTATTTCCCCATAATAACGACACTGAGAGTGATATTTCCAAGCCACCCACTAATTCTAGGCATTGTGAAGGACAAACTCCTATGTATCACCGCTTTAATGTGCCTATATCAATTCACCTGCAGGTATGGACCTAAGTTGTTCTATGTGTGTTCTTTCAAAACATTACACAGTATGACTGCGAACAGATGACATTGATTCAATCGGAAGCGCCACAAGTGAACACTACATTAACGCTTATCGCAGTATCTCTACCAAAGGCAGCGTGTTTCTGACTTCACTGTACTGCAGAATCCCTCACTATATTCATCGCAAAGCCTAAGCTATGTGTATTCAAAACAAACTAGTCCAGCCTCTACAAATTTGCTATGAATCTAGTTCGGTTCGACTTCTTAATTTTTGCTGTTTTTTTGTTTATTTGTTTATTTTTTCATCTTTAGTTATAAAAACTATTGTTTCAGTTTGTTTCCATGGTCACCTCGTTTATGCCTGTTTTCGTTGAAAACGACTTTACATATTGCACAACTATCTTGTAATCCCGTGTAATTTTGTTTCTAAACCCCTTGTAATTTATATTCACACCTTCGAACCTTCATATCTCCTTCGCTTATTATGTGGAATTAAATAATAACTGTACCCATGTATTTTATTATTATTACTTCATTCCTATACGTTCCGAGCGGAATATAGGGCTTCAAGCTTCAGCTTTGAAGTTTCTGTAGCAGTGGTTTTATTTTTAAGGGGTGGGGTTGCTAGCTTCATGTCTCAACCTCCCCTCTTCACCAGTCTTTTTGCTTGATTAAGCGAGGTTTAGGAGTGCATCGGCCAGGGATCAAACTCTGGACCACATACTTGGTTGGCGAGTATTCTACCGCTAAGCCACCGGCGCGCGTAAGTAAATACGATTGTACAGCTGCTTTTGAGGATGAAATCACCGGAAAGATATCTTTGCTTAGCTTCTCGTCCTTTTTTTCTCTAATATGCTGATGGTTATTTTCCACAATTTCGAATTTATCTTAGGCTAAAATTTAACGATATAATAAATTCTTGCTGTTTTCTTTGTTGATTTTGCCACTTTTCAGGACATAATTTCGCTCTAATTAGTATAGTCTTGATAACAAAAAATCTCTAAATGCATTTACGTTCAACTATAGGCAAGTACTGTACAATTCGTATAGTTGGACAGAATACACTAACTAAAACTACACTTGCCCTTCGACGATATGAGGGTAAATTCCCTGCCAGTGCAACTGCGTTGGGAGTAGTTTGAAGATTACCGTACCACTTAAGAATTGCATTTGAACACTGACACTTTCTTAGAATTTCTTCTCCTATAAATTATTCCTACATTAACCTAAAATTCAACTTACATTCGATTCATTAACCACCCCCCACCCACCCACCCAAAAAAAAGAACTACAAAACCTGATCACAGTTCGTGCGAAAGATTTAAACGAAAAAAAAAGTTTGATAAATCAGTAAAAACAAAAATAAAAAACTCACTTTTCTGAATCTTCAGCATTTCCATCTCCACGTAATTGTAGTAAACACTGTTGACGAGTTAATCCAGTTTCAGCCAGGGATTTTACACCCATAAGGTGAGCGAGTAGATTATCTGAAACAGTAAATAACCCAAGTCGATTAGTAATGAATACTTGATAACTAAAAACAAAAACGAAACATACATAAAAACAGCTTCATTTCGTGTGTTTATCTACACAAAGAATAGCAAACAATTCGTTATGCATTACTCATTATCTCAACAAATGAGTAACTAGTGTAATAAAATTAATTAACTGTGATAAAGCTGTGGATGGGTTGTCTCAGGAATCGACAACAGTTGACACGTTCTAACAGCACCCTACCTAACGGTTTGCAAAACCGATTTCCATCGTTCGAACTGGAACACTAAATTGGTTATTATCTAAAGCCTTGACGTTCTTCACAGAATTCATAGCCTTGAAGTGGTTATGGTAACTTAGTTCTATCATTTAGCGGAAGCTGAATTCGTCGTATTTCCGGAGACTATTTCCCTGTTCTATAACCATAGTCAGACGTCTCAGTAAATAAAAAATGGAAAAAATGAAGTAGTGAACGCATCCTTCTATAGTGGGCATAGATTGTGTTCATCTATTCTTGCTGTAATATACATACGCCATGTCTTGATAAGCGACAATTGCAACAGTCTCCTTTCTACTACTTGATGCCCCCCCCCTTCTTATTGAAGGCGCCATCTACTTCTTTTCACAAAACTAAAGATTTCTGTACAAAGGTTTCAATAAAATAAATCACATATAACTGACAGATGATTGAGAGTAACACGAAATGAGGTGAGTTTATAACGTACAATTATGCACAGAAATACAGCAGTTCGGGTCGCCACACTGCATACAGTACACAACAGTAGACAGAATAAAAAAAACTACAGTGGACGGAAACGTTTGGCAGACATAGTAATTATACTGGAAAATAATGAGGATTTAGTGAAGATTGTAAAGAGTAGATGCGTCTGCATCATTCAGAACGATTTTGATGCATTTTATCAACAGTCTCAAAGGCATTGGTTCCTAGCACCTCGAAGAAATCCAATCTAGGTGACTATAACCGACACTCAAAAACTTCATGAACCGATACCAGGCCTAGATCCCACCGATCTTAACTCGTTTCCAATGTGCACCAGTGGTTTAGTGGTAGGATGCTCACCACCCCAGCACTTCGTAAAGGGTCCAATTCCCGGCCGACGTACTCCAAAATATTGCCTAGCTTACTAGGATTTAGTAAATCTAGAAAATAGGGTGGGATATCCACCTTACCTTGAAAATTCAAGGACTCATAGCCTGAAGCCCTATGTTCCATTAAGAGTTCAAGGAATTAAAAAACTCCTCTCCAACCTTATCCTATACCAATTAACATTGGTCGTCCAGGTGAGTTGTAACTTAAAATGCGTAACATGCGTCCCAGCCATCTTAATCGATGTAGCTTAACAACCTCGTTTATTGACTTGCCCTCCTTAAATAACACTACACGCCTAACCTGATTATTACTCAGCAATATCACTTAACACACGAGATAGAACGCAGACGGCTGAGGTTTGAAGGTAGCTAGCCACCTCAAGTCGTCCACTTTCAACGGTCACATCTCACAGCCACAAAGGAGGACAGAGCAAACTGCTACCCAGTAAACACGCCCTCTAATCGACAGGTGGATATCATGCCTATGCCAAAGATGACATTGGCGAATCCTACACCAGCCTTTAGTATTTGAGCTGGGATTTTTTCGGCGATCCGTCCATTACCACTTATACAATTTCTAAAATAAGTGAAATGGTCAACGGGCTCTACCACTTCGCTCCTTAAATTAGGAGTTCGCGCAGACCAGTCCTACTTCATCATCTTACATTTGACATGTGCGAATTACATACCAAACATTTCTGTCAAAGGTGTTCATAAGACTCTGCATTTTGCCAACGTCTGCACCTAGAAGGATAATATCATTCACTTATCCTAAGTCAACGAGACTGTACCCTGGTAACAAGGAACCTCCAAGTCGCTGAAGTTGACCAACAACATATTCATTAGTGCAAGTATAATGAAATTATACAAAAATGGAGACAGTGGGCACCACATGATGGTCACAACTTCAGATTACAACTCTTCATAACCTCTTAAAGGGCTGTGTGATAAGAAATTGCCACAACAACTCTCAGCCGACTCATTCAAATGCTTGGAGTCTTCAGGTAAAGAAATATGGTGAGTGATAGAGGCGTGCAAGCGCGACTTAGAAGAGAAAAAGTTTTACCAATTTATCCCTACCCTAGCGCCTTAGGCCTGTCTGGTTTCCACAGATTTTTCTCTCCTGACCACCACTTAGTGCTCACGAATGACTTTTGAAACGTTGTTTAAATTCGCATTACTTCACTTGTTAAATTCAATCTATAAAAACGTAAATTTGAATTTACTTATTGTGAATCAGCTATATTTTTAATTTGAATCATTAAAAGTAGGACAAACGACTAAATCTGAGAATGAGTCTAAATCTCAGGTATAAAGGCATAAAGAAGTCGTTTTTACCCTTTGAAGATCAAAGATATACTAATGAAAAGTTCAAACAACAGGTGATCTCTGATAGCCAGTATATCCCATACAAGTCCTCATCGTTTGACGAAATTAAATAAGACAAAAACAAATTATCATTGCAGCTTTATCTCAATGAATTTATTGTAATCAAGAAGCAAAAAAAAACACTTACCAACAGCTTGATCCACTGAAATAGGATTCAAAGAAGTGGATTTTGAAGCAGACGATGAAGTCTATATATAAAGAAAGATGTTAAACAACAGATAAATAATATTTCATACGTAAATAAATATTGATAATAATGGCTTTATTCCAAATAAGTAGCACATATATTTATGAATAAAATAGTTAACACTTATACCTGAGCACAATTATTATCTATTTCTTTCTTCGATATTTCTTTGGTGTCTTCATTTCGTAATGGACTATCAGATGAACAACTGTCATTCTCACTTTGATGTAAAGATACAGTTTTCGACTGACTACACGGACGTGGGGAAACGGCAGGTCTCCGACGAAAGCCAGCTTGTCGTGTCAGACGATAACTATTTCTAAATAAAGAAGAATAAAAGGTGTATTAAGTCCAGTGGGAGAAAAATTAGTTCTGAAAAATGAACCCCTTTCCATATATATATATATATATATATATATCGACAGTTCAGTGGTAAAGTGCTCACCAAAAATTCATGTGGTCTAGGGTTCGACTCCTGGCCGATGCATCCTGAAAACTAGCCCAGTTTGCTAGTCAGCAGTAAGCCGTGGAAAGGGAGAAGGTTGGGCGTCATGATAGCAATCCCACTCCGTAAAACTGATTAACACCACTGCCATTGAAACTTCAAATCTCAAAGCTTGAAGCCTTGTTCCACTCGAAATGCAAAGGAATGAAATGTTTTGATTGGACATTAAGTAGTGTCATGTGTCTAGTCCTTTGTTTGCTGTATATTGAATTCTGTCGGTCAAGTTTGCAGTGTTGCCACCATGTTAGGTGTCTCGCCATCACGGCGGTTGGAGGCAATCGGCAGGAAGCCTTAGACCTACATTTTGTGCTTGTTGGCACTCATTAGCAAGGTTTATCTACAATCTTGCAGGAACTCATGACACTTTTGAGTTTCGAATTCGTGTCACCACCTAGTGCTGCAGTTGGAGACGTTACCATTGAGCTATCCGGGCTCGCGATTGGCCTCCTAGGTCGAAGGCTTCCAGGCGATTGCCTCCAAACATCTAATAACAATTCGGAATGAAATATATATATCCTTGAAAATATCGCACAATCGAATCACATTTCACTATAATAGAATCCAATCACACAATTAAGTCTCTGAAGAACGAATATCCGACCTTTCAAAGCAGATTTACATCATCCTAATGCACAAATACTCCTGCAACTTTTCTATTTACACACCAACAAGCTTATGAACACCTGTAGTCCTTTTCTATACACTCTGTGTGTATTCAATTACACTGCATTAAGTGTCAACAGCTTTCAGCTAATTAATTAAATTAGGTAAATATTTTGTGTACTGATATTAAAACTGTTTTCCTTTATGATTGTATGAGGTTGACTAGAACCAACGAAATCAAATTGTATCGTATTATTCTACACACTTTTCTAGTCTTCCTTTATTCAAATTCACACAAAGGAAATCACGTATGAAATGTTGAAAATTAGTTTAGAATGTAACATTTCTCTTCCGGTAAAAGGAATCACTTCCCCATGAACGTCTATTTCAATTAACAAGAACTAGAATAAGATTATTTTTGAGTGAAACAAGAATTATTCTTGATATAAGTATAAAACTTGGGCACTGTGGTAGAGCATAACTCCATTATGGATAAGATTTTATTTTGATAAATCACACAGTGTTGTACAGTAATATTAACTGATGACGTTTCAAGCACAAACTATTGCTCATAATCATATCAAGTTACTCACACAATGTATTTCCTTCATTTATATACATGTTTGGAATCGATTAGATATTGGAATAAAATTCAATATGAGATAATGTACATTCAGAAATAATAATAATACGAGTGTTATTGATCAATTACAATTAGATGGGAAATAAGACTAGTGTTTTTATAGTCATCATAATTTACTTGTTAAAATGTTTTGATGTGTTTGAATTGAATTTTAAGATTATTTATTATCCTCCTCTGATTTCACTGACTGACTGGTGGTAATAATATCTTCCATATTTCTGGTATTTGCATTGAGTCATTTCTGTTGCATATGTTGCGTGTAGACTCGATGAAGAAAAGGATTCAGTAATCAATCTCTCCCTCCACCTAACTATATTACTTCTTAGAATTTTAACCCTATCCCACCCTATTGTGTGGTTGTGTGTTAATGCGTGAAGTGCAATTGCTGAGCTGCCTTCTAAATTACTCATCTTTTCGGGGTCAACCATTCTTCCCTTAGCTAAATTCTTATGTTCTGATAATCTGACTACCACCGCACTACTAGTCTGACCTATGTAGTTGACCTCACTCACAGTCATTGGAGGGTATTTTGTAAATTATAATATTTTGTCTAATTAGGTCAGCAGGGTCCTTTAACCTACAGAGCTTGTCCCTTAGTGAGTTCGTAGGTTTGAATGCCACCCTAATTCCTCCTTTATTAAGAATCCTACGTAGTGTCTCAGATGTCCTCTCTTTATATGGTATAACTGGATGACTTATATTCCCTCTTATTTATGTTATCATTACTAGTTTCACAATTATTTTTATTTTGTTTTTGGCCTTTTCTGATCTTCCTAATGAATTTTATAGGGTAGTTATTCAACACCAACGCTTCTTCTATCTGTTTTATTTCGTCATTTAGGTCTTTTCTTGTGCTACTGCTCGGTTTGTTAGACACTTAACAACTAAGCCTGTCTTAACAATTAACGGATGAGACGAATTATTTTTTCAACATATTAGTGTTGCTAGGATACTGTAGTTAAAAATTCCGGTGATGCTGATATAGTATAAAAGAAGCTATTATAGCTGCATTGGAGAATAACATACTTTGTCCAATACGGAGTGGCTTCTCCTTACAAACATCACATTAAAAAAAATTCAGTCAAGTCTAAGGGTGACAAAAAGCTCAAATATCTCTTACACATATCTTAATAGTAGTTGATACCAGGTTGTTGTTGAAATTCGAGCTTCGAGTTCGCTGGATGCCTATTTAAAGGGACTAAATTTTTCGGTCCCGACCGATAGCTGCTAATTTGACGTGGTGATCGAGCTTGCATATCGTAATGACCCAACAAGCTACACTGGATAGAGTTAATATTCCTTCAGGTCCTACCATGCCAGAAAAGGCTGTTAAGATAGCGATTAGACTAAAAGCAGTTACCGTCGTAGTGTAAGATGTTTACACTATACTGGGGGGCTGTGGGTAAAGTCGTATTGCTGAGGAACAGAAATATAACAGGAATCAGGTGTTTCCCTCAACTAACCAGCATCTCAGCTATTTCTCATTTCCACTCTGGAGTGGTACAGTTAGAAAGAGCAGACCCGAAAAATCGTAAATCTCGAATGGCTCTAAGGTGCTTCGTAGCCGGCGGTAAGTTCTTAATACGGACACAACTCTAATAACCATTTCAAACAGGTTATGTGTGACCAGTCTCAAGTAGTTGGGTAGCCTGGGAAGTAAAAAATCGTCCATACATTTCCAGAAGCACACGAAGCACTCCTGACCAAAACCCACCTCACAATTCTGGCACTTTCAAAACTAGTCATGAAGTTCGGCTGCTTACAAATATGCGCAACTAACCGAAAGACTCATGATTCTTTATAAATACACACAGTCTATTCATACCGCTCATACTCAAAAGTTCTAGATATTTGCATAACTTTGTATACACATTACAAGTCACCACAAGAGGAATTGGCTGTTTTACCACCGGTTAGTGGAGAATGTTTCACATCCATAAATCATGCCAACAACGCAGTGGTTGCAAAAGAACAATGACATAGAGGCTATACACGCTTTAAATTCACTTAACGGATAACCGACGAGTGCTACTTGGTTCGATACCAGGGGATAAATAAAGAAATCCACTTTTTTTAACTAACCGAAGACGGTACATTACTTTTCTTACTAATGTAACAAAAATAGTAATATACTTGTCATTATTGATCTACAAAAATAAGTATGATTGATGGTCTTCAAGAATGCAATACCGTTTATAGTTAGTCAATCAATAACAAAGATGTAATTAGTATATGCCTACTTCTTTTAGGTGAGTATGGCGCGTGTCAATTAGGAGATAAACAAAGTTGCCACTGAAGGGCTCACAATTTCCTTTAATATTTACTACTACACTGCAAAAAGAATACATATATTTTTAATATAAATCTGACGTATAATTTATCTGTTTAACTTAAATGAGAGAGAGAGTGAATCTGGAATTCTGTGACACGTAACAATTTTTCAATCAATCTGCTCATCGCTATAACAAGACTTAATAGAATCAGATGACAGCTTATAAGTAATGATAAATGGATAAGCAAGAGAAATGCATACACACATATACATACACTTTAAGATGAAAGGAGTATTCAAACTCTTTTATTTAAGTGAATATGGGAAGTAGAATAGGCGAACAAACCATCTTTCTTCAGTTGCTGTTGATACGCCACCTTCAGTTAAAGACCAACTGATAGCTGTTACCTTGATATGTCACAATCACCCAACAAGTTACACTGATCGGAACGATTGTTGCTCCAGAAAAGTCGTTTGGATACTGAGTAGACTAAAAGCAGTTCTTATCACAGTGTTGGTCATTTACTACTGGTAAATAGGAATGTAACTGCAGTAAGGTGTTTCCATCAGATGACCAGCATGTTAACTATGCTTCCTCAGTGCTTTGGGGTATGGAAGTTAGCACGGATACAGAGAGCTAGTTTCGCATATGCCATTTTACACCGTCTCTGGGGCTCTATCTCCCGTGTGAAGTGGTATAATAAGGTGAGAAATATTGAGGTTAGGCGTCGAGTTCTAGGTAAGGAGGGAAATCAATCGAGGAGGCTGTGAAATTACATCGACTGAGATGGTTACGACATGTGTTACGTATGCCTAGTCATCGCCTTCCTCGATGGGCAATGTTAGCTGACATAGGAGGGTCAGGCTGGAAAAGAGCTAGCGGTGGTCAAACCAAAACATGGCACCAGTCAATGAAATCTACAACAGTTAGTTTAAGCCACGTAGGATGGTATAGACCTCCTGGCTGGTTGGAGTCCTCGGGACGGTAAAAACCAATGGTTGGAAACAATTGGTGATATGGCTCAAAATCGTTCTCGGTTGCACAGATGTATCCACTCCCTGTGACTTATGATTTCCAATAAAACTATATTGTTTTTCGTTATTACCACTCCTTTGTCTCACACTTCAACTTACTGTCTCTATTATGAATTCCTTCTACTTTCTTCTGTTGCTTTGTGTGCTATATGGAGTGTGGCGACTTGAACTGCCGCACAACGGTGCAAAGTTCTATGTCGAAAACAGGCAGATAGACAGAAGTTAGAAAAGGTCGACCCCAAAAATTGTACTGTCCAACATACTTTGCGGAGGTCGGCAGTTAGCGGTAAGGTTTTTCTACAAGCATAATTCCAAAAACTAATTCGAACAGGTTGTGCATAACCGGGCTCAAGCAGTTGTACACTAGGCTGTACCGTCACGTGCAGAACTAATTCTTCTCTTTTAGATGTTTCAAGAGGAGATCAACTCCCATGGTATGGGCAACACACCTTTAGTGATGGACAAGACACTTCCTACGGCTACATTACTATTAAGGTCCAAAACTAGATTTATCTTAAGATCACTTATGATATATATATATATATATCAACGTGTAGGGATAAATTTTATTGCTCATATCCAATAAGTTATTTGCAGCGAATTATATGAAAAGGAGCATTGACAGGTATAAAGGGGAGCTGAATTAATAAACTATCTGTAGCAGGTAATAAAAATGTATTATTTTACAAACTGGTTAACTTATTGCGGTCAAAGCCATAAAATTCAAGTTCTGGGCAAAAACAGAGTTTCGTTTTCCTGAGAATGTCCAACTAAGTTTCAATAATGACTTAAATACCATGTTAATTCTTGGATTAGCTTGTTTTGACAATCTTTTTTTCATTTACTAAATCTGTTGCTACTTTTCTTAGTGAATAATAATTATTATTTTTATTATTACTGTTATGTAATATTTAGTAACTTTCACCGCACTCACACTTGGTTGTCTCTTAAAAACTATGATTAATGGCTTCTTACACCTTATGACAATATGGTTATAGCCTAACTACCAACCCCCCCCCACACACACACACCCAGTTTGAGTGAGAAAGTAAAAAACGAAGAATTCCTGATAATGCAATTTTCGATGTGTTTAACTTTGAGGCCTTAAGCCTAGATATAACTATGAAGCAACATTTACTGTCATAAAATAGCAAGAACTCTGAAGTCATCTAAATAATAAGCACCTAATAAAAAAGTTTTACCAATTCATAATTTAGTGTCAAATATTTAAATAATGAATGAATTATGTCCTTACGTGAACATGGCAATGCTACAATAAGTGTCGTTGTTAGAGTATGTCACATAAAACCACTCGTTGTTTAATTACTCGTAATCTTGTAGAATACCGTATTACGCAATCTTGTTTGAATTCAGAAATGAACAACTATCAGTCTTTAAATTCATATAACCGATTAAAGTGTGCCAGTTGCTTTGTGTAAGACACAGTTTTGGTGAGATGACCTTTCTTCTCTCTCTCTCTCTCTCAATTCTTCTAAATATCCCGATACTGAAACCATCTGTATATAACTGAATAGTAAAATGAAGATATCTATAAGAAACAAAACAGTAACAACAACAACAACGACAAAAATGGATGACGGAGAAGCTCTAAAAATTTAGAGACACTCCCCTTCCGCATCTCCTCTCCAGTGAGCGAAAAAATTACCTTATTTCAGTGATAGGTAATTTATTGTGTTCAGCAGGAATACTACTGCTACTACCATCATCATGATTGGTTAATCCCAAAGGATGACTTATTTGTTTACATGATGACTGTATGTTGTCAGTAGAAATACTATCGACTAATGAAGTAGGAACTGCGCTGTCCTTGCTGCCGTCGTTGTTGTTGGTGGTGGTGGTGATCATGGTGGTGTTTGCATCTTTTTCATTGTTTTCTAAACATTCACCTCCTTCTTCTTTTAAGTCTAAAATTATAAAATGAACAGAAATCAAAGAAAAATTTAAAAAACTATACAAGAAGCAACAGAGACAGGAATCCAGGTGAACACAGACAAGGCGGAGGTTATGAAAATAACAAACCAACAACAAGGACAACAATAGCAGCAAAATCCAGCGCCAATCACCATCAACGGGATGGATATGAAAGAGGTTACTTCATTCATTTATTTAGGGAGCATTGTCTCAACTACAGGAAGTCGGAAAGGACGAGGATGTCAAATCGAGAGAGAATCGGGAAGGCGAGAAACACATTCATCAACCTGAAAACAATCTGGAAATCTTCGTCACTCAGCATCAGCAACAAAATTCGGTCGGATTTTCAATACAAACGTGAAGTCAGTTCTTCTATACGGATCAGAAACTTGGCTGGCGGGTCACAAAGAAGATTTCCAATAGCCTGTTGCAAACCTTTATCAACCAACAACTGTCTTTGCTCTATACTGAAGATCAGATGGCCAGGCCGGAAAGAATCACCAACAAGAAACTATGGGCACTAACAAACAAAACAAGAACCAATCGCCAGCCAACAAATATGCAGGAGAAAGTGGAGATGGATTGGACACTCCCCGAGGAGGCAGCTGGGTGATATCGCGCGCACGTCAGGCCATTGCTCGAGTGGAACCGAAAAGGGAAGAGGCGAGTGGGACGTCAGTGCAAGGGTGACATGGAGGAGACCGTGTGAGGAGTTGAAACAGTATGGACTAACATGGATGCAGGTGAAAAGTACAGCAGAAGACAGAAGCAAGTGGGGCGTGCAGTTGAAGCCCTATGTTCCATTAGGAACCCAAAGGAATAATAATAATAATAATAATAATACACTAGTGTTTGCAAGAAAGTTTATTACACGGAAGCTTATTTCTAAAAAGAATTTTGCATATGAACAGTGTGTGATTACCAGAAATTTGTTACACATTGTACCCACCTATCTAAAGGGGAACAAATGACCCTGAAGCATTCAGTTGATAAATGTATGTGCTGAGAATGTGATCAGTGTTTACAGTTTAAGGTGTGATTGTTTGGAAGGTGTTTCGATCTGTAGAACTTGTAATGTCAATCTATATTAAGATGATAATAATTCAAGTTTATGATGTATATAAAACGACATTTCTAAATTTAACTCAATTATCTCACAACTAACTAATTGGATGTCAAATTGAGGAAGTATTAAAGGACACACTAGTTCACATTATCATGAATTTGCTATCAAGGATAAACCTAAACGACATTAATGCACACGGAAAAAAACACACTAAAAACCTGAAACATGATGTGATCTACATGAAATTTTGTAAAGCACACCTGAATTCGGTAAAGCGGAATAAGTTTCTTCTGGAATATACCATTTTTCTTTGTGGATTTCTGCACCATCGGACATATCAACAACTTTACTTCCTTCTTGACCCTCTAATATAACCACATCAGTAATCTCGGACCCGAGAGACACGTGTGAATCACCTCGGGAAGATTGAACATTGTTCATTTCTGATGTTCGAAAATGGAGAGACATACTATCAGTAACAGGGGAATAAGATGCTCCAGCTGATTGTTGACGTTGTAATCGAAGAGCTGTACCTGGTCGACGAACGAGTTGTCGAAGGTATGGTGTAATTGAATTCATCGCCTAGGAAATGTGGACGAAACGGAAATGAGCTGTATAACTGACAATCTTTATAATTACATGAGAAAAGAAAAAAAGGTATAAACTCATAAACTATAGGTAAATATTATGCAAATTCAAAAACAAAGCCATGAGCTATTTCTCTGCGAAAGTAACACAGACATGTCAAAGATATGACCAATGTACGATTTACAGATTTAATGGGGGATCATAAGAAAAGGATTACCACAGAACCCAGTTTTTGGTCATACGATTAAAGACAGAATTTTAACTGTCGAAAAGTGATACACTGCAGTACTGACAACTTATCACTGATGTTTATTGTAGTAAAATCTCAGTCTAGGTGTTTTGACAACCCAACCAAGTAGTATCATTACTTCGCACACAATAAAATGTAGCTGATTGCTAGTTAATCCACAATGCTATATGTGATTGGCGAGTTAATTCTGATAAACAGAATTCGAATACCCCCTAATTAAGAAATGGAATTATTATTATTATTATTATTATATCCTTTAATTCCTACAGGAACATAGGGCTTCAGCTGCGCGCCTCCATTGCCTTCGGTTTCCTGCCAACGTTTTCACCCCTCTCCAAGTATACCCACACTCTTTCATCTCCTCTTCACATGACCTTCTCCGAGTCACCTTCGCACTGAAGACCAACTCGCCGCTTCCCTTTCGAATTCCACTCCAGGGCTTATTTATTGATGTTACTTAATGGTTTCCTTAGAGTATGGCCAATCCACCTCCATTTCTTCCTGCTTATTTGTTGCACAATCGGTTCCTGGTTGGTTCGCTCATTGCCAGAGATCCCTGTTGCTGATCTTTTCTGACCATTTGATCTTGAGTAGTATTGAGCGAAGACAACTATTAGTGAAGGTCTGAAGTTTGTTTGAGATGCTCTTTATGACTCGCTAAGTCTCTGATCCGTACAGTGAGTAGCACTGACTTCATATTGGAGTTGAAAATCCGGATCATATTTTTGATGCTGAGTGCTGTTGACCTCCACACAGACTTAAGAGTAATGAAAGCTTGTCTTACTTTTCTCATTCTTGCTTTGATATCCTCGTCAGTTCCGCCTGTAGTTGAAACGATGCTTCCCAGGTAGGTAAAGGAGGTTGTTTCTTTCAGGTTCCTCTCATTTATGTTGGCTGATTGTTGTCTGTTGTTGTTGGCCAGGAATCTTCATCACTTCAATTTTATCTATGTTCAACTGAAGTTTTATCTTCTCCGGACGATTCTTCTGCCAACTTGTTGCTTTTCACTTGCATATCTTCCAGTTTGTGGGAAATCAGATATGTCATCGGCGAAGTCCAGATCCTCCAAGTTTTTTGTAAGAAATGGAATACTCTCAGTAAAAACAGGTGTGATCCACAGTCTAAGAAAATTTCACTCAGTAAATCTCCCTCATTACATTACAGTACACTGCACTGCTAATCGTGATGAGTCAGATTTACAGAGAGCTTAAGATAATTATTTAGATGAAAAATTTTCTTCTCTCAAAGAGATTACATCATTTCATGTGCCTAAATACTTAATAAGCGGAGTTGTTTTCATAAGAAATTCTAATACGAAATGGAACGGAAATACTAAGGAACACTTGGCGAAATGAGTATGCAATTCTGTCTTCCACAATTGGAAGCTGGATAGTACGAGAGCAAAAGCTGTCATGGGGAAAATAAGCGAAGCTTCACATCTGTTGGTAAGAACCTAGTAGTTGCCCAATAACCTCTTGAACTATCCTTGCTTATAGATTTGTATGTTTAGTATACTATATTTGAATTATCTAGGTCATACTTTTGTACAGAAATGGCAATTTACTAATTGTAAAAAAGGGTTACTAATGTGTGTATTGATGAATAGTTGTTTTGTATTCTGATATCAACTAAGTAGAAGCTTATGCGAGAAATTCGAGGTTTTCTGTGAGTAGTGATCACTCAACTATGCCACCAACCAATGCTATCAATAGGTCAATTGGTATCCCTCCAGTCTAGTCTTATCGACCAAACAGTCGGTCAGTTGCATTCAAGTAAACATAAGCAAATTCAATAGTTACAACTAGAGCTTACCACAGGATCATAACGTAAACTGTGAGAACGCCATCCTCTTGGTAATCGTTGGTGACGAAGGCTTAGATTACCAGTAGAAAAGTCACTGAATGCAAGCATATTTGATTGTTGGCGTCGAGAATTAGATGTTGTAGGTCTGTTGTGATTGATATTCCCGAAGCACTGACGCCAGAAAAAAATAGTTTCAGATAACGAGAATTCGGTAGAATAAGGAATGCTATTTCGACCAGTTCGAGTTAAATAGGCTACAGTTCTCTTATGTTGATCCCAATCCACAAGGAGAGCGCGTCTGTGAAGCTGCAATTGAACACAATGAGAAGAGGTTCTTGTCAGTATCTTTCATTTAATAACTACACAGGAACAAACAATAAGTTTCATACAGGTAGTCAATTCAGTGTTACATAAGATGACGCTTTAGCTTTTGTAAAGATAGATGATGGGTTCAAGACAGTGGGAACACCACTCCTCACTTGGAGGGGAGCATATCCAGCTGACGAGTCTCAAATATAATGGAAGACAGTCCTGTATTCCACCGCTAGCCAACAGCAAATAAAAAGATGCTTTAGTGGATTGATGATAAATCTTTACACTTAATAAGTGACCACGAAATATTAATCAATAAAGTGTGATGGTGACAGTCATGGCCGTGATTAACCAATAGATAAACATATATATATAATCACTTTTTACCATGTTTTAGGTCTTAAAAGTTCCACTAATTTTCACCGTATTATTTTCTCCGCTACAGTCATGTTTCTTCATCGTGGTATTATTATATTTCTGTTCGATTATTCTGACTGGTTTTTATAAAAATGACTGACACACTTGTAAACTAATCTCAACGTTAATCTATCAATCAGTTAGTATTAGTCCACTATGAGACACTTCATATCCTCATACTGGGAAATTATAAGGAATAAGACAGAAAAATACTGAATAAGTGGGATGAGAAGATCAGAACATCCTGCGACAAGACGGGAGACATTAACAGGCCATCTTTAAAAGGTATGCAATCATACATCAATGGATCATATCTCTTATTCAATTTTGCCTCCGTTAAAAAACAACTAATAAACTCATTACACAAAAGTATTTACTAACCTGAGATCTACTTCTAGTGTGAAACGATGATGGTGTGGAAGATGTACCAGGATCCAAATTCAAAGTTTCCAGGTCTTTTACTGAAGGAGTGAATCGTGTAACAGGTATGGGAGGAAGTCGACTCACATCCCATTTTAACTGATTTATGATACGTTTGCAGTGTTCAATTTCTGTGCGTACAGAACTAGATCTCACAAGAGAACGACCTGATGAAGAAATACTCGAACAGGGATACTTATCACTTGGTATCTTCTCCATGGAAGAATTCACAGTCTCTGGGACGATCTGATCACATTTCAGTCCAGGAATATGACCTGTCTGATCATAAAATGTGCATAGTCGCTGAATTTCATTTGTATTTTTCACTTAAAAAGTTAAAAGCAAGTATGTTATTAAGCTTCCATTGTGTTCAACCAAGATTAACGAGATACAAACTGAGCATTAAAAAAACTTGCATGCTAATTATAAGTAATGTGGTCGAACTAATTGATTAAAAGTGACTGAATCGAGAAGGGGTTTCGTACATAACGAGGATTAAGAGCTGTTTACGCTTAAAATGACTAAACATAATCGCAGTTGAGAGCATTGGTGTGTGATAAAAGGAAATAAACCACAAAAGGCATTAGTAATAGGCAATACACGACTTTTCAGGCTTATTAAGGAGAACTGTCCTCCAACTCACGAAGTCATGTGAAACCCAACCAAGCGTTGTAAACATGAGTAGTGGCAACTAGTGGTGACCACTGGAACGGTCAGTTTTAGTTCTAATTTTATTCTTTTATAAGTGCATTGATGAAGATAACGCTATTTTACTTTTATGTTCTACGAATTTAAACGCTACGAGATAATTGATAGTTGGTTCAGAGGAAGCAGAGGAGGTGTATAGGAAAATTAAGTCAACCGATGAAGTTGTGAATGTCACTGACTTCCTCCTTAAGAGATTTTTATCAAAATGGGACTAAACAGGAAAAAGTTTGGGATGGTAGGCGTGAAGCATAGGGACAATTAATGAAGTCAACTAATTATCCCAATCACGTAAGATATAAGTTATTTGACTAGGATTTTTAAAACTTTAGCAATCGACAAGTACACATTTCTAGTTATATAGCTCATCTAAATTTTTAACAGTTTTTATTCAATTCTCATTCAACATGGTATAATCACACCTTGGTTCTCTTATTTTATGTATGCATTCCAGAAGTGTGAGAAATGAACTTGATGCTCGTCTTTGTGGAATCTTATGTTTATTTCAAACGAAATTAAATATACTGAACAGTCAAACACCAATAAGAACATTTCGCAAAATCCTACAACAAATATACTTATTTGTCAAACATATTTTGAATTAGCGGAATATACAGATTAGACGTTGGCGAACTACTTCATATAATTACGAAAGCTCTCTCAAATATCGTTCATTATTTGGGTAAAATCTTCCAGATTAAGTATTTTTTTATTTTGATTACAACTTGATGCCACGCCGTATTTTCGGTACAAGTATGGAATTTTCAGCATGTGATATCGGTAGCCCAAGTTTTGCAGGCCAACCATACATATCAGGTGTGCGTCGGCAGGGGATCGAACCCCGGACCATGTGCATGGCCGGCGAGAGTCCTAACCAATGTGCAACCGACGCACACTGACATTGTTTGATTGCTTACTCTATACATGATATGTGATGAATAAAATTCAACTTCGGATCTTATTTTTCGACTGATAGGTTTATAGCTTATAAAAATACATATATCATACTAATAATCTCAGAGTAAAAAGTAATAACAAAACCACATTTCAATGTACACTACATAACCTCAAACTAACGCAATAAAAAATAAGACCAAAAATAGCATGCTTCCTAATGGTTACCCTATTATAAAGACTATGAGAAAGCACTTCAGTGTTAAATATATACCTGTAGTTTCAGAAAACTGTCTCCTAACAGGAGCTCGCCGCCCATTTCTACCAATGAATGATCTTTTCAATGGTCCATTCAAATATATAGGCCTAGCTGTTCTCGAGCTGATACTGCGACCGAATTCAATTCTTTTTTGTTCTAAAGAGCTTGAGAAATCCCACAGTTCACTGGTGGCAAAGTAACGATCTCCTTTACAGCCCCCCAATCGTCACCTTTAGAAGACGGTGCTCCGTCCAAACTTAACTGTCCTATCTGATTATCTACAATCTGTCCTTTATTAACAACAGATAAATCAGTAGGTAAGGAAGACTGCGTATTTGAAGTACAATCCACATTTTCAACTGCGTCTTGATCATTTATTATGACTGATTCTTTGGCATTCGTCGAAGGGACAGAGAAGGTAACATGATCAGTGAAATTGTCGGAAAATTCAAGGCTTGGCTCCAAATTATTTTCAAATTGCTCAAATTTAAAAATCTCATCCTTTTTAGCTGTATACGCATTTTGATTAGTATCGGAGACAACTATTTCATTGTCAGGTAGTGGACTAACACTGCCATGGTTTGAAATGGCATCAGTTAATCCTGAAAGAGATAATAAGCATGTTTATCATTGAGTAATCAGTAAAGAAATAGGCTTATGTGACCTACAGTTGGGTAATTCTGAAATTTTATAACAACATTAAAATTATTCTTATGGGTTTCTCATCATAAATTCTTAGATTCAGAAGAAACCTACAATTTTTTTGAACATTCATGATGAAACAAGAACATTAATGCATTACTTCACCGAATGACTTCTCACTATAAATCTCTGTCGACAAACTGTCCACCTGTCTGCTTTTTCTAGACAATACCGCAGTTATTTGTGTTATATGAAGACTACTGGAGTGGTGGACACGTACCAGTGCTTTCAGCTGAGTGTCAATCAGCTTCAACATGAGCTAAATTATAGACATGATTTCATTACTGGGTCTAAACATTGTTTAGTGATTAGATGCAATCATATACGAAAGCGATAGCGCACCAATAACAATGTTAGGCGCCTCTTGGTCTTAAAACGTATCGAGGTTATCTTAAATCAGTATAAAAGTGACTAAAAGGATTTTCTGGTTTTTTGCAACCCATCTTCCATACCTTTGCAGTGCAGTGAACCCACCCTTAGGTAGATTGTCGGTAGTCATTAACAATAGTTAATTTATTTTTCCCAAACTTGATTTTTATGCAGACTATAATGATACAAGTGACAAAGGCACCGAACATAGACAGGATACACGCATACGGAAAACTTTCTACGGATTAAAAATTATCGAGTAAATGTAGTTAAAATATGGTGTAAGAAATAAAACAACATGGTACATACATTAATAAACCTATAAAAATGTGTCGAAAATAGTGTCAGTATTTAAGAACAATTTAGTGCAGCCTCCATAGACTGAAAACAAATACAAAAGCGTAAAAAATACAACAATGAATTATGACCCTTTCAATCATATCAAATATGATATAACACGACGACCAACAGTAAACCAGTTGAAACCGTAGCCAGTAAATAATATCTCACCATAATCCATATAACACACAAACTAATGTGGAACTGCATACTGTCTGTACTTAATTTTTACACATATATCAGGTTACAATGTGCGCTTACAACACAATCAGTAAAGGTTATCAGTTATTTCTCTGTTTACTAGCATTAGAGTACATTTATGGATGCTAATTTTCTTTGAGAATCCCGAGCAGACTGACACTAATGATTTAAGATTTTGGTTTGTTTACCATATGTAGTTATCGACACTATGCATTTTCACCTACTATCACATCAAGAGCAACTATCGTAAATGAGAAAATGAGTAGCTCAATGAGCACTAACTGTTTGCAAAATGTGTACTGAAAACCCTCCAAAGAAAACATAATCCTACTACCTACTAGTATGAATTCCAATAAATATTTAACGTTAGACAAAACTGATGCCCACATCTAATCTGCAAAAAAGAAACAACTAAGTTCCCGCAAATAAGAAGCAACTGACTACCATATCTATAACAAGCACCAGTAAGTGTACTCATTAATAGGAACAAAGCACAATCATGTTGGCAAGGTATACATGAATCAATTTAGATAGGCACGGTAGAGTTAAACGTAATCCTGTAGACCCATGTGATTGAGAAAAATTTGTTAAAATTCAGTTTCCAAAAGCAATCCTCGTTATTAAACTACATTACAGGTTGCAGGTACCTATTCCAGAGTATCATGCAAAAGCTAAATATGTTCGTTTAAAAAAAATTACCGGCTAGTTCGATCCCAGCCTGACCAATTCGTCGACATCTGCTTTCGATTTCATTAGCATCTGAAAATTCTTCCTGATCACTTTCATGCACATTTACCTGGTGCTGTGTTGAAAATCTTCAAGTAAATTATGGTGAAATGAAAAAGCCTACTCTGTATTTGCGTACGAGTTATTTGCTTCTTGATTGTTATTAACAACAGGTTCACTCTTATCAAGTAGATCATGAAGTCTCCAAATTATAAGCTTAACAACCAGAACAAATGAACCGACCGAAACACTATAAATGGCTGCAATAATGTGAGATTCTTCTGAAATCTGAAAAATAATTAAAACCCAGGCTTTACCATAAACAGCACCAACGGAGCAACGAATAAGACAATCCACACATAGACATGGACAATATTTGAGAAATGGGTTTGTGAAGTATCAAAATAAAATCCACCTGTGAGAGAGGCGATGATACCTTCCTTAAATATCACAGGTATCATACGCAGCCTCATCCCTCTACATCATTTCATTATCATAGGCCTTAGTCCAGACGATGACCTTCAAACAGGTGACCTCGAATTCATCAGACGCACAGTTGTACTATGTCCATTTTAAATGTATTTAAAAAAAAGAAGGAATTTTGAAGATCAAATATTTCCTAAGATAAAACACTCATAAACTTCTGAAATGAATTCAGGTAAGCCAAAGAATGGTGTTATAAAATACATATCATTTGATACAAAAAGTGAGCGCTTTCCGGAACTCTCGGAAAAATCAATGCTGTCGACCATCCGATCATCAGTGATGTTAAGGCATCTCATAACAGTATCATGCCAACTTGATATCAATAAATCTACCACACGATGGGATGTCTTCCAGCAAGTGCCTGCAGTACCAAATTTAATGCAGATCATCCCACAAGCTCTTAAGTTGATAATAACAATAATTATTATTATTCATTTATGTTACGAGTAGAACATAGGGCTTCAACAACCCATCTCCACTTTGTCCTGTTTTCTGCAATCCTCTTCGCTTTAGTGCACGATTGGCCATAATCTCTCATATACTCCTCGCTAAACGATCTCCTCCATGTCACCCTCACACTGACGACCCACTTCTTGTGAATCTTTTTCGTGACACGTGGTGCGTGTTTCTGACCCTTGTAGAAGAACTGATATGATATTTGTGTTTAAAAACAGAATCTCGCTGTCTAAGGTGGCTGGGTATAGAAGATTTGAAAACTGGTTTCAGGTTGATGGAGGCGTATCTCGCCTTTTCGATTCTAAATGGCCTTGACATCTTCATCCGTTCCACCTCTATTTTGACGATGCCTCATAGATAAGTGAAGTAAATGATTTGCTTTAGACCTCTCCTTTTGATGTTGATTGGTGTTGATTGTTTTCGCTGTTGTTGCGGCTCGTTGGTTATCTCCATCACCTCCGCCTTCTTTATGTTCACCTGGAGTCCTCTCTTCGCAGTTACTGTAGCCAGTTTGTTGGTTTTCACCTGCAAGATTTTGAGACTGTTTGACATTGGATAAATATTATCTGAGAAATCTGGATCTTCTAGAGTCTTATCATCGGTGTGTCAGCGTATTTTGTCTCCATTATGGATAAGATTTTATTTTTATAAATCACAGTTTTTTACAGTAATATTAAACGATAATATTACTGTACAACACTGTGTGATTTATCAAAATAAAATATTGTCAATAATGGAGTTATGATCTAACACAGAGCCCAAGCTTTATACTTATATCAATAAACCTCCTGCTGAAAAAGACTTGAGGTGCACTAAAGTGTTCAATGAGTTTCAAAAATATCTCTCTGTCTACTACTTAGAAAGCCTTTTCAAAGTCGAAGAAACCATTGAGGTAAGAGATAGACTACCATTCAATGCTTTCTTCTGTGATGACGATAGGTGAAGCTGCAATTTGATCGGCACATGCTCCGCCTTTCCTGAATCCAGCTTGTTCCGGTTGGCAGAGTTCTGTATCCAGTGCATGTTTTATTCTCTTCAGGATGATGCGACTCAGTATTTTACCTAGAGTAGGCAACAGCATTATTCCACACCAGTTCTCGTACAGGCATAGGTCGCCCTTCTTTGGTAGTTCACAAGGTAGCCAGCCTTTTTTCATATAATAATGTATTTCTTCCTGTTCATGCAGGAAAATACCAATTGTACAGGCATGGATAAGTTATTATATAAATTACACATAATTTGATGTATGATGAATTTACAGTTTGGTTGTTCTCTCTGACATTAGAGTCAGTCGGAACAGTCTGCTATAAAGTCTGTTTGTGTAGCACATAAAGAGATATAGAAATATTGTCTTCGCATTAACGAAAACCCAGACATCAGATGAATGTAATACAGATATCTGGGAAAAATAAAGCTTGAAGTCAATTCTCCTATATAACTTTGTTGTGAACAGCACCATTGGCTTAAAGATTATTGATGTATTATGTTGAGATCAGTGATATATTTATTCCATTTTTCAGCAGTCTTATCGTAGTTTTATAACAGGAAAGAAATTTGATCGTGGATGCGAAAACTAGATGAGGTCACCTTGGGTTGTTTTACTGCATCAATGGTGCCGAGGTCGATTCCAGAATTCTCCATTTGCGCCATTTGTGTCTGCATGGCGAACTGTATTCGTAAGTTGGGTAAAATGTTGAAAACTGTTTGAAAACCAGTTGCTTCTTCATTTCAGATCATGAATACTCATTTACAGCACGTTCGCCAGCGTCTTCAAATGGTAGAATTGGATCATTCGTGGAATTTGGGTGGTTATGTGATGAATGGTTTGGAATCCATCTTCATTTCAGTTTAGATGCAGGGTTGTTCGATCTCGACCAGAAGATAAATGGGAGCAGCAGAATACCTGCAAGAGTAATTATGTGAACGTTAAAATTAGGTGAATGTCATATGGATATATATATGTTTGTGTCTATTTTATATTATACTTAGTAAATATTTACCTTTATTTTAGTTGTGTTTTCACGTTTTTATGCGAATTCTTAGCGTTTATTTAGTTTCATAATGTGTATTGATGAGTCTGAGCCTTTTAGTGTTCTAACGACTGATGAGTTTTATAAATAAGTATAGCGGTCTGGCTGGGATGTTCATCGGGAGGAAACCGTTTATATAGCAAGCGTCTGAAGGTTATAGTAGAGTGACAGGTGCAATTTCTAGGGGTAAACTGTTCCAGTGTATTCCGTACTAAGCCTTTTTATGCATCCATGCTACTAGTTTATTTATAGTTTTTAGATTGCTAAGGGTGTTGAAGTGCGTCTTTTAGGTGCTGTAGTAGATTAGTGCTTGATTCGTTCTAGGAGTAAATAGTTTATTAATATAATCAGTAGAGTGAAACAGTCTGTACAGAGAGCGTTTGAAACTTGTAACCAAAGAGCAAGTTCTGACATCTAGGGGCAGGCTATTCCATATTTTAGAATACATGACTGTGAAGAAGTTTTCACGGAGTGTTGACTTAAAAGAATGAGTTGTCACTGTGGAAGTTTGGTTACGCAGATCGTAAGAACCTTCCTGTGCGAATTGTATGTCCCTGTTACCTGAGAAAGATATTTTGTGAAGGACCTTAAAGAAGAATATTAGGTTTATAATAAGTCGCCTTGTCCAAAGTGGGTCAAGTTTTAGGATCATGCACCGTGAGATGTAGTCTTTCTTACAATCGTAGCCAAGTAGTTTTGAGGTAAAATATCGTTGGATACTTTCCATCCTTAGCTTGTCACGTGTGCGAGTGCTGCTTATAATAAATGGACAGTATTCTAGTAGTGGTCTGACACATGTTTTGTACAGAATTAGCTTGGCTTCATTGTCGTGAAAGTTCCTGAGTATGCATCCTAAGAGCATCCTCGATTTTCTAGTCTGTGATGCTACTTGCTCAGAGAATGTCAAGTCACTAGAGTACCTCAGGCCTAGGTCAACGACACTTCGGAGTCTCGTTAGGTTAGCAGATTGAAGCGTTAATTTCAGGTCAATTGAGGGTGCGCCGAAGCAGATCCAGCCACATTTATTCAGATTAAATTGGAGATTCCATAAGGACGACCAAGCAGTCATTTTATCTAATTCCTTCTGCACTACATTCTCGAAGTTCCCTAAGTCATCACATTGGAATGTATAAGCTACTTTTAGGTCATCTGCAAAGATGAATGGTTTCCCGTGCGTGAAGCAAGCGCATATGTCATTGATGTATAGTGTAAATAGGAGGGGTCCAATGACACTACCTTGTACTACACCAGAAGTGATAGGGCTAGGTTTGGAGGTTGCAGACCCGAGTTTAACTATTTGGGACCTATTGTTAAGGAATGATTTAAGCCATCCTAATAATGGGTCACGTATTCCTAAGGAGTTCAGCTTATTTGTTAGCAGTAAATGGTCAACACGGTCAAATGCCTTAGAAATGTCAAAGTAGATGACAAGTACTAGTTGCCGTCTGTCACGACTGCTGGTTACAAAATTGAAGAAGTCTAGGTGACATGTTAAACATGATCTGGATTTCAGGAATCCATGTTGGTTCGGACTTATAATATTGCAGCTAAGCATATGTTTGATTAAGTTATCTTTGACTAGTCTCTCCATAATTCTAGATGCTATAGGTGTGATATTGATCGGCCGGTAGTTACTGACTTCAGTTTTCGAGCCAGATTTGTGTTTAGGCATAATGAATGTTGTCTTCCATATGTCAGGGTAAGTTTGAGTTTCTAGGGACATTGTGAATATTTTAAGCAGCAGTAGAGGAATGTCAGGGCCACCATATTTATAGAAGTAAGATGATATACCGTCGGTACCGAAACCTTTTGAACTTTTGAGGGTTCTTATAGTTTGGTTAATATTAGCGTAAGTGAATTCAACAGTGCTAATTTGGTTTGGTGTGAGTGGAGATGGAGTTTGTGCCATTTAGTAATAGGGTGTATATCGAGTAGCTGGACTGAGGGCTTAAGGTAGTTACCTGCAAACGTTTTGTTGAATAGTTCACATATGTCTGCAGAGTTAGTGCATAGCCTACCTTTGTCTATGAGGAGAGAAATGCTGTGATTTTTGCGATTCATTCGCTTCCTTAAGATTTCTGTGAGTGCATACACTCTAGCAGGACTGGCTACTGCGATGCGTTCTTCCTTTCTCATACGGAAATCTCGAGCTTGTGTGATGGAGCTAAGGGTGTTAAGTATTAGACCTAGAGTGCCAAAGTCGTGGTGTTTGAAGTAACTTGTTGAGAGTTTCTTCAGTTTCTTACGATCCTTTGGTTTTATGAATGACTTTCTGTGTGGGGAAACCTTTAGTGTTTGGAGTGGAATGACAGCATCTAAGCATGTGTTTGAGTTATGGTAGAAGATGGTTAGGGCTCTCGATAGGTCATCAGTAGTGAAGTATTCATCCCATTTGGAGGATCTTAGCATCGATTCAACTAAGGCCCAGTTTGCCTTACTATAGTTCCTATATATTACTTGTTGTGAAGTGGAGGTATGAGATGCATTGCTACTCAGCGGAATTGGCAGTGCACACATTACTGTTTTGTGGTCGCTCCCTGGAAACTCAGAACCTACTAGCGTTGAAAGGGGGCTTATATTGTGGCAGAAGATTAAGTCTAGTACGTTGTTACCTCTTGTGGGAGTAGTGACAGTTTGTTTCCAGCCAAGTATATCCAGTGTGCCTAAGAACTTATCAAATTTAGTTGGGCCTGTGGGTATATCCCAGTTGATTTCAGGTAAGTTAAAGTCCCCACATAGGATCTTATGATCGTATTGTAAGTCGGATAATTGCTCCAGAGTATTAATAAGTTGGGTCTCGTAATTACTAAAGGTGCCAGGTGCTCTGTAGGTGCATCCAATTAATGCTGTTACGTTATTTAAGTGTACATTAACCCATAGAGTCTCAGGCATGTTAAGTGTACTACTTTCTAGCTGTGATACAGTAAGTGCATTCAGAAAGTACATGAGACAACCCCCTCCCTTACCACCTTCCCTGTCACACCGAAAGTGTGTGTAGTTATCTAAGCTTATTTCTTCATCCAGGATGTTCGAATGACACCAAGATTCAGTGATGACAATTACAGGGGGTTTGTATATTACTGTGAGTGCTCTGAGCATCGGCAATTTATTTAGAACAGATCTAGCATTTATGAGGATTAGGTAAAGATGAGAGTTGAAGTAGCATTTGAAGTATTTAAGTTCGTTAGTCAGCCCCGAATATGGTTCAGCACCCAGTAGTTCTGCTGGACATGACGATCCTATGTTAAGAGGATTTCAGCATCATGCTCACCTATGTCTATCGAGTTGGTGTGTGCTGTTTTCGGTGAAGAATTAGGAGTTGGAGTACTGGATTTGCTATAGACTAAGGAATTTTTATTTTTAGTTAGGTTACAGAAGTGGGTAGGGTTCTTTATTTGACCTATACTTGTGCAAGTGTCAAGTGTGCCTAATGGATACGGGTGCACTAGACCGTTCCTGTTTTCATGCAAGGAGGGAGCCAGCACTAGTGGTTTAGGAGTGTTAACATCCCTACCAGCTGTTTTTTCAACGCTGACAGGGACGCGGGGGATAAAAAATGATTGGATCCTTGTGATGACCATGGCTTATTATTCCACCTATTGTTTGATGCTAGTTGTGTCCTTGTGTGGGTTTCGTGTGTACTGCATTGTGGGTTAGTTCCCAGCAGACTTGTACCATATATCCGGTCAAAATTTGTTTGTGTGCCATACTCTGAAGACCCTGAGTTGTTGGTAGCCGAGTTCTGACTATTACCACTTGTACTATTGAGGGTGACATTGTTGTGACATTGGATATTAGTGTGTGCCATGGTGCGATTTAGCACGTTGTGAGTGCTAATACTATTGACCGTGGGGAGTGTGGGCTTATTTAAGCTGCCACTGTTTTTGTTGGTATGATTTAGGGGCATATTTTCCTTATCTTTACCAATGGAGTTATGGCTAGGAGAGGACAAAGTCGAATTTCGGGGGTTTTTGACTTTTTTTCTGGGGTTATTTAGTGGCATTTTAGATTCTGCGGTGATAGGTGGTATGGTTTTATTATTTATTTGGTTACAGTCTAGTGGCCTTTCGGCTGGTGTTGCACTCTGATGGGATATTTCTGTGTGTTTTGAGAGGGGTGATGCGGTGGGGTCTACTGTATCTTTCACAGGGTTGGGAATAATGGCTGCTTGCAATGTCCTATTACCTATTTCACAATTAGTCTTAGCGAGATAGTTGTATGCGCGCCTTTCTATTTTGACGACGTTTTGTCCACCCCGACCTTTATATGTTTGTATTTTCTGGCTTGCGATAGGGTGTGTTGGGAGTGAATGAATTTTCTGGTCTCTGTCGGTGTTTCGAACTGAAAACGAATTGGACAACACTTTTCATGTTGACTCTTCTTCAGCCTATAGCACTTGGTCTTGAAGTTAGGCATTTTGGCTTCATGAAGTAAGATGCGCTGTACCTTTTTTAGTGTCTCATTGTCTGGAACTTTGTAGACAGTAGCACTCAGTTTTGCGTCGAGTCGTTTTGTTACTTCTGTGGTAACAAAGTTTATGAGGTTATTTACCTTAGTTACCGATTCTGTGTCAAGCTTGTTAAGTTTTTTAGTTTTCATGAGGATAGTTAGAGGTGTCAGTTCACAGACCTGCGATCTGATATCGCTGATCTGATCTGATAATTTGGATATCTCGGTATTGGTTTCGATGTTTCCAGAATTTACTGACTTACTGTTTTTTATTTCCCTTAACTCAGCCTTAAGTTCTCCTATAGACAACTTTAGAAGTTCTATTTCTGAAGATAGTACTGAAGAAGAGCTTGATGGCTGGAGTTTTTCGATAAGCACATAAGGTGAAGGGAGGAGTTCTGTACGAGCAGAGGGTACTGAATTTTTAGGAGTAGTGCTAATACTAGCTGTCAGTACAGTTTTATCCTCAGTTTCAGCTCGACGCTTACGGCATACAAGTGAGGTATGTGACTCACTATAGCTGTTTGTAGGGGGTGTATTGCTTGATGTAGCAATCAAGGACGTTAAATTAGACACCAGTTTTACAGGGGATTGGGTTCGTTGCTTTTTACTTTGATTAACCATAACTATTAGAAATGAGAGTTAGTGGTTACAAGTATGGAAGTGGTATAGTACTTGTGCAAGTACTACAACAAGATAAATTTTATGTAACGAATCACGTAAAAATGTAACGCAAACGTTGAACGTACCGCGATACAGGTTAAGAAGCCTTATGTCGCGCCTATCCATAAATATGGGTCTGTAGCTGATTTCAACAACTACAGTCCCGTCAACATCACGCCTGTAGTTTCACGTGTAATGGAGGAGACAGCAAAGACTCAAGTCATCCAGTAGTTGCTCTCAAATGACCTACTATCCCCATCTCAATATGGTTTCTTAAGTAGGAGGTGATGAATCACTTGTCACTTAGATTATTTTGACCACATAACACAATGCAAAGATAACAGGCATTCGGTAGCAACACCATTTCTTGACGTCAACAGAGCTTTCGATAAAGTTCACATATCAGACTCCTAACAAACATTCCCATGGAAAGCTTTCCAAGAGGTAAATTCTTTCTCACGGAAAAGAGCTATTAGTTTAAATCAATCAACAGCCACCTTTACCAAAGCCAATAACCAGTGGTGTAACACGAGGAAGCGTCCTTGGCCATGTTCTATTCCTCTTATTCACGAATGACATAGTCTCTGTGATCATGTATGGAAATCCATAACTCTCTGCAGACGATCTCAAGGTAGTATATGATTATTGGTACGACGACATGAGCGTTGAAAGTAAAATTCAACATGACTTAAACAGTCCAGGCGATTGGAGAGAAAGGTGGCGACTGAATTTCAACCCAGGTAAACGCGGTGTGGCCCTCCTTGGACACTAGAAGCCGAGAATGTGCCTACATATGTATGGTAAACTCTTCTCAAAACTGAACACAGTCCCAGATCTCGGGATAACATACTCAGATTGAACCTTTTCCGATCATGCAAATAAGGTGGCATCTGACTGTAAATGACTTGTACTCAAGAAGCAAGATTAGCTATGTATAAGACGTGTCTATAGCCTTAACAAAAAAGAAATAATAAGGGTTGTACATGTCTAAATTATAAAAGTGTGCTTTTGCTCCTAACATCTACAAGCCTGCTTAGCTTCTTGTCAAAATGCTACTCCATGGGTCTTGCAGAAATTCGTGAGGCATCTTACAGGTCATGTTGTCCCACGGGTTGTAATCTTCCAGAACTTTGAATTCACTACTCACTGAAATTTCAACTGTCTACCTCACGATAATCTTTATATGCACGCACTATTATACTCTATTTTATCTTAAAAACCTAAGCATCTAATGACGCTAAAACTTACTCATTGTTCACATTTATTGCTTGCCCAGAGTCAGATTGTTTTGATTAAAAACACAACAAAACCACTGTCTGAACGAAGCTATATTTTCATCGGAAACGCCAGAGTTTCCATGCTTGGACCAATATGAGTGGCATTAAACATTGCTAATGTATACCACCAGTCCAAGGAGTCTCCACCTCCTTCTTGTACATACCTTGTAAATGTAATTTAAATGATGTGTTATCCACAATTGTATTTAATGGCATTTCACAGTTTCCCAGAAAGTTCTTATCTTCCGGAAATAGCTTTCAATCAAATGGTGGTGTCAATGAAGTTGAAGGTTGAACGATCAATTCATTGTTGTTTGCTCAAACCCAACTCCTCCATATTTTTCACGGGCGCCATCAATCCACCAGTCATCGTCTCATTGGTCGCTGTTCAGAGGAGGAGAGAAAGCTATCAGAAGTATTATCGTGATTTATTTTCATAACATTTATTCTTAGACCTTGTGTGTAATAACCCTATTGCTGGTTACACATTGGCGTAAGAATAAAGTATTCTCGAGTCGCCAATCTGTGTTCTGGTTTTTTCGCGTTGGTTATTATAAATTGTTTCTGAAAGTCTTCCAGGAACAGCGTGAGGTCCAGCGTGGTAAGAGGTGGACACTGACAGTTTCTGAGAGTTGGCTGACGGGTGGCATCGCACTCACCCAAATATACGCTGTTCAATTGTTCACTGGCTGACCATAACTATCAGCATGGTACGTAATGAAGTCTGGGTTGTCTCCCAAGTTTGACGGTGACCTTAGTGAAGGGCTTGCGATTTAAGATTTAAAAGAAGCTGTTCTGATTGCTTGTACAATGGTTGAACAATTTAAATTTTTGAAAATAAATTAATTTACGATACTTCACAATTGTAACTTATAACTAATCGTACCTGTAAAAATGGTATACGAAATATAAATCACTGTGAAGTGTAACTCACTTTCGAGGGAACTCTACGATGATACTGCTGATAAGGTGATCCAAATATACCACTCACTTTAAACAAACCTGACTACAAATCACTAACAAGATTCGATGCCGTACATGACAAAGTTATGTGGGATAAGTAAATTAAAGCTTTGTCGCTTCCTAGATGTCAGACACGTCTCGTAAACCGTTAATGCCCAGCTCTTGCTACGCTGGGCCTCACGCTGTTCCTTGAAGTTTCTCAGAAACGCTTAGTACTAACGGACGCAAAACCAAAACACCGATTGGCGACTCGAGAATTCTTTATTGTAACACCAACATATAGCCAACTTTACAACTAAGGTCTATGAACAAATAATACAATAATAAATCACAATAATACTTCTGACGGTTGTCTCCTGACTTCTTTCTGAACAGCGACCGATGAGACGATGACTGTCGTATTGATGCCTCCGCGAAAATATAGGGAAGTTGGTTTTGAGCAAACAACCATGAATTGATCGTTCAATCTTCAACTACATTGACACTCCCCAACAAAAAACGGATCCATCCCTTTTTTCCATCACGACCAATACACGTTGACTTGGATGCCAGTGCGAGAACCTGGGTCACGCGGACAGAGGTGAAATGGAAAACGAACAGAAAAGCCAACACACCACAGGCATACCCGCAGCAGGATCTCGCACATGGATGACGACCTACGCCTTCCAGTTAGGGGCACCCTCTTGACATCCTCTTGCAACACAATCGCCACTTGCTAGAATGACTCTTGCAGAATGCAACGTGACCATAGCAGCACCTCATGATACTCTGAGCACATCCTCTTATCTACTCACTACCAATTACCACTGCAATCGCTTGTCACTCATTCTGCCTCAATTCTAGTAACGCTGACGTGTGCAAGCTTCAGTCGTCTACACTCTTTCTCCCCGGCATGTGGGACCACAGCTAACAATTATCTCCGTATGCATTTCATTCCCAGCAATAGCCTCCCCGGCGTATACGACCCATCTGCTGTCTCTAACATCAATCAATTTGTTCACGGATGTAGAAGACAAGAAACAACCTCAGAGGTAAGCAGGACGAAAATTTTAACAAAATTATGCAATAACATTAAGGTACGAAAACAACAAGTAGACACAATGAATCCAAAACACCACCAATTGATATGACACACCACACATATATACAAACAGTACAAATAACCTCGCCGATTATGTCTCGATGGAATTCCTTTGAAGAATTGCAGGACTTACACCAGTACGCCTACAACCCTTCACAGGTTGACGATTGTAAGTTGTGGAATGTCCGGACACAAACAAGATTAACCAACAATTACAATAATTGGCACTCATACAATCATTAAACACGAACATATGTACAATCAATACATCAAATGTTGTGGATTCTGCCTTGACGAACTACCCTTGAAGAACTGTAGGACTTACAGCAGTACGCCTACATTCCTTCTCAGGTTGATGATACAAGTGGAAGATGTCCAGACACAAACAAAATTACCAACAGACATTTGAAAGATGATACCAATTCAGTATATACAATATGAACATATGTACAAAATCACACACCAAGCACATTGGACTGCTCATTGATGCGCTACCCTTTGAAGAATTGTAGGACTTACAGCAGTACGCCTACAACCCTTCTCAGGTTGACGCCCTAGGTTGGAAAATCGACGCGGAGTTTATTTGCTGACTTCCTTCTATGAGCTATATCCTCAAATCTGAACGGCAACACGCCCATGTCATTGTATCGTAGAATATAGATGACGAACAAACACACGACATATCTGATCAACCAAGTGTAGAAACAGAGTAATTTACACCAAAGATAATAGCATTCAAATAGTTACCTGGAACTTGAAAGACCTTTATTCATGCAAATCAATTTAACAATTACCCTCTCGTACACACTTGGCTTATCCTCACTAAACTGAACAATATCTTTCGTCTTTTCAAATTCACCAATACTATCATAGTCATTGCACAAGATGCTTGAGTTGATGGGCGTCTGTTTCATTGTGGATGACAACACCAACGACGACTGATTGATACCAGTTGATGAACTTAGCGGTGGATCAAAAGCTGTTGTTGCTCGGCTCACAGAAATTTGTCTACCTGCAAGACCACCACCACTGCTGTCTTTTACTATTAGCTCAGGTTTAGCACTAGCATCTGATGATAGGTAGGCTACATGCTGATCATTTACATTGACGGTCTGACAAGTATGCATGCCTTCTGCAACTGCATCTGCATTTAATTCCACTTCACGTTCAAGTTGTACAGAACCTTTGTTCAACTTAGCAGTAGTAGGCATATCCCTCATCTCATCATAATCAACCAAAGACAAATCTGCACTATCATGATCACCATCACGAATATCCACTTTACCGTCAATTTCATCATTTTCAAACTCTTTGATAACAGCGGTAAACAATTTTGGTTCCTCCTTACAAACCCTTAGAGGTTTTATATATTCACTCTGACCAGTAACACCTTGTAAACTTGTGGAGTCAGAACTGTCCTCTGAGACTGTATCTCTCTTCTGTGACACTCTATTCAACAATGGCTTACCAGTTCCAACTACAGACATCTTGATCAAACCGTTACCGTCACACCATTTGTAGTCAGAACTTGATTTCGCATTTAGCTTATCACTAAATTTGGTCACTGATTCACAGTTCGCCTTTGTGTGCACTTCTTACAAACGTGTAAAACACAACAGTGTTTGTCTCGCAACTTGTAATCTATCTGTTGGGGATGTCCCACGGAAGCTGTTACACTCACTAAGTTTATCTGGATTACTAGACATCATGGAGCCTTCTCGATATCCACTTCTCTGAGACCCTTTCGTCATAAAGGATTGCGTTTTGCTCTCAGACTGCTCTATCACAGGGGTGGGATGCAACATACTGGCAAACTTGCTCATAGATTGATTCACACTATCTTTTACTAGTTTCAGAATATCGTCAAACTTTGGCTCAATACCTTCATCCTCTTTACGGGAGCTTATTTTTATCCACTTCATTTGCAGTCGAGTAGGTAGGCGTCTTGCTATTACTTCTAGTATAAAACTCGAGTTGAGGTCACTCATGGAATTCATCGAAATCAATGCATTCTTGTAAATCAGCAAATTATCCAAAAACTTAGTGAGTGCCTGGGAGTCATCCTGTAATTGATCACCATTACCCTTAACAGCCTCGAATACGTTCCTTACAATCATCGAAGGTCTTCCAAACCTCTGACGTAGTATGCTCATAGCCTCGTAGTAGCCCTCTTTTGGCTTCATAAACTTACAACACTGTATGGCTCTTGCAGCATCTCCAGTGCAATACCTCATCAAATACATCAACTTCAATTCATCACTTAATAGAAGACTACTCAACATGATCTCAAACTCCTTTACAAATTGTAAATAATCAGCCGGGTTTCCGTTGAAACACCGTGGTTCAAATTTAGGGAGTTTGATGTTCCTATTATCCCTGAACGGCGAAACAGTAACATCAACCATGTCATGCTTAACATCAGACACATCGTTACAATTAACAGACAAGTCACCATGACTTACTTTCCTGTTTGCATCCAAGACGCTCTGTCCCTTCTTTGACCCAGGCATTGTTGAACTTGACCCAATTCCAAAAAAGTTCCAGACACTGCTTGTTCAAAGAGGACTTGACCGTCAACAGGAAAGATGAACGGTAACTATCCAAACGGTCACCAACTGCCCGAATCCGTCAGAAACTATCAGAAACGTCTCCTAAACCGTTAATGCCCAGCTCTTGTTACGCTGGGCCTCACGCTGTTCCTTGAAGTTTCTCAGAAACGCTTAGTACTAACGGACGCAAAACCAAAACACCGATTGGCGACTCGAGAATTCTTTATTGTAACACCAACATATAGCCAACTTTACAACTAAGGTCTATGAACAAATAATACAATAATAAATCACAATAATACTTCTGACGGTTGTCTCCTGACTTCTTTCTGAACAGCGACCGATGAGACGATGACTGTCGTATTGATGCCTCCGCGAAAATATAGGGAAGTTGGTTTTGAGCAAACAACCATGAATTGATCGTTCAATCTTCAACTGCATTGACACTGGGTATATGGGATCCATCCGCAACAAGACCATGTTTGTCCATAATTCGAAGGAAATATTTCTACCTTTTTTCGAGTGCTAAACCGGCTGACTAGCTAACAGGTTATTTAGACCTAAACGAGCCGAAAATGACAGCAACCATATGAATTCACCGTTAACCTCAATATATGTAGCTTGATTAAAAATGTATTTTGCCCACATAATTAGTATGTTCCCGTGTAAACAGAAATAGATGTTTAATAAGACTTTCAATGAGAATTAAGCAGCAAAGTGAATGATGCAGTTTCCAGTCTATACGACCGTTCCATCAAGCCAAGTCTGACAGGCGCATTATGATGACTTCACACAAGTTATCCAGCAACTGTAGATGAAATTCTGAGATTCAAGTGAAACCCGGCTGAAATAACATTCGGTCGTCTGTTTCAACGCATACGTTTTAGTCTTTGAAGAGCGCAGAGTGGTCTAAGTAATCGCCTTGGCGCCGCAAAGAATGGTTTTCATCTGCTGTGCCGATGCCTGCCATACGAAACTTTAGAGTGCTGCCTTCATTTTAGTTTAATAGGGAACCATGGTGAAAGCCCAAACTGTTCTTTTCTGTAAGTGTTGGACGCACAATTTGTTGCATTTAAGCTATTTTTCTTCTTGAAGCACATTTTACTATCGTTGTATAGTCTTTCCAAAGGGCCCCAAGATTTAGCCGTGAGGAGGAGTGCAGTGAAGTAGCAATTGGGCCTCTGAACAAGCCTTGCAACAGAAGACCATTGAAATCGTCTCATCACACTTAGATAACGTTGTCTTAAAGTGAACTTATCACCATCCATAATGGTACGAATTATCAGTCATCACAAAAGATGACTGCACCACCGGATCGTTGTCGGCTCCCTGAAGGGAACCCAAGAATGATCGCCTGTCGGGAAATAAAACTCGCGTGTGCTCCTACTCCTTCCCGCTTTGAGTGTCCTAACCATGGGGTTTCTTAACACTAATTGGGGATAGTGTGCATCTAGTAGAAATCTCTAAGAGGAGGCTAAATATTCTTGTGGCACATACGGTATTTGTCCGGTGGGATGCCATCCTGTCCAAACGACGATTTAGCCCAAATATGCACCATCAGTGGGTATCCAACTAAGCTAGACTTGTCGACCTCTCTGATATCTGCATGGTTTTCCTTGTCTGAATATTTTATTTGCCCTGCTTACTCATCCATTTGCCATTCAAACGTATCTGACTTAATACTCCTCTCACTGAGTCACGAACACTGTGTCCATATTACATTCAAACTTTCTTACTGATTTGGCTAAGCGACTTTTTGTTGCCTTAACTAGTGCTCTCAGCATTAAGCCACGGTGAAGGGCAAAGTTATGGAGGGTTTAAGGATAGGATTAAAGGTAAAGAAAAAGGAGAATTGAGTCATTAATCACTTCAAACATCCAAAACTTACCGTGTACCAGCAAACTTCAGAGCTTTTACACACCTCTTTTAGTATTATCTTTTAGAGTTCATCTGTTGGCTCGCATTCAGTAACTCGACAGGGTCTAATATTTCATGTAAGTGGTAGTTTAAACGTCGGCAGCCTGTAGACGGCCGTAGGTCATTTGATCAGCTGATGGATATTGGCGGCACTTTTGGAAAATACGTCAAGGTTAGGCCATTTTTCGTTGTTTAACACACTTTTTTACGTATATTCCAGCTAAAAATTGATGAAATACGGCGTATTTGGCAGAAATAGGCAATGGTAGTTTAATGGTTGACGGATATCTCGTTCAGCAACTTCTAATTAATTTCTCGCGTACCAAAGACAGAGTAAAAGCCAATAATTGATCGTCCAAACTTCGTAATATATTTTGGAACCAAAACAAGCCGTTAGACGAACGCTTAGCTAGCTAGTGATCGTGCACGTGACACGACGGAGTACCAAATGGCGGGGATGCTTGACCGGAAGCCTTCAGCTAAACAAGTCGACTTAAACAGTGGTGGTCAGCATCCAATGAGTGATTGCTGTGGTCAATAATTTTGGGGAATTATTTACCGCTACAGCTCACTCCCCCCTAGTGGGGTCGTGAGGACCCTAAGACAGAACCAGCCGGAAGTAAAAAAACTCGATGGTTCCCTTTCGGGTGAAAAAAATCTTCCGAGCGGCTTGGTCGTATGCCTACTGGTTTGTCTGCCTATGCTAATAGGGTGTTTGTACATAGCTTCCTTGTTGTTGTTCGTTGGATTCCGTGCTTCGTTTGTTTTCTGTCCAGTGCCCGTCGCACCTGGAAAAGAAAACAAGAACGCTAAGAACCATGTCGAGGAAAATGTACGAAATGAGCTTTTTGGTTAAAAAAAATTATGTGCATTTACTATACAGTAAAATAATGCTAAGTTCAGAACATCGAAAAAAAATACATCTAATTAATTTTTTTGTGTATGTTACATGAACTGTTGAGAAAAAAATTTTTTGTGTTCGGTGGTACTGTATATAAAAAAAATTGATACGTCAAAAAAAATAGTCAGTACCACAAACGAATGAGTTGCGTGAATCACACGACTTCGTTAAGTCAAATAAGTGTGCAGATATTCTGGGAACCTTACGGTGCGTCCAGAACGGTTTTTCTTAGGAGGCTCAACCTTAGTAGCCAGTGGGCGAATGCCCTTGCAGTCAATAGTGTGACCCAGAAAGTCGAGTGAGTCAACACCGATTTGACACTTTTGAATATTAATGGTAACACCATGTTGGCGTAACCTGTCAAATGCCAAGTCCAAGTGCCTAAGGTGAGTTTCCTTGTCTGGACTGGCAATGAGGCAGTCGTCTAAGTATGCGTATACAAAGTCGAGACCGCGAAATACTTCGTCAATGAAGCGTTGGAATGTTTGGGCTGCATTCCGGAGACCGAATGGCATACGTAGAAATTCAAAAAGTCCGAAAGGCGTAATGATAGCCGTTTTCGGGATATCTTCTGTTGCCATCGGGATTTGGTTATACGCTTTAACCAAGTCGATTTTAGAGAATATAGTCGCGCCGGATAAGGTTGCCGTCAAGTCGTGTATATGAGGCAACGGGTAGCAATCAGGGGTTGTTTTGGCATTCACTCGCCGGTAATCACCGGTGGGTCGCCAATCGTTGCTATCCTTTTTCGGAACCATATGAAGTGGGGATGCCCATGGGCTATTCGAAGGTCGAATGATGCCAAGGCTAAGCATATGGTCAAATTCATTCCTGGCGATTCTCAGTTTGTCAGGAGCTAATCGTCGTGCTTTAGATGTCACAGGTTGTCCTGTGGTAATGATGTGGTGCATAACATTGCTGGTTATGCACGGTAGGTCGTTCGACGGGCAGTTAAGTTCCGGATACTTGTCAACGATAGGTTGAAAAGTTGGATCAAGAATTGCCTTTATCTTAACGGGTGACAGACTAGGGCCTATGTAGCTGATGCCTTTGATAGACAGACTAGTAGTATTGTCAATCAGTCGTTTTCGGCGGACGTCTACGAGTAAATCATGATGATTAAGTAGGTCCGTGCCAATGATGGGCATTGTAACGTCAGCGAGAAGGAAAATCCATCGAATAGGTTTGCGTAAACCTACGTTCAGATAGACGTATTTCCTACCAAAGGTTGCGATTGGTTTTCCATTTGCAGCCTGTAAGTTGAAGGTAGGTTCCTTCTGTCGATCTGCTGCTGTAGCAGGAAGGACGCTGACTTCGGCGCCTGTGTCGACTAAGTATCGAGTCTGGCTTATCACATCATGGATGTAAAGAAGGCGGCGACGGTTGCCGCTAACGCGTGCCGGCGGGATAGTTTCCCACAGACTTTGAGACATTTCCGAAGTTACAAGGCTTACGGCAACACTTCGCTTCTTGGCCATAGGTGTTGTGGTACCAGCACCAGTCAGGGTTTTTCAGTGAACGTGGTTTGGACTTAGATCGACCACGTGAGTTCCTGCGTTGAGGAGATTTAGGACGACGGTCGGAGGATTTAGAATGCATGTTTGACCTAAACATCTGCTGGATGGAGTTGCATAACTCTATCATTGCAGGATCCTTACTCGAAGTCTGCTTAGTCATCGAGCATATTTCGGGAACAGACCGTTTGGTAATCTCTAGAATCCTATCTGCAGTAATAGCTAAGTCCTCTATTACAGTACCCTGAAGTGTCACAAGTACGGTCTGTACAGACTGTGGCAACTTGGTTAAGAAGAGTTCTCTAAACAGTCCTTCGTCGAACTGACTTTGGCCGACGACTTCTTTCATTCTTGTCAGCATGCTCACGGCTGACTGATCTCCTAACTCGATGTTACGAAATAATTCATCTAGACGTTGTCGGTCCGTGAGAACGTTTCTCCTGAGGAGGGATGCTTTGAGCAACTCGTACGAGTTACTTACCTCGGGACTGAACATCTGTGATGTTACGTACTTGCTGAATTCCCGCGGTAGGGCGTGAATAACTGCAAGTAACTGTGAACGTTGATCGGTTATCCCATGCTCACAAAAATCTGCTTCAGCTAGCAGAAACCACGTTTCAGCATTATCTGGCCAGTATGGTACGAGCTGAATGGTTTTAGGAGTTGAGCGGATACGGATGACCTTGGGACTAAGATCACTCATGACGAAAATTATGTCGAATAATATACGGTACAAGAACAAATACAAAATGGAACGAACTCACCGGGGTTATCTGCGGATTTATCGTGGATGAAGTTCGCGGTTGGGCTCACCAGTTTAGAGGTTGACGGATATCTCGTTCAGCAACTTCTAATTAATTTATTCTCGCGTACCAAAGACAAAGCAAAAGCCAATAATTGATCGTCCAAACTTCGTAATATATTTTGGAACCAAAACAAGCCGTTAGACGAACGCTTAGCTAGCTAGTGATCGTGCACGTGACACGACGGAGTACCAAATGGCGGGGATGCTTGACCGGAAGCCTTCAGCTAAACAAGTCGACTTAAACAGTGGTGGTCAGCATCCAATGAGTGATTGCTGTGGTCAATAATTTTGGGGAATTATTTACCGCTACAGTAGTGTCCTTATCCGGCCGTAGCTTACAGGCAGTTCGCAGTTTGTTGGAAAAACGTACTTTTGCGATCAGAATATGTCGAATTACTTGAAGACACATGTTGTAGCGACCATTTCGTGAATTGTTTTTGCATTTTAATGGATCAAACATGGACATGATGAGATGGGATAGCTCGTTTTGGTAATTATTTCATTTACTTTGTTGTGTACTTTTCCTAATACTGACAAGGCTCCTCCACATGTATTTCTTTAAGGAAAAATCTTCAGAAATACTTAGAAATTATATGCGCATTGTATTTCCTTATTTTATGACATAAACTTGACGTTTGCAGGCTGATGCAATATCGATTTCGTATTATTGAAAAATGTTTACTGACGTAATTATATACAATTCAACTAATTATTTCGTCATTTCAAATATATTTCGTGGTTAGTTATTGTGTTTACACTGATAACAATGTCTACATTTGTATAATTCCTATGTTCTTTTTCAGGTAATATCTACTTTCGGGAATTTCATGGACTTTGTTGATAAAGAAAAAGATACCTACACTGTTGTCGGTTTTGTGTTACATGTTAATTCATTAATAAATGTATTCCTCGTTATTCATTTGTTTATTCTACTTGATAACACCGACTATTAGCCCTTGCGTAATTTGTGAGGTATAGAGTATATGAGGCTATCTTTGAAATACTAAGTAGGAGCAGATATTCTGAGAAGCCTATTGGTAAAACATTATGTTGTAGTCATATAAAGTAAATATGCCTAAATCGTAGAGGAGGTATTGCGATTATAAAGCGTCTCGAGTTATCTATCGTCTTAGCAGAATACATATACTGATTCGCGATTCATAGTCACAAAGTGAGAGTAAATCTACCTGAGATAGTTTGCTTGTGATTTCTGCATATCGCAGTGTACCATAAGGAGAGACTATACCTATGCTGTTAGATGTATGACTCAGTGCAACTACGGTTATCGTAATAATTAAAAACAGAATGCCTAGAGTTCTTAGCCAAAGAACACGATACGTTGCTATCTGCTCATATAATCACGTAAACAAAAGTCTTCCAGACGCCGCATTTACTCCTAACAGTTTACCCTCAACTTCTAACTTAGCACGTGTTACTTATGTTACTGGAACACAATCGCATTACAACAGAAGGAAGACAGATTCACTGAAAAATTGTTTATTAAACAAAAATCAGATTTCAAATGTACAGATAATTCAGATGAGTAGTCCTCTGTTACCGTCAGTAAGTTCCATCTGCGTACACGGCACATACACGTTTTTCCATAATTCTGAAAAGGTTTAAGAAAAGAATAACTAACTTGGGTATTACATGTATGATCTGAACAAAAAATTTTCCTGATAAGCACTTACAAGTAATCACTTTACAAACAATATATGTATATATAAGTAGCCCAATAGTTTTCACTAAGCTTAAGGGACTTTGCAACCTATCGTTGGTCGATATCCAGTAGGTTCATTGAAGCATCATGAAATGATAAAATTATCTAACAACAAGTTATGCAGTAGTTTTCAAAGCTTGCACAAATATTCTAGCAGAAATGACAACCACTTCATGACAAATAATAAGTCTTGACAGCAATAACAATGACATTCATGTTCATGGTGACTATAAAAACAATAATAGGTATTATTATCGCAACGAATTCATCATTAACTTAGATAGACAACTAATAATAATACAATCATATCAAATAAATGTATCGCTTAATCTTAAGAAGCATGTGTTTACTTACTTTCACTGTGTTCTCCCAATACTGATGTGCTCAACTAGCTTATTCCAACTGAATTTAAGACTAATTCTGAAAGTGAGTAGAGATCCAGTTTATGTCAAATGAAAACATGTAACTTACATGTATTACACTGCTTACTGAGACATCTGGTACCTGCTTTCCGATCTTCGTGACAAGAACACAGTTCATCTAGGTTTACCTACATATAAAAAAGTATATGTATATGCTGCATCAACCATGCCGTTTTTATCATGATTAGCCAAACCACTGTTTATATTATACTTATTTAAGGATCTCTGAAAATAATAGTCAAGCGATAATTGAAGTTGCGTGAAGTTATAACCTTGTGGTGGACCTTTTCCTCTGTTAGCTTAGTTACCCAAATTGAAATAGAAAATAAAGTACCAAATCAGTTTAGTTACGGGAAGAATGTATTAAAGTTTGGTTACTTGGGCTTACAAAGATCCAAAGTCCACAATAAACGTAATAGACTCCAGGTGCTGCGGGAAGACTGCTCCAGTACTAATTCTCCAATGTTGACGTTGCCGGAGGTCGACCAAAGTACGTAGGAAGAACTATGGTGCTCCTGCAAAAATTTGAGATAGAAAGCAGGTGATTAAAATTGATCGACGGCAGTTGAGATGGTGGAGAAGACGGAGAGTCGAAGGCAGAACTATATATTTATTCAAAACCCGAGGTAAAGTTCAAAGTACAGAGTTTATGGTTAAAACAAAGTAGTGTACAATATGTTCATTATTTACATAGTAGTAAAATTTGGATAAGTTTATTTTTGAGGACTCCACAACCTCTTCAGGACATTGTTTGCATTCTTGACACTCCTGAGAAGTTTTAGGTACCATATGCAAAGGTGAAGACCATGGACTGTTAGATGGTCGTATGATACCTAGCTGCATCATATGTTCGAATTCCGACTTAGCTGCTGCTAGTTTATCGGGTGGTAACCGTCGTGGACGTGCCTTCACAGGTTGTCCTGTTGTGATGATCCTATGAGTAACTGTATGAGATATATCTTCGACAATGTATGATGGTTTAAGGATTTTAGGAAATCGTTGCAATAAAGCAGAGAACATTTCACTCTCCGGCTTTTCTATACAGATGCTATGAACAGAGTAGTCACATGTAATACCGTGGATCTTGAGTTGGGTGCAATTGTCAACCAGTTTTTTCTTGCTGATATCAACCAACAGATTGAAGTGACTTAGGAAGTCTGCACCTAGTATAGCGTGACGTACGTCAGCTACTATGAAGATCCATGTGAAACGTCGGCGTAGTCCTAAGTTTAAAATCATTGACTGTTCGCCATACGTATGTATGTTGGTTTGGTTGGCAGCACGAAGTGAAAGTTTACCAGGTATTTTGGCTGATCGCCTGGATAGTTAGGGGGAATAACACTGACCTCGGCGCCTGTATCTACCAGGAATAATGTGCCGGTAGTCAAATCCCTCACATAGAAAAGGCGACTGGGGTGATTGCCGGTAACAGCCGTCGCCATCACTGTCTGGCTGGGGAGTTTCCCTGAGATGAGTTACTACTGTTGTACATACACGATCGAAGACACTTCAGGGCATTATGCCCATACCTCCTATGATACCAACAAATGTTACGGCTTTGGGACGGTGTTCTAGAACGTCGTCTAGATCTTGATCGCCGTCGCTTGGATACCGTATGTGACTGGTTCCTTTGTGCTCGAAGCCCAGACACTTCCAGTCGCAAGCCTTGCATTTGAGATGTTAACTGGGAAAGTAACCAAAACATTGGTGCGTCCTTCATAGATGTGGAAGGGCTTGGTGGTACTGCCTCTGTAGACACGCTATTTATGCCATTATTTGATAACACATCCATGATATCGTCTGCCATCTTAACTAATTCTTCAAGGTCTGTCGTCCTAGAAGATATTGTTAGGATTTGTTGAACGTTTTGTGGTAAACGTTGTAAGAACATCTGACGTAGAATTAACTCATCTACTCTGTGTGACCCAATCAACTGGGGCATATGTCTAAGTAGTTGAGATGGCTTTTTTGTACCTAGATCACACGAAGTAAGTAGTTGTTGTATGCGTTTCTCATCGGAGAGAGTGGTCCGCTGGATGAGTGCAGCTTTTAGTTTGTCGTATTGAGAGTCTGTAGGTTTGCTGTCTATGACATCGATAACCTCTCGTAGTAATTCCGTGGGAATTGCTGCTAATACGCAACCATACATGGCAATCTGCGACGTAATACCTCGAGCTGCAAACAACTGTTCAATGATTGTGAACCAGACACGTGATTCAGACAGATCAAATTGAGGAAGTCTTAAATCCGGCAAGGCGTTAACAGCAGAGTTCTGTGTCTCTTCGCCTTTATTACCTTCTTCAGGAACAGTGGTACGTTTAGGTGGAGCCATTGTCATATAATATATAAGTATGGAGATATACAGAATACCAAAACTTATGACAACAAAAATTAAAGCAATGCGAGTTTAAAAGACCGAAATGACAACAAAAATATTCAAAACGAGTTAACTATCGAAACAAAAAGGTTCGAAAACGGGTTAACCTTAAAAAAGGTTCAAAACAGGCTCACCAATTATTGTGGTGGACCTTTTACTCTGTTAGCTTAGTTACCCAAATTGAAATAGAAAATAAAGTACCAAATCAGTTTAGTTACGGGAAGAATGTATTAAAGTTTGGTTACTTGGGCTTACAAAGATCCAAAGTCCACAATAAACGTAATAGACTCCAGGTGCTGCGGGAAGACTGCTCCAGTACTAATTCTCCAATGTTGACGTTGCCGGAGGTCGACCAAAGTACATAGGAAGAACTATGGTGCTCCTGCAAAAATTTGAGATAGAAAGCAGGTGATTAAAATTGATCGACGGCAGTTGAGATGGTGGAGAAGACGGAGAGTCGAAGGCAGAACTATATATTTATTCAAAACCCGAGGTAAAGTTCAAAGTACAGAGTTTATGGTTAAAACAAAGTAGTGTACAATATGTTCATTATTTACATAGTAGTAAAATTTGGATAAGTTTATTTTTGAGGACTCCACAACCTCTTCAGGACATTGTTTGCATTCTTGACACTCCTGAGAATTCCTTAGATCATAATTTGGTATGAATTTGTTGAATTCAGCGAATAAATTTACTGCTATATCATTTCTTTCCTGAGCTGTATTAATTTGTGTTGTCGGTAATCTCTCCAATTTGATAAAACGCTCAGGGAAATTCAGAACTTAACCAAGCAGGGTGAGGATATACGTTATAACGTGGTTATATTTCCCGCGACTCAGGTTTTTTCGTCTTTCATTGGCTAGAACAGTGGCGGTCAATTGGAGTTTGATTTGTCCTTGGGTGCGTTCTGTCGGGTGCCGTCTTGGCGTGGTTGTGTTTGCTTCGTTTGCCAGTATATGTGATGACTATAAACGTGAATTAGACTATTGTAACGCTTTGTTTTTCTTTGTTTGTGCATGTACTAGGCTTTGTTTGTCGTACAATTCGTTGTTTGGTCTATCGGTTGCTTGCGATGTCAACGAACCGGTGGGTTCTTGTGTTTTTCTGTAATTTAGGTTTTACGTGCTGTATTTTCTTGATGGTTATTGATCATCCCTGTATTTCAATGTTGTTTTTTTACGATTTATCTTGGAATAGTTGTGACATAGATGGATACTAATTGATAATTTTATTTTAGTCCGTTGCAGGTAGTCAATTCGAGTGAAAGGAGCACAGACTTAAGTGGAATTTTTGGTGAATTAATACTTGGAAGGCGTTTCTTGAGCTGGGATGAATTTGAGAAGTCATTGGCAGAATTCCAAAAAGTGAGGAAGTCATTTAATGCTAACAATAAAGTTGTCCTGCACTCACTATGTTCATATTTATAGCAAAACGATACCGGATGACAGATTTAAATACGCTTTTGTTGGTTTTAAATGCACTTTTGGAGTGAATCGTACAAGACCTGGATTGAAATTGAAAAACAAGTCGTAAGAAGAAGTGTACTATGATTTCATGAATATTTCAGGTCTAAATGTTGCAATTGCTCGTCTTCATTTCGCGTGGTTTTGCGTAGTGGTGAATTCATAATTGCTTCCCACAATATGGTACATAACCATCCATGCAGCAGGGTGTACATGCAGAATGACTCATGGTTTAGACGACTAACAGTTGAAGAGAAAGAAAATGTTGAACCACTTCTTCAGCAATCCCACTCATCCGATGAAATAATAATGCATGTTAAGGAGAAGTACCACAAGGATATAACTCGCATTGACGTTAAAAATATGAAAGCCGCAGTTAATAAAGGTAACGTTGACGTTCTTGTTACATACTTAAGGTATTTCGAGTCGTCGTGACATTTTTGAATTCCTAAAATCCCGTGGGAAGTTAATGGAGTATTATTCCGATGAACCGATCAGGAATTCACTAACAAGAATTTGTTTTGCAACTGATGAGCAAATCGAAATGTATAAACAGTTCCCTGAAGTTGTTGGTATCGATTCAACGTATAATACAAATAAAGGGAAGTAAGTTTACCAATCCATTAATCAACGTGCAGGTATTCACTGTTCCAGTTACTTGTGACGGATAATTTCGGTCGTGGACGACCGGTTTTATTTGCGTGGACTAGAAAAGAATTCAAACGAGATGTAGTTTGGATATTAGATTGTTTTCGTCAAATAATGGAAGACACCTCCAAGACCGAATCTTTCATAATGGATTGTGCGCAAGCTGAAATAGCAGCCGTCAAGTTAACGCACAGACAAGCGCACATTGTTTTGTGTTCTTTCCATGTTTGTCGAGCATTCTGTCGTAAAGTGAGTTTCTCAAAACATACTTCACATTTTATTTGTAGACAAGAAATCCCATTGTGAAGAACTACTTATGCCGCTTAGTGCAGTGTAAAAGGAGATCAGAGTAATGCCTTTAATGTTCTCATTTTCCAGATTTAATTTCTATTTCAGAGTCATTAGCAGATTGGATCCTACTGTCAGTCAATATCTACAACGTCGTTGGATGCATGGACGAGAATTGTGGGCAGCATGTTTTAGAGACAACGTGCTGACTTTTGGGAATGATACCAATAATCGCGTCGAGAGCTCTCACAAGCAATTGAAACGGTATTTGCAAAGATGTGATAGTCTGCATAAAAGTATGCTAAAGGTGTATAAATGGTATGAACGAAGTTTTTCAAGAATACAACAGGAAGCGGTTATTGCCCAGTCGCGATGCTTCACTTATCCATGTGCACAACGTGTAATCCCAATAATACGATTGCTGACGCCGTACGCCGCGAGGAAGGTAATACGTGAATACCAATTGCGACGGTGGGCTACTGTTGAGTTCGATTCATTTGATTATGTATTTTTCAAAGAAAATGGGAATACAGTGCAGGTTGATCTGAGTGCAAAAAAAAAAAAAAAAAAAAAAAAAAAAAAAAAAAAAAAAAAAAAAAAAAAAAAAAAAAAAAAAAAAAAAAAAAAAACGTATTTCACAGGTATATTTGCGTTTTTATGACTCCGTTTTTAATTTATGTCGACAGAAATTTAATTGATTAATGTTCTTATATACGGAAAGTTGTAATTTTTATTAAACTATTCGTGTGTACATTGCCTTAATTGGAAACAAGACACAAGCACTACCATCATTGCACGTGTAACATTCAGTTTATAGTTATCTTTACGTTTTTTGTTTCACCTTTTGTAGTTAACCATGTGATGCAGAATTGCAAACAATGGGCGTGGTCACGCGACTTGTTCGCATCTCAATGCACGTCAGCTGTTGTCCCTCGAAATCGAAGTGCCGCATTCGAAAGCTACATAAGTATTGTGGTCAAGGGCTTGAGGAAAATTCATGACGAATTTGGAGAAGTGTTTGCCAGGAATTATGTAGTAGAAGTAGCCGCAGGAATCAATCGTACTCTGAATATGTAAATAAACTGAATTTGTATCATAAGTAAAATACAATTTTCATGTCAATCTTGTTGTCTTTCGATTCATATGTTCCCTTATTGAGCACGGCATGCTAGACCGGTGCTCTCTAGGACTTTAACTATACGTAAGTGTAATTGCGTAGGAACGATGTCGGTCATAGTCATATAGAAGTCTTTAGGGACAAATGACAATAGTAGGCATAACTTAGGCACTGCATTCGAGTTCCAGTTCTCATACGGTTACGTGTATTCTAAAGTATTGCATTACTAATGTTTCACTTAAAGCGTGATGTCATTCCATATGACTAAGGCTGTTAACACGTAGCGTAAATTTCAGACTACACGAGACAAATTATTGAATTCGTTCAGCTGTAGCACTCGTAGTTAGATTTACCTTACACTACTATATGCCACCAATTACTTCGTCAGGTCTTATTAATAACTGGCGCCTGCATTTAGTCATCATGACAAATATATCCACAATCAGATGAAATAAAAAAGGTCTGGTAAGTAGGATGTTAAATATATTTAATCAAAAATAATAATAAGCACATGTCTTTACGCAGTTGTTCGTCGTAATACTTTGGACAATGTCGAAGCAATGCGACCGGGTTGAATGACGTTACCGGATAGCTGCAGAAAAGTAAACAAAGAAGTAATATTAAAGTTAAACGCTTTAGATTTGCCTACCTTTGCTGAAAATGGTTCATTCTCCTTTCTCATTCTTCGTTTATGACAGCATTCTTCTGTGGTATTCACTGTCACACCTATTGTTCATCTTCTAAAGGATAGCAGGAAGCAAATAATAATAACTAGAACAGGCTATGATAAGAGTTAAATTGTAAACCCTCAACAATTAACACTGTACACAGTTAAGATAAAATATAGTGTAATAGTGCACAAATGAAAAGAACATCGTGAAGTACATAAGTGATATTTCAGTGACAGGTAAACTGAAATATCTGCAACCTTACAATTCCTAAGACAACCTGACATGTAAGGTCTCTCACAAATTTCTGTAGGGCCTGTGGGGTACCATGGATGGTTTGCCGTTAATCTGAGCTTTTGAAGGATGATTTACAAATACAAAAGGTATTAACCATCGAGACTGAGGTAGTATTTCCTAGCTGTTCGGCATTTTTTCCTTTGAGGCAGTTTCTTATCAACAGTTTGCAGTATTCATAGTGAGTCTATAGGAACCTTCATTGTATCATGATTTTCACCAAATATCCCTTAACTCACAGAAGCAGGCAGTAACCCTATACACTGAAGCATTGTAACCAGAACATCACAAAATGCTTACAGATAACTTGTTTAGTAATAACTGCTTGAAATATAAGGGCTATAAGTGCATCTTTCATAGCCACAATTAAGTCATTAAGGATCTCAGAATATCTTGGTGATGTGAAACAGAATAATTATTAAGATTGATATAACCTATGCAACAGGTGTAGTAGTTGTGTGACACAGCTGCTAGCTACTAATCAACAGAAAGCTGATACTCATTTTAAGTACTCTGACATTTGAGAAGGACTATTTATACTATTCTTCGAGACACGATGAACACTGATGTCAATATACTCGGATGCCATTTCATGCACTGAGCAATTAAGGCCTTCTGGAATTCCATGTGCAAATGTCTATTAAACTATTATCACATCTTCACCCAAGCACTTTTAACTAGGAACTTCATCAAAATAGATATAATCACCAGGAAATTCGGCAGCCTGTCTCATTCATCGCATAATGTCGTCGATGTGTTACGGAATATTTCAGTCATCCCGGATGATAACAGAAGTGTTTGACATGTTCAAAACACACATCTAACCTATGTCTGCATGCTATTTCTCTTTCACAGGCCAGATTCTCATAGATTCACTTGAATGACAACAGCCATTGCCTGCAGTATATTTACGACCTTAATATTTGAAACAACTTGCGAAAAACAAACCCTCAACGCACTATAATGCAAATAATACTCTTTCTATGCGAACTTTCTTCAAAAGGATGACTTCTTCATTGATAATCCGTCCGAGCCATAATATACAATTTTACGCTTTACTATGAACAAAATAATGCCGTGTGGCTCCAGAAGTGTAAAACTAGTCAAATATCATCTATTTCCCAAAAAATAGGCGATTATAACGCCTGTAGCCGTGAACGCGGTAACCGATGTCGCTGCGCGATAACACCTGGTTATAGCGTATATCCTCACACAACCAAGCAGCAAAATGATGTTTGAAATTACCTCTACTCGAATGACAAACTGGCCAATCACGAGCGAGCGAATCGCTTGTTTATCTCATTCGCGGTCAATCGAAATTACGGCCGTCTACAGGCTGCCTTTAACGTCAGACATTGGATTTTGAAATGACGACACATAGCTTGACCTTGGGGCTTTACGATTTCTCTACACAAAAATGATTTGTTGGTAAGGCCTCGCTTGGTTTGTTCTTAAAAGCTGATGGCTTTGAAATTAAAATGTCATAATAATACATACTAGGAATTTTGTCCCAAGGATGTCCCCATATCTTCAGCAAGAAATTAACTTGGAGTAGTTTTCTCATGAATATTGTAGTGCTAAATTTGGTAGTCATTCTCACTTATTCATGTTTCATTGGATTGTCGCACATGTCTATTTCTGTCTGAATCTTTTTGTCTCGCGACATTCTTGACTGAACTCGGACATAGCTATGTAATTTTTGTAGGATTTGCGTTCAAAGGAATCTGCAGTTCGGGTTCAGATTCAGATGATAAGGATAGAAGGCTCTTGTGGCCTGTGTTAATCCTTGCAAAGTATATCTCTGCAGAGATCTAACTTCTCTTTGAAAGCGTTCACCGATGGAGCTGATACTACTGAATCAGGTAAGGAGTTCCAATCGTTGACCACTCTGTGAGAGAATCTAAATTCTGCACGTATTTTAATCGTCCTTGGTTTGAGCACCTTTTTGCGGTGACCCCGTGAATGTATCCTAGAAGGGGAGAAAAGGTTAGAAAGGTCAGTTCCTAAATCACCCTTAAGTATACGGTATGCTAAAATTAAGTCGCCTCTCTTCCTTCGGTATGATAACGAGAAGAGATTTAAATGCTCCATCCTCTTATCATAAGGAAGGTGTGAGATACCACTAACTAATTTTGTTCCTACTCTCTGTACTCTTTCCAGAATATGTGCCTCTTTTTTGAAGCATGGACTCGTCGCTTGTATGCAGTATTCTAGATGAGGCCTGACATATGTTGCGTAGAGTATTTGGAACATGCCCTCGTCTAATCGTTTGAAAGCCCTTCGAATTGCCCATAGCATTCGAAAAGCTTTAGCTGCGGCTGCATTGCAATTTGCAGTTGTTTTCAAATCGTTGCTGACAATGATTCCTAGGTCCTTCTGTTCGTTAACATCAGGTAGTTCTGCATCCCCTAGGGAGTACGACGTATAAGACTTCTGACCTAAGTGCATTACCGCGCTTTTCCTAGCATTCATTTCCAAACTCCATAGGCTTGACCACTCAGCTAATTTATCTAAGTCATTTTGTAGGGCCAACCTATCCTCGTTATTGTTTACAGTTTTCCGTACCTTAATGTCATCTGCAAATAATAATGAAGATGAAGAAAGAATCCCTGGTAATTCGTTAACGTATAATAGGAATAGCAATGGACCTAATAGAGTTCCCTGGGGCACTCCACTGGATACTGCTTTCCATCCTGATAGTACACCATTAACTCTAACCTTCTGCCTTCTATCCATTAAGTAATCTCTAAACCACTCACATAGGCATTGGTCTAGTCCGAAACCTTTCAGTTTACTAAGGAGACTTAAGTGAGATATTTTGTGGAACGCCTTGCTAAGATCAATAAAAACCACGTCCAACAGATGGTCCCTATCTCTGGCCTCAACCCAGTCTTCCCTAGCCAATAGTAGGTTTGTCAAGCAGGATCGTCCTGGTCGGAATCCATGCTGTTCCACAGCCAACAAGCCTTGTGTTTCAATATAAGCTAATAGTTGATCCCTTATAATAGTTTCCAGTACCTTTGCAATAATGCATGTCAGACTTACTGGCCTGTAGTTAGATACCAATTGCCTATCCCCGTCCTTGAAGATAGGGCTTATAATGGCATCCTTCCAGTCCCTGGGTAGCTTAGCCTGCGTCAGAGACATTTGGAAAATCTCCGTAAGCGGAATATATATTATATCCGCCAAGGAAAGTAACAGCTTAGGGTGAAGTCCATCCGGCCCAGGTGATTTACCTGGCTTCAGTTTAGACAGTAGTTTCAGAACCTTTGTGTGCTCTACCACAATTGAGGGCATCTGAGTGGCGATGGCAGTGACCTCGCCATATCCCTGGGTGGTACTGTCAGACGAGAAGACGTCACAGAGGTATTCAGAGAGGTTTTCAGCCTTCCCTTGCACGAACAAAACCACATCAAAACTCATCCACCTGAGCTACGGTATACCACTGCTAGTTTTAGTCCTACGTTTAATATACGAGTAAAATCTTCTCTAGTAATGAACGCAATCTAGTACTAATCGTCTCTCGTACTCTACACGACTCTTGTTAATCGCATACTTACAGAGGTTTCGAGTTTTGCGGTAGTCTTTCTGGAAGTTTTCCCTTCCTGTCATAACAAATTGGTCCCATAAGTTCTTTCGCCGTCTTAATAACCTCCTTATTTCACTAGTGATCCAAGGAGGTTCATGCGACGGCTTTCGAGGAGTGTACCAAGGTATAAAAGGTGAAGTGACACGATCTAGTGTATTCCTAAATCCTACCCAAGCTTCCTCGACAGTCTGACTTGTATCAACTGACCAGTCAACCACAGTTGCTGCGTTCCGGATTCCTTGTATATCCGCTTTCCAAATGTTTGGACGAGCAGATTTTGGCCTGTGCATGAGAGAATGAATCCTAAACGTAAAAGCAATGACTATGTGGTCACTGCTGCCAAGCGGCGGAAGGCACCTAATGTTACCAACGTCCTCCTTCTGGTGTGTCAATACCAAGTCTAGAGTAGATGGATCATGTTCAGGGTGATACCGTGTTGGTGCATGCATATGTTGCACGAGTGCACATTCAAGCACTGTCAATGTGAGCTCCCTATTGAAACAGGTATACAAACTAGTGGAGTTTAATTCCCTCCAATTAATATGTGGAGCGTTAAAGTCGCCAACAATCAGACACCTATTTCTACTACCCCACGCCCTCAAGTGATTTAGAACGAAGTCATCAGCTTGGCTAGCAGGACTTCTGTAGATAACTCCGATCGTTAAAGTGCCTTTGTTTAAGTTAATGATGCAACTTGCGGCTTCACTGGTGCCGCTGTCATGAGCTTCTGACAACGTTGACCTGATCCCTATGTCATCCCGGATGTAAAGAGCAACCCCCCCACCTTTCCGACTACTTACTCTGTCTGCTCGTATGCAGATATACCCAGGTATGAGTGGAGTTAAGTCTACACCCACTAACAACCACGTCTCAGTGATAGCAATTACATCAGGTTGTAGTCTTTCAGATAACTCTCCTAATTCGGCGAGCTTATTCCTAAGACTACATGCGTTCGTATAGCACACCGAAACACCTACGTGTTCACCCGGCTTATGAAGAGAGGTCTCGGCAGCATCGGTTTCCGAGACCTCACCACCCGAAAACCCAATAGTTTGAGGTCCTTCTCGCCTTTCTCTAGCCTGGCCTTTAGTTCAGCCACGGCTTCTCTTCTTTTGATTCTATCTTCCAAAGGCCAATCAGGCCTTATTTTTAGACTTTTGTCGTTGACTTTGAACGCGTTGTCGAGGATGGTCCTCCTCTCTGTTTCGTTCCCTAAAACTACCTTAAGTAGTCGTCGAGGAGTTCCTGTAGCATCAGGGTTTCGTTTTCCGATCCTGATAGCCTTTCGTACGTGTACTCCAGTTGTTTTTTCGGGAAGTATTTCCCGGAATATGGAGCTGATCGCCTTCAGATCATCTGCATGTCGGGCAGCTGGATCTGTGTTCTTAGATTCCTCCAAGTTCCAGATGATAACACTGTAACTAGAGTCCGTGGGTTTCTGAGTTTTGCTGGAACTAACAGTCGTCGAGACCTTGTTGGTAAACTCGGCTACTGTTTCTTTCCTAGTTTTGTTTAGCTTCTTACCTTTCGGCAGCAACCAAGTGGAGTCCGTTTCTCCCACTCTGTTTTCGCCGCGACTAGAAGCCATTCGTGCACTAGACACGCTGCGCTTTGGCGTTGCTATTTCACAGGCTGGTTTTGCCATGCTGGCACTACTTGCCCTTCTGGATTTCCGTTGCCTTTTGCGCTTTGCAGCAACAGATGTCTGGGCATTTTGTGCTTCTTTCGCTTCTGAGACTTCAGGAGGTGATGCACCCTGAATCTTACAACTATGTCCTGAACCGCCATCCTTGGCGAAGGTTTCTGGTACAGGCTTTTCAACTATGTCTTTCGACAATTTCTTGGACATCAAGAGTCCTACTGCCTCTTGGATGAGGACATCTAACGGGTTGCTGCAAAATTTGCACAGCCATGGAGATGATGGCTTGCAACATCTCTTATAGGCTACTGGTGTTAAACCAGTGCAAACTTTGTGGAACCAAAGGCTGCAGTTGTCACACTGCATCCCATCATCCACCGGAAAGTGGCAGTCCGGTCGACCACAATTGTTAGTTGGGGCCATAATTTTAATTTGTTACAACTATACAGTTATATATACGTGAAAACAGTGAGGTTAATGCCAAACAAATACACACTTATATATACGTGTGACAGCTAGGTAAATACCAACCAAAACACAAAATGTGAATAAAACAGACAACACTTAAACTAAATAAATCAGTTAAAGTGAACTAAAAGCTTCTGATGTGGTTTAAACAACAAAAGCAGAATTTACTTCACAACGTAAAAAATGCCACTTTCCTTTTTCAAAGCGCGCGCCATCATGAAGATAATTTCGAGATTTTGGGGGAGTAAGTCGAAAGAGATTCCTCATTTAAACTATGCATTCCTCGCAAATGGCATATTTTCGTAGGTTTTCATTATGTTCTTGGGGTGGGAGTTTCCACACTTCACTATTCGTTTGATGACTCCAGGTTTTCTGGAAGATTCCAATATCCTGATTACGAGCTAGTATAAACCAGTGATTTCTTTGAGCTCGCCTCTTGATTGTGAGGTAGAGGTTCCAGATCTTCGGTGAGCTTCTGCGTAGTAAGTCCCGCCACTCGACTGCTTTAGCTCTGGTAGACTCCAAGAGGAGTGGTGCGGGGATTGGTCAAGATGTGGTTTGTAGTATGCAGTATGTTAGGACTGTATTGCTGCCGTGAATGGAGTTTGACCTAACTCCCGTTGGTCATTCGGTGTAGTCAGAGAAGCAGAAAAGTAATAATAATAATAAAAGGTTGTAGTGTAGATAATATAGGTTGAGATAAGTGGAATAATAAAGGTGACCTAAGGAAAAGATAGAGTGAGAGAAGGCAGAATAGGTCGTGGGGATTTAGTTTGTACGCTTATCCATTGACAGCGTGGTTTTAAGTTTTATGAGGATAAGCCATTGAGACACAAACCTTGCATTTCTGCATGATTGTCTAGCTTCCGCTTAAAAATCTCCAGAGATGGCGCTGTAGTCACGGCCGCCGGTAAAGCGTTCCAGAGACGGCAAACTCGAAGCAAAAAGAAATGTGAGCGCACTCGAGTCTTTGGTCTCTGGTGTGCTATCCTTAGCGGGTTACCTCGTGGAAGCCTATAATCACTTAATGGCAGGATGCTTTTATTTGGGTGGGCCTGGTCATTTAAGATCTGGTAGACGGTTATGAGGTTTCTCCTGTGCCTACGGTAACTAAGTGTGAAAAGACCTAATTTCTTTAGTCGTTCCTCATATGATTTGTTGCGGAGGCCGATCACCCATTTTGTCGCTCGTCTCTGGACACTTTCTAGAATGTTAGCATCCCTTTTGAGTAGCGGAGGTGCAATGATATTATGCACCTCAAGGTGTGGCCTCACATATGCCTTATATAACCTTAAGAACAGTTCGGGAGTAAGAGCTCCCAGCTTCCTATGCATAAAGTGTAAAGTTGCGTAGGCTTTGGCGACGTCCCTCGCGTAATTTCCACTGGTGTCTAGCTTTTCTGTTAGAATAAGACCTAGATCGCGCTTTGATGGAACACAACTCAGGTTCTGGCCACCAAGGGTGTAATTTACACTCTGTGACCTGCCGGAATGAAGTTGCACTACTTTGCACTTCTTTAGGTTGAAAGGCATTCCGTTAGCCAGAGCCCAGTTTCCCAGAGTTTGCAGGTCAGCCTGCAATCTATCTGAGTCTTCCGATGAGTTTATTGCTCTCCACATCTTCACGTCGTCAGCGTAAAGAAGTGCAGAGCAGTTCAGTTGAGAGGGCAGGTTGTTGATAAAAATCAAAAACATCAACGGCCCTAAGATAGAACCCTGAGGAACCCCTGATGCCGAGGTGTGCCAGGATGATCGGATGCGGTTGACTTTGGTGCAGAATTCTCTCTCGCCTAAGTAATCTTTCGGCCATGCGAGAAGTGCTTCAGAAACACCCGCCTTGCTTATTTTGTGAAGGAGCAGACCATGGTGAACTGTGTCGAATGCTTTCGCAAAGTCGAGAAAGATCACATGGGCTGGTACTTTTTCGTCCCAGGATAGTGTCCAATCGTTCCAAGCTAGTAGAAGATTCGTCACGCAGGATCTTCCCCTCCTGAAACCGTGCTGTGCTTCGTGAAGAAGGTTAGTCGCATCGAAGTATTTTCTCATGTGGTCGTTAATGAGACTTTCCAATATTTTTGAAATCACTGGAAGTAGAGCAACTGGTCTGTAACTGGTCGCATTCTGCCGGTCACCACCCTTGAAGATAGGGGATAGGATTGCTCGTTTCCATTCACATGGAAGTTTCCCTACATCAAGGGAGTGTTGGAACAGATCACTTAGGGGTTGGCAGAGACTTTCTGAACACTGCTTCAGGACAGATGGTCTGGTGTCATCACAACCTGAAGACTTTCCCGAAGCCAACCTTCCCAATTTTGCAAGTACCAAGATTCGCAGAATCTTTTCACATCTGACTCTGGTGCTTATTTTAACGTTCTGCTAATAGTTTCTCCTCCGGGACAGTAGACTGTGTGAATTCACTTACCATCTTCAATTTTCTTTTGCTACCGTTGGGATTATTCATCTGTCTTTTGATCAAAAATGAATGACATTTCGTACATACTAGACACAGTTGTCACGTATAATGCAACAATTTCCTAACTTCATTTTGAAAGTTAACTTCGGGGTGCTATCTTGAGTTAGGAATTAAATTATGGGTTTTAGTAAAGACATGTAACCATAGTATGCATTCCAAATAATCTTACACATATGCTATGGTATACCACCATCCTGGTTTGATTCTAACCTTTTAAAGTACTCAAAAAGTATGTGCATAATCATTAAAGTCGCTACTTCCCTTGCAAGAAGTGATCTCACCTACCTTTTCTTGAGTAACTACTTGGGCGGCAGCCCCTAGTGATCATTTGAGAATTCATCTTAAAAAGGGCCAAGAAGTTGTGAGTGTAAATCGAGTCCTACACACCGACCGAGGCTGCGACTTGTAACCTGTATTATTAATAGGAGCTACATAGATAAACAGAGTTTTAGTGGAAATACTAATAACATAAGTGTCATTCCTTCCAGGCATCTTGTGTAGTATATGCCAATTGCATGTCTTAATGTGATCATTCGATGCTTTCAAATATTTTACTTGACTTATTCACCAAGAAGAGGCATCATTTCCCTACTTACTATTTCCTTGTTTGTCATCAATGTTTTATTTTATACGATGTTTGTCTACTGTGGGTTTTTCTCCAGGCACTTCACTCACCATCTGTTTGATTCAGATATTTGCATTTTCTTTATTCTTCACTGGGGATCTTACGCATCCATGCAGCTCTCATATCCAAAGTTTGAAAAGGCTTCACTCCTCTTCGTATTATGAACTCAGTCTGCGTAAATTATACATTTGGGTAAAAGTGCAGAGATTTACTGCAGATTATTAATAGCCTTCCCCACTATTTCACTGCATTTTGATTTCCAATGCTTTTTCAGTTAGATTAAAACTTTTCAAAGTCAGTAAAAAAAGTACCGACGTGTTATGTTTTTCATCGTAATTAACTCGTTAACAGTGTACTGCAGAATAAAATATACCTTGCTAGATGGCATTCAGTCACAACTTCATTTGACATTCGATTAATCTTTCAGCTAAGAACTTGTTTTTATCTTTGATTGTTCTTATGACAGCTTATCAATGATAGAGTTTGGTTTTTCTATTTCCTACTCTTAAACATATTACTGGATATTGGACTCTAAAAATGAAAGATATAATTATGACCAATACATTTTTCTTGAAACGTCATCAGTAAATAATAATATGCCACTACGTTTTTATTAGATATAATTATTCAATGATGTAATTTATGCGTACCTTCGAGCTAATTATTCTACATCGCGTAGTAGGCGGATATTCGTTGGCCTCAGAGTTTTCAATATTGATTTTCCATTTTAGACTGCATTGATTGCATTCTGTTACACAGCTTGTTAATGGATATTTTGGTTGCCAATTTCGTGTCATGATCGTGCGACATAAATAGCGTATAAATGGATTTATGGAAAAGCATTGAGGCGAACTTATCTTGGTTTGACCTATCTTCGGAGGTGCGTTCGCAACTGAACGATGATCCCAAAAAGTATGAAGAACAAATACTGCTGCACAGTCTTCGAAACCAACTACGCTATACAGGAAATATTGTGAATTTGGTAGGCAAAATATTTATATAATCTCAACTTAAGGTTATAAAACGTGAGAAAAAGTATTACGAAAAACTTATTGATTATGGAAAGCAAAATTATCTTCTGTATCCCTACCACCTTCAAGACAAAATAGTTCGTGGTTTGCAAGTCACTCCGTTCGTTTATTATCGTCGCATAATAATTGATCTAATTTCAACAGAAAAGTCGTATGACTGTCTCCCGAATTTCACTGCAGCAGATTGTTTGCGTCTGCTTGGATTGGCAGGAACCAGTATATTGATCTTATTAATACTTACAAAAGCTTTCTGTCGTCCATCGGTCCTGATGAACATGAACTCCAAGGACTTCTGTCTGATATCCTACCATCACAACCTGTTGATAAAATCGTATTTGAACCATGGCATATAGTTCACATAGGATCTGTTATGTTGTCTGACATCCAAACGTCTACGGATTCTGAGCGTATCATGATTGATCAGCTTATCGACGCGGAAAAAACCGGTGAATTGGAGATCAGTCTAAACAACTCTGGAATTTTAGTTAAGGATCTTGATCAAGATATCCTCAAAAGACTTTATCTGCGTGGATTAGTTTATATTGATATTCCAATATACAGTAGTGATAAAATATGTGTTCCGACACTTGAAGGTTTTGTTATGAATCGTATTAGTGGGGATATTAGAGAAAATCTGTTATATAAGATTTTCGTCACAGCTGATGAAAACACATCAATTAGTGAGCTTGCTGACTGTTTGCAAGTTGATGTAAATTCTGTGAAACAAGCTGCTTCTATATTCTGTCGGTTGGGTTTCGCCTATAAACGAGTTGGACGTGTGGATAGTCAGACAAAGTCGTCCAAAATTCCATCATCCAGCACCAATGAAGATGTATGTCCTACCTCAGAAGGCTCTACGGATGAAAAGTTAAACAGTTCAATATGTGCAGACGAACATCATCAACAAAAGAAAAAGTTGGTATTAATATTTGATTCTACCATTACTGCATATCTCATGATGGGCAATCTTTCATCCAACTTGAAACCACATGCTGTTACAATGTTCGAAGTAGGAAAATTATCTGATGATTCATTGAACTCCTTTTTGTCTGAATTAAATCATCTGGCTCCTGTTTCAGAGGGTGAAGCGAGAACGTATCGTGAACATGCTTTGAATTTAAGAGAAACGATCCTTTTCTTGCGCTCTCAGGCTTCACTAGAATCAACTGACTTTCATGATGTCGACTTAGTTAGAGGTGGTTCGTTATTGAGTTTAGAACCTGAAGCACGCAGGCGAGTTTTGCATAAAAATTACAGTGTAGTTGTAAGCCTAATTCCCTCTACTTATGAAGATCAGCAGGCTTCTGACTTTCAATGGCCAGCACACTTGGGGCCACCTATATCAGAAGCTAGTTCTCCATGGTTTGGTCTTTACACATCTTATGTTGCAAGTAATGCAATTGAAGGGAAGCAGGATTCTTGTGTTACTGTTCTACCAACTCTCTTAATGACTTGCGGTACCCGAATATACAGACTTCCATCATGTTTAGAAGGTATTTCATGCTTTTGGATCACTGCCTGGGGTCATGAACCTGTAGTTGTCGAAGCAGTCAACTTTTTAACTATGGCCAATGATATGCTGTTATCATCTCCTATTCTTATCCAGGTGAGCTGTTAGTTTGCTTCAAGAGCTGATTTTAAAATAAAATTTTGTTTTCTCATATTTATTTTATTTATTTTTATTTGATTACAGCTTGATTCCACACTGTTTTTTGGTACAAGTATGGAATTTTCAGCATGGGTATCGGTAGCCCGAATTTCGCAGGCCGACCATAGATATCAGGTGTGCGTCGGCATGGGATCGAACCTCGGACCATGTGCATGGTCGGCGAGAGTCCTAACCACTGTGTCACCAGTCTGAAAATAAAAAATATCCTGTTTTGGTTTCGAGTTATTTCCTTTTATGGATAAGATTTTATTTTGATAAGTCACTCATACACACGTTTTCTTCATGTGCTCTTTCGAGGTGTGACAGACTGAACTGATACACATTCGTGCGAATTTCTGCATTGATTCATCTTTCGATCATTTAGCAGTCCTAACGCTCGTTAGCAAATGAATTAAGATACCTATGGCTAGAAATTGTCTTTTAACAGTCGTACATAAGTCATAAAGTATGACAAGATGGACTGCTATTGTACAGTGTACTTTTCCCTTCCCAGATAGTCCAACATGATACCAATACAGGTTAGCCAACTCAAACTGACTTCTTTTTATCTTCGTTAAGGTTTTGTTAGTGACCTGTTAATTAAGGTAGTCAACTCATTTGATCATTTCATTACCTATCCTTAAACTGATACTTGAATCAAATCAGTTTTGCAACATTTTCCGTTTGATAGAAACCCATCGCATAACATACGAACTTAAAGTATAGTATGGTGTTGACTCCATACACAAGAAAGTGTTGGATATTGTCGAAACAATTTAAACGACACTTCATTTGCCGTTATTGTTTTGGTGTAGTTGAAAAACTATGTAGTATGGGTTAGTTTTATTTCAGGTATTCCTATCAGTGGCTTGCAGTAAAAATGTGAAAAGCGATTGCTTATTTTAAGATCTTCTAGGTTGTCATTCTGTATCGATGTTCGTGCATCCACTGTTATTTTCCACACTTAACCTTGGAACTCTCATAGGTGGTTTATTATTTATTTATTTGTTTATTTATTTAAAACACAAACTTGGTACACTATGGGCACCAAGGGTTTACAAACAATATATAAAGAAAATAAGCAGAGAATGGATGAGGGACGTTATCCAGAAAGGAAGAAAGCACATTTATCAAGACTAAACAACATTCCTTACTTCATGGTAATTTCAGAGAGGGAAGAAGGAAGGAATTTGCAGCATGTTCGCCATAGATTGACTTTTGGGCGTATCTGATAAAGTATAGAGCCATCGGTTTGAACAGTCTTTTGGACTCCAACCACAGAGTCGTGATATAGCAAATGATGCTAACCTAACAGAAATATCCTTCACCCCACGACACTAAGTGATAGGCTGACCACCTTTCCTCTTTTTCAATCCAGTCCCAGGGGACGGAAGCCTCTAAGATGACAATCGTAGCACATGTTCAGTCTACCGAAGATGATGCCTTCAGATGACAACACGCAATGAATGGTGATCTATACCGTGGCCAAACACACGCTGCTGGGCTTTGGAATCGCTCATACGATGATGCCATTGGACGCAAGCAATTATACGGGAAGGTGATGATTGAATACACAGAGTTACGTCACATCCTCAACTCAGATGGGCCAGGCTTCACAGGCGTATATCAAGACTGTGCGCACCGAAACACTGTAAACCCGACTTTGGGCAGTCAGACTGAGGTCACGACGAAGCCATAGGTGGGCCAAGTTAGCGTATGACAACAAAGCTTTGAATATGTGGTTAGACATCTTGTCTGCATCACACCACTTCTAGCTGTCACATAACTACCTAGATACACGAACTTGTCGAGACCTTCAAGCGGTTTAGGCAGAAAGTGGTCTAAACGTTTAGTCATGAGATTGTTGTGATATCTAGAGGTTTCTTAGGTTTGGATAAAATCTAAATCCATAGGTTTCTCTATTTCCTTTTTAAATTTTCTAATATTATTTAAGTTTTCACTCAGATTGTGGTGATAAATTAAGCTTAAAGTGATTGGAATCGATTACTACTCAGATGAATATGAATCAGCCTTTTAATTACTTCGTTTAATTTGTTTTCTTCCATTATATAGGCCATCGATATTTACGAATATGAGAAGACTTTAACTCAAAGATACATACCCCTGCCGCTATCCAAAGAATTTTTACACGGTTCATCTGGTAACATACCGGAATTCATTAAACATACTATGAAGGTCATTGATTTGACTTGTGTTTCAGGTTATATCACAGTATTGGCTCCCATAAATAAACATGAATATGATCGAAATGTTGACACATTGACACAAGATGATGATCAGCTGGCCTCCTCACCAGCTGGCGCAGATTTTCCTTTGTTAAGTGAACATGAAGAAAATGAATATAATTCGTCTGGAAAAGTTGTTTTAGATGAAAATGAACTAATCACAATTATGAATGAACGCAAGCCAATTTATTTTATTACATTACAATTAGGCTTGCCTATTTTTAATACTGAATTGAATCGTGCAGTTTGTACACAAATTTCTAATCAAAACTTATTATCTACTACCAATCGTGATCATATAGTAGATAATAATAGTCTTATTGTTAAAGAATTTGAGAAATTCATGTTTGAACACTGTTCAGCACTTTTACCTAAGCAAAATCAACGTAGTTATTCAACACTTGTAACTAGTTCTGGTGGTAATCTTCCTGATACTTGGCCTCTTCCTACTAAGAAGTTGACTTGTGCCAACGGTACCTTGTCGTTTTCATAAAACATATAAAATGCTGTGCTATTGTGCTATTCTACCTGTAATTCAACATATCCATATGGTTTATTAAGTGATTTCTTCACTGCTTAATATCACCTTTTTTATTTTGTTATTTAATGTGTACTATTTTTATTTTGTGAATAATAACTTCTATGGATTATTTTTTACTCAAACGTGCCTTATTTTTCTTTATTTTTGTCTTTGTTTTGTTCCGATTCGTTAGGTTTCATTTTTGTTCTGATTGATCTGTGCTATTTTTTTCGCGCCATTATTATCCAATTGATAATTTATATTGTGTGCTAATCATGGTACTAAAGCGTATTCAGATCTATCAGGAAGTTTTTTGTCCTGTATACAATGATAGCTTGATGGTTTTTAATTGTTGTTTGAAAATTCGAGCTAGAAGTGGTCGGTGATAATAACTGATATTTGAAAGTAAGCCTGGGTCTCACGGATTGACTTGTTACCACTAGGGAATAATCTCATTGACTTAGAATATACAGATGATGTAGTCCCTCTAGGTGAAGACGCTGACATAATCTAGCAGAGTCTCCTGAACACCTTGGGCTGCAATCTACGTATGTTTCGCTTGTGATTCGCCCCCGCCAAATGTAAGGTGATGCCACAGGACTGGACTGGACTGCACTGACTCTAGCTTAGAAATAGGGAGTGAAGTGGTAGCTGAGTGTGTTGACCACTTCACTTATTTGGGAAGCTACATCCGCCAACTCCGGTGGGTTGATTTCTGACGAAATCTCAGCTCGAATACAGAAGGCTCGGTTCGCATATGCCAGTTTACGCCGTGTCTGGCGTAGTCATGATATCCGGCTGACTGTCAACCAAAGGGCGTGTGTACTGCTCAGCAATCCGCTCCGTCCTCCTTTATGGTTGTGAGTGAGTCCTGACCATTGAAAAGGCTGGCTAGCTGTCTTTGATCATAGGTGTCTGTACTCTACCTCCCGTGTTAAGTGGTATAACAAGATGAGCAATGTTGAGGTTAAGCATCGCTCGAGTGCTTGGCAATGAGGGGAAATCAATCGACGAGGTTGTGAAGTTACATAGATTGAGATAGTTAGGACATGTACTACTCATGCCTAGCCACAACCTTCTTCAACGGTCAATGTTAACTGACATGGGATGGATCAGGTTGGTAAAGAGAAAACTAGTGGTGGTCAAACCAGAAAATGGCTTCATCAATCAATGAAATCTTTGGCACTTGTTTTGTCCATGTAGGCAGGTGTAGACCTCCTGACTGGTTGTAGTCTTCGGGATGGTAAAAACCAGTGAATGGAGACAATTGGTGATATGGCTCAAAATCGTTCTCATTGTCGAAGATGCATTCACTATTTGTGATTCATAATATCCAATGAAAATCTACTGGTCTTCCATATTACTAATCTTTTTTGCCTCATATCTCTGTTTATCATCTCTCTTTTGAATCTTTCTTTACTCTTTCCTCTTGTCTTATGTGCTGCATGGAAGGAGTATGGCAACTGGAACTGCTTCATATCGGTGCAAAGTTCTACATTGAAACCAGTCAGTCAAGCCTGCGCATCTACAGGCAGTAAACCACCAGCCTTTTGATTAGCAGCCTGACATAACTTACAGTCGTCTAAATGAGTAGTGGATGAGACTATCTGTTCAACACTACAGCACCTGCATAAAGACGTTATTTCAACTAAATCGATATTCACGTGGATTTGAAAGCGGAGGCTATTAGACAACTGTTCATAGTTAATTGAAATAGCTCTGGCTTCATAGACTGATTCGTCCTAGAAAGTTTAGTCAGTAGTTGAGCCTCAAATTTTTAGATGGTTGAAAGCGAGAAGCCTTGGACCTAGGTTTTTTGCTTGATGGCACTCCACCACTTAGCAAGGCGTATCTGCGATCTTGAAGGAACTCGTGTGCCTTCTGATATTTCAACCTGTGTCACCTAGTACTGCACTGAGAGAAGTTATCACTGAGCTATTCGGGCTAACCATTGATCTTTTGTAGGACTGTATTAGATAAATTGGTTCGACACTAGTTAGTAACTAGTATCATGTGTCTAGTCCGTTGTTTGGTGCGGACTGAATTCTATCAGTCAAGTTCGCAATGTGACTGCTTGCCATCTGTTGCAGTTGCTGGCAAGTGGTAATACAACCACAAAACCTAGGTCTAGGCAGATTTTTCTGCCAATTGCCTCTAACTGTCTAATATCAGCAATTCAGAGTCTACCGTAGCGGCCACCCACATACCATGGTGATCACATTTGCAAACTTGACTTATTTAATTGGGTCTACACCAAATAAATGTCAAGACGTATGAGACTAGTTATTGTCCAATCAAATTGAGTTTCAAATTATTCCATAGACTTAATAAAATAAATGAAACCTTCTGATCATGAAATATCGTGCCTGGTGTTGCAGTAGTGTACCTGACTGAAGATAATATTTTAGCGCATCCTGATATCCGATGTTTAATGTTTTTTTCATCACCAAGTTAGGTGAAGTCAGAAATTAAATTAGTTACCTTCAAGATTCATAGTCAATGATCATTCAATGAGTGTTTGTCAACATGGTGTATATTGGGTTAATTATTTTAAAGAAGCAAAGTTATTATATCGGGTTGTCTTGAAGATTTTTCAGAAGCTTTTCTCAGTCTATTTCACTAACTAAGGTATTGATGTGACATACAACTAACCAAATGACTATAACTTTCAAAACTAATTGTAAAAGTTTCCAACATTATTTCCCTTATCAATACATTCATGAGATATAGTTTGTGATTGTCAGCTAACTGCTGAAGAACAGAATTTCACTGAGTAAAATAAATACTTATGGACATGTTCAGCTTCTGTTGGAATAACGCACGGATTTAAAATGCAATCGTAGTGCTGTATCAAATCAGCAGCCAAAAAATCCATGGAATAGGACCTAATGTAAGGGGTGCTAAGAAGAAACCATTTGACTAGGAATAAGAGAAACATTAATTCTTTGGTAAAGGATACATGCACACTATTGAAAATATGCTGTTTCTAGGGTAATGGTTATATAAAGATTGAATTCTTGGAATTTACAAAGTTTATATAGTGAAACAAACAAAGAAATCCGTCCAGAGCTACATGTCTCACTACTTTCTCGACTACTACTACCTTGTCTGATGTTACAAATGAATACGATTTTGATTGATTTACTCAACAATCGTTGTCAGTGGAATTCAGAACACTCATTTTGTCGTATTTTTCGCTGGTGCATATGAATAAGTGATTTGGTCTCTATTGACACCTGAATCGAGTATTTGTATGTTTAAGTAAGCTGTTATAACCAATAAGCTAATATTTGTGTGAAATGCATCCATTTTACCAGTGGGTATATTTGTTGAAGTTTTAACAGACTCTTAACATTGTGAAAAGTTTTATTTACAATAAAAAAACCATGTTCATCAAGTGGTTCAATAAATCTGAAGAGTAATAGTTTGTATATGCGTGTGTCATTCGTGTTTTATTCAGTTGTCGATATGGTTTGCACACATTTTCTACTTAAATCATTATAATAACTAAGAAGTCTGACATTGTGCAATTAGGGGTTAGAAATGTAGAAATAACAAAATAGACAGGATGTTTGGATAAAAACTAATGTGATGAATAATTGTTTATGCAATCAGGATTAAATGTGTAGAAATAGTAAAATGACAAAATAAACACTAAGTTCGGGTAAGAAAATATGGTAGTGTAAACAGGGATTAAGAAAACTTGAAATAACATGAATAAACAGGAAGTTTAGATAAGAAAGGCGATGGGATGGTCATTACTAAAAATTACTTGTTTATGATGGCCCTGTCCTTGCCATGGCCATCATAAACAAGTAATTTTTAGTAATGACCATCCCATCGCCTTTCTTATCTAAACTTCCTGTTTATTCATGTTATTTCAAGTTTTTCTTAATCCCTGTTTACACTACCATATTTTCTTACCCGAACTTAGTGTTTATTTTGTCATTTTACTATTCCTACACATTTAATCCCTGATTGCATAAACAATTATTCATCACATTAGTTTTTATCCAAACATCCTGTCTATTTTGTTATTTCTACATTTCTAACCCCTAATTGCACAATGTCAGTCTTCTTAGTTATTTTAATGCTATTTTGTTTGTTTTATCCATCCCCCTGTTTATTATGGCATTCTAATTCCCAATTTTAATTTTTATTAATTAAATCATTATATTTTATAGCATACTGAATAAGCGAGAGATAATGACGATCAGACTTCTCTAGCATTATCAAGTGATGGTTTGCAGGGATTCGATTGGTTACGGCTTTGTTCACGAGTTGACATTGGTTGAAGAACCATTGAAGAACTAAGGTGTACTTGACACCCGTTTCGTCTTAGTTTGGGACCCTTCATCAGTATCCACCCATCGGGGTTGGAACCCAGAACCTTCCGGTTAGAAAGCGAACTCGTTGAAAATTCAACCACTGGGACTCGATCCAATGGCCCATGAATTACAAATTCTGACTATTCGCAATATATATATATATAATATAGGTTGCATTGTCACCTTTTGGTGTTAATTTTAGCCTGTGAAGACTCTAATCACTAGACATATCTTGTTTTAGAGTAGTGTTTTCTGCAGTTATCGATTTCAACAAAAATATAAGCTTGAATTTTTCAATTCTTTATAATTTCAACGCTATGTTTAATTGTGAATATTACAATGTATATGGGTGGGATTCCAAGGATTTTTAGCAGCTATTCAAATGTCTGAGTTTTCTTATCCTACTGCTTGTTCTCTACGATTTATTGTATATTATTTGCGTCTACTGTTAAAGCTATAGTGGTCTGCGTGAATATGTTTTCTAAGAAATTTCAACTTAGTGAAATCGTTAAATGCTGGATAGCCATCTACTTTATTTACTGGCCTTCAGTCCCACTGTCTCTTTCCGTATGTGTGTATGTGTGGGTTCTTCAGATATGTTGAAAGTATCTTCTACAAGATGTAGTGAATTATTCTCAAAAAAGCTGGATTATAAACTGTCCATTTCTCTAATGTCAATGATCCTTATCAAAAAAGTCACGTTGCATGATACCGTTGCGAATAAGAATAAATAAAATAAGATGAGTGTTTAAATTCCAAAGAAGTGGCTTTCAGTGCTACGAATTAAGAATTTAGATTGTTAGATTTTTATTACAGACCAAAATCAGATAGACAGATCAATTACCAGCTCAGTGAAGGGCTACTGGATAGATTTCCTGAAGCTTCAGTAAGAAGTCGTGATATGTGAGGTCCATCATGTCAAGGTGTTCATTGAAGGCATTAGTGAGAGCAGCACTCTATCACGAGTTGACAGAGTTAGACTTCAGAGGTCAGTGAATTCCATCCAGCATAAATATCTGAATGGTCAACGAGCTTCGTCGCGTAACCTGAAGGTTCACGGTTCTACCCCTGACAGGATCGTTACTTGTGCACTGATGAGGAGTCTCAAGCTAGTAAGAGACATCTGTCTAGTGGTCCTGACTGGTTTTCAATGATATCTCTTACTGATATTGGTTTGGGACGAAAATCTGACAAATGAAATTAATCCACAAATCGTATAGTCGGAATTAAGATTTTGTTTGCTAAAACCAGAACTCAGTGTGATAATTTTCCAATCACTGATGACAATGCTTCTGAGAGAGAATGATTTTACTACGGCAGATACTTTGAATCTGAGAATATAATTTAGATTTCAAGAAATATTATTCCTTTACAGAAAGAGACACAGTCCACTTGAATTGAATTGGTGAATCGGTAGTAGAATTAATGCGATAAAGTACTTTATACTATGCATAAATATGTATTCGTCGGTGGTGCAATGGTAGATGCTCGCCAACAACGCACATGGTCTAGGCTTCCATTCCCGGCCGACATACTGCTAAACCTCGCCTAGTTTATTAGTTGATAGTAAGTCCGGAAAAGATGGAACGTTAGACGTTCCCTATCCCTACTATAAGGTCAAAACCTTGAAACTCTACGAATGAAATATATATATGTACTTGTAAAGTTTGATGTCAGGATCTATGTTATTTCGTATGAGAATTGAAGTGACTTAATATTTTTTATCCATGAACGATGTTATTTATGTATTTATTTATTCAGTTAAATAAGTGACGAAAATGTTAGAAAATGTGGCGCCTTCTATGTCATGAAGCAAAAGCTAGCGATTGATAGTGCTTATAAAGCTCAATTTTTCTTTTTCTTTTCATGGCTATTCATAATTTGCATAATGGAATTTCTAGATATGAATATGTTTGGTAATATTCAGTGTTATGTTCTGATGGTTTCTTCTGATATTAATCATCCTAATTGGTGAACATTTCTAAAATTTCTTGTACTAGATGACTGATGGTGATATGAATCTAATCGATAGTCGTCTACATTCTAACTCAGAAGTTGTATGCAATAAAGTAAACAAGAAAAGCAGTACACAGATGGAATCCGGTGAAGGATTAGTGAAGCTTAATAGGTATACACTTTTACTACAAAATGATGAAAAAGATTCATTTGAAGGAGCATCACAAGAGTGTTGCGTTTGCGGTTATCATACATTTTATGTTTGTCTTCGATGTAATTGGGCTGCCTACTGCAGGTTAGATTAAAAAACACAACTTGTTTAATTTTGAAGAATTATCACATTCATTGTTATTTGACTAGCGTTTTTCTGATGAAAATCTAATTTACTACTTTTTTTTATGAATTCCAAAGTGTTTGGAGATTTTCCTTTAATTGCATATATCAACATTTTAAAGACAAATTATAACATAAATGTCATGGATTCGATCCTCTAAGGAGGGTGTAGATATGTCAGGGCTGAAGAGTCCCAAACGAGGACAAAACATACCTGTCCAGTACTCCTTAGTTTTGAATGATTTTCTAAACGACATCAATCCACAATCAAACCTGAAATAGACTGTACAGTTTCACACTAGTAGTTAGTTATTCGTTTTATGTGAAAATCATTAAGTTCATAGCTAAGTCTATTTTTATAAACAAATCGGAGGAATAGACATGGGATGAAGTTGTAGTTATCTGTTGGCTGGTTGTTTAACGGCAGAGGCAGAGTATTACTCACAATGATTGTAAAACCTTTTCATTTTATAGCAGATAGTTCGGTCGTACATTTATCATTTTTGATGAAAATAATGATTGTTAGACCATGGATCGGAAGTATAATAATTGCCATCATTTAATTAAGTCTACATTAGAGTGTGATTAAATGCCAAGTTATATGTTTCAAGCATTTTGCTTAGTAAATGACCAGATGACTTACTTCAAAAGAGAATTTGTCAGAAGCCAAACTCAAATGTGCATGATAGGCATCTTCAAAGCTGTCTTTTTGAGAAGGAAGAGATATTTGAAATGCTTCGATTGGACACTGGTTAGTAGGGAACTAGTGTAAGGCGTCTAGTCCTTCATTTGTCAGTCAAGTGTGTAATTTGGCCACAATGCATTCTAAATTGTTGTTATTAGATGGTTGGGGGCAGTTGGCAGGAAGCCTTCAACCTAGGTTTCGTGTTTGTTGGTACTCGTCAGCAAGCCGTTTCTACAATCTTGAGGGAATTCATATCCCTTATGGGATTCGAACTCGTGTCACCCAGTGTTGCAGTCAGATGGCGAGTCACCTACCATGGTAGCCACATTGCAAAGCTGACTGATATAATTCAGTTAGCGCCAAACAAAAGACTAGACTCACGAAACTACTTGCCTACTATCTAGTTTTCAATCCAAGTATTCAATAAACTCCTATTGGAGGTCGATGGAAAGCTCGGATAGCTTAGTGGTAACGTCTTTGACTGCAGCAATGGGTGACAAGCGTTCGAGTATCGGAAGTGAGATGAGTTCTTTCAAAGTTGCAGGTACGCCTTGCTGAGTGGAGAACTGTCAACAATCACGATACCCAGGTCTAGGCAGGACTTCCTGCCGATAACCTCCAACCACCTAATGACAGACATTTGAAATGTCATTTACTCAACCAAGTTGAACCTAGTAAGCTGTTTCAAACTAAATGAAGAGTTTTCAGGAAATACTTATTCAAAAATCAAAACCAGTGCAAGGTACATGACCACTTTCCGCTGTCCTAAAGAAAATCCTTTTCATGAAGTCTGACTTCACTAGTAGAACTAGAGGTCTGCAGAATATTTTCACCAGCTATCAAATGAAATGATAGTGTATCGAGAACAGCTTCTACACTTGGATCACCTAAGTTTGTATCAATGTAACGAGAGAAGCCAACCATGCACATGGTCCGGGGTCGATCCCCAGGCGACGCACACTTGATATCCATGGTCGGCCTGTTAAATTTGAGCTAACGTTATCACATGCTGAAATTTCCATACTTGTACCGAAATACTGTGTGGAATCAAGCTATAATCAAAAATTAAGAAACAGAAGTTGTGACACTTCGTAACCGACCTTTTTTCAAGAAAAACGCATTTTATTCATACATTCTTAGCTACATTAAGGTTCGGTAAGGTCAAAGGAGAATAAGTTGTTCCGACTGGTTGGTGATTGGCCCAGAATTATTCAAACAAGCTGTCCAATGAGGTTATTGCATGTCCACAACGTAAATTAAATTCACATTTGGGAGTAATCACTTCTTCCACTGCAACCATTGGCTTAAAATGTTGATGTCAGTTTTCGTCGCTTCCTATCAATTTGCATCACTCCACATTACAACTTCATATTTAAATGTAGAGTTAGTTGTTTCTAGTACAGAAGTGAAGATTTTCCAAACTAATTTAGAAAATTACTCTGCTCGTTTTCTAAGAATGTCAATTAGTAGCCTGTCATTTGAACTTTTTAGTTATCAAACAAATGAATTCATTTACCTATATTAGGCAGCAGTCAAATCAGATTGGACTGTCTTGAACAACATGGGCGTTTGTACTTCAGCAGTGCAGAAGAAGTTTTTTCTGTGCTCAATTAGTGGGTTTATTGCTCAGTTTTACTGCTTTTCTAATATTATTACCACCAGTATATTCCTTCCTTTCTTCACCTTTTTGTATTTGTCAACTGACATTGAGATAATATTAGTTCGCATCCAGGAACTATTTATACCTTGTCGAGTTCTGTGTTTGTTATAATTACTTGTGTCATATTTTACATCTTGACGTGACTTTGCTGTTATCTTCCGTCGAATCTTGATTCTGTTCTTTAGTAACATGTACATAACTCCCTGTCTATGTACTGTTTGCAAATGAACTATTATTTTTTACGATAACTGTAAATACAGTTGTGTAGCTTGACTGATTTCTTCGTAAAGAGAAGAAATATTTTGTTTTCAAGTTTATTTACGAGTTGATATCAGAGTTACAGAACCACTAGGAAAACTAAGGATTACTGGATAGCTCTTCCGTCCTAATTTCGAACTCATTGGTAGTACGCAACTACCAGGATTTGAGCCCAGGACATTTCGTCTACGAGCAAAGCTCGTAGACCATCCAACCACTGGGACCTATTTCAATGATCCATGAATTCCAACTTCTACAATTCGTAATTTCAGTGCGACCACCAGCCGATTTCACCAATGGGTGTTTATTCTCACGCCCGACATAGTGGACCTGATTGGTCACGAATTTTCATTGGTACTCCACGTAACTTCGTATTGAAGCGAGTTACTAACAAGCATCAAATTAATTTCCAGGAGTTAGTTTGTAGAGATTTCATTTTATTTCCGTTGAACTGCTACCTTAATGTCTGCATATCTGTCGGTGGTTCAATGGCAGAGTGTTTGCCAGCCATGCATAAGTTCTGGGTTCAGTTCCCGACCGACTCACTCCTAAAGGAATGAAACATATACATATTAAGTGTTGGTTTGCAGGAATTTCATTGGGTACAGGTTTCATCACGAGTTGACATCGGTTAGTAAAAGCCACTAGAAACCATCACGGAGTACTGAACAGATGTTTCTTCCTAGTTTGGGGTCCTTCAGGAGTACCCACCCACTGAGTAAGAGAACACTTTTACTGGCCTATGATATTGACTGTCAGCTGCGCCATAAATATCGCAATTGGCAGAATTTGGAATTCATGGGCAATTGGATTGAGTCTCAGTTGCCGAATGGTCTAAGAACTCGCCTTGTAATAGGAAGGTCCTGGCTCTGAACGCCAGTGGCTGTATACCAAAGAAAATAGGACGAAGCAGCAACTTAGTACTCCTTGGTTTTCCAGTGGTTCTCTAACTAGTGTCGACTTGTGACCAAATCACTTTACGTATATATATATATATATATATATATATATATATATATATATATATATATATATATATATATATATATATATATATACTGGTATTATTACTCTGTGTTCTACTTATTTTCCTATTTTTACCAGTATAAAATGTTATAATATGCATAGACCAATTCATCAGTACTACTGCAATATTAAATATCTTCATTTTCCTCGTTTAATTGGTCTACAAATTATTCCTATCAGTATAGCAGCGGGAAACATTAAAATCTTAAAAAATGATACAGATGAACTCAATCTGATTGGTTTACCATTTTATTCAAGAAAAACACAAGACAAAAGTTCATATAGTCAAATTAAAGAGATAGATTTAATTCAATATCGTTCTTGTTTAATTCGTACAAATTTAGAGAATAATAATTATAAACCAGCTTGTGCAATATGTGGTGATCCATGTACGCATGAAAAAAGTTTTGTCTATAACAATGAATCAGAGAAGTCGAGGAAAGAGAATGATGATATCTGTGAGACTGATAATGACAGTATTCATGAAAACAAACAGGTTGATGAAGAAATAAATTCTTTGAAGTTAAATTCATTATCTCAATCAATCAGTAAAAATTCACAATATTTTTTAGGCGATAATAATCTTTCTACTCCACAGTATACTCGAAAAGAAAGTTTAGTACGATTCGGTGGTATGTTAATATGTACAACTTGTGCAAAAATACAAGCTGAGTCGAAAATTCTAAATTTTCGATAAATGCAGACGATCATAAAAATTATTTCCAGCATTTTCGCATGATGTTTGAGCAAAATTTTTTACACTTCGATTTCTCTGAATTAAATCTTTGCATTTTATTTAACTTTGTATAATTTTTCTTTAAAAATAAGGACAAGGCAAAAATTTGTGAAACAAAATTCTATATTTCAGTTATTGATATTTTCTGTTGGAAAAAATAATAAATTTTTCTATGAGTACTACTCTTTATTTCTCTGAATGAACTTATTAAGCTAACAGATTTTAAATATGATAAATAATTAGTATGTCCATGTATATATATATTATTATATCCTTTAATTCCTAGAGGAACATAGGGCTTCAGCTGCGCATCTCCATTGCCTTCTGTTTTCTGACAACTTTTTCACCCCGCTCCAGGTCTGCCCACATGCTTTCATCTCCTCTTCACATGACTTCTTCCAAGTCTCCGTAGGACGACCAACTCGCCGCTTTCCTTTCGGGTTCCACTTGAGCAATGGCTGGTCTAGCGATGTCAATTGATGGTTTCCTCAGAGTATGGTCAATCCTTCTCCATTTCTTCCTGCCTATTTGTTTCACAATCGGTTCTTCGTTGGTTCGTTTCCAGAGATCCCTGTTGCTGATCTTTTCTGGCTGGCCATCTGATATTGAGTAGTAATGAGCAAAGACAACTGTTAATGAAGGTCTGAAGTTTGTTTGAGATGCTCTTTATGACGCGTCAAGTTTCTGATCCGTAAAGTAGCACTGACTTCACATTGGAGTTGAAAATCTGATGCTGAGTGATGTTAAACTCCACACAGACTTAAGGGTAATGAAAGCTTGTCTTGCTTTTTCGATTCTCGCTTTGATATCCTCGTCAATTCCGCCTGTAGTTGAAACGATGCTTCCCAGTTGGGTAGGTAAAGGAGGTTGTTTCTTTCAGGTTCCTCTCATTTATGTTGGCTGACTGTCGTCTGTTGTTGTATATATATATATATATATATATATACTGATATAAGAATAAAACTTGGGCACTGTGGTAAAGCATAACTGCATTATGCATAAAATTTGACTTCGATAAATCATACTGTGTTATACAGTAATATTTACTGATGACCACATTTCAATCAACCAATAGTTTATGGATTTATTTCTGGTTTCTTGATTATCAATCAAGGTATCAAGCGGATCATATACTACTGTGATCGGTGTCTGAATAATTTCGATCTCCAAAGGAAAGTGTGGTGAAACTTCATCCCATCAAACTGTGAAGTTTGAAGATTCCATTATAGATAAGATTTTATTTTTATAAGTCACACAGCGTTTCACAGCAATATTTACTGATGACCACATTTCAAACACAATTTATTACTGGTCATAATCATATCAAGTCACTCAGTCACACAACTTTCTTGCTTCGTTTGTATACATGACATTTGAATAAACTTAATATAAGATAAAGTACATTCGGAAATAGTATTAGTGTTATCAACAAAATACAATAAGATGGAAATAAGATGTTTTTATAGGAAAAATAAGTAACTAGTTAGAATTTTGATAATTTAGTCCGATTTTTAATAAGATTATAAGATTCCAGTCCATAGATGTTACGAATTTCTTGAAATAATTTGAGCGCCAAGTCAGATTGATTCATTATAAATTATTTAAACTAATCCCAGTGGGGAAACAGGGTAATCTGTCTTTATTTTCTGAACTAGGTTTCGGTCGGCTAGTGAATACACAGCATAGCTTATCTGCGTTGGAAGTCCTTTTCAAGGCCCTTCTCAAACATTGGGATAAGATCTCGCTATTGACATCACCCGTGAATTGTAATCTTAGGAAGACTAATGTTTTGGGAATAGTCGGCACCTTCGACTTTACTTTCTGAGTTCATGTGTTTGTTTACGAATTTAGTTGGATATCTGCTACTACCTAGTAGATTACGAATATAACCGAGTTCTTTGTTCAGTGCCTCAATCAAAAGTTCAAGTTTCATTTAAAGTTGAAAAAAATAATTTCCCCTCCCCCCTTGTTGATTTTTCCAACCCCTCTTTTGACTTTGTTAATTTTTACAATTCTAGCTAATTTCATCAACTTGTTTGTATTTCACGTTAATCTTTTGAGTCACCCTATTCGTCTTAGTCACTGTCATCATTTTACAAATTTCTTGATTATGTAATAACTTGTTGGTAACGTCTAAGAATCAACTTATCTTGAATTCCGTAATCAATTTTCACCCCTCCCTCCTTCAAAACTTAGATATCTTGTTACTGACATTTAGTAGTTATTTGTTTTGATGACCTCTAACCTTTTAAATTCACTTTCTTATACGCACCCACCGGTGCGCCCTACTGGAGAGTCCCAAACTGGGACGAAACAGCTGTCCAGTACTCCAGGTTTTCCAGTGGTTCACTAAAGGATGCCAGCTAATGATGAAATCCTCCATGCAATCAAACAAAAATCCCTACAAAACCAGTACTTGAATTTTAGTTGTTTCGATGACCTTTAACCTCTTGGTTTCACCCCCCCCGCCTATACCTGAAACTGATTGACTGAAACAACCATTTGATAGGTAGAAATGTTGATGCAAGAAACTATATATTAGTGTAGATACAGCCGATGATGAGGGACTAATTGACAAGGAATACATATCTTTGCTCAATCTTTAGTTGATTCTAAATTAGTAATGTGCCATGATGAGCAGTGTATTTGAACAGAATAAAAAGGTTAAGGTTATATAGGGAAAAGATTTCAGGACTTATATGGCTGGTTTGACTGAACTGTGAACTCAGAGTCATTGCATGTTAATAGCACATGGAAGGAGGGAAAAATGGCGCCTGAGGCTATCCGGATACTAACTCGTTAAGAGAGAACTTTAAGCACCCAAAGTATCCACAGACAGACTAGGCGTTTATTTAGTTAATATGAAGGTCGATTCGGCTTGATCTATTTATTTTAGCCCTACATTTATTCGGGTGCAGTGGAAAGTCCCCCACTGATATTCTGATTACGTGGAAGGACCGTTCATCAGTCACCTTCTTCGTAAACTTTATTGTTATTATTATTATGTTTATTCATATTTCAATGAATAATGCAGCTTTATAATCAAGTATATTTCATTATCTCGAATGGCGTAATCACGTTTATGCGCAGTCATTTAGAGTAGTTAATGCATACACTTACCAAGCATACGATTTTTTTTAACATTCCGTAGTTCTTAGTGTGTAAATTATACCCTATTATAATAAATGTCTATCAAGTTTAAATGAAATAAAAATATACTTTTCACACCTTACAAACATATATATATATATATATATATATATATATATAAAACTCATAATATATGTTTAGTAAGGCGCATGTATTCATTAAAAGAGATGCTGTGTGAACTATAGAAGCATGTGATAAGCAAACTGAAGGCAGGCAAATAAATGCATGGCAACTATCAGTCAAAAGAAATGTAAATCAAAAGAATACTTTAGATGCTAATTTTTATTTTTTTTTAGAAATTTTAATCCTTTACCTTCCCAGTGGAAAATAGGTATTCAAACTTGAGCTTTAGAGTTTCACCAGCAGTGGTGTTCATTTTTTTCTTTACGGAATGGGGTTGCTACCCTCTCGTGCAACCTTCCTTCTTTACCCGGCTTACCATCGGTTAGGTGAGGTTAAAGAGCAAGTCGGCTAAGGATGGAATCTCGGACCACATGAGGGGTTGGCGAGTATCCTACAAGTGAACTGCTGCCATTATGCTGTAGATTACCTTTAGTGTGAATTTGATGAAGACGGTTTGCAGCAATAAATCCTAATCTCAATCTTACATCTTTTTTGTTCAGTGTTGATTCCTGACCGATAGCTGCTGCCTTCACGTGATGGTCGGGCTCGCACATCACAATGGCCCAACAAGCTACATTGGCTGGAACCAATGTTCCTGCAGGTCCTAGCATGCCAGGAAGGTTGTTGAGATAGCGATTAGACTGAAAGCAGTTACTGGCAGAGTGTAAGGATTTTTTTACACTATGCTGGAGGTCTGTAGGCGAAGTCGTACTGCTGGAGAACAGGGATGTAACAGCAACAGGTGTTTTCCGTCAAATGACCAGCATACCAGTTATGCTGTCTCTCGACTTAGAAGAGAGGGGGGTTAGAAAAGGTCAGCACCAACAACTGTACATCCCGACTTACCCTACGGTGGTCCGTAATTGGCGATAAGTTTACTGATACGGAACCAATCCAAGAAACCTGTTCATACGGGCCATGTGTGACCGTCCTCAAGCAGTTGTCCCCTGGGCTCTGTGGTCACGCAACAGTAACCTCTTTTTGTTTCAGGTACCCGAAGAACCATCCAACTTCCATGTTGTGGACAGCTGGGAAGTAACAACCGCCCACATACTTCCAAGAGCACATGAAGGCCCCTCCCTGAGTATCATTCTCCTTTATCCACACCACCATCATCTTACTCCTCTAAGGGTTGGTTGCTACTATTTTCTAAATGAATGTACATTTAGCCGTCATCCTGCTCAAGTGATACTAGACATACGATGATTTGTTTTACTTAAGAGTCTTCAATTACATACCTTATCAAATCACAGTGGAAATTACTTAAATAATCCATTTTCTAACAGTTAGTGGAATGATAAAACACAATCAATAATGTTTTAACTGATATTTTATTTTTGTCAATCTGTCATAACGTTGGACGAAACCTTCTTCAAATATTCACTGTTTATATATGAGAGAATTCATCGGGAGATCTGGGTTCGATTTTCGGCCAACCTACTCCTAAAACTTGCTGAGTCGACAGCAAGTCCGTAAAAGAGGGACATTGTGCTTGTGAGTGTATGAAGCAAACAACTCCACCCCGTGAAAATAACACCATTACTACTGAAACTTTAAAGTGGCTTGATGCCTTATGTTTCAATTGGAATGCCCAGAAATCAATAAAAAAAAGAAAAAGATTTATGACAGAGGCTGACTTTATTATTATTATTATTGTTCCCTTGAGTTCTAAGTGGAACACTAAGGATTCAGCAACACATCTCCACTTTCTTCTGTTTTCTGTTGTCCTCTTCAGTTGGCTCCACGGTCGTCCATAACCTATCATCTCCTCCAACTCTCACGATCTCCTCCATGTCACCTTAGGACGATCCACTCGTCGCTTCCCATTTGGGATTCCTTTCGAGCATTGAGCGCGATGTCATTCAATGGTTTTCTCAATGTATACCCCATTCATCTCCATTTTTTCCCACATTTTTGTTGAGCATTCTCGTTGTTGGTTGGTTTGTTCACAGCCAGAGTTTCTTGTTACTAATTATTTCTGGCTGACTTAGTAAATTATAATTTTATAGCCAGAGATAAGCATTCATTAAGAGTTTGTTATATCTCATTACTTATCATAACCATAATAGTATTGTGTAGTTAAGACCATGTAACAACTTTTGAAATTAATTGACTTCAAGTCAAATCTACACATATACACACCCTTTTCGACTTCATTTCATTATAATTATCATCATTTTCTATTCTACTTATAGTTATTAATTAATATTTTCGTCACAGAAGCTCAATTTAAATTCAATGTTCGAAATTTGTCACTAGTATCCATTGTATTTAAGTGAATTTTTCAATTATACTCAAGTCATACAAATGAGCACCTGTGTATGTATCATTTCTTTTCACGTTTGATCACTAACTGGTATCAATTAGAGGGGCGTAAGAAAATCAGGAAGTATTGGACAACTGTTTCATCCTAGTCGAGTAGACAAAAGAAAATTTGGGCGAGGCTAAAACCAGTGCCCATAGTTTCAAACGCCAAAGTGTTATCCAAAGCCTCAGTGGGAACATCATCACTCACTGAGAAATGCAGGTACACCCAACTGACGAGTCCTAAATAGGACGAAATGCGCATCCTGGTTTCCACTGCTAGTCACCATCCACAAATTAAATATCTTCATTTTCTGTTCAAAAAGAAATTTAACCGAAATAAAAATAGTATTATGAAAGTTGAAAAACTAACAAGGCGACCTGATTGATAGAAATCTATTAATACGCGTAAACTTATGACAGAGACAGAGAGAAACAATCATTTGCAAAATGAACTATAAATAGAAGAACAACAATAATGAGGCTAAATTATTAACAATGCGTAGAAACAATAAGTATATCAATCAAATGATGGTGAATGAGTGAGTGAATTTGTTTAATAATCATATTTGTTACCAAAAATATATTTTTCTCTTAATATTTTGTAATTTTAAAATGTAGGCTATTAATACAAGAGGAATATGCATACGCATTTTAAGAGTAGTTCTCCTCACAAAAGTGCATCAACTCAAATCAGTACTCATTAAAAAAAGCACATGAGAATAAAGAAAACCATTGTAGTATAACTACTGTGGAAGGTGTATATGGAAGTAAATAACTAAATAAATATAAGCAAGAATCTGAAATGTGACAAGGAGTGAATACATTTACGCCACTCAGAAATAATCAAATATCTGACCAAATATCACATTACTCAACTTGATTGTACTTTGGCTAACGCTGTCGGTGAACATGCATAACACATGCTTCGATCACCTTAATCGACAAAGCTTCACAACCTCATAGTTAAACGATCTCATAATTTACTTTATATCACGTTTTACTCCCTCATGTTTCTAATACAGTTTTTAAATATATCCAGGTGACATTAAGATCGATATCCAGTCTGGAAATAAACCAATCAGAATAGACTTACATAAAATAACACCGACAAGTTTATTGATCATGATTACAGACTAATTGATATACATACTTGGCGATTTTTTCAATTACACGTTATTGTGTAAATATGCCGTTACTTTCCGTTTCATCTTTGGTATGCTCTCATTTCAGCTACGGATTGAGAGATTGATTAGGTATTGTAAACGTTGTTGGCGTAAACAATCGACACTCCTGATTACCTCGTCTGTCACCAGCTTGGCCTTCCTATTTCAACTCAAATTTTTGCAAAATATATAATTTGGTGATTAAATGCAAGTGAATGCATTTTAATAGCATTTTTGGCACTAGTTGTGTTCTCTGAGCCGGTTGGTTCAATTGCGAAGCTATCGTCATCCTTCTGGACAACATCTTCAGCTGAAGTTTTAGCATAAAATGAACTTATCTGAATTCTCCATGAATAATAAAATTGTGTGTCATTGTAACCATCGTTGTGAGTGGTAGTCGATTTACATCTGTATTGATGATTTTTTATTGACTTGGAATTTGAACTATCTTGTCACGTAATTTACCTTTTATTAGTTGGTAGATTCGATCTGTATTAATATGTTCGTTAATCTGCTGGTTTGAACTATATCAATTATCAAACTTGGCACCAGTCAATGAAATCCACAACAGTTAGTCTAAGCCACGTAGGAAGGTGTAGACTTCCAGGCTGGGTCCTCGGGACGGTAAAATCTATGGTTGGAAACAATTGGTGACATGGCTCAAAATCGTTCTCAGTGGCGCAGATGCATCCACTCCTTGTGACTTATGATCTCCAATGAAACTGTTTTGTTTTTCTTTATTACTCCTTTGTCTCACACCTCTGCTCACTGTTTCTATTATGCTTTTCTTGTACTTTCTTCTCTTGCTTCGCGTGCTACACGGAGTGTGGCGACTTGAACTTCCGCACATTTGTGCAAAGTTCTATGTCGAAAACAGCCAGACAGACAGACATATCAATTATCTTAGAGTCATCGTACAGTATTTGGTAAGTTCCATTAATTTCCCTAGTTGAGTCCACTAGATGCAACCAACTCTATCAGAGATAGACGTTTTGGTGATATTAGATGTGCACCGTGATGGCCAGCTACCTAGAATGGTGGCCACATTACAACCTGACCGATGGAATTCAGTCTGCTCCAATCAGAGGACTAGACACATCACACTAGTTACTATTGTCAAATCAAGAGATAGACTTTGTCATCTTACGGACCCAGACGTCGTACATCTTGACTTGTATCGTGCTTACCTATAGCTGGTAGTATTGTATTTCTATAGAAACATCCCCCAAAATTACTCTCACCAGGCTTTGTGTAATTAGCTTGAAGAAGTTGTCCTTCGGGCTTGGATGTCACATAATACTGTGGTGAGAGCTGTCTGCCAGCCAAAATTGTAGACAACAACTGACGTAAATTTTTATGTCCTAAATCGGGGTCATGAGAAAAAAAACAATAATAAAGCCCAACCTTGAGGAACTCAACAACCAATCACGTCAAACTTAGCGTGAGAGGATGCGATTCGTAGATATATCACCGAACTGTCTAAAAATCGGTGACAAAAGGATGACAGGATAACCTTCAGCGGGAAAACAACCAATCAGAAGACGTTGCTTCTGTGCAAACAAAATGAATAATAATATGCACAAAAATCTATAAATATCTATTCAGTTTCTCAATAAACGGTCGGTTTCTTGGCCCTTATCTTCTGTCGTTACATTACTAATATTCCTCCTCTTTCAGGTAATTCAGGAAGAAATTGACTTCACAGTTTGGAAAATTGAGAACTGATAACCTCTTATAAACTTCCATAATCACATAAAGCCTTACTTCTCTATGTCCTACAATTCAAAATTTATTTGTATCGCATAGAGATGTGTCCAAAATTTGGAATTATCATTCTGTTTTTCAATGATTGAAGAATTAATCTCAAAATAGACACGAAAGAAAATCAATTCAGGTCGCCACCTTTAAGATATTATGAAAGAAACGTAATGATACTGTAATAAATTGGACTTATTATTCGTATCTTATACTTTTTTGCTGAATATAAAAAGAGCAGTATTTATCAGTTTAAATATTCAGAAAGTAAACTAAATATCTCCGTTATAGATAAGATTTTATTTTGATAAGTCACACAGTGTTACACAGTAGTTTCTCACGTATCATGTAGAAACGTTTCCTTAACACTGAATAGCTAGTATCCATGAGATTTGATGGACACTATGGTGTAATAAATAATTTGAATTTGTAAACTTTTAATTTTTAAAAATACTCTCCTATTTTCAAACTACCAAATAAACGAAATTTAGGCCTCGGTAAGGACTGGAATGGAATCATGCTCTTTTTCACATCAAGCAGAATACTGGGTCGCATTATCCTGGAGAGAGTAAAAGACGCACTCGATGCAGAACACCACCAACCGAAACAAGCTGGATTCAGAAAAGTAAATCATGTGCGGATCAAATTGCAACTCTAGTCATCATAATCGAATAAATCATAGAATGGCAGTCAAAAACTCTACCTCAATTTCATCAACTTTCAAAAAGCCTTCAACAGCGTTCACCGAGAAGTAATTTGGAAATTGCCTCAACACTATGGCGTTCAGTGTCCCAAAGTCTTAATCAACCTCATTAAACAGCTGGCTATATGACAGTGCCATGTGTCAGGTGATCCACAATGGAAAACTCACCGAAGCCTTTGCAGTGAATACAGGAGTAAGACAAGGCTGGTTGCGTACTATCACCAGTGCTATTCTTAATTGTGATGGACTGGATTATGCGTCAGACTGTGCGTGGGGAGCGAGAAGACAGTAGTACGCTGGGCTACCGATAAGAAGACTCTAGAAGATCTGATGGAGAAGACAGGACTCCAGGTGAACATGAAGAAGACGGAGGTGATGAAAACAACTAACCAACCAACCAATAGCGGTAAATGACAATCACCATCGACGGCAGAAATTTGAGAGAGGTCAATTCCTTCACTTATCTGGGCGGAATCTCTATACTTTGCTTTATCAGTTCACTATCTATGTAATCAATTGTTTCCATCAAAGGCAGATTGGCGAATAAGGAAGATGTATGAGTTGCTATCATGAATAAGTCTGATTACCTTATCACAATGGAGAATTTATTAAGCGACGCATGCAAATTTCAGAAACTAACAACCAACAAAGACTTAACGGAGAGGACTGAGAGACAGTTGACTGAGTCTTTAAAAAGTTAAAACAACAAGGCCATATTTCACCTGCCTTGTATGAAATACTAAAACCGATAAGCATGGTGATACCCAGGTTATACGGCTTACCAAAACTTCACAAAAACGGCTTGCCACTTAGACCAGCCCTCGATATGTCTAGCTCACCATACCATGTGCCTTCGGTAGAAACAATTGATTGGATAGGTAGTGAGTTGATAAAGCAAAACTAGCGATAATTCAGAACCGTGTTCTTCTTTTAAGCATAGCAAAGACTAAATTAAGCACATAGTGGCAATTTTTTCAGCCTAATTCAGGCCTTCGCAGATCATTTTCAGCACTGACTCGCATTACTCTAGAACGAAAAGACTTCTACTTATTATCATCTCCTGTGTCCTACGGCGGCCCAATTCATTTAGTTTACAGAAAAAATCAGTTTTTATAATTGAGAATTTTGCATTTATAAACTGTAGTATAATGTCACTGCAATCCCGTCAAGTACGATCCACTGGTAGCATCCTGCAAATAAGCAAAATAAAATATTAGTGGGTGAAAAATTGTGCTCAGCACATTCTTAGCATTTACATTTATAAAAGTTTACTTACATAAGTGCCACTGTTATATTCCCCGGTATCTTTTTCATTTGCCTAAAAATGAAAAACAATGTTGTGATTACTACATGTTGATTAAACGTCCACTTATAAAAGTAAGCAGGCGTTTCGCAATATTACCTGAATTCCTTGCTTCCGCTTACGCCTTTGGACACGATCTTTCAAATTATGAAAGTACGATTTCGTGGCCCTATCCATCATTTCACCAATCTCTCTTGTCGTCATTAGTTTGCCGGAGAAGTGCGACATAATTAAAACTAGAGAACTAATTACTTCATTAATGAAACTTACTTCTCATTATTTTATAAAAGGCATAAGGCAAGCTTGTTATAATTCTGAATTAAATCTCATTAATTCTGAAATAATTCTAGCATCCTATAGTGAGTAAATTCTGAATTTGTTCTGAAATCGTTTGTTTAGTGGCACAGACTAGAACTCAGTGCTAGTTTTCAGCATAACTAGCGCTAATTCAGAACCGTGTTCTTCTTTTAAGCATAGCAAAGACTAAATTAAGCACATAGTGGCAATTTTTTCAGCCTAATTCAGGCCTTCGCAGATCATTTTCAGCACTGACTCGCATTACTCTAGAACGAAAAGACTTCTACTTATTATCATCACCTGTGTCCTACGGCGGCCCCATTCATTTAGTTTACAGAAAAAATCAGTTTTTATAATTGAGACTTTTGTATTTATAAACTGTAGTATAATGTCACTGCAATCCCGTCAAGTACGATCCACTGGTAGCATCCTGCAAATAAGCAAAATAAAATATTAGTGGGTGAAAAATTGTGCTCAGCACATTCTTAGCATTTACATTTATAAAAGTTTACTTACATAAGTGCCACTGTTATATCCCCCGGTATCTTTTTCATTTGCCTAAAAATGAAAAACAATGTTGTGATTACTACATGTTGAATAAACGTCCACTTATAAAAGTAAGCAGGCGTTTCGCAATATTACCTGAATTCCTTGCTTCCGCTTACGCCTTTGGACACGATCTTTCAAATTATGAAAGTACGATTTCGTGGCCCTATCCATCATTTCACCAATCTCTCTTGTCGTCATTAGTTTGCCGGAGAAGTGCGACATAATTAAAACTAGAGAACTAATTACTTCATTAATGAAACTTACTTCTCATTATTTTATAAAAGGCATAAGGCAAGCTTGTTATAATTCTGAATTAAATCTCATTAATTCTGAAATAATTCTAGCATCCTATAGTGAGTAAATTCTGAATTTGTTCTGAAATCGTTTGTTTAGTGGCACAGACTAGAACTCAGTGCTAGTTTTCAGCATAACTAGCGCTAATTCAGAACCGTGTTCTTCTTTTAAGCATAGCAAAGACTAAATTAAGCACATAGTGGCAATTTTTTCAGCCTAATTCAGGCCTTCGCAGATCATTTTCAGCACTGACTCGCATTACTCTAGAACGAAAAGACTTCTACTTATTATCATCACCTGTGTCCTACGGCGGCCCAATTCATTTAGTTTACAGAAAAAATCAGTTTTTATAATTGAGACTTTTGTATTTATAAACTGTAGTATAATGTCACTGCAATCCCGTCAAGTACGATCCACTGGTAGCATCCTGCAAATAAGCAAAATAAAATATTAGTGGGTGAAAAATTGTGCTCAGCACATTCTTAGCATTTACATTTATAAAAGTTTACTTACATAAGTGCCACTGTTATATCCCCCGGTATCTTTTTCATTTGCCTAAAAATGAAAAACAATGTTGTGATTACTACATGTTGAATAAACGTCCACTTATAAAAGTAAGCAGGCGTTTCGCAATATTACCTGAATTCCTTGCTTCCGCTTACGCCTTTGGACACGATCTTTCAAATTATGAAAGTACGATTTCGTGGCCCTATCCATCATTTCACCAATCTCTCTTGTCGTCATTAGTTTGCCGGAGAAGTGCGACATAATTAAAACTAGAGAACTAATTACTTCATTAATGAAACTTACTTCTCATTATTTTATAAAAGGCATAAGGCAAGCTTGTTATAATTCTGAATTAAATCTCATTAATTCTGAAATAATTCTAGCATCCTATAGTGAGTAAATTCTGAATTTGTTCTGAAATCGTTTGTTTAGTGGCACAGACTAGAACTCAGTGCTAGTTTTCAGCATAACTAGCGCTAATTCAGAACCGTGTTCTTCTTTTAAGCATAGCAAAGACTAAATTAAGCACATAGTGGCAATTTTTTCAGCCTAATTCAGGCCTTCGCAGATCATTTTCAGCACTGACTCGCATTACTCTAGAACGAAAAGACTTCTACTTATTATCATCACCTGTGTCCTACGGCGGCCCAATTCATTTAGTTTACAGAAAAAATCAGTTTTTATAATTGAGACTTTTGTATTTATAAACTGTAGTATAATGTCACTGCAATCCCGTCAAGTACGATCCACTGGTAGCATCCTGCAAATAAGCAAAATAAAATATTAGTGGGTGAAAAATTGTGCTCAGCACATTCTTAGCATTTACATTTATAAAAGTTTACTTACATAAGTGCCACTGTTATATCCCCCGGTATCTTTTTCATTTGCCTAAAAATGAAAAACAATGTTGTGATTACTACATGTTGAATAAACGTCCACTTATAAAAGTAAGCAGGCGTTTCGCAATATTACCTGAATTCCTTGCTTCCGCTTACGCCTTTGGACACGATCTTTCAAATTATGAAAGTACGATTTCGTGGCCCTATCCATCATTTCACCAATCTCTCTTGTCGTCATTAGTTTGCCGGAGAAGTGCGACATAATTAAAACTAGAGAACTAATTACTTCATTAATGAAACTTACTTCTCATTATTTTATAAAAGGCATAAGGCAAGCTTGTTATAATTCTGAATTAAATCTCATTAATTCTGAAATAATTCTAGCATCCTATAGTGAGTAAATTCTGAATTTGTTCTGAAATCGTTTGTTTAGTGGCACAGACTAGAACTCAGTGCTAGTTTTCAGCATAACTAGCGCTAATTCAGAACCGTGTTCTTCTTTTAAGCATAGCAAAGACTAAATTAAGCACATAGTGGCAATTTTTCAGCCTAATTCAGCCTTCGCAGATCATTTTCAGCATGACTAGCACTAATTCAGAACGAAAAGACTAAATTCAGCACATAGTGGCAATTTTTTCAGCCTAATTCAGGCCTTCGCAGATCATTTTCAGCACTGACTCGCATTACTCTAGAACGAAAAGACTTCTACTTATTATCATCACCTGTGTCCTACGGCGGCCCAATTCATTTAGTTTACAGAAAAAATCAGTTTTTATAATTGAGACTTTTGTATTTATAAACTGTAGTATAATGTCACTGCAATCCCGTCAAGTACGATCCACTGGTAGCATCCTGCAAATAAGCAAAATAAAATATTAGTGGGTGAAAAATTGTGCTCAGCACATTCTTAGCATTTACATTTATAAAAGTTTACTTACATAAGTGCCACTGTTATATCCCCCGGTATCTTTTTCATTTGCCTAAAAATGAAAAACAATGTTGTGATTACTACATGTTGAATAAACGTCCACTTATAAAAGTAAGCAGGCGTTTCGCAATATTACCTGAATTCCTTGCTTCCGCTTACGCCTTTGGACACGATCTTTCAAATTATGAAAGTACGATTTCGTGGCCCTATCCATCATTTCACCAATCTCTCTTGTCGTCATTAGTTTGCCGGAGAAGTGCGACATAATTAAAACTAGAGAACTAATTACTTCATTAATGAAACTTACTTCTCATTATTTTATAAAAGGCATAAGGCAAGCTTGTTATAATTCTGAATTAAATCTCATTAATTCTGAAATAATTCTAGCATCCTATAGTGAGTAAATTCTGAATTTGTTCTGAAATCGTTTGTTTAGTGGCACAGACTAGAACTCAGTGCTAGTTTTCAGCATAACTAGCGCTAATTCAGAACCGTGTTCTTCTTTTAAGCATAGCAAAGACTAAATTAAGCACATAGTGGCAACACATAGTGGCAATTTTTCAGCCTAATTCAGGCCTTCGCAGATCATTTTCAGCACTGACTAGCACTAATTCAGAACGAAAAGACTAAATTCAGCACATAGTGGCAATTTTTTCAGCCTAATTCAGGCCTTCGCAGATCATTTTCAGCACTGACTCGCATTACTCTAGAACGAAAAGACTTCTACTTATTATCATCACCTGTGTCCTACGGCGGCCCAATTCATTTAGTTTACAGAAAAAATCAGTTTTTATAATTGAGACTTTTGTATTTATAAACTGTAGTATAATGTCACTGCAATCCCGTCAAGTACGATCCACTGGTAGCATCCTGCAAATAAGCAAAATAAAATATTAGTGGGTGAAAAATTGTGCTCAGCACATTCTTAGCATTTACATTTATAAAAGTTTACTTACATAAGTGCCACTGTTATATCCCCCGGTATCTTTTTCATTTGCCTAAAAATGAAAAACAATGTTGTGATTACTACATGTTGAATAAACGTCCACTTATAAAAGTAAGCAGGCGTTTCGCAATATTACCTGAATTCCTTGCTTCCGCTTACGCCTTTGGACACGATCTTTCAAATTATGAAAGTACGATTTCGTGGCCCTATCCATCATTTCACCAATCTCTCTTGTCGTCATTAGTTTGCCGGAGAAGTGCGACATAATTAAAACTAGAGAACTAATTACTTCATTAATGAAACTTACTTCTCATTATTTTATAAAAGGCATAAGGCAAGCTTGTTATAATTCTGAATTAAATCTCATTAATTCTGAAATAATTCTAGCATCCTATAGTGAGTAAATTCTGAATTTGTTCTGAAATCGTTTGTTTAGTGGCACAGACTAGAACTCAGTGCTAGTTATCAGCAGTGAGTAGCGCAAATTCTGAATGTTCTGACTAAATCGTTTGTTTAGTGGCAATTTTTTCAGACTAACTCAGTGCTAGCAGATCTTTTTCAGCATTAACTAGCGCTAATTCAGAACCAAAAGACTAAATTAAGCACATAGTGGCAATTTTTTCAGCCTAATTCAGGCCTTCGCAGATCATTTTCAGCACTGACTCGCATTACTCTAGAACGAAAAGACTTCTACTTATTATCATCACCTGTGTCCTACGGCGGCCCAATTCATTTAGTTTACAGAAAAAATCAGTTTTTATAATTGAGACTTTTGTATTTATAAACTGTAGTATAATGTCACTGCAATCCCGTCAAGTACGATCCACTGGTAGCATCCTGCAAATAAGCAAAATAAAATATTAGTGGGTGAAAAATTGTGCTCAGCACATTCTTAGCATTTACATTTATAAAAGTTTACTTACATAAGTGCCACTGTTATATCCCCCGGTATCTTTTTCATTTGCCTAAAAATGAAAAACAATGTTGTGATTACTACATGTTGAATAAACGTCCACTTATAAAAGTAAGCAGGCGTTTCGCAATATTACCTGAATTCCTTGCTTCCGCTTACGCCTTTGGACACGATCTTTCAAATTATGAAAGTACGATTTCGTGGCCCTATCCATCATTTCACCAATCTCTCTTGTCGTCATTAGTTTGCCGGAGAAGTGCGACATAATTAAAACTAGAGAACTAATTACTTCATTAATGAAACTTACTTCTCATTATTTTATAAAAGGCATAAGGCAAGCTTGTTATAATTCTGAATTAAATCTCATTAATTCTGAAATAATTCTAGCATCCTATAGTGAGTAAATTCTGAATTTGTTCTGAAATCGTTTGTTTAGTGGCACAGACTAGAACTCAGTGCTAGTTTTCAGCATAACTAGCGCTAATTCAGAACCGTGTTCTTCTTTTAAGCATAGCAAAGACTAAATTAAGCACATAGTGGCAACACATAGTGGCAATTTTTCAGCCTAATTCAGCCTTCGCATATCATTTTCAGCACTGACTAGCACTAATTCAGAACGAAAAGACTAAATTCAGCACATAGTGGCAATTTTTTCAGCCTAATTCAGGCCTTCGCAGATCATTTTCAGCACTGACTCGCATTACTCTAGAACGAAAAGACTTCTACTTATTATCATCACCTGTGTCCTACGGCGGCCCAATTCATTTAGTTTACAGAAAAAATCAGTTTTTATAATTGAGACTTTTGTATTTATAAACTGTAGTATAATGTCACTGCAATCCCGTCAAGTACGATCCACTGGTAGCATCCTGCAAATAAGCAAAATAAAATATTAGTGGGTGAAAAATTGTGCTCAGCACATTCTTAGCATTTACATTTATAAAAGTTTACTTACATAAGTGCCACTGTTATATCCCCCGGTATCTTTTTCATTTGCCTAAAAATGAAAAACAATGTTGTGATTACTACATGTTGAATAAACGTCCACTTATAAAAGTAAGCAGGCGTTTCGCAATATTACCTGAATTCCTTGCTTCCGCTTACGCCTTTGGACACGATCTTTCAAATTATGAAAGTACGATTTCGTGGCCCTATCCATCATTTCACCAATCTCTCTTGTCGTCATTAGTTTGCCGGAGAAGTGCGACATAATTAAAACTAGAGAACTAATTACTTCATTAATGAAACTTACTTCTCATTATTTTATAAAAGGCATAAGGCAAGCTTGTTATAATTCTGAATTAAATCTCATTAATTCTGAAATAATTCTAGCATCCTATAGTGAGTAAATTCTGAATTTGTTCTGAAATCGTTTGTTTAGTGGCACAGACTAGAACTCAGTGCTAGTTTTCAGCATAACTAGCGCTAATTCAGAACCGTGTTCTTCTTTTAAGCATAGCAAAGACTAAATTAAGCACATAGTGGCAATTTTTCAGCCTAATTCAGCCTTCGCAGATCATTTTCAGCACTGACTAGCACTAATTCAGAACGAAAAGACTAAATTCAGCACATAGTGGCAATTTTTTCAGCCTAATTCAGGCCTTCGCAGATCATTTTCAGCACTGACTCGCATTACTCTAGAACGAAAAGACTTCTACTTATTATCATCACCTGTGTCCTACGGCGGCCCAATTCATTTAGTTTACAGAAAAAATCAGTTTTTATAATTGAGACTTTTGTATTTATAAACTGTAGTATAATGTCACTGCAATCCCGTCAAGTACGATCCACTGGTAGCATCCTGCAAATAAGCAAAATAAAATATTAGTGGGTGAAAAATTGTGCTCAGCACATTCTTAGCATTTACATTTATAAAAGTTTACTTACATAAGTGCCACTGTTATATCCCCCGGTATCTTTTTCATTTGCCTAAAAATGAAAAACAATGTTGTGATTACTACATGTTGAATAAACGTCCACTTATAAAAGTAAGCAGGCGTTTCGCAATATTACCTGAATTCCTTGCTTCCGCTTACGCCTTTGGACACGATCTTTCAAATTATGAAAGTACGATTTCGTGGCCCTATCCATCATTTCACCAATCTCTCTTGTCGTCATTAGTTTGCCGGAGAAGTGCGACATAATTAAAACTAGAGAACTAATTACTTCATTAATGAAACTTACTTCTCATTATTTTATAAAAGGCATAAGGCAAGCTTGTTATAATTCTGAATTAAATCTCATTAATTCTGAAATAATTCTAGCATCCTATAGTGAGTAAATTCTGAATTTGTTCTGAAATCGTTTGTTTAGTGGCACAGACTAGAACTCAGTGCTAGTTTTCAGCATAACTAGCGCTAATTCAGAACCGTGTTCTTCTTTTAAGCAAAGAAAAGACTAAATTCAGCACATAGTGGCAATTTTTTCAGCCTAATTCAGGCCTTCGCAGATCATTTTCAGCACTGACTAGCACTAATTCAGAACGAAAAGACTAAATTCATCACATAGTGGCAATTTTTTCAGCCTAATTCAGGCCTTCGCAGATCATTTTCAGCACTGACTCGCATTACTCTAGAACGAAAAGACTTCTACTTATTATCATCACCTGTGTCCTACGGCGGCCCAATTCATTTAGTTTACAGAAAAAATCAGTTTTTATAATTGAGACTTTTGTATTTATAAACTGTAGTATAATGTCACTGCAATCCCGTCAAGTACGATCCACTGGTAGCATCCTGCAAATAAGCAAAATAAAATATTAGTGGGTGAAAAATTGTGCTCAGCACATTCTTAGCATTTACATTTATAAAAGTTTACTTACATAAGTGCCACTGTTATATCCCCCGGTATCTTTTTCATTTGCCTAAAAATGAAAAACAATGTTGTGATTACTACATGTTGAATAAACGTCCACTTATAAAAGTAAGCAGGCGTTTCGCAATATTACCTGAATTCCTTGCTTCCGCTTACGCCTTTGGACACGATCTTTCAAATTATGAAAGTACGATTTCGTGGCCCTATCCATCATTTCACCAATCTCTCTTGTCGTCATTAGTTTGCCGGAGAAGTGCGACATAATTAAAACTAGAGAACTAATTACTTCATTAATGAAACTTACTTCTCATTATTTTATAAAAGGCATAAGGCAAGCTTGTTATAATTCTGAATTAAATCTCATTAATTCTGAAATAATTCTAGCATCCTATAGTGAGTAAATTCTGAATTTGTTCTGAAATCGTTTGTTTAGTGGCACAGACTAGAACTCAGTGCTAGTTTTCAGCATAACTAGCGCTAATTCAGAACCGTGTTCTTCTTTTAAGCATAGCAAAGACTAAATTAAGCACATAGTGGCAATTTTTTCAGCCTAATTCAAGCCTTCGCAGATCATTTTCAGCACTGACTAGCACTAATTCAGAACGAAAAGACTAAATTCATCACATAGTGGCAATTTTTTCAGCCTAATTCAGGCCTTCGCAGATCATTTTCAGCACTGACTCGCATTACTCTAGAACGAAAAGACTTCTACTTATTATCATCACCTGTGTCCTACGGCGGCCCAATTCATTTAGTTTACAGAAAAAATCAGTTTTTATAATTGAGACTTTTGTATTTATAAACTGTAGTATAATGTCACTGCAATCCCGTCAAGTACGATCCACTGGTAGCATCCTGCAAATAAGCAAAATAAAATATTAGTGGGTGAAAAATTGTGCTCAGCACATTCTTAGCATTTACATTTATAAAAGTTTACTTACATAAGTGCCACTGTTATATCCCCCGGTATCTTTTTCATTTGCCTAAAAATGAAAAACAATGTTGTGATTACTACATGTTGAATAAACGTCCACTTATAAAAGTAAGCAGGCGTTTCGCAATATTACCTGAATTCCTTGCTTCCGCTTACGCCTTTGGACACGATCTTTCAAATTATGAAAGTACGATTTCGTGGCCCTATCCATCATTTCACCAATCTCTCTTGTCGTCATTAGTTTGCCGGAGAAGTGCGACATAATTAAAACTAGAGAACTAATTACTTCATTAATGAAACTTACTTCTCATTATTTTATAAAAGGCATAAGGCAAGCTTGTTATAATTCTGAATTAAATCTCATTAATTCTGAAATAATTCTAGCATCCTATAGTGAGTAAATTCTGAATTTGTTCTGAAATCGTTTGTTTAGTGGCACAGACTAGAACTCAGTGCTAGTTTTCAGCATAACTAGCGCTAATTCAGAACCGTGTTCTTCTTTTAAGCATAGCAAAGACTAAATTAAGCACATAGTGGCAATTTTTCAGCCTAATTCAGGCCTTCGCAGATCATTTCAGCACTGACTAGCACTAATTCAGAACGAAAAGACTAAATTCATCACATAGTGGCAATTTTTTCAGCCTAATTCAGGCCTTCGCAGATCATTTTCAGCACTGACTCGCATTACTCTAGAACGAAAAGACTTCTACTTATTATCATCACCTGTGTCCTACGGCGGCCCAATTCATTTAGTTTACAGAAAAAATCAGTTTTTATAATTGAGACTTTTGTATTTATAAACTGTAGTATAATGTCACTGCAATCCCGTCAAGTACGATCCACTGGTAGCATCCTGCAAATAAGCAAAATAAAATATTAGTGGGTGAAAAATTGTGCTCAGCACATTCTTAGCATTTACATTTATAAAAGTTTACTTACATAAGTGCCACTGTTATATCCCCCGGTATCTTTTTCATTTGCCTAAAAATGAAAAACAATGTTGTGATTACTACATGTTGAATAAACGTCCACTTATAAAAGTAAGCAGGCGTTTCGCAATATTACCTGAATTCCTTGCTTCCGCTTACGCCTTTGGACACGATCTTTCAAATTATGAAAGTACGATTTCGTGGCCCTATCCATCATTTCACCAATCTCTCTTGTCGTCATTAGTTTGCCGGAGAAGTGCGACATAATTAAAACTAGAGAACTAATTACTTCATTAATGAAACTTACTTCTCATTATTTTATAAAAGGCATAAGGCAAGCTTGTTATAATTCTGAATTAAATCTCATTAATTCTGAAATAATTCTAGCATCCTATAGTGAGTAAATTCTGAATTTGTTCTGAAATCGTTTGTTTAGTGGCACAGACTAGAACTCAGTGCTAGTTTTCAGCATAACTAGCGCTAATTCAGAACCGTGTTCTTCTTTTAAGCATAGCAAAGACTAAATTAAGCACATAGTGGCAATTTTTCAGCCTAATTCATCACATAGTGGCAATTTTTCAGCCTAATTCAGCCTTCGCAGATCATTTTCAGCACTGACTAGCACTAATTCAGAACGAAAAGACTAAATTCAGCACATAGTGGCAATTTTTTCAGCCTAATTCAGGCCTTCGCAGATCATTTTCAGCACTGACTCGCATTACTCTAGAACGAAAAGACTTCTACTTATTATCATCACCTGTGTCCTACGGCGGCCCAATTCATTTAGTTTACAGAAAAAATCAGTTTTTATAATTGAGACTTTTGTATTTATAAACTGTAGTATAATGTCACTGCAATCCCGTCAAGTACGATCCACTGGTAGCATCCTGCAAATAAGCAAAATAAAATATTAGTGGGTGAAAAATTGTGCTCAGCACATTCTTAGCATTTACATTTATAAAAGTTTACTTACATAAGTGCCACTGTTATATCCCCCGGTATCTTTTTCATTTGCCTAAAAATGAAAAACAATGTTGTGATTACTACATGTTGAATAAACGTCCACTTATAAAAGTAAGCAGGCGTTTCGCAATATTACCTGAATTCCTTGCTTCCGCTTACGCCTTTGGACACGATCTTTCAAATTATGAAAGTACGATTTCGTGGCCCTATCCATCATTTCACCAATCTCTCTTGTCGTCATTAGTTTGCCGGAGAAGTGCGACATAATTAAAACTAGAGAACTAATTACTTCATTAATGAAACTTACTTCTCATTATTTTATAAAAGGCATAAGGCAAGCTTGTTATAATTCTGAATTAAATCTCATTAATTCTGAAATAATTCTAGCATCCTATAGTGAGTAAATTCTGAATTTGTTCTGAAATCGTTTGTTTAGTGGCACAGACTAGAACTCAGTGCTAGTTTTCAGCATAACTAGCGCTAATTCAGAACCGTGTTCTTCTTTTAAGCATAGCAAAGACTAAATTAAGCACATAGTGGCAATTTTTCAGCCTAATTCGCCTTCGCAGATCATTTTCAGCACTGACTAGCACTAATTCAGAACGAAAAGACTAAATTCATCACATAGTGGCAATTTTTTCAGCCTAATTCAGGCCTTCGCAGATCATTTTCAGCACTGACTCGCATTACTCTAGAACGAAAAGACTTCTACTTATTATCATCACCTGTGTCCTACGGCGGCCCAATTCATTTAGTTTACAGAAAAAATCAGTTTTTATAATTGAGACTTTTGTATTTATAAACTGTAGTATAATGTCACTGCAATCCCGTCAAGTACGATCCACTGGTAGCATCCTGCAAATAAGCAAAATAAAATATTAGTGGGTGAAAAATTGTGCTCAGCACATTCTTAGCATTTACATTTATAAAAGTTTACTTACATAAGTGCCACTGTTATATCCCCCGGTATCTTTTTCATTTGCCTAAAAATGAAAAACAATGTTGTGATTACTACATGTTGAATAAACGTCCACTTATAAAAGTAAGCAGGCGTTTCGCAATATTACCTGAATTCCTTGCTTCCGCTTACGCCTTTGGACACGATCTTTCAAATTATGAAAGTACGATTTCGTGGCCCTATCCATCATTTCACCAATCTCTCTTGTCGTCATTAGTTTGCCGGAGAAGTGCGACATAATTAAAACTAGAGAACTAATTACTTCATTAATGAAACTTACTTCTCATTATTTTATAAAAGGCATAAGGCAAGCTTGTTATAATTCTGAATTAAATCTCATTAATTCTGAAATAATTCTAGCATCCTATAGTGAGTAAATTCTGAATTTGTTCTGAAATCGTTTGTTTAGTGGCACAGACTAGAACTCAGTGCTAGTTTTCAGCATAACTAGCGCTAATTCAGAACCGTGTTCTTCTTTTAAGCATAGCAAAGACTAAATTAAGCACATAGTGGCAATTTTTTCAGCCTAATTCAAGCCTTCGCAGATCATTTTCAGCACTGACTAGCACTAATTCAGAACGAAAAGACTAAATTCATCACATAGTGGCAATTTTTTCAGCCTAATTCAGGCCTTCGCAGATCATTTTCAGCACTGACTCGCATTACTCTAGAACGAAAAGACTTCTACTTATTATCATCACCTGTGTCCTACGGCGGCCCAATTCATTTAGTTTACAGAAAAAATCAGTTTTTATAATTGAGACTTTTGTATTTATAAACTGTAGTATAATGTCACTGCAATCCCGTCAAGTACGATCCACTGGTAGCATCCTGCAAATAAGCAAAATAAAATATTAGTGGGTGAAAAATTGTGCTCAGCACATTCTTAGCATTTACATTTATAAAAGTTTACTTACATAAGTGCCACTGTTATATCCCCCGGTATCTTTTTCATTTGCCTAAAAATGAAAAACAATGTTGTGATTACTACATGTTGAATAAACGTCCACTTATAAAAGTAAGCAGGCGTTTCGCAATATTACCTGAATTCCTTGCTTCCGCTTACGCCTTTGGACACGATCTTTCAAATTATGAAAGTACGATTTCGTGGCCCTATCCATCATTTCACCAATCTCTCTTGTCGTCATTAGTTTGCCGGAGAAGTGCGACATAATTAAAACTAGAGAACTAATTACTTCATTAATGAAACTTACTTCTCATTATTTTATAAAAGGCATAAGGCAAGCTTGTTATAATTCTGAATTAAATCTCATTAATTCTGAAATAATTCTAGCATCCTATAGTGAGTAAATTCTGAATTTGTTCTGAAATCGTTTGTTTAGTGGCACAGACTAGAACTCAGTGCTAGTTTTCAGCATAACTAGCGCTAATTCAGAACCGTGTTCTTCTTTTAAGCATAGCAAAGACTAAATTAAGCACATAGTGGCAATCACATAGTGCAATTTTTCAGCCTAATTCAGCCTTCGCAGATCATTTTCAGCACTGACTAGCACTAATTCAGAACGAAAAGACTAAATTCATCACATAGTGGCAATTTTTTCAGCCTAATTCAGGCCTTCGCAGATCATTTTCAGCACTGACTCGCATTACTCTAGAACGAAAAGACTTCTACTTATTATCATCACCTGTGTCCTACGGCGGCCCAATTCATTTAGTTTACAGAAAAAATCAGTTTTTATAATTGAGACTTTTGTATTTATAAACTGTAGTATAATGTCACTGCAATCCCGTCAAGTACGATCCACTGGTAGCATCCTGCAAATAAGCAAAATAAAATATTAGTGGGTGAAAAATTGTGCTCAGCACATTCTTAGCATTTACATTTATAAAAGTTTACTTACATAAGTGCCACTGTTATATCCCCCGGTATCTTTTTCATTTGCCTAAAAATGAAAAACAATGTTGTGATTACTACATGTTGAATAAACGTCCACTTATAAAAGTAAGCAGGCGTTTCGCAATATTACCTGAATTCCTTGCTTCCGCTTACGCCTTTGGACACGATCTTTCAAATTATGAAAGTACGATTTCGTGGCCCTATCCATCATTTCACCAATCTCTCTTGTCGTCATTAGTTTGCCGGAGAAGTGCGACATAATTAAAACTAGAGAACTAATTACTTCATTAATGAAACTTACTTCTCATTATTTTATAAAAGGCATAAGGCAAGCTTGTTATAATTCTGAATTAAATCTCATTAATTCTGAAATAATTCTAGCATCCTATAGTGAGTAAATTCTGAATTTGTTCTGAAATCGTTTGTTTAGTGGCACAGACTAGAACTCAGTGCTAGTTTTCAGCATAACTAGCGCTAATTCAGAACCGTGTTCTTCTTTTAAGCATAGCAAAGACTAAATTAAGCACATAGTGGCAATTTTTCAGCCTAATTCTATTCAGCCTTCGCAGATCATTTTCAGCACTGACTAGCACTAATTCAGAACGAAAAGACTAAATTCATCACATAGTGGCAATTTTTTCAGCCTAATTCAGGCCTTCGCAGATCATTTTCAGCACTGACTCGCATTACTCTAGAACGAAAAGACTTCTACTTATTATCATCACCTGTGTCCTACGGCGGCCCAATTCATTTAGTTTACAGAAAAAATCAGTTTTTATAATTGAGACTTTTGTATTTATAAACTGTAGTATAATGTCACTGCAATCCCGTCAAGTACGATCCACTGGTAGCATCCTGCAAATAAGCAAAATAAAATATTAGTGGGTGAAAAATTGTGCTCAGCACATTCTTAGCATTTACATTTATAAAAGTTTACTTACATAAGTGCCACTGTTATATCCCCCGGTATCTTTTTCATTTGCCTAAAAATGAAAAACAATGTTGTGATTACTACATGTTGAATAAACGTCCACTTATAAAAGTAAGCAGGCGTTTCGCAATATTACCTGAATTCCTTGCTTCCGCTTACGCCTTTGGACACGATCTTTCAAATTATGAAAGTACGATTTCGTGGCCCTATCCATCATTTCACCAATCTCTCTTGTCGTCATTAGTTTGCCGGAGAAGTGCGACATAATTAAAACTAGAGAACTAATTACTTCATTAATGAAACTTACTTCTCATTATTTTATAAAAGGCATAAGGCAAGCTTGTTATAATTCTGAATTAAATCTCATTAATTCTGAAATAATTCTAGCATCCTATAGTGAGTAAATTCTGAATTTGTTCTGAAATCGTTTGTTTAGTGGCACAGACTAGAACTCAGTGCTAGTTTTCAGCATAACTAGCGCTAATTCAGAACCGTGTTCTTCTTTTAAGCATAGCAAAGACTAAATTAAGCACATAGTGGCAATTTTTTCAGCCTAATTCAAGCCTTCGCAGATCATTTTCAGCACTGACTAGCACTAATTCAGAACGAAAGAGCACATAGTGGCAATTTTTTCAGCCTAATTCAGGCCTTCGCAGATCATTTTCAGCACTGACTCGCATTACTCTAGAACGAAAAGACTTCTACTTATTATCATCACCTGTGTCCTACGGCGGCCCAATTCATTTAGTTTACAGAAAAAATCAGTTTTTATAATTGAGACTTTTGTATTTATAAACTGTAGTATAATGTCACTGCAATCCCGTCAAGTACGATCCACTGGTAGCATCCTGCAAATAAGTAAAATAAAATATTAGTGGGTGAAAAATTGTGCTCAGCACATTCTTAGCATTTACATTTATAAAAGTTTACTTACATAAGTGCCACTGTTATATCCCCCGGTATCTTTTTCATTTGCCTAAAAATGAAAAACAATGTTGTGATTACTACATGTTGAATAAACGTCCACTTATAAAAGTAAGCAGGCGTTTCGCAATATTACCTGAATTCCTTGCTTCCGCTTACGCCTTTGGACACGATCTTTCAAATTATGAAAGTACGATTTCGTGGCCCTATCCATCATTTCACCAATCTCTCTTGTCGTCATTAGTTTGCCGGAGAAGTGCGACATAATTAAAACTAGAGAACTAATTACTTCATTAATGAAACTTACTTCTCATTATTTTATAAAAGGCATAAGGCAAGCTTGTTATAATTCTGAATTAAATCTCATTAATTCTGAAATAATTCTAGCATCCTATAGTGAGTAAATTCTGAATTTGTTCTGAAATCGTTTGTTTAGTGGCACAGACTAGAACTCAGTGCTAGTTTTCAGCATAACTAGCGCTAATTCAGAACCGTGTTCTTCTTTTAAGCATAGCAAAGACTAAATTAAGCACATAGTGGCAATTTTTCAGCCTAATTCAGCCTTCGCAGATCATTTTCAGCACTGACTAGCACTAATTCAGAACGAAAAGACTAAATTCATCACATAGTGGCAATTTTTTCAGCCTAATTCAGGCCTTCGCAGATCATTTTCAGCACTGACTCGCATTACTTTAGAACGAAAAGACTTCTACTTATTATCATCACCTGTGTCCTACGGCGGCCCAATTCATTTAGTTTACAGAAAAAATCAGTTTTTATAATTGAGACTTTTGTATTTATAAACTGTAGTATAATGTCACTGCAATCCCGTCAAGTACGATCCACTGGTAGCATCCTGCAAATAAGCAAAATAAAATATTAGTGGGTGAAAAATTGTGCTCAGCACATTCTTAGCATTTACATTTATAAAAGTTTACTTACATAAGTGCCACTGTTATATCCCCCGGTATCTTTTTCATTTGCCTAAAAATGAAAAACAATGTTGTGATTACTACATGTTGAATAAACGTCCACTTATAAAAGTAAGCAGGCGTTTCGCAATATTACCTGAATTCCTTGCTTCCGCTTACGCCTTTGGACACGATCTTTCAAATTATGAAAGTACGATTTCGTGGCCCTATCCATCATTTCACCAATCTCTCTTGTCGTCGTTAGTTTGCCGGAGAAGTGCGACATAATTAAAACTAGAGAACTAATTACTTCATTAATGAAACTTACTTCTCATTATTTTATAAAAGGCATAAGGCAAGCTTGTTATAATTCTGAATTAAATCTCATTAATTCTGAAATAATTCTAGCATCCTATAGTGAGTAAATTCTGAATTTGTTCTGAAATCGTTTGTTTAGTGGCACAGACTAGAACTCAGTGCTAGTTTTCAGCATAACTAGCGCTAATTCAGAACCGTGTTCTTCTTTTAAGCATAGCAAAGACTAAATTAAGCACATAGTGGCAATTTTTTCAGCCTAATTCAAGCCTTCGCAGATCATTTTCAGCACTGACTAGCACTAATTCAGAACGAAAAGACTAAATTCAGCACATAGTTGCAATTTTTTCAGCCTAATTCAGGCCTTCGCAGATCATTTTCAGCACTGACTCGCATTACTCTAGAACGAAAAGACTTCTACTTATTATCATCACCTGTGTCCTACGGCGGCCCAATTCATTTAGTTTACAGAAAAAATCAGTTTTTATAATTGAGACTTTTGTATTTATAAACTGTAGTATAATGTCACTGCAATCCCGTCAAGTACGATCCACTGGTAGCATCCTGCAAATAAGCAAAATAAAATATTAGTGGGTGAAAAATTGTGCTCAGCACATTCTTAGCATTTACATTTATAAAAGTTTACTTACATAAGTGCCACTGTTATATCCCCCGGTATCTTTTTCATTTGCCTAAAAATGAAAAACAATGTTGTGATTACTACATGTTGAATAAACGTCCACTTATAAAAGTAAGCAGGCGTTTCGCAATATTACCTGAATTCCTTGCTTCCGCTTACGCCTTTGGACACGATCTTTCAAATTATGATAGTACGATTTCGTGGCCCTATCCATCATTTCACCAATCTCTCTTGTCGTCATTAGTTTGCCGGAGAAGTGCGACATAATTAAAACTAGAGAACTAATTACTTCATTAATGAAACTTACTTCTCATTATTTTATAAAAGGCATAAGGCAAGCTTGTTATAATTCTGAATTAAATCTCATTAATTCTGAAATAATTCTAGCATCCTATAGTGAGTAAATTCTGAATTTGTTCTGAAATCGTTTGTTTAGTGGCACAGACTAGAACTCAGTGCTAGTTTTCAGCATAACTAGCGCTAAATCAGAACCGTTTTCTCCTTTTAAGCATAGCAAAGACTAAATTAAGCATATAGTGGCAATTTTCAGCCTATATTCAGAACGAAAAGACTAAATTCAGCACATAGTGGCAATTTTTTCAGCCTAATTCAGGCCTTCGCAGATCATTTTCAGCACTGACTCGCATTACTCTAGAACGAAAAGACTTCTACTTATTATCATCACCTGTGTCCTACGGCGGCCCAATTCATTTAGTTTACAGAAAAAATCAGTTTTTATAATTGAGACTTTTGTATTTATAAACTGTAGTATAATGTCACTGCAATCCCGTCAAGTACGATCCACTGGTAGCATCCTGCAAATAAGCAAAATAAAATATTAGTGGGTGAAAAATTGTGCTCAGCACATTCTTAGCATTTACATTTATAAAAGTTTACTTACATAAGTGCCACTGTTATATCCCCCGGTATCTTTTTCATTTGCCTAAAAATGAAAAACAATGTTGTGATTACTACATGTTGAATAAACGTCCACTTATAAAAGTAAGCAGGCGTTTCGCAATATTACCTGAATTCCTTGCTTCCGCTTACGCCTTTGGACACGATCTTTCAAATTATGAAAGTACGATTTCGTGGCCCTATCCATCATTTCACCAATCTCTCTTGTCGTCGTTAGTTTGCCGGAGAAGTGCGACATAATTAAAACTAGAGAACTAATTACTTCATTAATGAAACTTACTTCTCATTATTTTATAAAAGGCATAAGGCAAGCTTGTTATAATTCTGAATTAAATCTCATTAATTCTGAAATAATTCTAGCATCCTATAGTGAGTAAATTCTGAATTTGTTCTGAAATCGTTTGTTTAGTGGCACAGACTAGAACTCAGTGCTAGTTTTCAGCATAACTAGCGCTAATTCAGAACCGTGTTCTTCTTTTAAGCATAGCAAAGACTAAATTAAGCACATAGTGGCAAACTAATTCAGAACGAAAAGACTAAATTCAGCACATAGTGGCAATTTTTTCAGCCTAATTCAGGCCTTCGCAGATCATTTTCAGCACTGACTCGCATTACTCTAGAACGAAAAGACTTCTACTTATTATCATCACCTGTGTCCTACGGCGGCCCAATTCATTTAGTTTACAGAAAAAATCAGTTTTTATAATTGAGACTTTTGTATTTATAAACTGTAGTATAATGTCACTGCAATCCCGTCAAGTACGATCCACTGGTAGCATCCTGCAAATAAGTAAAATAAAATATTAGTGGGTGAAAAATTGTGCTCAGCACATTCTTAGCATTTACATTTATAAAAGTTTACTTACATAAGTGCCACTGTTATATCCCCCGGTATCTTTTTCATTTGCCTAAAAATGAAAAACAATGTTGTGATTACTACATGTTGAATAAACGTCCACTTATAAAAGTAAGCAGGCGTTTCGCAATATTACCTGAATTCCTTGCTTCCGCTTACGCCTTTGGACACGATCTTTCAAATTATGAAAGTACGATTTCGTGGCCCTATCCATCATTTCACCAATCTCTCTTGTCGTCATTAGTTTGCCGGAGAAGTGCGACATAATTAAAACTAGAGAACTAATTACTTCATTAATGAAACTTACTTCTCATTATTTTATAAAAGGCATAAGGCAAGCTTGTTATAATTCTGAATTAAATCTCATTAATTCTGAAATAATTCTAGCATCCTATAGTGAGTAAATTCTGAATTTGTTCTGAAATCGTTTGTTTAGTGGCACAGACTAGAACTCAGTGCTAGTTTTCAGCATAACTAGCGCTAATTCAGAACCGTGTTCTTCTTTTAAGCATAGCAAAGACTAAATTAAGCACATAGTGGCAATTTTTTCAGCCTAATTCAAGCCTTCACAGATCATTTTCAGCACTGACTAGCACTAATTCAGAACGAAAAGACTAAATTCATCACATAGTGGCAATTTTTTCAGCCTAATTCAGGCCTTCGCAGATCATTTTCAGCACTGACTCGCATTACTCTAGAACGAAAAGACTTCTACTTATTATCATCACCTGTGTCCTACGGCGGCCCAATTCATTTAGTTTACAGAAAAAATCAGTTTTTATAATTGAGACTTTTGTATTTATAAACTGTAGTATAATGTCACTGCAATCCCGTCAAGTACGATCCACTGGTAGCATCCTGCAAATAAGTAAAATAAAATATTAGTGGGTGAAAAATTGTGCTCAGCACATTCTTAGCATTTACATTTATAAAAGTTTACTTACATAAGTGCCACTGTTATATCCCCCGGTATCTTTTTCATTTGCCTAAAAATGAAAAACAATGTTGTGATTACTACATGTTGAATAAACGTCCACTTATAAAAGTAAGCAGGCGTTTCGCAATATTACCTGAATTCCTTGCTTCCGCTTACGCCTTTGGACACGATCTTTCAAATTATGAAAGTACGATTTCGTGGCCCTATCCATCATTTCACCAATCTCTCTTGTCGTCGTTAGTTTGCCGGAGAAGTGCGACATAATTAAAACTAGAGAACTAATTACTTCATTAATGAAACTTACTTCTCATTATTTTATAAAAGGCATAAGGCAAGCTTGTTATAATTCTGAATTAAATCTCATTAATTCTGAAATAATTCTAGCATCCTATAGTGAGTAAATTCTGAATTTGTTCTGAAATCGTTTGTTTAGTGGCACAGACTAGAACTCAGTGCTAGTTTTCAGCATAACTAGCGCTAATTCAGAACCGTGTTCTTCTTTTAAGCATAGCAAAGACTAAATTAAGCACATAGTGGCAATTTTTTCAGCCTAATTCAAGCCTTCACAGATCATTTTCAGCACTGACTAGCACTTATTCAGAACGAAAAGACTAAATTCATCACATAGTGGCAATTTTTTCAGCCTAATTCAGGCCTTCGCAGATCATTTTCAGCACTGACTCGCATTACTCTAGAACGAAAAGACTTCTACTTATTATCATCACCTGTGTCCTACGGCGGCCCAATTCATTTAGTTTACAGAAAAAATCAGTTTTTATAATTGAGACTTTTGTATTTATAAACTGTAGTATAATGTCACTGCAATCCCGTCAAGTACGATCCACTGGTAGCATCCTGCAAATAAGTAAAATAAAATATTAGTGGGTGAAAAATTGTGCTCAGCACATTCTTAGCATTTACATTTATAAAAGTTTACTTACATAAGTGCCACTGTTATATCCCCCGGTATCTTTTTCATTTGCCTAAAAATGAAAAACAATGTTGTGATTACTACATGTTGAATAAACGTCCACTTATAAAAGTAAGCAGGCGTTTCGCAATATTACCTGAATTCCTTGCTTCCGCTTACGCCTTTGGACACGATCTTTCAAATTATGAAAGTACGATTTCGTGGCCCTATCCATCATTTCACCAATCTCTCTTGTCGTCGTTAGTTTGCCGGAGAAGTGCGACATAATTAAAACTAGAGAACTAATTACTTCATTAATGAAACTTACTTCTCATTATTTTATAAAAGGCATAAGGCAAGCTTGTTATAATTCTGAATTAAATCTCATTAATTCTGAAATAATTCTAGCATCCTATAGTGAGTAAATTCTGAATTTGTTCTGAAATCGTTTGTTTAGTGGCACAGACTAGAACTCAGTGCTAGTTTTCAGCATAACTAGCGCTAATTCAGAACCGTGTTCTTCTTTTAAGCATAGCAAAGACTAAATTAAGCACATAGTGGCAATTTTTTCAGCCTAATTCAAGCCTTCGCAGATCATTTTCAGCACTGACTAGCACTAATTCAGAACGAAAAGACTAAATTCATCACATAGTGGCAATTTTTTCAGCCTAATTCAGGCCTTCGCAGATCATTTTCAGCACTGACTCGCATTACTCTAGAACGAAAAGACTTCTACTTATTATCATCACCTGTGTCCTACGGCGGCCCAATTCATTTAGTTTACAGAAAAAATCAGTTTTTATAATTGAGACTTTTGTATTTATAAACTGTAGTATAATGTCACTGCAATCCCGTCAAGTACGATCCACTGGTAGCATCCTGCAAATAAGTAAAATAAAATATTAGTGGGTGAAAAATTGTGCTCAGCACATTCTTAGCATTTACATTTATAAAAGTTTACTTACATAAGTGCCACTGTTATATCCCCCGGTATCTTTTTCATTTGCCTAAAAATGAAAAACAATGTTGTGATTACTACATGTTGAATAAACGTCCACTTATAAAAGTAAGAAGGCGTTTCGCAATATTACCTGAATTCCTTGCTTCCGCTTACGCCTTTGGACACGATCTTTCAAATTATGAAAGTACGATTTCGTGGCCCTATCCATCATTTCACCAATCTCTCTTGTCGTCGTTAGTTTGCCGGAGAAGTGCGACATAATTAAAACTAGAGAACTAATTACTTCATTAATGAAACTTACTTCTCATTATTTTATAAAAGGCATAAGGCAAGCTTGTTATAATTCTGAATTAAATCTCATTAATTCTGAAATAATTCTAGCATCCTATAGTGAGTAAATTCTGAATTTGTTCTGAAATCGTTTGTTTAGTGGCACAGACTAGAACTCAGTGCTAGTTTTCAGCATAACTAGCGCTAATTCAGAACCGTGTTCTTCTTTTAAGCATAGCAAAGACTAAATTAAGCACATAGTGGCAATTTTTTCAGCCTAATTCAAGCCTTCACAGATCATTTTCAGCACTGACTAGCACTAATTCAGAACGAAAAGACTAAATTCATCACATAGTGGCAATTTTTTCAGCCTAATTCAGGCCTTCGCAGATCATTTTCAGCACTGACTCGCATTACTCTAGAACGAAAAGACTTCTACTTATTATCATCACCTGTGTCCTACGGCGGCCCAATTCATTTAGTTTACAGAAAAAATCAGTTTTTATAATTGAGACTTTTGTATTTATAAACTGTAGTATAATGTCACTGCAATCCCGTCAAGTACGATCCACTGGTAGCATCCTGCAAATAAGTAAAATAAAATATTAGTGGGTGAAAAATTGTGCTCAGCACATTCTTAGCATTTACATTTATAAAAGTTTACTTACATAAGTGCCACTGTTATATCCCCCGGTATCTTTTTCATTTGCCTAAAAATGAAAAACAATGTTGTGATTACTACATGTTGAATAAACGTCCACTTATAAAAGTAAGCAGGCGTTTCGCAATATTACCTGAATTCCTTGCTTCCGCTTACGCCTTTGGACACGATCTTTCAAATTATGAAAGTACGATTTCGTGGCCCTATCCATCATTTCACCAATCTCTCTTGTCGTCATTAGTTTGCCGGAGAAGTGCGACATAATTAAAACTAGAGAACTAATTACTTCATTAATGAAACTTACTTCTCATTATTTTATAAAAGGCATAAGGCAAGCTTGTTATAATTCTGAATTAAATCTCATTAATTCTGAAATAATTCTAGCATCCTATAGTGAGTAAATTCTGAATTTGTTCTGAAATCGTTTGTTTAGTGGCACAGACTAGAACTCAGTGCTAGTTTTCAGCATAACTAGCGCTAATTCAGAACCGTGTTCTTCTTTTAAGCATAGCAAAGACTAAATTAAGCACATAGTGGCAATTTTTTCAGCCTAATTCAAGCCTTCACAGATCATTTTCAGCACTGACTAGCACTAATTCAGAACGAAAAGACTAAATTCATCACATAGTGGCAATTTTTTCAGCCTAATTCAGGCCTTCGCAGATCATTTTCAGCACTGACTCGCATTACTCTAGAACGAAAAGACTTCTACTTATTATCATCACCTGTGTCCTACGGCGGCCCAATTCATTTAGTTTACAGAAAAAATCAGTTTTTATAATTGAGACTTTTGTATTTATAAACTGTAGTATAATGTCACTGCAATCCCGTCAAGTACGATCCACTGGTAGCATCCTGCAAATAAGTAAAATAAAATATTAGTGGGTGAAAAATTGTGCTCAGCACATTCTTAGCATTTACATTTATAAAAGTTTACTTACATAAGTGCCACTGTTATATCCCCCGGTATCTTTTTCATTTGCCTAAAAATGAAAAACAATGTTGTGATTACTACATGTTGAATAAACGTCCACTTATAAAAGTAAGCAGGCGTTTCGCAATATTACCTGAATTCCTTGCTTCCGCTTACGCCTTTGGACACGATCTTTCAAATTATGAAAGTACGATTTCGTGGCCCTATCCATCATTTCACCAATCTCTCTTGTCGTCATTAGTTTGCCGGAGAAGTGCGACATAATTAAAACTAGAGAACTAATTACTTCATTAATGAAACTTACTTCTCATTATTTTATAAAAGGCATAAGGCAAGCTTGTTATAATTCTGAATTAAATCTCATTAATTCTGAAATAATTCTAGCATCCTATAGTGAGTAAATTCTGAATTTGTTCTGAAATCGTTTGTTTAGTGGCACAGACTAGAACTCAGTGCTAGTTTTCAGCATAACTAGCGCTAATTCAGAACCGTGTTCTTCTTTTAAGCATAGCAAAGACTAAATTAAGCACATAGTGGCAATTTTTCAGCCTAATTCAGCTTCCAGATCATTTTCAGCACTGACTAGCACTAATTCAGAACGAAAAGACTAAATTCAGCACATAGTGGCAATTTTTTCAGCCTAATTCAGGCCTTCGCAGATCATTTTCAGCACTGACTCGCATTACTCTAGAACGAAAAGACTTCTACTTATTATCATCACCTGTGTCCTACGGCGGCCCAATTCATTTAGTTTACAGAAAAAATCAGTTTTTATAATTGAGACTTTTGTATTTATAAACTGTAGTATAATGTCACTGCAATCCCGTCAAGTACGATCCACTGGTAGCATCCTGCAAATAAGTAAAATAAAATATTAGTGGGTGAAAAATTGTGCTCAGCACATTCTTAGCATTTACATTTATAAAAGTTTACTTACATAAGTGCCACTGTTATATCCCCCGGTATCTTTTTCATTTGCCTAAAAATGAAAAACAATGTTGTGATTACTACATGTTGAATAAACGTCCACTTATAAAAGTAAGAAGGCGTTTCGCAATATTACCTGAATTCCTTGCTTCCGCTTACGCCTTTGGACACGATCTTTCAAATTATGAAAGTACGATTTCGTGGCCCTATCCATCATTTCACCAATCTCTCTTGTCGTCATTAGTTTGCCGGAGAAGTGCGACATAATTAAAACTAGAGAACTAATTACTTCATTAATGAAACTTACTTCTCATTATTTTATAAAAGGCATAAGGCAAGCTTGTTATAATTCTGAATTAAATCTCATTAATTCTGAAATAATTCTAGCATCCTATAGTGAGTAAATTCTGAATTTGTTCTGAAATCGTTTGTTTAGTGGCACAGACTAGAACTCAGTGCTAGTTTTCAGCATAACTAGCGCTAATTCAGAACCGTGTTCTTCTTTTAAGCATAGCAAAGACTAAATTAAGCACATAGTGGCAATTTTTCAGTTTTTCAGCCTAATTCAGCCTTCGCAGATCATTTTCAGCACTGACTAGCACTAATTCAGAACGAAAAGACTAAATTCAGCACATAGTGGCAATTTTTTCAGCCTAATTCAGGCCTTCGCAGATCATTTTCAGCACTGACTCGCATTACTCTAGAACGAAAAGACTTCTACTTATTATCATCACCTGTGTCCTACGGCGGCCCAATTCATTTAGTTTACAGAAAAAATCAGTTTTTATAATTGAGACTTTTGTATTTATAAACTGTAGTATAATGTCACTGCAATCCCGTCAAGTACGATCCACTGGTAGCATCCTGCAAATAAGTAAAATAAAATATTAGTGGGTGAAAAATTGTGCTCAGCACATTCTTAGCATTTACATTTATAAAAGTTTACTTACATAAGTGCCACTGTTATATCCCCCGGTATCTTTTTCATTTGCCTAAAAATGAAAAACAATGTTGTGATTACTACATGTTGAATAAACGTCCACTTATAAAAGTAAGCAGGCGTTTCGCAATATTACCTGAATTCCTTGCTTCCGCTTACGCCTTTGGACACGATCTTTCAAATTATGAAAGTACGATTTCGTGGCCCTATCCATCATTTCACCAATCTCTCTTGTCGTCATTAGTTTGCCGGAGAAGTGCGACATAATTAAAACTAGAGAACTAATTACTTCATTAATGAAACTTACTTCTCATTATTTTATAAAAGGCATAAGGCAAGCTTGTTATAATTCTGAATTAAATCTCATTAATTCTGAAATAATTCTAGCATCCTATAGTGAGTAAATTCTGAATTTGTTCTGAAATCGTTTGTTTAGTGGCACAGACTAGAACTCAGTGCTAGTTTTCAGCATAACTAGCGCTAATTCAGAACCGTGTTCTTCTTTTAAGCATAGCAAAGACTAAATTAAGCACATAGTGGCAATTTTTTCAGCCTAATTCAAGCCTTCACAGATCATTTTCAGCACTGACTAGCACTAATTCAGAACGAAAAGACTAAATTCATCACATAGTGGCAATTTTTTCAGCCTAATTCAGGCCTTCGCAGATCATTTTCAGCACTGACTCGCATTACTCTAGAACGAAAAGACTTCTACTTATTATCATCACCTGTGTCCTACGGCGGCCCAATTCATTTAGTTTACAGAAAAAATCAGTTTTTATAATTGAGACTTTTGTATTTATAAACTGTAGTATAATGTCACTGCAATCCCGTCAAGTACGATCCACTGGTAGCATCCTGCAAATAAGTAAAATAAAATATTAGTGGGTGAAAAATTGTGCTCAGCACATTCTTAGCATTTACATTTATAAAAGTTTACTTACATAAGTGCCACTGTTATATCCCCCGGTATCTTTTTCATTTGCCTAAAAATGAAAAACAATGTTGTGATTACTACATGTTGAATAAACGTCCACTTATAAAAGTAAGCAGGCGTTTCGCAATATTACCTGAATTCCTTGCTTCCGCTTACGCCTTTGGACACGATCTTTCAAATTATGAAAGTACGATTTCGTGGCCCTATCCATCATTTCACCAATCTCTCTTGTCGTCATTAGTTTGCCGGAGAAGTGCGACATAATTAAAACTAGAGAACTAATTACTTCATTAATGAAACTTACTTCTCATTATTTTATAAAAGGCATAAGGCAAGCTTGTTATAATTCTGAATTAAATCTCATTAATTCTGAAATAATTCTAGCATCCTATAGTGAGTAAATTCTGAATTTGTTCTGAAATCGTTTGTTTAGTGGCACAGACTAGAACTCAGTGCTAGTTTTCAGCATAACTAGCGCTAATTCAGAACCGTGTTCTTCTTTTAAGCATAGCAAAGACTAAATTAAGCACATAGTGGCAATTTTTTCAGCCTAATTCAAGCCTTCACAGATCATTTTCAGCACTGACTAGCACTTATTCAGAACGAAAAGACTAAATTCATCACATAGTGGCAATTTTTTCAGCCTAATTCAGGCCTTCGCAGATCATTTTCAGCACTGACTCGCATTACTCTAGAACGAAAAGACTTCTACTTATTATCATCACCTGTGTCCTACGGCGGCCCAATTCATTTAGTTTACAGAAAAAATCAGTTTTTATAATTGAGACTTTTGTATTTATAAACTGTAGTATAATGTCACTGCAATCCCGTCAAGTACGATCCACTGGTAGCATCCTGCAAATAAGTAAAATAAAATATTAGTGGGTGAAAAATTGTGCTCAGCACATTCTTAGCATTTACATTTATAAAAGTTTACTTACATAAGTGCCACTGTTATATCCCCCGGTATCTTTTTCATTTGCCTAAAAATGAAAAACAATGTTGTGATTACTACATGTTGAATAAACGTCCACTTATAAAAGTAAGCAGGCGTTTCGCAATATTACCTGAATTCCTTGCTTCCGCTTACGCCTTTGGACACGATCTTTCAAATTATGAAAGTACGATTTCGTGGCCCTATCCATCATTTCACCAATCTCTCTTGTCGTCGTTAGTTTGCCGGAGAAGTGCGACATAATTAAAACTAGAGAACTAATTACTTCATTAATGAAACTTACTTCTCATTATTTTATAAAAGGCATAAGGCAAGCTTGTTATAATTCTGAATTAAATCTCATTAATTCTGAAATAATTCTAGCATCCTATAGTGAGTAAATTCTGAATTTGTTCTGAAATCGTTTGTTTAGTGGCACAGACTAGAACTCAGTGCTAGTTTTCAGCATAACTAGCGCTAATTCAGAACCGTGTTCTTCTTTTAAGCATAGCAAAGACTAAATTAAGCACATAGTGGCAATTTTTTCAGCCTAATTCAAGCCTTCGCAGATCATTTTCAGCACTGACTAGCACTAATTCAGAACGAAAAGACTAAATTCATCACATAGTGGCAATTTTTTCAGCCTAATTCAGGCCTTCGCAGATCATTTTCAGCACTGACTCGCATTACTCTAGAACGAAAAGACTTCTACTTATTATCATCACCTGTGTCCTACGGCGGCCCAATTCATTTAGTTTACAGAAAAAATCAGTTTTTATAATTGAGACTTTTGTATTTATAAACTGTAGTATAATGTCACTGCAATCCCGTCAAGTACGATCCACTGGTAGCATCCTGCAAATAAGTAAAATAAAATATTAGTGGGTGAAAAATTGTGCTCAGCACATTCTTAGCATTTACATTTATAAAAGTTTACTTACATAAGTGCCACTGTTATATCCCCCGGTATCTTTTTCATTTGCCTAAAAATGAAAAACAATGTTGTGATTACTACATGTTGAATAAACGTCCACTTATAAAAGTAAGCAGGCGTTTCGCAATATTACCTGAATTCCTTGCTTCCGCTTACGCCTTTGGACACGATCTTTCAAATTATGAAAGTACGATTTCGTGGCCCTATCCATCATTTCACCAATCTCTCTTGTCGTCATTAGTTTGCCGGAGAAGTGCGACATAATTAAAACTAGAGAACTAATTACTTCATTAATGAAACTTACTTCTCATTATTTTATAAAAGGCATAAGGCAAGCTTGTTATAATTCTGAATTAAATCTCATTAATTCTGAAATAATTCTAGCATCCTATAGTGAGTAAATTCTGAATTTGTTCTGAAATCGTTTGTTTAGTGGCACAGACTAGAACTCAGTGCTAGTTTTCAGCATAACTAGCGCTAATTCAGAACCGTGTTCTTCTTTTAAGCATAGCAAAGACTAAATTAAGCACATAGTGGCAATTTTTTCAGCCTAATTCAAGCCTTCACAGATCATTTTCAGCACTGACTAGCACTAATTCAGAACGAAAAGACTAAATTCATCACATAGTGGCAATTTTTTCAGCCTAATTCAGGCCTTCGCAGATCATTTTCAGCACTGACTCGCATTACTCTAGAACGAAAAGACTTCTACTTATTATCATCACCTGTGTCCTACGGCGGCCCAATTCATTTAGTTTACAGAAAAAATCAGTTTTTATAATTGAGACTTTTGTATTTATAAACTGTAGTATAATGTCACTGCAATCCCGTCAAGTACGATCCACTGGTAGCATCCTGCAAATAAGTAAAATAAAATATTAGTGGGTGAAAAATTGTGCTCAGCACATTCTTAGCATTTACATTTATAAAAGTTTACTTACATAAGTGCCACTGTTATATCCCCCGGTATCTTTTTCATTTGCCTAAAAATGAAAAACAATGTTGTGATTACTACATGTTGAATAAACGTCCACTTATAAAAGTAAGAAGGCGTTTCGCAATATTACCTGAATTCCTTGCTTCCGCTTACGCCTTTGGACACGATCTTTCAAATTATGAAAGTACGATTTCGTGGCCCTATCCATCATTTCACCAATCTCTCTTGTCGTCATTAGTTTGCCGGAGAAGTGCGACATAATTAAAACTAGAGAACTAATTACTTCATTAATGAAACTTACTTCTCATTATTTTATAAAAGGCATAAGGCAAGCTTGTTATAATTCTGAATTAAATCTCATTAATTCTGAAATAATTCTAGCATCCTATAGTGAGTAAATTCTGAATTTGTTCTGAAATCGTTTGTTTAGTGGCACAGACTAGAACTCAGTGCTAGTTTTCAGCATAACTAGCGCTAATTCAGAACCGTGTTCTTCTTTTAAGCATAGCAAAGACTAAATTAAGCACATAGTGGCAATTTTTTCAGCCTAATTCAAGCCTTCGCAGATCATTTTCAGCACTGACTAGCACTAATTCAGAACGAAAAGACTAAATTCATCACATAGTGGCAATTTTTTCAGCCTAATTCAGGCCTTCGCAGATCATTTTCAGCACTGACTCGCATTACTCTAGAACGAAAAGACTTCTACTTATTATCATCACCTGTGTCCTACGGCGGCCCAATTCATTTAGTTTACAGAAAAAATCAGTTTTTATAATTGAGACTTTTGTATTTATAAACTGTAGTATAATGTCACTGCAATCCCGTCAAGTACGATCCACTGGTAGCATCCTGCAAATAAGTAAAATAAAATATTAGTGGGTGAAAAATTGTGCTCAGCACATTCTTAGCATTTACATTTATAAAAGTTTACTTACATAAGTGCCACTGTTATATCCCCCGGTATCTTTTTCATTTGCCTAAAAATGAAAAACAATGTTGTGATTACTACATGTTGAATAAACGTCCACTTATAAAAGTAAGAAGGCGTTTCGCAATATTACCTGAATTCCTTGCTTCCGCTTACGCCTTTGGACACGATCTTTCAAATTATGAAAGTACGATTTCGTGGCCCTATCCATCATTTCACCAATCTCTCTTGTCGTCATTAGTTTGCCGGAGAAGTGCGACATAATTAAAACTAGAGAACTAATTACTTCATTAATGAAACTTACTTCTCATTATTTTATAAAAGGCATAAGGCAAGCTTGTTATAATTCTGAATTAAATCTCATTAATTCTGAAATAATTCTAGCATCCTATAGTGAGTAAATTCTGAATTTGTTCTGAAATCGTTTGTTTAGTGGCACAGACTAGAACTCAGTGCTAGTTTTCAGCATAACTAGCGCTAATTCAGAACCGTGTTCTTCTTTTAAGCATAGCAAAGACTAAATTAAGCACATAGTGGCAATTTTTCAGCCTAATTCAAGCCTTCGCAGATCATTTTCAGCACTGACTAGCACTAATTCAGAACGAAAAGACTAAATTCAGCACATAGTGGCAATTTTTTCAGCCTAATTCAGGCCTTCGCAGATCATTTTCAGCACTGACTCGCATTACTCTAGAACGAAAAGACTTCTACTTATTATCATCACCTGTGTCCTACGGCGGCCCAATTCATTTAGTTTACAGAAAAAATCAGTTTTTATAATTGAGACTTTTGTATTTATAAACTGTAGTATAATGTCACTGCAATCCCGTCAAGTACGATCCACTGGTAGCATCCTGCAAATAAGTAAAATAAAATATTAGTGGGTGAAAAATTGTGCTCAGCACATTCTTAGCATTTACATTTATAAAAGTTTACTTACATAAGTGCCACTGTTATATCCCCCGGTATCTTTTTCATTTGCCTAAAAATGAAAAACAATGTTGTGATTACTACATGTTGAATAAACGTCCACTTATAAAAGTAAGCAGGCGTTTCGCAATATTACCTGAATTCCTTGCTTCCGCTTACGCCTTTGGACACGATCTTTCAAATTATGAAAGTACGATTTCGTGGCCCTATCCATCATTTCACCAATCTCTCTTGTCGTCATTAGTTTGCCGGAGAAGTGCGACATAATTAAAACTAGAGAACTAATTACTTCATTAATGAAACTTACTTCTCATTATTTTATAAAAGGCATAAGGCAAGCTTGTTATAATTCTGAATTAAATCTCATTAATTCTGAAATAATTCTAGCATCCTATAGTGAGTAAATTCTGAATTTGTTCTGAAATCGTTTGTTTAGTGGCACAGACTAGAACTCAGTGCTAGTTTTCAGCATAACTAGCGCTAATTCAGAACCGTGTTCTTCTTTTAAGCATAGCAAAGACTAAATTAAGCACATAGTGGCAATTTTTTCAGCCTAATTCAAGCCTTCGCAGATCATTTTCAGCACTGACTAGCACTAATTCAGAACGAAAAGACTAAATTCATCACATAGTGGCAATTTTTTCAGCCTAATTCAGGCCTTCGCAGATCATTTTCAGCACTGACTCGCATTACTCTAGAACGAAAAGACTTCTACTTATTATCATCACCTGTGTCCTACGGCGGCCCAATTCATTTAGTTTACAGAAAAAATCAGTTTTTATAATTGAGACTTTTGTATTTATAAACTGTAGTATAATGTCACTGCAATCCCGTCAAGTACGATCCACTGGTAGCATCCTGCAAATAAGTAAAATAAAATATTAGTGGGTGAAAAATTGTGCTCAGCACATTCTTAGCATTTACATTTATAAAAGTTTACTTACATAAGTGCCACTGTTATATCCCCCGGTATCTTTTTCATTTGCCTAAAAATGAAAAACAATGTTGTGATTACTACATGTTGAATAAACGTCCACTTATAAAAGTAAGAAGGCGTTTCGCAATATTACCTGAATTCCTTGCTTCCGCTTACGCCTTTGGACACGATCTTTCAAATTATGAAAGTACGATTTCGTGGCCCTATCCATCATTTCACCAATCTCTCTTGTCGTCATTAGTTTGCCGGAGAAGTGCGACATAATTAAAACTAGAGAACTAATTACTTCATTAATGAAACTTACTTCTCATTATTTTATAAAAGGCATAAGGCAAGCTTGTTATAATTCTGAATTAAATCTCATTAATTCTGAAATAATTCTAGCATCCTATAGTGAGTAAATTCTGAATTTGTTCTGAAATCGTTTGTTTAGTGGCACAGACTAGAACTCAGTGCTAGTTTTCAGCATAACTAGCGCTAATTCAGAACCGTGTTCTTCTTTTAAGCATAGCAAAGACTAAATTAAGCACATAGTGGCAATTTTTTCAGCCTAATTCAAGCCTTCGCAGATCATTTTCAGCACTGACTAGCACTAATTCAGAACGAAAAGACTAAATTCATCACATAGTGGCAATTTTTTCAGCCTAATTCAGGCCTTCGCAGATCATTTTCAGCACTGACTCGCATTACTCTAGAACGAAAAGACTTCTACTTATTATCATCACCTGTGTCCTACGGCGGCCCAATTCATTTAGTTTACAGAAAAAATCAGTTTTTATAATTGAGACTTTTGTATTTATAAACTGTAGTATAATGTCACTGCAATCCCGTCAAGTACGATCCACTGGTAGCATCCTGCAAATAAGTAAAATAAAATATTAGTGGGTGAAAAATTGTGCTCAGCACATTCTTAGCATTTACATTTATAAAAGTTTACTTACATAAGTGCCACTGTTATATCCCCCGGTATCTTTTTCATTTGCCTAAAAATGAAAAACAATGTTGTGATTACTACATGTTGAATAAACGTCCACTTATAAAAGTAAGAAGGCGTTTCGCAATATTACCTGAATTCCTTGCTTCCGCTTACGCCTTTGGACACGATCTTTCAAATTATGAAAGTACGATTTCGTGGCCCTATCCATCATTTCACCAATCTCTCTTGTCGTCATTAGTTTGCCGGAGAAGTGCGACATAATTAAAACTAGAGAACTAATTACTTCATTAATGAAACTTACTTCTCATTATTTTATAAAAGGCATAAGGCAAGCTTGTTATAATTCTGAATTAAATCTCATTAATTCTGAAATAATTCTAGCATCCTATAGTGAGTAAATTCTGAATTTGTTCTGAAATCGTTTGTTTAGTGGCACAGACTAGAACTCAGTGCTAGTTTTCAGCATAACTAGCGCTAATTCAGAACCGTGTTCTTCTTTTAAGCATAGCAAAGACTAAATTAAGCACATAGTGGCAATTTTTTCAGCCTAATTCAAGCCTTCGCAGATCATTTTCAGCACTGACTAGCACTAATTCAGAACGAAAAGACTAAATTCAGCACATAGTGGCAATTTTTTCAGCCTAATTCAGGCCTTCGCAGATCATTTTCAGCACTGACTCGCATTACTCTAGAACGAAAAGACTTCTACTTATTATCATCACCTGTGTCCTACGGCGGCCCAATTCATTTAGTTTACAGAAAAAATCAGTTTTTATAATTGAGACTTTTGTATTTATAAACTGTAGTATAATGTCACTGCAATCCCGTCAAGTACGATCCACTGGTAGCATCCTGCAAATAAGTAAAATAAAATATTAGTGGGTGAAAAATTGTGCTCAGCACATTCTTAGCATTTACATTTATAAAAGTTTACTTACATAAGTGCCACTGTTATATCCCCCGGTATCTTTTTCATTTGCCTAAAAATGAAAAACAATGTTGTGATTACTACATGTTGAATAAACGTCCACTTATAAAAGTAAGAAGGCGTTTCGCAATATTACCTGAATTCCTTGCTTCCGCTTACGCCTTTGGACACGATCTTTCAAATTATGAAAGTACGATTTCGTGGCCCTATCCATCATTTCACCAATCTCTCTTGTCGTCATTAGTTTGCCGGAGAAGTGCGACATAATTAAAACTAGAGAACTAATTACTTCATTAATGAAACTTACTTCTCATTATTTTATAAAAGGCATAAGGCAAGCTTGTTATAATTCTGAATTAAATCTCATTAATTCTGAAATAATTCTAGCATCCTATAGTGAGTAAATTCTGAATTTGTTCTGAAATCGTTTGTTTAGTGGCACAGACTAGAACTCAGTGCTAGTTTTCAGCATAACTAGCGCTAATTCAGAACCGTGTTCTTCTTTTAAGCATAGCAAAGACTAAATTAAGCACATAGTGGCAATTTTTTCAGCCTAATTCAGGCCTTCGCAGATCATTTTCAGCACTGACTAGCACTAATTCAGAACGAAAAGACAAATTCAGCACATAGTGGCAATTTTTTCAGCCTAATTCAGGCCTTCGCAGATCATTTTCAGCACTGACTAGCACTAATTCAGAACGAAAAGACTAAATTCAGCACATAGTGGCAATTTTTTCAGCCTAATTCAGGCCTTCGCAGATCATTTTCAGCACTGACTCGCATTACTCTAGAACGAAAAGACTTCTACTTATTATCATCACCTGTGTCCTACGGCGGCCCAATTCATTTAGTTTACAGAAAAAATCAGTTTTTATAATTGAGACTTTTGTATTTATAAACTGTAGTATAATGTCACTGCAATCCCGTCAAGTACGATCCACTGGTAGCATCCTGCAAATAAGCAAAATAAAATATTAGTGGGTGAAAAATTGTGCTCAGCACATTCTTAGCATTTACATTTATAAAAGTTTACTTACATAAGTGCCACTGTTATATCCCCCGGTATCTTTTTCATTTGCCTAAAAATGAAAAACAATGTTGTGATTACTACATGTTGAATAAACGTCCACTTATAAAAGTAAGAAGGCGTTTCGCAATATTACCTGAATTCCTTGCTTCCGCTTACGCCTTTGGACACGATCTTTCAAATTATGATAGTACGATTTCGTGGCCCTATCCATCATTTCACCAATCTCTCTTGTCGTCATTAGTTTGCCGGAGAAGTGCGACATAATTAAAACTAGAGAACTAATTACTTCATTAATGAAACTTACTTCTCATTATTTTATAAAAGGCATAAGGCAAGCTTGTTATAATTCTGAATTAAATCTCATTAATTCTGAAATAATTCTAGCATCCTATAGTGAGTAAATTCTGAATTTGTTCTGAAATCGTTTGTTTAGTGGCACAGACTAGAACTCAGTGCTAGTTTTCAGCATAACTAGCGCTAATTCAGAACCGTGTTCTTCTTTTAAGCATAGCAAAGACTAAATTAAGCACATAGTGGCAATTTTTTCAGCCTAATTCAAGCCTTCGCAGATCATTTTCAGCACTGACTAGCACTAATTCAGAACGAAAAGACTAAATTCAGCACATAGTGGCAATTTTTTCAGCCTAATTCAGGCCTTCGCAGATCATTTTCAGCACTGACTCAGATCATTTTCAGCACTGACTAGCACTAATTCAGAACGAAAAGACTAAATTCAGCACATAGTGGCAATTTTTTCAGCCTAATTCAGGCCTTCGCAGATCATTTTCAGCACTGACTCGCATTACTTTAGAACGAAAAGACTTCTACTTATTATCATCACCTGTGTCCTACGGCGGCCCAATTCATTTAGTTTACAGAAAAAATCAGTTTTTATAATTGAGACTTTTGTATTTATAAACTGTAGTATAATGTCACTGCAATCCCGTCAAGTGCGATCCACTGGTAGCATCCTGCAAATAAGCAAAATAAAATATTAGTGGGTGAAAAATTGTGCTCAGCACATTCTTAGCATTTACATTTATAAAAGTTTACTTACATAAGTGCCACTGTTATATCCCCCGGTATCTTTTTCATTTGCCTAAAAATGAAAAACAATGTTGTGATTACTACATGTTGAATAAACGTCCACTTATAAAAGTAAGCAGGCGTTTCGCAATATTACCTGAATTCCTTGCTTCCGCTTACGCCTTTGGACACGATCTTTCAAATTATGAAAGTACGATTTCGTGGCCCTATCCATCATTTCACCAATCTCTCTTGTCGTCATTAGTTTGCCGGAGAAGTGCGACATAATTAAAGCTAGAGAACTAATTACTTCATTAATGAAACTTACTTCTCATTATTTTATAAAAGGCATAAGGCACAATGCTTGACTTTGTCAAAGTCCCCTGGAATGTAAACTTCAAACCCAATTCAGGTTTTATAACATGGTGCATCATGACCTTAAGTGATAACTTTGGATCACTCTGAAGGCAGCTAGCCATCTTAGCAGTCTACAAGAAATAAGAATTAAATACGTCAACTCACATATTGCTGTTTGTACTTTTCGTCTCTTAAAGATGCTTCCAGCATCTCTAACTGGTCTTCATTCTCGATCGGAAACTGCAGTGTTAAGTCCCCGTTTGCTGGAGGGTAGGTTTGCTGTCGAAATTTTCTATCAGTAGTCATAATGTTCAACATTTTCGTGCACAGGTTAATGATTTCCATATTTGTATCTTTAAATAAATAATTATTTTCAAGTAATTACCGAGTGATTTCTTAATTGAGGATTCAGTAGCATATTCGTTAGACGGCAATCTAAAGCATGAATAAAAATTGTGACAATTATTCCTACCGGTCACACACACACGTCTTTTTGCCGATAGGAGATGAAGACTGGAATATGGGGGCACCCGAAGTACTGAAAATGAAGGGCTTTCAATTAGGTTAATACCTCGGAATTGGGGCCACGAAGTCATCAAATATATTATAATCTGGATATTGTGGTTTGATGCAACCAACCTCACTGGCGGCTAAATCAATATCCATTGAGTTGTAAAGGAAATTTTTATCATTTTTCTTGGCATCCCTGAAAAATGTGTTAGACAGACAACGGTACCTACCTTTTCGGTCTCTTGCTAGGCATTGGCAACGTATCATCGTCCATGTCTACATTCCTGGTGCCTTGATCATTGCTTCTCAAAATCTCTACACCCTTTTTACAGTTCTCATTCATGCAGTCTGCCAGAAGATATTCTTCTCCTACGACTTGTTGTAGAATGTTGAATACCCGTGTTTAACACATTATCGGACTTGTTTTCCTTATAATAGAATTGGACAAATATACACCCAAAATCTAACTCACCTGCATGACTTATAAATCCTGTAAGAATGATCTCTGTATGTACGGCGTACTGCTTATATACCTCTATGCAAACATCCGTACTTTTAATATGAAAAGGGATGACGGGTGAACTGTTATCACAACTGTTAACATTTTCCTTATGGGAAGTGTATGTTTTCGTCTATGAATCAACACAATCACCCCCACCTTGTTTCGTTTGGATTCCCAAGGTTTAAGTACATAACCTCGTAAACTGTGCTCAGTAATGGAAAAAATTTACACTTCACTTATGACAAGTATCCTTTTTCATCTAAGGGTTTTCAGTTTTCATCCCCTCCCCCCTTTAATTCGTTTTGAATTTTTGTGTTTGCCTTTATGTTTGCCTCATAGGTACTAGGATACACATTAGACACAGCCTACCTTTAAGTATTGGTTTGTTGTAGGGATTTTGTTTGATTGCATGATTGCAGCCTACCTTGCTTATAATTTTTTTCACTTGTGACCTCGTCTCAACTGAATTGTAATCAAATTCAGGGACGCTCCACAAACGAAACCACAATCTTCATATGTTATCAATTCACATTCCCGTACCCCCTGTTGAATTATGTTTTCGTTGTAATCATATTTACTGTCACACCTCTGGTGAAATAGACCAATCACATCACATCAAATTCACAGACAAGTATGAAGCCGTCACACTACGTACTCTGTGTGAAATTTGCTGTTTGCTGATTGGTTGGTTGGTTTCAATAGACGATGTCGAGAGAGAGAGGGAGAACGTGCTATTTTTTAGTATTAACCGCAGCAGTTAGGCATGCAGTGCTTATTTTCAGCACTTAAGGCATTATTTCAGATGCTGATCTTATTTTTAAGAATTTGTCGCATTAATTAAGCACCCAGCTCTATTTTTAAGCACGACCAGCGTTATTTCAGAACATAGTGGGTAGAAAAAATATTCATTTGCCAAAAAAAGCGTTATCGACGCATAGGTTAGAATAAGTTTAGAATTTTTGTAATGATGTTGGTAGTTAAGACTTATGGTAAACCTGCAATCATTGAGCCAATTCACATATACTATACTAATATAGTAACATTATTTAATAAGTGAACTCCCTAACTATTCTGCCATTGTTTGACATTGAAATTGTGCGCTGGTTTTTCAGCATGATTGACACTAAATCGAACCTACTGGGTTTGTTTATCAGCGTTGTTCCAGCCCTCACATGACATATTAAGCATGGACCAGCGTTTTTCCAGAGCGAAAAGTTTGAGCTCGGAACGCAACTCTCTTTTTAAGCACGACCAGCGTCATTTCAGAACATAGTGGGAAATAAGTTTTCAGTTACCATAAAAAGGCATTATCGAAGAATAGGCTAGAATAAGTTTAGAATCGCTGTAAGCTTGTTGGTGCTGTGGTCTAAGTGATAAATCGTATTAATCACCGTTATTCAGAATATGCTACGAACTATAAATCTTGGGCCGATAAAACGTAGTAAATAAGGCACAGATCGGTGTAATTTATAACTGACTTCCAAAGCGCTCTCACCACGAAACAATGAACCAAAGTATGCTTTAAACTGTCGCTCTCAGGCATTTGAAGGGAAAGGAAGTGTGACAGCAGTTTAGACATACATGTTTATATTATGAATACAAATGGAAACAATAAGGCAATACAAACATTTTCACAAGAATAAGCGATTACCAGGGGCACGTCGTAGTCTCAAAGTTGTTTGTTGTTCATTTACTAGCAAATTGTCTAACCTTCTGGTGAACTCTGCTATTTCTCGCAGTGCAGCATCCGGATTTCTTTGGATCAGACGGATGAGACGACATCTTAAACGTTCATAAGCATTTCGAAACGCGTTGTTTGATTCTGGTGCTAAGCGGACGGCTCGCGGAATGTTATCCGTTATGTTATATAGACGTGTCCAGCTCTCACTATTTCTCAGAATATCTAAGAGTAACATTTAAGGAAATAGAACATACCACAGTTTAGATATGAGTTCAAGAACGCCTCTATAGCATGTGCACATGGCAAACTGTATACACAGTATGTCCAACATGTGCATTTCGCCGCATTCCTATTAACGAAGAAGATGTGACCACCTTCTGCGTAATTAACTGGGGTGGAAGATATTGAATGTAAAAAGAACATGCGCCTTTGAAAGTCTAAGACAACTTTCTGGGCAGCAAAGGGTGTGAGATGCCGTAATATGGACTGCAGTGAAGTTTGCACCCAGGAAAAACCGTAAATTGTCTTGAAACTTACATCGTGATTGTGATATTTACAAAGCATCCAGTGGCCCTGACGTATTTTACGTATGGTTGTATGGTCAATCTCCCTCCATGTCTTCCATAGCGTCAGTTCCAGCGGATCACCTTTACGTAAATATCTTTTCAGTTGCCTATGAGCATTCTCCACTCTGCTGTTAGTATTGTTCCCCATACTGATGGTGAACCGGTTGCATGATGCGGCCCAATATTTCCGTGTTCTTATCCAGTACCATACTATATATTCTCAGATATCTCAATGTACCTTTATTCACCACTAATGCATCCAAATGGCGTGTGAATCATCACACTGCACTCACACCTAAAAAATTAACACGTCATTATATCATGGTAAAGTACATTCAATTGAACTGTCTGTAAATTTCCGTGTCAAAATAATAAATTACCGCTTTAACTTATATTTTAGACTAATAGAAAACCAACTAGCCAACAGCCAATCAAAATCTGCCTATATCTATTTTCGGCTTAGAACCAACAGTCCACGAATGTCACTTAGTGCAGTCTTAAAATGTGACTTTTCTGAGGTTGACAGACCTTCCGAACTGATACGAAAAGCTGTGTTTTTATACCTTGGAGTCTGGGGATTGTTGTTATCGGGTTGCAGGAGAGATTGCTTATTTATCAAGGTAATTATCTATTAGTTTTTAATAAGTTGCTGAAGGATTATCTGGGAGTCGTGACAAGTTTGTTCTGATTGCCAAGCTGAACTGTTCAGGTATTAAAATTGCTAAACTCTATGCATCTTTAGTTATATCACAGCAATTAATTATCTGAATTTCTCTTCGTAAGAAAGCTTCTTGTTTAATGGTACCGGCTCATTTTCAGAAATATCAGTGATGCTAAACGTGGTTGGAGTGTTATCGTAGTTGGCCTTGCAGACGGTAAATTATTATTTTTAGATGAGGTATGTATATCAGTATTTTTCACCTGGTATTTTCACTATAGGCTGGTAGAATTCTTTTGGGCATCAAAGATGGACTTGGTTCTGTGACCTCCTTACAAATCACTTCATGTGGTGTAAGACTGTGTTGTTTCGTTTCATTTTCAGTAGGAGAATTTGTGTGTATTATGCAAGAACACAACTATTTGTCTGAACCTCAGCGACCTGGAAGGTGTTCTGCTAAATAGTTGTACTTATCTTTCTGAACCTCACCAATTGTATAATAACCTCAGCGTTGACTATACTAGGAAAATTCGTTATCAAAATTTGGCCATTCCCACTGAAGGTGAAAAACATCACTTTTCATCTCTGAGTAAGTGTACATTCATACATTAGGACTGTTCCAGCCAAATACCCAATTGAAGCATTTGATTCATTAGTAAAAATGTTTGCTTTTGAAACACACTCTCGTGGCAAAAAGATGTGTGTACCATTAAAGCAAACTAGTTGGACAATGGTTGGCTCGGATCCGTTCATAAGTTTCAGTTTCTTTAATGAGGTAACTATAAATTCGTCAGTTATGTTTGTCTCTCTTTGTCGTTTTTTCGTGGTTAGTTGAGGTTGTTTGTTTCCTTTTTAGAATACAGACCCTGGAGCCTCCCAAGAGGCCGAACGTGCCATGTTTGGGTTAAAATAGTGGGTTTCAGGTTTTCAATTTTCATTTACCTGACAGTTGTTTCTCATGCACTTGGTTCTCTTGATAAATTTCGATGGTACGATCAAAAAGTTCATCTATAGAAAAGAAACATGGACTGGACAATATCTTCACTCTAACTGCTTCTTCCTTTAGGCGATACGCGCGGATTAGGGAGAACACTCAACAACAGAGCCAGGAAGCTATGTTCATCCAACAAGCTGGAAGAATTAGGCTCTGTTGAGAAATGCCTAGGGAAAAATGGGTATTCAAAGGGAATTATACTAAAGTATATCAAACAGAAACACGAGAAAATGAAACACCTAATTGTTGAAAAGAAGAAAGTGTTTGTCTCACATTCAAAGGAGAAGCAGTATCACAAATGATTGACAAGAGAATAAAATGAGCAATGAAAAGATGTTTCCTTACAGACAAGCTTGTAACAGAATAAGGCACCAAATGCTCTATAAGCCAATCTGAACTAGATAGGTACCCTGCTCATGTCACTTCCAACTGAGTTTATAGATTTACGTGTATTTGCAAGAGCAAGTACATTGGAAAGACAGAAAGAAAAACTTCTATCTAGTTTTTCGAGTATATCACAAGAAACTGATGTCTAAAAGGAAGCAGATATTCGCAAAGTGCAACTGCCAGACCCTTCATGGTTACGTATCATTTCGTCGAGATTTCCAAATCCTTCAAAATGTTAAATATACAAAGGACAGCGAATTTACTGAGATTTACTGAGCCAACTGCAATCAAACGTTTCAAACCAAACTTTTTTTGGGACTGTAAATGGTGTGAATAATTGTGGGAATAATCGATTGATTTTCATTAATTGCTTTTGTTTGGAGTTTCTCTAAAAGGTGTTCTCTTCCTTTTCAATGGTCTTTTAAGTTTTTTTCTTGTGAAAACATAGAATACAATTTTATGAGGAACCAGTCACCGTTGGTCGGTGGCTGTTGTTGTTCTAGGTATATGGTGTTAAGTCCATACTGTGTATGTAAGATATTACACTCATTTGTTATGATTGTATTTAAAGCTTAGGCGTACTGTGGCAAGAAACTGTTTTTTACAGGTAACAAAGTATCTTTTATCGTAGTTGTGGGTTCTGTAAATACTGTCACTATGATACAACATATATATATAGTGCTTTTCCCACCGTTCATAAGCTATTTTTCACTTTACTGTGAATTTCATCTCTCACTTTATAACCTATTCACACGTTTTCTAGCAATTATTCAGAATCCTTAGTTGTAACCTGGCCAGGAAGTGAAAATGATCTCACGTACCCTGTTGTTCAGTGCAATTCTCTTCCTAATATTTCTCTAAGTTTTTCTCATGGACTAGCTGATAGCCGTCGTAGTATATTGTCTTCTGGCATTGGTATATCATCCGATCACCACTGGATGGCTGTTCCGGATAGTCTTGGAAGAGTGCTTCTCATAGATACATATAAAGAACGTGCTGTTCGTATGTGGAAAGGTGAGTAGGTGTAAATTTTTGTCATAGTTTTGTTATGCATCTTTACAGTCTTCAAGTCAATTGAAGTTTGAATATCTCATCAGGAGAATAATTTCAGCAGCACTTATATATGCTGCTTCGCGTTAGAACAGACTTTTGTAAATCTCACTTACTGCTTATAAACACATTAAAAATCTGTATGATATCACTAAAAGTAAGTTACTTGGAAATATACACACTTTCACTCACCTTTAACCATTGCATTTTTTTCACATTACAATGTGTTCATAGACCATTGATATCTATATACTAAAATGGGTTTTCTGTTGTACAGCATGATATTCAATGTTGTATAAAGTGGATTCAATAATGATAAGCAAGTAGGTAAATAAACGTGAAATTGCAGTTGACACAAGAAATGACTGGCAAAACTAACAAATTAGGAAGTGTATATTACTTGTTATTGTTCCTTTGGGTTCCTAGGGGAACATTGGGCTTAAACAGCACGTCTCCACATTGTTGTATTTTCTGCTCTCCCCTTCAGCTGGTCCCACGATTGCCCACCATATCTGATCTCCTCGCACAATCTCTTTCATGTCACTCCCGGATGACCCAATCGTCCTTTCCCATTCGGGCTCCACTCGAGCGATGACCTGGCGTGCGACATCATTCGACGGTGTGCCCAATCTATCTCCATTTTCTTCCACATATTTGTTAAGCAATAGCGTCTTGATTGTTTTGTTCCCATAACTTCTTGTCGCTAATTCTTTCTGGCTATTTGATCCTCAATACTGAAGCGAAGATATCTGTTGATAAAAATCTGCAGTGGCCTGTTGAAAATACTTTTTGTAACGTGCCAAGTTTCTGATCCATATAGAATCACTGACTTAACATTGGCGTTGGAAGTCCGAATCTTGTTCTTTATGCTGATTGAGGATTTCCAAGCGGATTTCAGAATGATGAATGTCTGCCTTGCCTTTCCGATTCTGTCGTTGACATCTTCATCCGTTCCACCTGTGGTTGATGTGATGCTTCCTAGATAAGTGAAGAGAGGAAGTTACCTCTTTCAAATTTCTCCTTTGATAGTAATTGGTGCTGGTTGTTGTTGTTATCGTCTGTTGGTCATCTTTATCACTTCTTTCTTCCCCGTTTTTTTATTTTTTATTTTTTTTATTTTTGATTACAGCTTGATTCCACACCGTATTTTTGGTACAAGTATGGAATTTCAGCGTGGATATCGGTAGCCCAAAATTCGCATGCCGACCGTAGATATCAGGTGTGCGTCGGCGTGGGTTCGAACCCCGGACCATGTGCATGGTCAGCGAGAGTCCTAACCACTCTGCCACCGACGCAACCAGTCTGACGCATAATCCAGTCCACCACATTTAAGAATTTCGTCGGTGATGTTAGAAATATATATATATATATATATATATATATATATATATATATATATATATATATATATATATGTATATATATATAAATGAAAGAAAATTTATATTATTACGGCTTCATAATTTTTTACACTTGCCTCTGTTGTTTAAAAACCTAGTTGAATTCCACTTTTGCTAAGCATCGTAAGTAGTTAAACTGTGATGAAAATAACGAAAGATGGTGTCTGAATAAATGAAGCATTTTGATTATATATTCCGCTGTGAATGATACGTAAATGTTAGTTGTAGTGAATGAACTAGGAAGAGTGGTTAAATAGTAGCTTAATAGTGTGCTTGTTTAATAATGACAGGTCTTTTATGTAAATTTAGTCATGTATACACCCAAATTTCATGACATGTCGAGACAATGTATAGAAGTATAGTGGCAATAACGAAAAACAAAAAGAACGAAACTGGCTTTATTGACTATCCTACACTTGTCTAAATTAGTCCCCTGAATCATAAACAGATGAATAAAAACTACAAGAGATAATGAATCATAAATATAAATTCCGAAATTGGGTTTTTAGTATTCATATGATTCTGAAATTTCATAAATTTACTTTATCAAGAATTCGTTTAGGTTGTTGAAGTAACTCTATAGTTTTTTATGTTTGAATTTTGTTTGCTCCTAGGATATAGAGATGCTGAAGTTGCTTTTCTTGAAGTTACTGATTCAGAGACTCTTTATGTCAGCAGCCATAATCAGCCTAATAATGCAGTTAGAAAGACACTCTGTTTACTTATTCATGCTCCACATCTTCATTTATTGGAGTTGTGGTGTTTAGTTCACGGTCCTAGAGTCGTTTCCTGGGATGTGGTAGAACCAGTTCGCCTTATTCAAACGGAATGTCATGCCTACAGTTGTCTACGTGAGTCGAACGATTCAAAGTAAGTAATCAGTTTAAAAGCCTTCATTATTTATCCTAAACTTTGACAATTAACTATTGATGTTGTACTTACAGGGAATCGTCCTAAGCACTGTTCAAGTTTTTAATTTATAGAATTTACTATTTTGCTGCTGATATAACCTTTAAGATGGTTCATTTAATTTTTTCTATTTACTCCTACTGTCATCATTGTTATGATTTTGGCGCCATTCGGTGTGAACCGTCGTCAATCGATATGACTAAGTGGACTTACACGTGGGCATAATAACACAAACTAAATGGACAGCCCAATTGAGATGCTATATATGTTTATTTTGCCTTAGTACCTTCCGCTTCGTTGGGCCATGTAAATATCAAAAGACAAAGACTGGCCTGTGATTGTTAGGATAACAACTGTATTAGAGAAAAGCATATATATGTATATATATTTCTAACTGCATTAAAATATAGCTAGGGCAGTGAAAAATAGGTTCTTCTGATTGGTAGACGTTTCAGCTAACCCCACGGAAAATAAATGTTCTGATTGGTTGGTGATTGGCCCAGGACGAAGGTAAGAAAGAGATAATCAAATTTTCAGTGAGGTCAGATCATCTGATTACAGGATAAATTCTGCAACGACTAGCTTAAAATATTGATTACTATTTTCAGCCGCTTCCTATCACCTCCCCCGTAAAAATTGTAGGACTTTCTCTTTGGGTCTGTTTGGGAAACACTGTATTTCCGGACCAAAATTAATTCCCGATGGAGATAACTGATTTGAGGCGAAAGCAAATGTTGGTGTATCATAAAGAAGCAGAACTCTCTCCCATTGTCCTCTTCGGCTTCATGAGAGCACTCGTAGGAATGTTGGCAAAGCGTTGAGCTTGTCGATAATATAGGAGGCAATGTGGAACTGGGCGTTTAGGACGGAAAACTGGCTTAACCTTCGGCGTTGGAGGCGAAAAGACTTGATCAAACTTGTAGCGACCAAGTTTGTCTTGGGAGACAGGTATGCTTTTGACACAAGTGTTGCATTAGAGATTTGTCAGATACATGACTTGGAACAATATCATTTGATAATGACGTTAAATTAGAACATACTGAATTTAATGGGATATTCGAGATGATAATTCTCTCTCTCTCCACCCAAAAGACGAGGTACTTTGTTTATTATGTCTGGACATTACCATCAGTTTTGCAGCAAATAGTAGGTAACAGTGATGCCGTTTGTATTTCTCACTTAGCTGTGTGAAATTTGTCATCTCTGAATAATTTACAAAACAGCTCTCTTACATGACTACTGCTCTAAGTATTTAGAGCATACTGAGTTCTGTATTTTCCAAATTTAACAACCAGGATGTCATTTCCGCTAATTAACTTGGAGGACAAATCACCTTTATACTATAGTCAGGTGGGTGATGTTCAAGAAGGGTTATAGGAGTGTGTAGGTGGTTATTACTTTCCGGCTGCCTTTACCGTGGAAGTTAATTTCTTCTCCGAGTACCTGAAACACAAGTAGCATTAGTGTTACGTGACCGTAAAGCCCAGGGGACTACTGCTTGAGGTCAGTGCTACACGACTCGTTTGAATTTGTTTTTGATATTGCGTCCGTATTACGATCTTACTGTCGGCTACGGACCGCTGCTAGGTAAGTCGGGATGTACATTTTTCGGGGTCGATCTTTTCTTACGTCCACCCATTCTCCAGAGTAGAGAGACATCAGAGATGGCTTGCTGGTCATCTGAGGGAAACACCTTATTTCTGTTGCATTCATGTTTCTTTATTTTACTGCAGTCTTACTAATTAAATGTGTCCGACATGTTTAAACAGTTCCTAGTGTATTGGTAGAATGCCATTTCACCGAACATTAGTAATATTGTAGGAAGTATGGTGCCTGAACACCGAACAGTCAAGCGTTCAATAAGTTTTCCAGGGTGAAAGTAAGGGTAAAATCCATGTTTACTGACTCAGCTGTTTACAAAACAGTGTGAATTATACTCTCTCTGTCCCCATTCATCTGTTTCATTATGAATTATAACGGTAAATTAGCATACGTTGTTGTTTTTCTAAAAGATGTTTTTCTGTAAGAAACATGTCTTCACATAAATTCAGTGAGTGAATGAATGTAGAGTCATGTTTGAGAAATCTTCAAATTATTTCCGAATAAAATTTTCTTTTTACATATTTTTGTTTATTTTCAGATCTAAATTTAACCAAGTAGTCCTGATAGATGGTTCTGGTTGCGTTTATTCTATCAGTTTGAATTCTAGTTTGTGTTTATCAGAAAATAATACGGAGGCTGCAGTAGATTATCGAGAATATAAAATACTTCAAAGAGTCTATGAAACCTTGGAACAACATGGTAACAATTTAACACTAGGTATGTTTGTTGTATTTTTGAAGAATTTACATGACATTTCCAATATATTTGGGAAGATTCCGTTATGTGGATGTTATTCAAAGCCGAGATTAAGTCTAGCGCCGTTATTAGAAGCCTTCTAATGATTGCTTATATCTCTGTTGGTAATTATTTATTATTACTATTGTTCCCTTGGGTTCCTAGTGGAAAATAGGGCTTCAACTGCACGTCTCCGCTTGCTTCTGTCTTCTGCTGTACTTTTCACCTGCATCCGTGTTAGTCCATACTGTTTCAACTTTCTTCACACAATCCCCTCCATGTCACCCTAGGATGTCCCACTCACCGCTTACCTTTCGGGTTCCACTCGAGGGCTTGACGCGCGATGTCACCCAGCGGCCTCCTCAGCAAGTGTCCAATCCACCTCCTCTTTCTCCTGCATATTGGTTGACTCCGCTTTCAGTGCTTCAGGGGGTATTCCATCTGGTCCAGCTGCTTTTCCAGTTTTCAGAAACTTGATTGCATTCACGACTGCATTTAGCTCTCGTTGGAGGATTTGTGTCAACTTGCAGTTGTGTACGCGCTGTTGTTGGTATTTCTGGACGGGTTGCAGGTGGTGGTCGGTTCAAGAGTCGTTTGAAGTGATCCGCCCATTGTTTAATCTGCCTTTCTTCCTTGGTAATTGGGTTCCCTTGGCTGTCTTTTATAGGTTTCGCTTGTGTTGATCTCTTCCCGGATAGAGACTTGGTTATCTGATATAATATCCACAGGTCCCTTTTGCCTGCTGCGTTTTCAGCTTCAGTGGCCAGGCTGTCGTAGAATTGTCTTTTGTCCTTCCTAGCACTCTTCTTCACTTCTTTGTCCAGTGCTGTAGAAGTTGAGCTCAGCATCTCCTTATCTTGTCTATCTTTGCATTGAACCATTTTCTCTTCCACTATTCTTTTCTCCCCTATTAGCTTCCAATTGTCCACCGAGAGCCATTCCTAGTCTTGTCTCTTCTTTCTTCCTAAAACCATCGAACACGTTTCGTTAAAAATCACTTTCAGAGAGTTCCAGTGGTCTTCCAAGCATGATTCTTCAGTGATGTCACACAGTGTTTCCTGCTTTGCTCTGACAGTTGCAGTGAAAGTGTCCTTTGTGGTTGTGTCCTTCAGTTTCTGAGTGTTGAACTTGCATTGTGGCCTATCCCCAGCTATCCTCGAGGCTTTTAGTTTCACCTTGAAAGTCCCTTGTACTAGATAGTGGTCTGAACCCACATCTGCTCCTCTCCTTGACCTTGTGTCCAGTAGGCTCCGTCTCCACTTTCTTGAGATTGAAATGAAGTCTATGTGGCTTTTGGTGTGTCCATCTGGTGAAATCCATGTCGTCTTGTGTATATCCTTGTGTTTGGACACACTGCCACCAATCACCAAATCATTGAAGGCGCAGAAGTCTGAGAAGAGTTCACCATTGTCATTAATTTCAACGAGGGCCTCACGACCTATGGTGAGTTCTCTTCCTGTGTTGTCTCCTTCCAGTTTCGCATTCATGTCGCCCATCAGGATTTTGATATCGCCACTTGGGACGTTGTCCATTACTGTTTGTAGTTGTCTGTAGAAAGCCTCCTTCTTCTCTTATTCTGAGACGTTTGTAGGTGCATAGCATTGAATGATTGTAAGCTTCCTTCCTTTTGAGTTGAACCTGGCTGTCATTATCCTGGAGGAGATTGGTTCCCACTGCATGAGGGCTTTGGCTGCTGTTGGTGACATCATGATGGCCACTCCCTCGGTGAGCTCGTGATTACCCTCTGGGTGACCGGAATAGATTATTGTCTCTCCAGTTTTTTATTTTTTTATTTAAATTTTTTAAAATTTTTTATTACAGCTTGATTCCACACCGTTTTTTCGGTACAAGTGTGGAATTTTCAGCGTGGATATCGGTAGCCCGAATTTCGGAGGCCGACCACAGATATCAGGTGTGCGTCGGCGTGGGCTCGAACCCGGACCATGTGCATGGTCGGCGAGAGTCCTAACCACTCTGCCACCGACGCATCTTCCACATGCGTTCCATCTGTTCTCACAGATTCCCAACACTTCTATTCTATATCTTCTCATTTCTGCGGCTACCTGGGCACCCTTTCCAATTTCGTACATTGTACGAACGTTCCATGTCCCCATCCTTATTTTCGCTTTCATCGAAAGAAGGCACATGGGCTGACTGGCTTCTCGAAGGCTTTCACTAGCCCGCGTCATTTCACTTCCCCGATCCAGCGAGAAATAAGGTTATTGTTTATATTTTTAGAGTTTTTAATATATTTGTGCATTGAAGTTTCTGTAGCGATTCGGTTAAGTTTTGGGATGGAGCTGCTAGCACCACGCCCCAACCCTCCCTCTTTATCTTGGATTGGGACCGGCTAGAAAACTAGCGAGCTAGTAATCTAGGCGAGGTTTCTGTTGGTAATGACACCTTTAAACACGGCCTATCATCTCTACAACCTAAAGTTTGAGCTCAGTTCAGTTATATGCCAAGCATTGTCAGTATTCACTTTCTCAGTTAGATAGCATGTCAAAGATTGCACTGTTTTTGTCAGCCATGTTTTCGAAATATCTGTGAGATTAGGCGGTTTGAGGTAATCTATGGGCGGCTTTATATTTACGTAAGCAGAACAAATCTGCAGCTGTTTATTTCTTGAGATGTCTAGTACAATCAAAAACATTATCACTAAGTTTTTCAAGTTTAAAATGACCTGTGGAATTTTATTAACTGTATGTTAACTTATGTGACTGTTGATGAAGGTATACAGATCACACAGATTTTCCAAAGATATTGCTATTCAGTGTTCAATGAACTCATAACAGGATTTCACGATGAGCTGGCATCGGTTAGAGAGGGTTGTTTCGTCCTAGTTTGGGAATCCTCATCGGTAAACACCCGCCGCCAAGGTTCGATTCCAGGACCTTCTGGTTACAAGGCGAGCTCGTAGACCATTAAGCCACTGAGACCCGATCCAATGGCCAGCCCATGAATTCTAATTCCTGCCAATTCACGATGTAGCGCGACCACTAGCAATGTCTCCGACGAGTATTTTTCCCCACATCCGGCCTGCTGTACCCTACTGGTCACGAATTCGCGCTAGAACCCCAAGTAACCCTAGTGGCTTAATGGTCTACGAGCTCCCCTGTAATCATAAGGTTCTGGGTTCGAAGCCTGGCAGTGGGTGCGTACTGATGAAGAGTCGTGAAAAGGGAGGACGAAACAACTGGTCATTACTCCCAGGTTTCCCAGTAGTTCTCTAATCTATGTCACCTCATGGTGAAATCCTGTAACCAATCATTCAAATCTGTGCAAACAAATACTTGAACTCATAACACCTTGTATGTTGCATCTGTATGTTTAGATAATATTCGAGACCAATGCAAAAGTGGTCGCTTTAGGTGTAAAATCACCATTCCCTACCTTTTACTCAATTCTAAAAATAATACCTGACCTAAAAATAAATAAAAGACAACTGAAAGCATGTGAAAATATGCCTGATTAAGCGGTTGTCATCATTCGGATATAAAGGAAGGTTTGAGAAGTATTCAACACATCCAGAAATGGGATACTGCATAGAACTTATTGGTGTCATTTGACTCAAGTTGTGCTTTATTCATTTTACATTTTTATTTCTTTGCGTTTCCAGTAGGACCTAAGGCTTTAAGTTAGAACCTTGAAGTTACAGTAGCACTGGTGCAGCTTTTATGGGATAGGGTTACCAACGTCATGCCCAACCTTCCTTCCTTACTGGGTTTACTACCGGCTAAGCAAGGTAAAGTACCTGGCCGACCGGGGATCGAGCCTTGGGCCACTTGTCTTCGGTTTTAAATGGAATATAGGGCTCCATCAGCACATTTCCATTTCATCCTATTTCTTGCATATCTCTTTAGCTGACTCCGCAGTTGCCCATAAGCTCTCATTTCCTCCTCACACGACCTCCATGTCACCCCCGAACACCCAACTTGTCGTTACATATTCAGGTTACACTCGATTGCCTGATGTTTGGTGTTGCTTGAATGTCGCATCGGTGTATACCTTCAATCCATTTCCATTTTCTTTTACATATTTGTTGGTTGGAAGGTTCTTGGTTGGTTCACTGCACTGTCAAAGTTCCTCGTTACTTATCGTTTCTAACCAATCTGATCTTCAGTATGGAGAGAAGGTAACTGTTCATTAATGTCTGCCACGGCCTACTAGAAATGCTTTTGGGCGGCGACACACCAAGTCTCTGAACCATATAGAAGAACTGATTTGACATTAGAATTGAAAATCTAAATCTTGTTCTACCTGCTGAGTGTGGTAGATTTCCAGACTGATTTCAGAGTGATGTAGTTCTGTCTTCTGATCCTGTCTGGTTTCGACAACCCCATCCGTACTGTTGCCTGTAGTTGAGGCGATGCTGCCTAGACAAGTCTTAATATAAGGGATAATAAGTTTGATAACCTGATTTCTGGCCTTGATTGAGACCAAGGCACCAAAAACCAACAACAAACATTAGACAAATGCTATGTGTTATCACTCCTAGAAAATATCTATTTATGAATAGACTGTGACTTACGTAATCCGATTTCAGAGGATCGATTTTTTTCTTGATGACGAAAATGTGATCTGAATGGTTCTAACTGTTGGAAAGACTAGATTTTCTTTATAATGATGGTAGTTTATAAACCATACCTATTAATACATAAAGTGATATTAATTCTGTTTTGTAATGTCTGAACACTGGCGATAATGAAATGTTGATATTTAGCTTGTTGTGTATTCATAAATTGGTAAAGGTCATTAGTGTGACTCAGGAAAGCAATGCTTACTTGTGTGCATTGGTTGTGAATTACACATTGTCTAGAATTTCATGACACACCCGGACTCCGAACTTTGACAATTATTAGTCATTGTATGTGTGAGCTGTTTTTCTTCCCATGACTTGGCAATATACCGGTTACTGATAGTCTGTCCTGATGATATACTCATCGTTCTATCTAATTAGATCTAACGTCATTTGTTTTAATTGCGTCCGGTTGATTCTACATCTCAAGGTTTATCCAACGCACTTTAACGCTGAAAAAGAAAAACAAGGTTATATTTAATGAATTACATTTGCACTTTTCCTTACTGTCCACATTCCTTGTTAGTTGTCAGATGTCGAATTGTTTAGTGTAAAATAGCATCATAATTGATGTTTGCGTGTTCATCAATTTCTACTGAGTACCTCGTCATTCTTAGAAATTACCAACACATATCGATATAATTCAAATAACTGCCACTTTTAATTGTCAATAACAACGTATATTGGGTGTGATGGCTTGTTTATAATTCATCCGACAACAGTATCAAATTACTGTTTCATGTTTGCGACTTTTGACCTTACTATTTGATTTTATCTTATTGCATTCACTGATGATTGCCCAAATACTGTCAATGTGAGTGTCGCCTCCTTTTTAGATCAGTTCTCGACTGGGCTATCTGATCTTCTGATTCAATTTGAAACTATGCAGTGGTTTGAACGAGCTCTTATCCATGTACTAAGTCATCCTAATCTTAGCCCTCATCTAATTTTGGACATTATAAAGCGTTGTATTCAATCGATGACGAATGGTTAGTTATAATAATGTTATCTCTAAATGTTCATATGTTGTACTTATTTTTAATTCACGTAAAATACCCATTCAGTCATGAATTTAAGAACAAAAAGTTCAGCGAAGCGTATCTTTTTGACACAGAAGTAAGTTCTGCACCTCACCCTTGGACCGTGGGTATAATTCCAAGTTTTACGACCTTGTTAATAATGTTTTTTTTTGTTTTTTTTTTATTTTTGCATTGCGTCATAGTAACGCCTTCTTCTTAAACAACCTTTTATTTACTCTTTCCACCTATTATGTAATTTATTTTTTGGACACGTGTCTCCATTAAATTCCTATTCCCTATTACTCACCCTTTGTCAATACTCACCAATCTTCAGCCCCCCTGGTTACAATTTTGATTATTCATCATCTTTTAGAAATATTTTCATGAAGTTAACAGTAACCATAACTAATTCATATCTTATTTTTGTTTGACAGTCCTAATATACGCGCGCACACACACACACACACACGAAATAATGATATATACATGCGATTGTACAGGGAAGTGAATGAATTCACCTTAAAGACACTCTTCGCTGAACTTTTTGTTCTTATACTTATTTTTATTTTTTTTATTTTATTATTTTACGTTCCAAGTGGAGCATGGGGTTACAAGCTAGAACTTTAAAGTTTCGGTAACAGTGGTTTTATTTTTACGGGCTGGATCTCTAGCCTCACGCCCAACCTTCCGTCTTCACCATCCTTACTACCAACCCAGGAGTCCTACAGCTGAACACCCGACGCTTCTTATTTTGATAGGACATTGTAAATGCGTCTGAGGTGTATTTTATCCCCCTCTTGTTCACAATGCAATGGCGAAAAATATAAGAAGCCTATGTAGTCAAACTTTATTAAAGTATTCAGAAGAAATGGGTGTGTCACAGCATCGAATATTTGATTTTGATACCAAGTGAATTGTAGTGAGGTGGAAAATATATTTTTTTTTAACTAATTGCTTTTATTTCATAGTAGTACTGTAGTTAGAGTAAGGGGTTACACAACAGTCTATTGTATTTTATTTTATAGTTATGGGAACTGTGAGAATAATGTTGTGCTTAGTTTTACATACATGTCCAATACGTTAATCATTGCTATTTAACTGTTATCATGAACATGTATTGACTGAACTTACTATCAATCTGAATTATGTATATTTCTACTGTTCTGTCACGGTGGTAGAGGTGTTAAGAATCAATGACTGACTGAATTTCAACATAAAACTTTGCATAAAATTGTAGCGTGCGTCGGTGGCACAGCAGTTAAGACGCTCGCCGACCATGCACATGGTCCAGGTTCGATCCCCGGCCGGCGCACTCCTTTACCTCGCTAAACCAGAAATAGTTCTGGTAAAGAGGAAAGGTTGAGTATGAGGCTAGCACCCCCATCCTGTAAAACTAAAATACTGCTACAGAAACTTCAAGCCACTAGCTCGAGGCCCTATGTTCCACTGGGGACGTGAAGGAAATAAAAAAAATAAAATTGTAGCAACTCACATTTCTTCGCTCCATACAGCACACAAAGTTAGTGGGGTGGGGGAGGGAAAACTTCTAAAGGAAGTATACTGAACACAAATGTGGGGGAGGAAGAATAATTACATGGAGACTAATAAGAATTTGATAGTTCATGAGGATTGAATACATTTACACGTTTGAGAATGATTTTAAGCCGTATCACCAACACTTGCCAGCCATTCATCTTTAGAGTGTGGAGGACGCCAACGAGGCAGCCTGCGCCTTTCTCCATGATTAGCTTAAATTAATAGTCAGAGACTTCATAGATTGATGCCAGATTTGAATTTGACCACTTCTGACTCTTTCCTAACCTAATGCAATCTCAGATAACACTGCTCAACGTCAGGAATCAATGATTAAGTGGCATTACTTACGATTAATGATATTAGAGAATATGAGGTCACTTTTAACCACTAAATTTGTAAACATCTTCATTGGTATCCGGCTTTTTTGTCTAGTTATTTTTCATACTGTTTTTGTTTAGTTTCTTTCCTTGGTCAGATGTAGGAGTTTGAACTGAACTGAATTTCTGCATACAACTTTGCTTCAGTGTGTTTGTCTTCATCATGTTGTTTTCTGTGTTAGTACTTTCACGTCTTCCATAGATTGTGTAGCGTATCTATCCAACAATCAAATGTCTTAATCACTTGGTCATACCTGATTGTGGGATTCTATGCTTTTCTGTTTAGATGAGAATACAAGCAAGCAGTTTAATGTAATAAGGATCAAAATATGCAAAAATGTGGAATATTTAATCACCTTTTATCTCACCTTTCATTCTTTTTATGATCGTGATGATACTGAGATCGAAGAAAGATGTGTAGTCACTAAAGAATCTTTCAAATCATGTATTGAGGTAAATTTCTTATCACTTTCAATAGGCTTTATATTTGTCATATTTATTATTCCCCATGGTTGATGTTTCGAATAAAACTATAGAAATTACCTTATTCCTTAGTGGCGTCTATTCTTTACTGTCGCCTCATTCACTTGGTCTGCCTGGCTTTATTTTATGATTTTGAGCAGGAATCGCTACGGAGACGAAATTACCGGAAGAAGATAGTTCTCCCAAAGAATAGAGGTGTATTACATTGGCTTAGGCACTCGACTTTCAGCCAATTGGCCCCGGGTTCAAATCCGACTCCACTTACTTGAGCTTGGACAATTGGGCAGTATCATTAACCCCCACACAATAAGTGTGGCTTACAGACCACTACTGGGTAAATAAGATCTGACTAACTAACTAACTAAGCCTTCCGTCTGCAGAACATAGTGGGCCGTTGAATGTATCTGATAGTATTCGTATACAAGTGGATTATAAAATAGCAAAATTTCGGGAAATTCGTTTATGTACAAATATCTGTTTAAAAAAACTGCACCATCCAGGGTGTGAGGGGTAGAATTTGTCATACTTACCTTATTAAAACAGTTTCTGAACTTCCTTCACACAATAAATTTTAGCAGTATAAATGCATGATGACATTTATATGCTAGTGATTGATTGTTATGAGTAGCTGGATACCGCCTATCCCACCCATCAGTAGTGTTTTCTAGGCAGGTCGAAGTGATCTAAACACCGGATGGCTGTTTCGTTTCAGTGGTGTACACTACTGTGTCGGTGGCACAGTGGTTAGGACTCTCACCGACCATGTACATGGTCTGAGGTTCGATCCCCTGCCGACGCACACCTGATATCTATGGTCGGCCTGAAAAATTTTGGCTACCGATATCACATGCTGAAAGTTCCATACTTGTACCAAAAATACAGTGTGGAATCAAGCTGTAATCAATAAATAAATAGTTGGTTTGAGTGATATATCAACCAATCAGTGGCGTTATAATGGACAGTTACTGATTCGTGGTTGTAGTGTAACTTGACCAGAATGTGCCGCCCCCAAACATGAAACTATAACCAACTGATAGCTTGAAAATATTCCTCCCACAAAAGTCAGGTTTAACTTTGATAACAGCGGCAACATTTTGTTGTTCAAAATTCAAGGTATGTATAGTTTAAAAAACCTAGGGAATTGAAGTCACAAGCAAGCAAATAAGTCTGATTGGTTGTATGACATCGCAGTCGTCGGGAATTGAAGCCGAAAATAAGCCAACTTAAAATCTGTCCGGTCAGGTTATCGTGTCACTGCATGCATAGAGCATGACTTCACGGCTAACAACGATAGGTTGTTCGTCCTAGCAAGTAATATATCTAATCATGCTTTTACACTTGCTTTCTTGATTGCCATACATTATATTAAGCAGATCACATATTGTGGTGACATTCCACTTCGAACTGTGCAAGTAATAAATGGTGAATTTAATCGCAAAGTTTAACAGTAAAAAGTTTTAATTGTCATATAAGGTTGTTTTGCAAACCAGGGAGTACTAGACAGTTGTTTAGTCCTAGTTTGAGACTTTTCTGCAGTACGCATCCGCTGGGGTTCGAACCCAGGACCTTCCGGTCACAAGGGAAGACTGGCTACGGAAAAAAATTGCCTGCAATTCTAGTGAGAAGTTTCATAATTAGTGGGGTTAACCCCTTCGGGTGTGACAACAAATACTCACCGATGACATTGGTCGGTGGTCGGATTAAAATCACGAATTGGTAGGAGTTGAGTTTGGATCCATGGGCTTGCCATGGTCTCTTAATGTTGTAAGAAATGAATAGAATGTCACTTAGTCAGTTATAATTATCAGGGTGATTGTTGACTAAGCGAAAAGCAATGCTAGTCTCACATTCATACTTATTATTAAGGGTCACTTGTTCATAGCGTAAGTTATAAACTTTCAATGCGTTCATGGTTTTTACACCATTTATTATCCTTTAGAATTGAAGTCGACTTTTGTAGACCAGACTTTTATTCTATATCGTCTGGCTTATTACTTATTGTTTTCTAAAAAATTAGTTTATAGCTGATTTACTGAGCTGGGATCCAGAAGATGCAGGACGTTGTTTACAACAATATGCAATTTGTGCATCAGTTCTGGGTACTGCTACTACTGTTGTTAGGAAACCACTTCCTATTCAATCATTCCTTAATTCATTCCATTATGCTTTTGTTACAAATACTGACGGAGAGAATACCTCAACTGATTCATTGGGAAATGATATCCAAGAATCGAAACAACATCTTTTGCCAAGAATTCGTTCAGATAATGCACGCAAAACGTTGACAACAATTGGTGAGTTGCTTGATATGTTTTGTTAATTTAATGAAATTCAGTACCTTTTTTTTCTTTATTTGTTTTTTTTACTAAATGTTCGATAACCATAAATTGATATCAAAATTTAGTGTATCTCTGACTTCTAAATTTGAGGAGAATTAAATTTTTGCTGTTCTCTTTGTAAAAATATGTGATAATACTGCCTCATTTTGGAGGTTATAGTGGTCTCAGAGAGATTTGAACTCCTTACCAGCTGGATTTTTGTAGAAGCACTGGAAAACCTTGATTCCAACCTATGGTACATCTACCTTTAAAGATATGAAAAGAAAGAATGTTGTATTAACCCGTGTCAATCAGTAGCCCTCATGATATCTTGTTTAAGTAAAATCATTGTTAAACTATTTGACTTCTCTATTCAAATACTGACAATCTTTTAGGGTAACATTTTAACATTCCATGGTATTTGTTGTATTCGCAATTGGCGACAACTGAACAATCTCAAATTTTAAACCTTCCTGTCTGTCTTCGTTGGCATTACAACGTGTAGGTGTCCCACTTGTTCTGCATGTCACAGTTTTCATCAGTGCTTACTAAGCCCTGTCGTCGTTCTGTGGCTGTTAAAAGATTTCAAAACTAGTTGCTGTGGCTCCTCTGGTATGTGGATAGCATTATACTCTAGCGTAAAAAATATCACTACCTGACCGGCTCCCAGTGTATAGTCCTTCCAAATTAATTTTTTCGCTGGATATATCATGTAGTGAAACAGTGTTATTTACTGGACGACAATTTATTGTTCATAATCATATCAATTATAAACAAACAATTTCTTTTCTTTATTCCTTCTCATTCTTCATGAGGGTACTAGATTTTTCCAGTCGTCTGTGTCAGGTGTTGAATCATTCCTGTCCCGTGTATATTTAGCTGACTGTATAAGTAAAGCATCCGTTGTCAAACTCTCCCTCCACCCTGTGATATTAGATTTTAAGACTGTTGTCTTGCTCTATCCTATTTTATGATTGTGTAACTACATGTAGTGCTATAGCTGAGTATTTTCTAGATTTCGTATCTAGATTTTCGTGCTCAGCTAGTTTGATAGACCCCGTTCTGTTGATTTAACCTGACAGTCATCGTAAGATGTTAGATGAACTAAATTATTTTGTTGAATGGGCTCTACTGGATGGTTTAATCTGTGGTGAGAGCTGGCTGTTAGTCAGAATTGGTGGACAGTAATTTACGTCAGTGTTTATGTCCCCAATATTGGTCGTGAGGAAAATGAGAAGAAAGGCTTTGCGTAGGCGGATACAGTTAGCATATAGATGATCTGACATTCAAGAGACAGTTACGAAGAGATGCAAGGTTTACTTTCTGTCAGAAACAACCAATCAGAAGACTGTGTTTTTCCGCTAACAATAATCTATAAAATGTACATGAAATATATATAAATACGTGCTGATTTCCTTAATAAACGATCTGTTGCCTGGCCCTTGTCTTCTGTTGTTACAAATCTACTTAATCTATCTCACCAATCCTATTTTTTACTGACACAGGATAGAATAAACCGAAATACAAATATCGGTTTGAGTTTATGGGTTTTCCGTAGACATCAGTGCTCAACTTCCCATCTTTCCTTTTTATGCTACAATCTAACATTGGAAGCTCCCCTTCATAACTCTCCAATATATAAGTGAATTGAATTGCCCCTACGTTTGTTTTGGTGTGTTCTAAAATTCTAATTATATATTGTGTTTTTAAATACAGTGAATGTGTCATTCACATACCTTCATCATGCTTTGGGGTTGGGGCTAAACGTTTCAATCGCCAAGTTCTCACACCTATCCATGAATATATTTGCCATTATTGGGGCTGTTGGCGATACTATGAAAGCCTCCTCAGTTTGTTAGTATATTTTCCTGTGGAATCCACTGTGAAATATGTCTAATAAAGAAACTAATGTGGAATTGCATACTGCGACAGTGCCCAAATTCTACACATTAGTTTGTAGCCCTCTCGTATTGTTTTGTTAAATGACTCCATAAGAATAAGAAAGGATTGTGATACTTGTGGATGCTTCTTCGTAGTTTTAGCCTAAATCCTCACCGACCCCTGTTTAGGTGTATTAAATGGAACTTTGCTGCAAAATGCTAAAAGCTCAGATGTGATTATATCAGTGGGTGATTTTATTGCCTAACTAGGACTGTCAGTCATTACTTTTCTCAAAAAATACAAACTAACAGGTTAAGAAAATTAAAAAAAAGTGCGCATGGGAACATTAATACAACTTCAAATCGTGGTTGAGTTATTCAAATGGTATAAAATGGAGCAAAATGGAGTCACTTTGTGCAATGTGAAATTCAGCATCTTACTTACTTAACCACGAAGGGGTGGTGAGCTCATCACTCGAAATTACCAGAAGAACTAACAGATGTGAACTATATTTTGCAGTAAGTGCAATGTAAAGCATAGTCTTGTTACAGGTTCACTAATGCCGTTGTTTTTCTCACTCAGAACACTAGACAATACTGAAAACACATCCTACTTTTTTAGTTAAAAGCATCTTAACAGTTTCTAACTGTTACTTCCTATTGTTTTCATCACATTTTAGGATGTGTCATTTTTGAAGCATATATAAATGGCCTGCAAACATTCGACTCCTTACGGAAGATCGTGGATTCGTCTAATTTAGATCCAATATTACTTTTGGTATGGTTTGTTTCATTTCCTCTTGGCTTCCTCAAGTTTTTGATATTGTGATGCTGCGTCATTATTTTCTCTTTTTCTAAAAGCGTATACAACTCATGACTTATAGCGATGGGTAGGTTAGTTGTATGAAACTGTAAGTTACACAGATAAGTCTATGAGATAGGAATGAATGCAAGTGATGAGTCCCAGTTTACTGACACGCTAAAAGCTGCTGTTTATTTTTTGTTTGCTGGTGGATATGATAGCTAATCTATGCGGGAGGGGACTAAATTTCTACTGTCAGTAGTGTTCAATCAAGGAAATAAACAGAGTTCAGTCTTCACCAAACAAAGTACTAGATGGCTAGTGGTAATTACTAACTAGTGTCTAATCAAGGTATCCAAAACAGTCCTACTGGCGGTCAGTCGTCAGCCCGAATAGCTCAGTGATAATGTCCCTTACTGCAGCGTTGGTTGGTGATGTGGGCTGGAATCTCACGAGAGACATGAGTTCCTTCAAGATTGGTGACAGACGACTGCCAACAAGGATGAAACCTAGGCTGTAGGCTTCCCGCCGATTGCCTCCATCCATGTAATAACAGTTGATAATACATATTATATTATCGGACACCTTTGATAAATTGATTAAAAGAAACCTGTAAGTAACTGATTAACTAAAAACTTTCTAGTTAGGTGTCTTAGCAAATAATATAAGTTGTTGTGTGGTGAGAGCAGGCTGCTAGCCAATTGGTAGACATTAATCTACGTCAATGTCTAGGTCACTAATATTGGCCGTGAGAAAATATGAACAAGGCTGATTCAACGACCAATCACAGCAGACTTAACGTGGGCGAATAAGATTCGCAGATATATGGCTTAACTTTCCGAGAAACCAGAAATAATCAGTCAGAAGACTGCGTTGTCTACTTGAATCAGCTATAATAATGTACATGAAATATATATAAATACGTGCTGATTTCCGTAATAAAACGATCTGTTGCGGCCCTTGTCTTCTGTTGTTGCAGTTGTACTTTTAAAATACTCAGTTTTCTCTTTAAATGTTCCTCTATCTCTTTCTGATTTAAATTTGCAAGCCATAGATGCTTTTATCATCGGTTTAGCATTATGCATATGTATGTCTTTGGTGTGTTTGTTTTTATTTCTTTACGTTCCAAGCTTTGAATATTTAGTAGCAGTGATGTTTATTTTTATGGGGTGCGGTTGGTAGTCTCACGCCCAACCTTCCGTCTTTCCTGGGCGTAGACGAGCTAGTCCAAGGTAAGGTTTTGGGGGTACGCTGACTGGGGGTCGAACCCATGGCCACGTGGTTGGCTGGCTGGCTGGCTAGCGTTCGTGCTACTGACGAGAATTTGTAAGCAGTGTATATCATATGATGTCCTCTGCAAAAATCTTAAACTAAGAAGCCACGAATGAAGTGTGGAACAAGAGAAGTGTAGGAAAGCGTGAATCAGTGTAGAAATGAGGAGGAAAAGGCAGAATACTAATACTTTGTGCAAACTAAATTGTCTGTATAAGATTGTTTACTGTTGGAACTTACATCTCAAGGTTTGTTTTACACGTAAGATTTTCTTTCAATGACCCCTTTGAATTGTAGTTTTGCTTCACTGCCTTGACCTCACTACTCAACTCAACAGGCGGTATTTTTGTTGTTTTCTTTACTGTTTTTGAATTCTTAATAGTTTTCTTTCGTCTTGTTTATACTAAATGAGGACAAGTACTTAAATTTGCCAATTTTAATCTATCGGATGCATCATATATTCTGTTATATGCTGTATCGAATTCTTCTTGAACTATTGTCATCATCATCGTCATCCTCAGAAGGAGAGAACAAAGAAGAAGAGGACGAAGAAGAAGGAGGAGGGAGTAAAAAAGGCGAAAGGAAAGAAAACGATAAAATTTCTGAAGAATATTTTTATGAATTTCTTGATATTAAAAATAAGAAATCCACTTCATCGTGCACAAAATTTGAATTAATATGCAAGCAAATTTATGTGTATTGTTCAAACAGTTGCCATTTATCCTCAGCCTATTTGATTGCATTGATAATGCGTTGTCTATTGTTTCAAATATGGCAAACATTTGAATCAGAAGAGAATATCCTGGAAGTGTTATTCAAGTGTATGCAAGTAGGTTAGCGTAAATATTTATTTTTTAATTTATTTTATTTCCTTAATGATCAGCTTTATTCGATGAATATTATCTGTGTGTGTGTGTGTGTGTATGAAAAGGCTAACCGTTTCCGATCACAGTTGTCTGCGTTCTATCTCCCATGCTGGATGGTATAATAGAATGAGAGATATTGAGGTTAGGTGAGGAGTGGAAGACAATGGATACAGTTGTGAAGTTACATTGATTGAGATGGTTAGGACATGTGTTACGACGCATGCCTGCCTAGCCATCGATCACCTTATTGGACAGGCAATGTTAACTGACGTAGGTCAGACTGGTAGAGGACTAGTGGTGATCAAAAACTAAAACTTGGAGTCAGTTCATGAAATCTTTGGCAGTTTGTTCGAGCCACATGGGGAGCTGATGGCTTCCTGGTTTGTATTCTTCAGGATTTTTAAAACCATTTGCTGGCTCAAAATTGTTATGAATGGAGCAGATGCATTCACTTTTTGTGAATCTGTCATATCCAGAGTGATTTCAGACTAATGAAGGTGTACCTTGCCTTTCCGTTTCTGCCTTTGAAATCTTCACTATTTCAGCCTGTGGTTGGAAAGATGCTTCCTAGATAAGTGAACAGAGTAACCTCTTTCAAATATCTTCCGTTGATAGTAATTGGTGCTGTTTGTTGTTATTGTTGGCTGGTTACCTTCATCACTTCTCTCTTCTCTATGTTCACGCGAAGTTCTGCCTTTGCTGCTTCTTAACCAGTTTGTTGGTTTTCATCTGTAAGTCTTGGAATTTATGTGACATTAGACGTGAATCATCCTCAAAATCCAAATCCCAATACTAAATATCATTTATGAACCATACAGTTGTCGAAATGAATTGTGTACTCCTTTGTCTAAACAGTCACTGTTAAAGAAATCATATTTCTCCCAGGGCAATTTGGCGAGCTGAAACTACATCATTTCGGTCAGTTTATTAGGCAGACAAACTATAATGTAATTCACATTCGTATTCTTATTGGTGTCAACAATTTACAGTCTTACATATCAATGTGATGTTAAGGAACGAACAGTAACTTATAGTAGGCAGGACAAAAACACGTGTCTTACCGGTGTATAGAAGACGAAATCAGAACTGATGTTTTCAACGTGGACATCTGGTTCATTGGCTTAGGCACTCAACTCAACCATTGGGTCCCGGATTCTAGACCCACTTCAGCCTGAGTAGTATAGTCAGCACTAAGGCAATAAACGTTAGGCTTGTTGCCTGTAACGTAGGGAAGACGTGTCCCGGGAATAGACTTGTAGTCTGGAAGCAGGAAATCGATGTGTCCTTCAGAGAAAGACACACGGTCAAGAAATACTCCAGATACAGCAAAAAGAAGATTAGTCGCTGCCAGAACCTGTGGTCCTATTCAACAATAATAACATCCGAAACTCAAGGTTGCCTCAACAGTACCGTTAGGCAGCTATACGGTCAAGGTGATTTTGTTAGTATAAAAGAAGTAGTACTTAGAATATAGTAGAATATTCCTAGCGATGTGGGGTCAAAAAGTCTGTTCACAAGAATCACACATCAACACTTCCCGCAGATAGACCAAGGTCAGAATGATCTCGAATCACTCACACAAAATCACATTATTAATGTAAGCACAACGACAAAGAGAAGCATTAAAATGAGAGATTAAACGGTGAGAAAGAGCAAATAATAAGGATCAAGTCAACATATGATGATATGCAGATGTGAGAAAAATGCTAAAGAGTCTTTGAGAAAAACGTATAATGATTACTAAGTAGGTGAAACATACAAATAAGTATAAACATTTTAATTAAATCGCTCAGAAGCGGATTTTCCAAACAGTTATTCCGTTACATTGGTAACATTGATGAAAAGCTCAGCACCTAATATCCAATCATCAACTTAAGGATTTGCGTAACAGGCAAATGATGATATTACCATCCATTGTGTGTTTTTTAAAAATTCTCATACGTATAAACTTTTGAATTGATTGCTTTAACTGCAATATCCTGCTTTCTTAAATTCATGTTTTGTTTTTGTTTTTACAGCATCCTGAATTCACAGTCAATAATTCTCCTGACAGTGGAGCTGAAATTGAAAATAATAATTTTGTTAATCAATCAATTGAATTCAAAATACCTTTGAGAGTATCATCAAAATGGAATGCTGACTTTATACCAAATTTACAGCAGCTTGTTGATAAATGGCATCAAACTTGTGCTCAGTTGGAAGGTGTCCTATCGATTGGATTAGTGTTGTTATGTCCAGTGTCCGACGAATCAAAAGATACAACACCCCAGCGTACTTTTGATTTCAATTTACAATGCGTATTGACTAATGGTCGTTGTAAGTGAGATTTCTCTCTTCCTCTGGCACTGCTTGAAACATTTCTTCATTTGTATGAGAATAGAAGTTAGGCACTGTAGTAATGTGTAGTGTGATAGAGTCATGCATTTGATGTAGTTGTAGGATTAGTTTTGCCTACAGATTTAGTCGGTGGCACAGTGGTTAGGACTCTCGCCGACCATGCACATGGTCCGGGGTTCGAGCCCACGCCGACGCACACTCGATATCTATGGTCGGCCTGCGAATTTCGGGCTACCGATATCCACGCTGAAAATTCCACACTTGTACAAAAAATACGGTGTGGAATCAAGCTGTAATCAAAAAAAAAATAATAATAACAAAGTCCTCAGTACTGACGATACAGAGTCTTAGCTTAACTATAGTTAAAAACAGACTAACTTAAACTTTATCTGTTTCTAAAACATAAAATAAAGCGTACAATTGCACCAAGAAAAGCACAAATCCATTGTCACTCAAGAAAAGACAGAAACATACCGAACAGTGTTGAAGGAACAGACAAAATGAACAGTTAATTAATTACATATACACACAATAGAGTGACAGGAAATAAAGAACATTCAAGGTCACATCACGTGGTGAGAGTTACATTAAATTAACCAATAATCGCGACAAAGGGTAACATATATCGATTAGCTGTCCGTCAAACTATCTATCTATCTATCTATCGCGATTAACACTCCCCGCGAACGATCACCACGTTGACTTGTCGTATCTGGAACCTTCAAATTGTCTGCTTCTTCCAACAAACATACGCTTCTTATATCGCGTTCGACTTTTTGAGTTGCAGTTTTCAAACACACCTTCCTGACGCGGCCATCTTGGTCATATTACACCTGCTTAACTATAGTCTTTGCCAGAGACCTCTCTGTGTCAGTACTGATAACCAGGACGAGATCACCAGGTTGTAGGTTACGCCTTATCTCCAACCATTTAGATCTTGCTTGCAGCATCGGAGGATATTCACGTAGCCATCTATGCCAGAATAAATCAGTCAAATGTTGTGGAAGTAGTTGACTATAGTGTTGGAAGAAAGCACATCCATCTTTAGCATTCGCTTTACCTTTGTTATATCGTAATTATCTTAAGAATTCACCAATTGCTGAACGAGTCACAGTTAAAAGCCTTTTACGACCAAAGAAAATACACAAATCAGGTGCTTCGTCCTTACCGACTACTTCATCTGTACGCACCATAAAATCGTCAGCTTCAATCTAAACTCGCAGAATTGCATAACAAGCACAATTATGTGCTTGACACTATGATCCAATGTCATTAGCATTTTTTGCTGGAGAATAAAACTCCATGGAAGTTACAACTGAAGGAGTCATTGACAACCAATTAATATAGACTACATCTAGGACATCGCCTTGAGCACAGTCAGTATTCAAACCGAACTGCTCCAGAACAAGAGGTAAATCAGATGAATAAATTCCAACGCGCTCAGCTCGACACTTATCTATAGCAGAGGAAAGGTTTGAAAACTTGCTGTCATACGTTTCTCCTGGTTCATACCAACCTTTTACAAGATCTCCATTTATGATATCTTCAGTAGTTTTCGTGTGGAAATTTCGTTTTCCATAACAATCACGTCAAAACAGTTTACCAGAATCATATCCCAACAGTTCATGAAGTCCAACTTGTAATTCAAAGGAACTTTCAGCATGTTCCACGTACATTTTTTTGTCTTCATTACGTTGAAATTCTGTTTTAGGATCGTTGAAACGAGCACTAAGTACATTACCCAAAGAAACATTTTTAAATTCATCAACTTGTCGTACGTCATCATAGTTAGGAATATTAGTTCCAACAGGAATTCCAGAAGTTTCAAACGTCACTAAATCCAAACTAGTAAGTTGGAATATTAGAAATTAACTTTTTCAAATGTAGAAGGCCATGGTAAATTTGTTAACAACCTTTCAGCATTATTTACAAGTCGTTGGAATTTTGTAGACACTGATCTATTTACAACAGTGACAAATGATTCAAACTTTGCATGAACGCCAAAGGGATCACGGTATGACTCTATAAACCCAATATAGTTTTCAACAACAGGGTTCTTATCTTTAACCCATAACCTGGAGGCCTCTTTATGAGTGGCTACTTTAACAACAGAAGACAAGGGCCGGCAACAGATCGTTTTATTACGGAAATCAGCACGTACTTATATATATTTCATGTACATTATTATATATATCTATCGCGAATAACAGTAGTAGCATAGTTAGTTAGCTAGTTAAGTCTCAGTTACCCAGCATTCGGCTATAAGTCACATGTATTGTGTGAGGGCCTATCATACTACCCAGTTGACTAGGCTGAAGTAGCCAGGGTGGGACTCGAACCCGGGACTGGAGTGATTATTTACCGATGATGATAATAGTAATAAATAACACTGTAACACTGTGTACCATACCAAATAAATTAATTTCATTATGGCGTATGTTGCCATATATATTAAATGGCATAATGTGCCTATAGAATTCGTGACTGTCCCTTTTCTTTGTCCCACCACTGTTTTTGAAATGATAATAGCTAAAATAATAAGTTAATTGAAATAGTGTTAACATAAATTACAAATAGAAGATAAAACAGTCATTACTTATTTTGCTAATTACACAGTAAACTGTAAGTTTCGCGCTTAACACTTTCTCTATTGCATAGAACGTAAGCCAAATAGGGTGTGGTTGAGGTTCTGTGCTTAGGTGTGCGAGCATATGATAATTTTATAATGACTTCTAGTTCCACGTGATGAGAGGCAGTAAGGGACAATTGTGAATAAAGAGGGTGCTGAGAGCCAGACACCATGGGTTTAGCCCATTTCTCCCATGAGTTCAGATGTCTGTTGACTCCAACAGTAACGGGCTAACTTAGTGGCACACCACTTACCCTACTGAAAACCTTTGGAATTTTTGCACTATGACATAGTCCCTTTTGAGTAACCCAGGAAGGACTAAAGAGGAGCAGTAAAGTACAATAGGTAAGATGCAAGAGTTAACAAATTGTAAAAGTAGAGGTGGAGTGATCGGTTATTGTCTTAACTTCTTAATGTAGAAAGCAGAACATGAATACACTGTGCGAATTGAAATTTCAGTGTATTATTGTTATTTGTTTGATGGTGACTAGTGGTGGAATTCAAGATGCATATTTCGTTCTATTTGGGACTCGTTATCTGAATGTACCTGCATTATCCAGTGAGTGATGGTGTTCCCACTGAGACCCGAACACAATACCCACGATTTCAAACGCCAAAGCGTTATTCATTAGACCACTCGGGTCACGAAAGCCACTTCCTGTGCAACGGGTGTCAGTTATTATTTTCTTTTTAATTCACTTTTGATTTTGCTATCAATTGATTGGAACTAAATGTTAGGCCGCACTAAGAGACGACATATCAATAAAGATCGAACATTTCGGTCCAATCAGTTAACCGGAAAGCTAAAAGCGAGTTATAAACAGAGTAATACTGTTATATTTCGTCTTTGTTATATAATTTTACATCCTGCTATCAAGCACTAATGTCTCAAAGATACAGATATGTCATAAATTTGTAGCTATTTCACCTGATTCCTTTTCGCCAAATGTGTTGTAATGTCTGTCTGTCTTTCTGCAGTATGTGACTGGAAGTTTTGATACACGAATTTTTCACTGGTCAATTTGTAGGGATTTGATTCGTCTGCAGTTCGATCATGAATTGGTATCACTTATAGAATCATTGAAAACCAAGGATGTACTGGATAGCTGTTTCGTTCCAGTTCAGAACTCATCAACAGCACGCACCCGTCGTTGGGGTTCGAACCCTGGACCTTACAGTTACAAGGCAAGCTAGGACGAAATGGAGTTGTCCAGTACTCCCTGGTTTCTAGGTTTCCAGGAGTCGGTGTAGTCCAGTCCTGTAACATCATCTTGCATTTGGCGGGAGCCAGTCGCATGCCAAACATTCGTAGATTGCAACTCAAGGTGTTCAGAAGACTCTGCGTTTTGTCGGCGTCCTCGTCTGAAAGGACTATATCGTCTGCATATTCTAAGTCAACGAGATTATTCCCTGGTAGCAAGTTAATCCAGAGTCACTGAAGTCAGTTAGGGTTAAGTCCATTAGTACATCTATGATAAAGTTGAATAGAAATGGGGATAATGGGCATCCTTGACGAACACCACTAGTCGTCACCCGTTCAGATGACAACCCGCTGTAAGCCCTCACTTGGCTGTATGAGTACGAGTAGAGTGCCTTAATCGGTGCAATGTATTTTCTCGTCATTCTCGTCATAGAATCATTGAAAACCAAGGATGTACAGGATAGCTGTTTCGTTCCGGTTCAGAACTCATCAACGGCACGCACCCGTCGTCGGGGTTCGAACCCTGGACCTTACAGTTACAAGGCAAGCTAGGATGAAATGGAGTTGTCCAGTACTCCCTGGTTTCCAATGGTTATCTAACTGATATATATCAGTCTGTCAGTCAAACTTGATACACGAATTTTTCTTCTCTCTGTGCGTTGCCTGATATTTGCTACTTCGAAATCTCTCTCTCTATTTGCGTCCATTTTCGGTTTCATTTTCTTTTGTTGTTGTGTGATGTGTTGACAACTTATACTGATATGCATATATTTGTGTTCGGAATGATATTTCAATGTGGGCGCACTTGCAGCTGTCATATGGTAACCGATTGATATTTACCAAACACTCACCAAAATGTCCTTTACTGTTTTCATGAAATACCAATGCATGAATAGTTGTTTGTCAGGCGAAGTTTAAGAATAGCGTCCCAAAACCTTCAACGCTCAAATGACCTTGAACGCATGCTAGTCGTTGGCTAACAGTTTTTGTCATTATCATAGCTGAAATATCAACCCTATTCATCAAATAAGGAGCAAGTTTCACCCAGATAACACTTTTATTACTGTTTGGACAATGTGTTAACATCTCGTTAGGGTTAGGATAGGGGTTAAGGCGAGTATTGTGGTTAGGGTTAGGGTTTGGGTTAGGGTGTAGGTTTAGGGTTATGGTTAGGGTTAGGTTTAGGGTTAGGGTTAGGGTAGGGTTAGGGTTTAGGGTTAGGGTAGCGATTAGGAATAGATTTTTCGTTTATTTCAAGTTCGTTTGTTATCCTTATTTCCCTTGTATGTAGTCGCCAATGCTCTTACTGGAACCATAGTAACTAAACCGAGGGCTGAGGAGAGGACTACACAGCAAGAGAAGAGAGATGAACCATTCCCAAAACAGCACACCTTCAGTCTCTTTGGTGAATACATCTACAGAAACTAGTCCAAATTAGCAACTGATACTCTTCATCGCAACTGGAACGTATTTTTAAGTCATATCAGAGAAATATAATCCGTTTAATGTTTTTTTCATGCATTTTTGTGTAAATATACGTTAAATTTTATGCAAAATTCCTCCTATTTTCTGATTGGTCGGCTCAAGGTCATTGTGCGTTCGCATCTCTTGGGACTCGATTCTTAAACTTTGCCGTTTGTCATTTGTTTTCTTGTTTTTTTTTAAAAATTTTCTTGTCGCAGCCTACTTAACAGCTTTATTTGCATCATGGATTGTAAAAAATAATATATCGGCTGAACAAGTTCTCAGTTTCTATCAAGGATTGTGCAGGAAATCATTTATAAGTGAAGATTGTAGTAGTACAAGAGATTTAGCCATTACGGATCCGGTCCACCTTAGACAAGGTATGTGCAAAATTCTTTTATATGATATATGCATATATGGGAGTTGACAGGATTATGTCTTCAAAAAAATAGTTTGTGAAAAGACTATTGGGGATTTTGTGTATTTGTGACATTAGCAAAGAGTATTTTATTTTACTGTCATGTTCCGTTATTTTAATACTATGTATTCTCTTTCTCTGAAAATCTGCGTATTTTGCGTCTTATTTATTATTATTTATTTAAACGCACAAACCTTGGTACAATATGGCACCAAGAAGAATGCGCCACACAGTAATAATAAAACAACATAGATCAAAAGAAAAAAAGAAAGAAAAAATATATAAATAGAGAACGGATAAAGAACTTCATCTGGAAGGAAAACAGTCATGCTTAACAAGTTCAAACAGTGTTCGTCAACTATCATCGGGAAGGGAAGAAAGAAGGAAATTGCAACACATTCGCCATTGATTACGATTCTTGGCCATATCCGATAACGTTTCGAGCCATCGATTTGAGCTATCTCTCGGACCCCAACCAGGGAGTCGTGACACACCAACCGATGCTAATCTAGCACAAAAATCCTTCATCCCACGACGCCACGTCATGGACTGACCACCTCTCCGCCTTTTCCATCCCGTCCCAGGGCTAGCGAACAGAGACCTGTACGGAAGCCTCTGGGGTGACATTCGCAGCACATGTCCAAGCCACCGGAGCCGGTGTTTCCAGATGACGACATTCAATGAATGGTGATCTCCACTGTGTTCAAACACACGCCGCCGAACCTCAGAATTACTCACGCGATGATGCCATCGAACGCAAGCAATCCTGCGGAGACAGCGGTGATCGAACACGCAGAGTCGCCGCACATCCTCAGACTCGGAGAGGCCAGGTTTCACAGGCGTAGAGCAGGCAGCCCGCACCGAAGCATTGTATACCCGACCTTTGACAGCCAGGCTAACGTCGCGACGGCGCCAGAGGTGGCTCAAGTTGATGTATGCCACCCTAGCCTTCATTATACGGTTGGAAATCTCATCCGTCACCCCTCCGCCAGCACTCACACAACTACCCAGGTACACAAACTTATCAACAACTTCAAGCGGTTCACCCGCAAGAGTGAGTGCAGGTACAGGCTCCTGCCAATCTTGTAACAGTACTTTGCACTTAGACGGCGCAAAGCACATACCATACTTACAGACACTGATCGCCAACTGATTAAGTGCGATTTGGGCAGCCTGCATGCTATCGCACAGTAAGACGATATCGTCTGCATACTCGAGGTCGAAAAGTCTATCTCCAGGTAGCAGATCTACACCACCTTCACGCACATCCTTCAGAGCTGACTCCAGAATGTCATCGATGGCAAAGTTAAAGAGAAATGGAGAGATTGGGCAACCCTGTCTAACCCCACTGTTGGTTGGGAACAGTGGTGATAGTTGGTTGTATGCCCTCACTCTACCTGAGGTGTTTCTGTATAGGGCTTTCAAGATGTTAACAAATTTCTCAGGTACACCTCTCTCTAACAGACAGTTCCAGAGCACAGTTCTGTCCAACGAATCGAAGGCAGCCCTAATATCAAGAAACACAACGATCGTTGGCCTGCAATACGTGTGGCGGTGTTCCAACAACTGACGAAGGGTGAACACATGATCAATGCATCCACGACCTGAACGAAACCCAGCCTGCTCTTCGCGAATCAATCCTTCACGTATTTTGCACAGTCTGCGAAGCAAGACAGCAGCCAATATTTTAGACGCGACTGGTAACAGACTGATACCCCTATGATTGTCACACGAATTACGTCGACCCTTTTTAAAGATGGGGACGATAATGGCTTCGTTCCACATTGATGGTACACTCTCTGTCTCCCATACCTTCCTGAAAAACCCAGTTAGAGCCATTGTGAGAGTCTCGCCACCATCTTTAAAAAGAGCCGGGGGTAAATTGTCTGGACCGGGCGCCTTATGGCGTTTCAACACTTGGAGTTCCTTACGGACCTCCGCTTCGGCGGGTGGGTCGGTGCTAACAGTGTCTAATCTTTCGCGTGAGCGCCTTTCGCTTATTGTTGTATTCGCTGCCAGCCGAAATGGACCGGCGTTCATCCAGGAGTTGCAAGGAACTCGCAGAAACCCCGTGGTTTTTATCGGAGCATTCTTTCAAGCCGCAAGTGGCTACACTCACCCTTTGCATGGCACCTTACAGATGAAGCCAATGTTCATCTATACTACTTGGGGGGTTGCTGGCAAGCAGTGATTGTAACTCATTCTGATATTTCAAAGAAGTAGCAGGTGCTACTAGTTTGCTCACATCAACATTTAGACGACGGCTTTTATGAACCCCACCAAATCGCAAGACGAACTTGGCACACACTAACTCATGATCGGAGTCCAGGCATTTGCTCGAGAAGGAGCGACAGTCTTGTATGCATCCTCGCCACCGGAAACTGACAGCAATATGATCAATCTGAGTCCAAGCTTGCTTCGCAAAGGGAGGACGCCAGGTAGCGCTACGGCGATGGCTGTTCCGGAAGTTGGTGCTGGCTAGAAATAGGTTGTGATCCGCGCAAAGCTGCAGAAGACGGTCCTCATTATCTGACCTGCGAACCTGTAGTCCCCACTGACCACCTAGACGATTCTCCTCTGAGCTTAGACGCCCGACCTGTGCACTCAAGTCCCCAGCCAGCACTACGATATCCCTCCGACCCGCCTGTTTCAAGAGATGGCTGAGTTGGTAGTATAACTCATCCTTCATTGCATCCGGGCTGCAATCCGTCGGTGCATAGGCAGAGATAACAAATAGACACCGCCTATCTGGCCTACTACTCCTTACTTTCGTATAACCTTCCAGCCTCACAGCACATAAACGACTGTTATTGGGAATCTAGTCGAGCATTGCAGCTTCGGCTCTAGCGCTCAGTGCGACACCGACACCAGCTACGCCGGATGCCGATGCCACAGGGTCCCCGGATAAGCGCAGGTGGTACTTACTGCTAGAACTTCCAGATGAAGAGGATAGTCGAAACACTTCACTGGGATCTTGAATGCGGGTCTCCGAAATGCAGCAGGCATCGATAGCGAGGCTTTCCAAAGTTCTTACCAACCTGCCTGTTGTCCGATTCGCATCAGCGTCCGAACATTGTAGGTGGCCAGCTTGAACGCGGCACGCGGTTTCAGGATATCTGTGTTAGATGTCAAATTGGGGACAACCATTTTGAGGATTACTCACTAACATCTCGAAATGACACAGATAGGCTGGGAATCTCGACAAAGGCGAAAGGTTGTCGAAGGTTAAGAAGTCAAGGTTAGCAAAGGTAAAATACAGGAAACTATGTTTAAAATCAAAAGTAAGGTTGGAAGGACATAAGTTTTTCGAGGGATCATTATTGCTTGAAATCATTTTTACCAGCGCGCGATGAATTTCCATCACAATTTGTTGTTTTACTTCATTTCTTGTGTGAGGGCTGAGATACTGCCCGGGCGCCCAGACCGAAGCAGGTGGTTTTATTAAGGGACCACCCCGCGAGCCTTTGACTTGGAGTCTAATCCACAAGGCAGCAGAGCAGCGTCAGGAGCTGCATTCCCATGGTTTCCGGTGACCCATATGGGTTCATACGCCATTTGATCCAATTGAATACTGGAGCCCATGTACCCCATGGTAACTGCTTTTAGTTTAACCGCTATCCAAACAACCTTCCTGACATGGTAGGACCTGCAGGACATTGGTTCTAGCCAGTGTAACTTGTTGGGTCATTGCGGTATTCAAGCCCGGCCACCACGGCAAGGTAGCAGTTGTCAGCGGGATTTCGCCTCTTAACTATGCTGTCTTTTCCTTCCTTTTTTTATATGATACTTTTAAGTATTCCGTTGGCGGGTTTAACAGGAATGCGTTGATTGTTATTCACTATTGAGAGTTGAAATGCACTAGATAGTTTTTTTATCCTGGTCTAACATTTTCACATAGCCAAATTAGTTCACAGCTGCGTATATGATCCCATTCAAGCTTGTCAATTTTCATGCCTTTTATGTTATCAATAAGTAATTGGTGTGAAATCCGGTATTTTGTATTCTTAACTTTTGTGAGTTCACATTTTAACTTTGTCATTTAATAAAGATCTTTCTAGCTGCTGACTTGATTTTTGTCTCACTGCTTGCCTGGTGAGTGGAACATAGAGGAATTCAAACCATAATCTCCAACAGATAGTTAATCTAGTCTTACTTTAAGGATAAGATATCGCTTTTGGCCACCTCAGTGTGTATTTATCAGTTTACTTAGTCGTGTGGTGCGAAGTAGTATATCAACCGTACGCAACGTCAAGTCCACAAACGTATTCTGGAGATTTGTCTTGTTTAGTTAGCTAGCGGAGAAAAGAAGAATAGTAGCAGCTCCATCCTCTAACACCTTGTCAACTCTGTACATCGAGCACCCCCTCATGAATACTTCACAGTGCTACACAGAGTCCGACAATATCGTATAAAGGGACTTGTCATACGCCATCTGCACACAGCTGAATCATTAGCTATTCGGGATCTGAAATCGCACCTCTGCATTCAAAAGCAATACATACATTCACTCACCTAACCGAGGCCAGAGTAACGTTCATACTATGATACTGGTTCTTTTTGTTATCTTATGAAAATAAATCGTCGAAATAAAATTTCCTTCGCTGTTAACGTCTTTTTCTAATGACTCAAACCATATTCTTTGGTGTTTCAGTGACTTTGTGGTGTTGCACATATGGGGTGGAGTTGCTAGCCTTACATCTCCCACCTTCTCCCTTTTCCAAGATTAAGGAGTGCGTCGTCTGAGAATGAAACCCGACCGATAGCTGCTACGTTGGCGTGGTGGCCGGGCTTGCACATCGCGATGACCCAACAAGTTACACTGGCTAGAACCAATGTTCCTGCAGGTCCTACCATGCCAGGAAGGTTGTTAGGATAGCGATTAGACTAAAAGCAGTCACCGGCATTGTGTAAAATCTTTCTTACACTGTGCTGGGGGTCTGTAGGCGAAGTCGTACTGCTGAGGAACAGGGATGTAACAACAGTAAGGTGTTTCCCTCAGATGACCAGCATGTCAGCCAGCCATACTGTCTCTCCACTCCGGAGAAAAGGGGTTAGAAAAGGTCGACCTCGAAAATTGTACATCCCGACTTACCCTACAGTGGTTCGTAACCGGTGTTAAGTTAACTAATACTGAACTAAACCAAGAAACCAGTTCATTCAGGCCGTGTGTGATCGGCCTGAAGTAGTTGTTCCCTGGGCTCTGTGGTCACGCAACACTAACCCTCTTTCTGTTTCAGGTACCCGATGAATCAATCAACTTCCACGGTATGGGTAGCCGGGAAGTAACAACCGCCCACACACTTCCAAAAGCACACAAAGCCTTCACGAGCATCATTCTCTTTTACTCTCATCACCTTCCCCATCTTGCTTCTATACTACAGTTAGTACTGTTCTGCGGGCTAGTGAGTCATCTTCACTTCACTGTGTTACCACAAACAATGGTTAGAGCCATGAAAACACCCCAGATAGCCTTTTTAAGCCACGTCGCCAACTTCATATAGGAGCATTTAATGTCAGGACCGTCTGTCAAACCGGACAACAGGCATCACTAGCAAGGACTCTGGCATCTCGAACTATGGATGTATTTCGTGATTTGGAGACACGCATACAAGACCCGAGTGTAGTCATGGATTTAACCTCACCCGGTTAACAAGGTGAATCTGCAAAATTCACTTTAAGGGTGTCAGGAGAACCCTCACCTAGCTCGCAAGGACTTAAAGATGTAGGGATAGCACTGAGTGTTAGGGCGGAAAAATCACTTCTTGACTGGATCCCTGTAGAGAGTCGTATGTGTGCGGTCCGTCTGAATGGGTCTGTTAAAAGAAGGAAATATGGCGCCACCCGTCGTTGCCCGTAGTCTCCGCTTAAGCCCCAACAGACTGCAGTTCGGATGAACTAAAGGATGACTTCTACCTGAAACTGTCTAATTTGCTACAAAAAGCAAAACGTTCATATATAGTTGTTTTAGCAGGCGACTTCAATGCCCAAGTAGGGAAGTTGTGCCAGACTGAGAAGTATGTAGGTGGTACGTAAGAAGTTCGCTACCGATGAACCGACAACGGTGATTGTCTTCTACACTTTTCCTCAGATAGTCATCTGTTCCTAGTCAGCACTAACTTTAGGCACAAAGAGAGACATTGTGTAGCCTGGCGACCTCCGTCACCGAATCAACGCTGGACTCAGATAGATTACATAGCCATAGCGTATCGTTGGCGAGGGTCAGTAGATGACTGTCACTCCTTCTGGAACACATGCGTAGACTCTGATCATGCTCTGGTTTGTGCACGTTTATGCCTACGCCTAAATGGATATAAGAAATTGACGGCAGCGAAACAGTTACGTTCCCAACTAGATCGATACACTGAGTCCCTATTTAAGGAAGAAATAGCCAAACGAGTATCTGAGGTCGACAGCATGACTTCCCTTGAGGTAGCCTGACACAACATACAGTTAGCTGTAGACACAGCTGTAAAAGCTGTTAATAAGCTAAAACCTAAAGTTAGTAAGAGCCACTGGATCTCTACCGCCTCATCCGAACTTATTGACGCAAGAAGACTGATTCCGGGTAGCTCCAATTATGATGAGGAGCGAAAGCTACTCAAACGAAAACTAACAAGAAGTCCTCGAAACGACCGTGAACAGTGGTGGGCGACAAAAGTGAAATAGATGGAAAAGGCATCGACGACTGGTAACACCAGACAACTATTTAGGCTTATCAGGGAAACAGGTGGTAAAAGGCGAATGATAAGTGAAACGATCACCGAGAAAAATGGCACCATAATCAACTGTCAGGATAGACGACTGGAACGCTGGAAAAAACATTATGAGGAACAGTTTAATTGGCCTACAGCCACGATCAACCTGCCGAACATCCAACACCTCCCTGAATGAGATACAGACACAGGTCCTCCGTCCCTAACTAAGGTTACTAATGCTGTCACTTATCTGAAACAAGGCAAAGCAGCAGGACCTGATGGAATGACTCCAGAGGTATTTAAGTACGGCGGAGACAGTTTACTGTCTGCATTAACTGAGGTACTAGGCAGCGTCTGAGAATCAGAGGGAGTCCCATCGGGTTGGTGCAAGTCACTGACTATCCCCACATACAAGAAGGGAGACAAGTCTTCCTGTGATAATCACAGAGGTATATAGTATCCAAAGTCCTAGGCTCAATAATATGGTGTAGACCAAGTGGTTCTTGGGGGGCACAAACACGAGAGAACCATACAGGCTTCAGACCAGGAAGAGGGTGTATTGATCATATCTTCACCCTACGACAGATTCTAGAACATAGCCATTCCTATTGGCGCCCAACAATCATTATATTTCTTGACCTTAAGGCGGCATTCGACTCTGCCGACCGAGAGGTACTCTGGCGATGCTTGTCTGTAAAGGGAATGGCGGAAAAATACATTCCACTGATTAAGGCACTCTACTCGAACTCACTCAGTCAGCCAGGTGAGGGCTTACGGCGAGTTGTCATCTGAAGTGGGGACGATTAGTGGTGTCCGACAGGGAACCCCATTATCCCCTTTTCTATTCAATTTCATCAGGGATGTACTAATGGACTTAACCCTAACTGACTTCAGTGACTCTGGGATTAACTTGCTACCAGGGAATAATCTCGTTGACTTAGAATATGCAGACGATATAGTCCTTTCAGACGAGGACGCCGACAAAACGCAGAGTCTTCTGAACACCTTGAGCTGCAATCCACGAATGTTTGGTATGTGATTCGCTCTCCCCTAATGCAAGATGATGTTACAGGACTGGACTACACTGACTCCTAGTTTGGAAATAGAAAGAGAAGTGGTAGAGCGCGTTAACCGCTTCGCTTATTTGAGAAGTACCATCAGCCAACGCCAATGGGTTAATCTCTGACGAAATCTTCGCACGGATACAGAGGGCTAGTTTCGCATATGCCAGTCTACTCTGTCTCTGGCGTAGACGTGATATCCGGCTGGCTATCGACCAAAGAGCGGGTGTACTGCTCATCATTTCGCTCTGTCCTCCTTTATGGCTGTGAGACGTGGCCATTGAGAGTGGAAGACATGAAAAGCTTGATTAACTGTCTTTGATCATAGGTGCCTGCGCTCTATCTCCTGTGTGAAGTGGTATAATAAGGTGAGAAATATTGAGGTTAGGCGTCGGTCGAGTTCTAGGTAAGGAGGTGAAATCAATCGACGAGGCTGTGAAATTACATTGACTGAGATGGTTAGGACATGTGTTACTCATGCACGCCTAGCATTCGCCTTTCTCGATGGGCAATTTTAGCGGACATAGGGTCAGGCTGGAAAAGAGCTAGCGGTGGTCAAACCAAAACATGGCTTCACCAGTCAATGAAATCCACAGCATTTAGTCTAAGTCACGTAGGAAGATGTAGACTTCCTGGTTGGGATCCTCGGGACGGTAAAAACCAGTGGTTGGAAACAGTTAGTGATATGGCTCAAAATCGTTCTCAATGGCTGGTGCAGATGCATCCGCTCCTTGTCACTTATGATTTCCAATGAAAATATATTGTTCTTCGTTATTACTATTCCTTTGTCTCACGCCTTTGTTTACTGTCTCTATTCTACATTTCTTCTCTTGCTTCGCGTGCTACATGGAGTGTGGCGACTTGAATTGCCGCACATCGGCGCAAAGTCCTATGCCGAAAACATAAAAACAGAAACCGTATTTCTCCCACATGGCTGGTGAGCAGCATTCTTCTATTAAACTACGAACGCAACTCTTGACTAGATGGATTCTTAAAATGACAAATCTCGATTAATTTTTTGGGGGAATATCTGTCTAGAACTTAATTAATAATCGGGATAAAATTATAATTTCAATGTCAATCTAGTCAGGAACCAACACTAGTTAGAGCTCCTGGTTTGGGACATTTCAGCAGTGCGCACTAACGATCCCATTAGGTATCATAACAGGGATCTTCAGGTTATGAGGCCCAGCTAGCTGACCACTCAGCCACTACTCATGACTGAGTATTACTAGTATTCTACGAATAATGATAAATTATGACCAGTGCAGTTTACCAAGTTGAGCGTGAAGAAGAATACTTATCGATTACATTGGTTGGCGGTCACCCTATATATTGTGAATTGACAGAAATAAGATTCACTGAGTCATTAGATGTCGTCCGAGTAAGTGAGTGGTCAGTGAGCTCGCTTTATGACCCGAAGATCCTAGATTCGACCCTTGGTGAAGTCATGGGTGCTTGCCAATTAAGAGTCCTAGACTTGAACGAAACACCTGTCCAGTACTCGCTATTTTTCAGTGGTTTTCCAACTGAAGTCGCTTTGTGATCAAACTTGGAAATGTAAAAGAGCATGTGTATAACAGAATTTTCAGATGTCCATAATTTGTGTTGTCATTGGAATTTTTAATGCTTTTTTTAAAAAAAATTTACAATCACTCATACCCCAATAAGTTTTTTATTTATACAAATAAATCATCTTCTTACTCGCAATTTTGTTTTTAAAATTCTTCTTTCCAGTGATATTTTCACTAGCCTATAAGCGTCTACCTTTCACACTGGAATTAGACACAGTTTTATCGACTGTTTGTTGGACTCACTTTCAAATTTGGCGGGAGAAACCTGAGGTAAGTGTGTGCTAGTGGATGGCGATCCGTCGTTTCTTTGACATAATGATGAATTATGTTGTACATATTAGAATAATGAAATAAAACATGTTGCTGGGTGTCGAACTAGTTCACACTAGTTCATGTAATAACGTGGTATTAACACAATGTATTGTTTATGATCATTATTATGTAATTGTTTTGTGATTGAGAAAAAGGTTTCTACAAATGTTTATTTTTATGCCTTGTATTTTGAAAATATCGTCAACACAAACTTTAAGTTCTAAGTTTTTTCCCAAATGTTATGAAACACTGAAATTTTACGATGAAAGTTAGTTTCCCTCTAATTTTTGTTTCATTCCATACATTCCGATTGGGACGTACAGTTTCAGGCTTTTAAGTTTCAGCAAAGATGGTGGTGCTTGCCTTATGCTCTCAACCTCCCCTCTTTTCCAGGCTTACTGCTTGCTAACAGCAAACTAGGTGAGGCATAGAAGCACGTTGGCTAGGAATCGAGCCTAGACCTCCCGTGTAGTTGGTGAGCATTCTATCACTGAACCACCAAAATAGTGGCCGAATGGCCAACGAGCTGGAATCCTGACCTGACCTGAAAGTCCTAGATTCGATACCTAACAGGTTCATAGGTGCACACTGGCGAAGAGTGGCAAACGAGGATGAAATAGGTATCTAGTTCAGTCCTGTATCATCATTATGCTTTGTTGTTTATCAAATTTTTTAATTATGCGATTCTTATACTCTTTCTGTCACAATATGGGGAAAGTGCTAGTTAGTTTTGACTATCCTTAAAGTATTCATCTTATTATTCAAGATTAGCTCTATGGTTAAAAATTCTCTAATGAACTGCTTACTGTTAAAAGGAGCCCCCTAAGTAAGTGTAGCGACCAAAACCGACTCTGTGTGTGAATCAGGGAATCAAACGTTGCGTCCTACCGTATAGCAAACCCAAAATTTCCTTGAGAGACGCACAGTCACAAAACGCTTAAAGACAGCCAAAGGACGATTACTCATTGATAGATCTATGCCGTTCTATTCCAATAATCATCAAAAACTCAAAATTATCTCAACAGTATCGTTAGGTCGCTGTGTACAGGCAGTGTATGTTTCTAAGTACAAAACAAGTACTGCAGAATAAAATTAGCTAACCAAAATTCAAGTATGAGAAGTACCTTAAAATCAAGTAGAATATCTCCAATGAGGTGGGATTAAAAACTCTGTCCAAAAGAATCATACAGACAGTATAAGGTCAGAATGATCTCGAATCAATCAAACTAAATCACACTATTAAAATCCACGCAACGACAAAAAGAAGCATTAAAATGAGAGATTAAACAGTGAGAAAGAGCAAATAATAAGGATCAAGTCAACATATGATGATATTGCAGATGTCAGAAGAATGATAAAAAGTCTGTGAGAAAAAACGGATAATGATTATAAAGTTAGTCGAAACATTCAAATAAGCATAAAAATTGTTTCGCGATGACCCAACAAGTTAAACTGGCTGGAACCAATGTTCCTGCAGGTCCTACCATGCCAGGAAGGTTGTTAGGATAGCGATTAGACTAAAAGCAGTCACCGGCATTGTGTAAGAATCTTTCTAATACTGTGCTGGGGGTCTGTAGGCGAAGTCGTACTGCTGGGGAACAGGGATGTAACAGCAGTGAGATGTTTCCCTCAGATGACCAGCATGTCAGCCAGCTATACTGTCTCTCCACTCCGGAAAGAGGAGGTTAGAAAAGGTCGACGCCGAAAATTGTACATCTCAACTTACCCTTCGGTGGTCTGTAGCCAGTAGTAAGTTTACTAATACGGAACCAAACCAAGAAACCAGTTCATTCAGGCCGTGTGTGACTGGCCTCAAGTAGTTGTTCCCTGGGCTCTGTGGTCACGCAACACTAACCCTCTTTCTGTTTCAGGTACCCGATGAATCAATCAACTTCCACGGTATGGGCAGCCGGGAAGTAACAACCGCCCACACAATTCCAAAATCACTTCGAAAAAAATTGTCATTCATTCGCTCAGGAGGGATTTCCCAAACAGTTTTCCCGTTGCAATAAGGTTTCTTGATTTATAATAGCTCTCTAGCTAACTAGTCATCATTTTTGATAGAAATGATGTTTAAATTCTGTGTTAGATTCTTGATCAAAAAAGGAAGGCAAATTTTCTTTTTCTTTTCAATTATAGGATATAATAATTTGATTTATTGCATAGAGTTTCTCAAGAAATTCAGCTCAGCTGGGACAATGATTGCTCAAGGTTTAGGAACAATAATGTGGCGAAAAGGTCTTATAGATTGGCTTAAACCTATTCTTGAAATTGCAAGAGACGATAATGGCGTAAGTTCCTCGTTAAAAGAACGATCCCTTTGTTAATACATAAGATTTATGGTCAAAGTTCACGACAAATTTCAAGTTAATATCGTAGACAAAATTCAGTAAACTCAGAGAAATCATTATTCAAGGTGAAAGGGATTTTACACCTGGATTTATTTGCCGTTCTCATTATGATTCACGTGGGATTATCGAGACCCGAAGCTATCCTTAGATTACAATACTGACTAACATAAGGAAACAGCCCTGTAGATTGTGGGAGAATGACAAAAATTGTGTGAATAAATAGTGCGGTAACCAATAGAATGACTTTCCCCTGAAGCCTGAAACAACTATTGAATACATGTATCCAAACCAAGTTCACTTTTAACAATTTGAAAATATTTTAGGCATTGGGTATATGATATTGATTATAATTAGGGTTTTTGTATTTCCCAATGAATGAAAAAGACGATTATTTTTTTTACTGACGTTTCGCTAATCAATGCTAATAGCTTTATCAAAATATTATTAAACCAGAATTTTGAAAATCTCAGCATATATATAACAAAGTGTTAAGAGGTGAGGAAATAGACCTAGGTCAAGTTATAGGGACATATTGAAAGTCAAAATAACAATGAAGATCACTAAACCGAATAACAAAGGTAACAATAGTACGTCTGCTATGATATCAAAATAAAGTTTATTAACTTGATCATCGTTCCTCAGTCTGAGGTCATTTTTCGTTGTCAAGTTGGTCAGTTGGTAAAGATAACAAAACCAATTGTAAATTGTTGGATTTGATCAGTGTGTAAAATTTTAGAAGCAGTGTGTGTTTACACAGTGAACTTGCTTATCACATTCGTGTTTATTTTGTCACTTCATGAGGGAGGGAGGTGTTGTAACCAGGTCAGATACTAACCGAGAGTGAAATCTCACTACTACAGAAAGGTCTGAAGTTGAATATCACTGGAAAGCCATTATCGGTCCAGGAAATAGCACCTATGATCGAACCTGCTCTACAACCATTCACCAATTGAGAATCACAATCTGTTCGTCAAAAGATATCACACATATTAATGACACAACAAAACATACCATCTAATCTTACCAAGGAAGAATATGAAGCCTTAAGAAATTTGAAGATAAAAGCATCTTTATAACGCAAGCCGACAAGGGAAAAATCACTGTGATAATGAACAGAACGGATTATGAAAAGAAGGCGATTGAACACTTATCTGAAGGACCATGCTTATCATTGAAGAGAAGAAGAAATCCGCCGAATTCAACAAAATGAAACTAAATACAAATAGACTCCTTCAAGAAATGAAACCCAAAATTCCAAATTCTCTATGATTCACACTAAAACCAAAATCTTACATACTTTCGAGATCCTACGGTCAACCAAAGATACATAAACCCACAGTTCCATTAAGACCAGTAATAGATTTCACCAACTCACCGATATACAACCTTTCTAAATACTTACTCTCGATACTACAACCACTACAAAAGGACACTCAAAATATTGTAAGAAATTCATATGATTTCAAATCCCAAAGAGAACACTGAGAAATTGGTAAAGAAGACATTATGGTAAGCTATGATATTAACTCATTATATACTAGTATCCCTATTACCGAAAGTCTTGATATCACTGCCAGACTATTAGAATTAGATACAACGCTATTACAAAGATGTCCACTGGACACCAGCGAAATAATTAAGAGCTTGAAATTCTGTCTAGAAAGTAATTATTTTACATTTAAACGGAGTTTATATAGACAGACAAATGGTGTTGCTATGGTTTCACCAGTCTCCCCAATAGTTGCTGACTTTTTCATGAATAAATTCGAAAATAACATCTTTTCAAGCATACTCACTCCTAAAATCTGGTTAAGATATGTAGATGATACTTTTGTAGGGCTAAAACGAGATCTATACAGTTCATTCCTGGAGAAAATAAACTGTTTCTCCCAGAATCCAGTTTACTTCGGAAGCAGAATCAGACGTCGGTGAACTACCATTTCTAGACTGCCTAGTTAAGAGGAGGGAAATGGACATTTTAGTATATCCATATTCAGGAAGAAAACCCACTCCAATAAATATTTAGACTTCAAATCATCACACCCCATCAGCGCAAAGATTTCAGTTGTTTCAAGTCCTTTTAGACGAGCACACTCTCTGATAACGGATGAGAAAGAAAAAAAGAAGAAATATCAAATATTACTGAAACTCTCAAGCAAAACAACTACCCAAGGAACTTCATCAACAAAATCAACACAGACATTAAGTATGGCCGAAAACGCCTTCAGAAAACATGGACATCAACAGTCGTCATTCCATATAGAGCAAAGACGTCAGACGATATCAGAAGAATACCTAATCAGCTCGACATTAAAGTTTTCTTCAAAACATCAGACACACTTCAAAGCAACCTTGTCCATATAAAAGACCAAATCCCTAAAGATTCTCTATTTAATTGTGTCTTTAAAATAAAATGCTTCGAATGTGATACGATATACATCGGGCCAACAACTCGAGAAATCAAAATCAGAAGAAATGAACACCGTAGAGCATCTCTTCGACCACCGAGAAATAAATCCGGTTGAACTAGAAAAACTTGAAAAATCATCAGCCATAGGTCTACACGCTATAGAATCAGGCCACAAAATCGACTTTGACAATATTGAAATAATTCAGAGGAGCTTCAGAAATCACAAAGAGCGCCTAATATCAAAAACTCTTCATATCAAGTGGCATCCAAATTGTCTCAATAGGAATGATGGACTAAAACAGAATCTGACCTGGTTACAACACCTCCCTCCCTCATGAAGTGACAAAATCAACATGAATGTGATAAGCAAGTTCACTGTGCAAACACACACTGCTTCTAAAATACACACTGATCAAATCAAACAATTTACACTTGGTTTTGTTATCTTTACCAACTGACCAACTTGACAACGAAAAATGACCTCAGACTGAGGAACGATGATCAATTTAATAAACTTTATTTTGATATCATAACAGAAGTACTATTGATAAAGCTATTAGCATTAACTAGCGAAGCGTCAGTAAAAAAAATTATCGTCTTTTTCATCCACTCGGAAATACAAAAATGTTATGACACTGGATCTTTGTCTCGAGGTAACTGCTCAACTACTGACCAGTGCCCACTTAACTGGTAAAGCAGAACACGCGATAATCAGCGGTAAAACCAGAATCCTTTATTTATGACAAAAGTGACTGTATTTATACAAAAATAAGGTAGACTGGAAATCAACCAATCCGGTTGAGAGTTTGGAATTGTGCAAGCGTCCAATCAGAAAGCAGAAACAAATGCATGTCAACGACATGATAATAACTTGATAATTGCATGTGTTTCGCCTCTTCCTAACACCTCCCCTTTTAAGACAGGGCTACCGATAGCTTTTGTATCGCGGAATCACTTGTAGGTCTTGGTTGTCATTGTGATCTCCTTGACTGCTGGGACACTTTGCCTTTGTTTCGACTATTTTGGCCATGTGACGTTTTCGGATCTGTCGTATCTATCAATAGCTCAAATTGTACGTCGGCGGTGTAAGGGTTTATGGGGAATTGTCATCTGAATTGGTAACAACCAATGGTGTCCGACACGGATATCCACTTTCCCCATTTCTGTTTAACTTCATCATAGATATGCTGATGGAAGTATCCTTAACTGAACTTAACGACTCAGGAATCGACTTGTTACCAGGGAATAGTCTTATGGACTTAGAATATGCAGATGACATAGTCCTGTTAGGGGAAGATGCTGACAAAATGCAGAGTCTTCTGAACACCTTGAGCAGCAATCTTCGTATGTTTGGCATGCGATTCGCCCCTACAAAATGTAAGATGCTGCTACAGGACTGGACTACGTCAACTCCTAGCTTAGTGATAGGGAGTGAAGTGATAGAACATGTTGACCACTTCACCTATTTGGGAAGTTGTATTAGCACCAACGGATTGATTGGCGATGAAATCTCAGCACGGATCCGAAAAGCTCGAGCTGCTTTCGCTGACTTACACCATCTCTGGCGTAGGCGTGACATCCAGTTATCAACCAAGGGACGTGTGTACTGCTCATCAGTTCGCTCCGTCCTTCTCTATGGCTCTGAAACATGGCCAATACGAGTTGAAGACATGAAAATGTTGACTGCTTTCGATCATAGATGTCTGCGATCCCTGTCTCACGTTAGGTGGTTTCACAAGGTAAGTAATGTTGACGTTAGGCGTAGAGTGTTGGGCAAAGAGGGAAACTCAATCGACGAGGCTATAAAGTTACATAGACTAAGATGGCTAGGTCACGTGCTGCGCATGCCTAACCATCGCCTCCTCCGACGGGCATTACTAGCTGATATAGGTTCAGGTTGGAAAAGGGTAAGTGGTGGCCAAACTAAAACACGGCATCAATCCATGAAATCCTTGACAGTTAAACTGAGTCAGGTAGGGAGATGAAGACTTCCGGGTTGGGGCCCTCGGGACTCTAGGAATCAATGGCTGGAGACAATAGGTGACATGGCTCAAAGTCGTTGTCAATGGCGCAGATGTATTCAGTCTCTGTAATCTTTCATATTTCTTTCTACCATTACCCATTCTGTTTCACTCTTATACTTGTCAAACTCTATTGATTCTCTTCACTCATCTTCTTGTCTACCTCTGTGTGCTATTTGGAAGGTGGCAACTCGAACTGCTGCACTTCGGTGCCAAGTTCTATGTTGAATCCAGACAGACAGACGTCAGCAGACTTGGAATCGCTCAGCTGTTTACCAACTAGTACATTTCTTATTTGATTGGCATGTCTGACCCAAATAAGGTCTCTAACCTTGACCTTGTAAATGACTTGGCCTTTTCTTCCAACGATCACTCCAGAAACCCATGGCTGATCACTCCGTATCTGATATCTATGGTCGGCCTGCGAATTTTGGGCTACCGATATCCATGCTGAAAATTCCATACTTGTACCAAAAATACAGTGTGGAATCAAGCTGTAATCAAAAATAAAATAAAAAATAAATAAAATAATCACGAACCAGTACCGACTGACTAACCATGAAACCCCTTTGCTTGCTGCCATTACGTCTATTGAACCAAAGTTCACTATTTCGACCACATTTGCTCCGTCTTGATGGGATCGGGATAATTGTATCCAAAGTAGTACGTAATCTTCTTCCAAACATAACTTCTGCGGGAGATGTTTGATTTGGGCATGATGGGTTGGTTGTGGTTCGATAAATGAAGAGGAAATTGTGCAATACATCCTCTATCGATCCCTCCCCGTTTGACTTCTGAAGTGCGCGCTTGAGTGTATCAACAAAACGCTCTGCTTGTCCATTTGACTGAGGATGGTAAGGCGGGCTGCGAATATGCTGAACACCTAGCCGCTCACAAAACTGTTTGAATTGTTCAGCTGTAAACTGAGGTCCGTTATCGATTACGATGATCTCTGGAACACCAAATCTGCTGAAAAGCTGAACCAACTTATTTAATGTTATCGTCACTGTGGTATTTTGCATAATGAAAACCTCCGGCCACTTGGAATACGCGTCGATTACCACGAGAAACTGTTTGCCATTGATTGGGCCGGCAAAATCTATGTGGATTCTTGACCACGGTTTTCCTGGGTTGGGCCACGGCTGTAGGTCTGTCTTGATAGGCATTTTCAAAGCCTGAGCACAGCGAGAACATGAGCGAACCATCGCTTCTAATTCACGATCGATATTTGGCCAGTAGACGTAACAGCGTGCCAACGATTTCATACGGCCAATACCAGGATGCGTAAAATGTAGTTGACTCATGACTTTTTGTTGGAGACTTCGAGGCACGACCACACGTTCGCCAAACATAATGCAGTCATTGACCAGGGATAACGAATGTCGTCGTTGATAGAACTGTTTTAAATCTGGACAATCAATACGCGAGGGCCAGCCACAACGCAGATACTGTTGAACTGACTGTAATGTCGGGTCACGCTGCGTCTCTCGTTGAACCATGTCGGCTGAGACAGGTAAAGTGTTTATTGCCGTCATCAATACGTGGCACACGTCTTCATCGACAGAAACGCCGGCGATCACAGCGTCCTCCTTTGCGGGCTTGTTATAGCTGAGTAAACGCGAGAGGACATCTGCATTCCCGAAATCTTTTGTAGATTTGTACTTGATCTGAAAGTCGTATCCTAGTAGCATAGTCGCCCATCGTTGGAGTCGATTGGCTGTATAGACTGGAATACCTTTCTTGGAGCCAAAAATCGATAATAGTGGTTTGTGATCAGTAAAAAGTGTGAACTTTCGGCCAAGCAGCATTTTGTGGAACTTTTGAATCCCAAACACGAGCGCTAATCCTTCCTTTTCGACCTGACTGTAATTCTGCTCTACCTTTGTCAAGGTTCGCGATGCATATGCTATTGGCTTTTCAACACCGTCTGGAAACACATGTGAAATGACAGCGCCAATACCATAGTTGGACGCATCTGCAGCTAATGTTATATCCAGCTTTGGATTGTAATGTGTTAACAGCAGGTCAGACTGGAGTAATTTCTTGACCTTGATGAAAGCTTGTTGGCATTCTTCTGACCAGTTCCATTTAGCATTCTTCATGAGCAACTGATTCATTGGGGCCCTGAGACGATGTAAATCTGGCAGGAACGCACTATAGTAACTGATCATCCCCAGGAAGGACTGCAACGTACTGAGATTATTAGGGGCAGGCATCTGTTGAATTGCTGACACACTGGAGGGGTCGGGTTTGCGACCATCTTTGTCAAAAATGAATCCCAGGTACTTCACTGAAGTCATGAAAAAATTGCACTTATCCGGACGTAAATGGAAACCGGAATCACTGAGTATTGTCAGGACTTTATCCAACCGATTGAAGAGTTCGAATTGAGTTTCTCCTGTGACTATGATATCATCGAGGTAAACGGCCACTCCCGATACACCAGCTAATATTGCATCCATTATCTGTTGGAATATAGCAGGAGCAGGTTTAACACCATATGGAAGTCGCTGGAACTGATACAGTCCTTTGTGAGTGTTGATTGTCAGAAGCTCTTTAGAATCATCTTCGACCTCGATCTGTAGGTATGCCTCAGCTAGATCAAGTTTACTGAAGTATTTACCGCCATTCAGTTTGACAAATAGATCTTGCGGTACTGGTAGTGGATACGGTTGATCTTCAAGGGCATTATTGAGTCCTGTTGAGAAATCAGCACAAAGTCTGATGGTACCGTTTGCTTTCTTGACAACCACTATGGGGGCTGCCCAGGATGAGTAATCGACTGGCTTGATTACGTTCAACTTTTCTAAACGATCCAGCTCTGCATCAAGGGACGATAATGCGGCATACGGTACTGGGCGTTTTGGTCTAAAAACTGGTTTGGCATCAGGTTTGAGGTATAGTCTGGCTTTTTGTACGGTACAGCAACCCAAAGACTCTTGAAAAACGGCAGCGTGTTTGGTGCGAAGATGACTGATGAACTTTGCGGTCGAGTTCGGATGCATCAACATGTTGGTAGGACTATCTGAGCACTGTACATTGGAACAAACTGAGTTCAGTGGGACATCCCAGAGTTTCATCTTTTCGATCCAGTCAATACCAAGCAAGTTCAAATCATGACGATTGGTGATGTAGCATGTTCCTTGGAACGAGGTCGACCGGAAAGTTACGTCGCATTCAATCTGGCCAGATAATTTCATTACGTCACCCGACGCGTTTCTTGCAGTATGCTCCGTTCTCTGATAAGGTGGACACCCGAGTGCCCGCCACGTCTGGGGAGATATGATTGTGATATCAGAAGCAGTATCTAACTGTAGTCGAACTGGCTTCTGGTTGATAGAAAGTGTGACAAACTTTCTTTTTGACTCGAAGTCAACTTTGAAGGTAGCGAACATACTGCTGATTTGAGGTTTCGTCGACCGAGATCGAAACTTTCGTGACTGTGCCATCGTATTGTGAGATCGGATTGATCTAGGTTTCACTGGGGGACAAAATCCTTCCTTGTGACCATACTTGTTACAGATACTGCATTTATGTCTTTTATACGGGCAAAATTTACCAAAATGCCACGATCCACAAAACCAACAATTTGTGGGAGGCTTGTGTTTGACTTGCAGAGAATTGTTTGACTTGACAGCCTGAACAGAAGTAAATTCATGAACTTGACCGTCCTCAATCAACTTCGTGTCATGCTTTAGATTGATGATTCGCTGGCACTCAGCAGTTACCTCCTGTAAAGTCATGTCCGGTTTGCGTTCAATCTCTGCAAGGATTCGGGTACGAATATCACTGTCAACTGAAGATTTGAGACCGCAGACAAAGATCAGGCATTTAAACTGGTCATCCGTAAGTGATCGAATTTTCGATCGCTCGCATTCACGATTCACCTTACCAGCATAGGTGAGAATATCATCTCCTGGATCTTTGGATATCTTGAAACAATTGTAACGGATACTGAAGAGAGATAACTGTTCACCGAAAATATTGGTTAACGTTTGAACGGTTTCTTCTGGAGTGAGTTCTAAAAAATTCTTTGGTAGAATATGATTGACATATTTGTTATGTTCGGCTGGACCAAGTTTCCGAAGGAGTAGTCTCACTTTGGCCGAATCATCTAGGTGAGCGCATTCAACCCGGAACAGATCTTCATAACGTCGAAACCAAGCTTCAAACGTCACGCCTGTTGAAGGTTCGAAATTGAACTCTACAATTGAACTCCCAATAGATTCGGTTTTCTCTGAGTTGGAACTGCCGAGATTTTGAATTGAAAACTGCTTTGTAAGTTTTTCAATCAAGCTGAGCTGGCAAGCTTCAAACTGTTGCTGTTGTTGATGAAGGAGAAGTTGCATTTGTTCAAATGAAATTGTCATTTGGAAGACAGGCTGGATGTACACTGGATGATCTGGTTTCTATTTGACTGTATTGAACTGCAATGGATTCGAAACCCCGTCGCCAATTGTTATGATACTGGATCTTTGTCTCGAGGTAACTGCTTAACTACTGACCAGTGCCCACTTAACTGGTAAAGCAGAACACGCGATAATCAGCGGTAAAACCAGAATCCTTTATTATGACAAAAGTGACTGTATTTATACAAAAATAAGGTAGACTGGAAATCAACCAATCCGGTTGAGAGTTTGGAATTGTGCAAGCGTCCAATCAGAAAGCAGAAACAAATGCATGTCAACGACATGATAATAACTTGATAATTGCATGTGTTTCGCCTCTTCCTACCAAAAAACCCTAATAATAATCAATATCATATACCCTATGCCGAAAATATTTCCAAACTGTTAAAAGTGAACTTGGTGTGAACTATTATATTATTATTGTATCCATTAGTTCCTAGAGGAACATAGGGCTTCAGCTGCGCACCTCCATTGACTTCGGTTTTCTGACAACTTTTTCACCCTGCTCCAGGTCTGTCCACATGCTTTCATCTCCTCCTCGCATGACCTCCTCCAAGTCACCCTTGGACGACCAACTCGCCGCCTCCCTTTCGGGTTCCACTCGAGGGCTTGTCTAGTGATGTCACTTGATGGTTTCCTCAGCGTATGGCCAATCCATCTCCATTTCTTTCTGCCTATTTGTTTCACAATCGGTTCCTGATTGGTTCGCTCCCAGAGATCCCTGTTGCTGATCTTTTCTGGCCAGCCATCTGATCTTGAGTATTGAGCGGAGACAGTTGTTAATGAAGGTTTGAAGTTTGTTTGAGATGCTCTTTATGACTCGCCAAGTCTCTGATCCGTATAGTAGCACCGACTGACTTCACATTGGAGTTGAAAATCCGGATGTTATTTTTGATGCTGATTGCTGTTGACCTCCACACAGATTTGAGAGTAATGAAAGCTTGTCTTGCTTTCCGATTCTGGCTTTGATGTCCTCGTCAGTTCCGCCTGTAGTTGAGACGATGCTTCCCAGGTAGGTGAAGGAGGTTGTTTCTTTCAGGTTCTTCCATTTATGCTTATTGTGGTCTGTTGGTGTTGTTGATGTTGGCTAGGAATCTTCATTATCTCTGTTTCATCTATGTTCACGTGAAGTCCTATCTTTGATGCTTCTTCTGCCAACTTGTTACTTTTCACTTGCATATCTTCCAGTTTATGGGAAATCAGACATATATCATCGGCGAAATCCAGATCCTCCAAGTCTTTTGTGTCAGTCCATGTCAATGGAGTTGAAGATTGAACGATCAATTCTTGGTTGTTTGCTCAAAATCAACTTCCCCAATTTTCGCGGAGGCATCAATACGACAGTCATCGTCTCATCGGTCGCTGTTCAGAAAGAAGAGTGAAACATCGTCAGAAGTAATCTTATGATTTATTATTGTAATATTTGTTTTCAGACCTTAGTTCGTTTATTCCTTTTATATGTTGGTGTAACAATAAAGAAATAACAAGCGGCAGATCGGTGTTTTGGTTTTTGCGTCCGTTATAACTAAGCGTTTCTGAAAACTCAAAGGAACAGCGTGGGCCCGAGCGTAGCGAGAGCTGGGCATTAACGGTTTATGAGACGTGATTGACAGTTTCTGACGATAGAAACAGATCTGGCGGATTGAAACAGTTGGTGAAAGTTTGGATAGTCGCCGTTCATTTTTCCTGGTGCCGGTCAAGTCCTCTTTGAACAAGCAATATCTGGAACTTTTTGGAATTGGGTCAAGTTCAACAATGCCTGGGTCAAAGAAGGGACAGAGTGTCTTGGATGCAAACAGGAAAGTAAGTCATGGTGACTTGTCTGTTAATTGTAACGATGTGTCTGATGTTAAGCATGACATGGTTGATGTTACTGTTTCGCCGTTCAGGGATAATAGGAACATCAAACTCCCTAAATTTGAACCACGGTGTTTTGATGGAAACCCGGCTGATTATTTACAATTTGTAAAGGAGTTTGAGATCATGTTGAGTGGTTTTTTATTAAATGATGAATTGAAGTTAATGTATTTGATGAGATATTGCACTGGAGATGCTGCAAGAGCTATACAGTGTTGTAAGTTTATGAAGCCAAAAGAGGGCTACGATGAGGCTATGAGCATATTACGTCAAAGGTTTGGAAGACCTTCGATGATTGCAGGGAAATTATTCGAGGCTGTTAAGGGTAATGGTGGTCAATTACAGGATGACTCCCAGGCACTCACTGAGTTTTTAGATAATTTGCTAATTTACAAGAATGGAATGATTTCGATGAATCGAATGAGTGACCTCAACTCGAGTTTTATACTAGAAGTAATAGCAAGACGTCTACCTACTCGACTGCAAAGGAAGTGGGTGAAGATAAGCTCCCGTATGGAGGATGAGGGTATCGAGCCAAAGTTTGATGATATCCTGAAACTGGTAAATACTAGTGTCAATCAATCTATGAGCAAGTTCGCCAGTCTATTAGATCTCACCCCTAGAATAGAGCAGTCTGAGATCAAAATGCAATCATTGATGACGAGTAGGCCTCAGAGAGGTGGATATCGAGAAAGCTCCATGATGTCTAGTAATGCATATAGACCTAGTGAGTGTAACAGGTTTCGTAGTACATCCTCAACAGATAAGTTACAAGATGCAAGACAAACACGGTTGTGTTTTACACGTGTGCAAGAGGTGCATACAGAAGTGAACTGTGAACCAGTGAGCAAGTTCAGTGATAAGCTAAATGTAAACTCCAGGTCTGACTCCGAATTGTGTGACGATAACGGTGTTGTGAAGAAGTCTGTAGTTGCAACTGGTAAGCCGTTGTTGAATAGAGTGTCACAGAATAGAGTTACTGCTTCAGAGTGGAGTTCTGACTCCACAAGTTTACAAAGTATATCTAGTCAGAGTGAAGTTATAAAACCTTTAATGATTTTTGAGGAGGAACCAAAATTGTCTACTTCTGTTATTAAAGAGTTTGAAAATGATGAACTTGACGGTAAATTGAATATTTGTGGTAATGATCATGATAGTGCAGATTTGTCTTTGGTTGATCATTATGAGATGAGGGATATGCCTACTACTGCTAAGTTAAATAAAGGTTCTGTACAACTACAACGTGAAGTAGAATTGAACGCAGATGCAGTTCCAGAAGGTGTGCATACTTGTGAGACAGTCAGTGTAATTGATCAGCGTGTAGCCCACCTATCATCAGATGATAGTGCTAAACCCGAACTAGTAGTGAAAGACAGCAGTGGTGGTAATCTTGCAGTTGGACAACTATCTGAAAGCCGAAAAAGAACAGCTTCTGATCCACCGCTAAGTTCATCACCTTGTGTCACTCAGTCATCGTTGGTGTTTTCATCCACAATGAAACAGATGCCCATCAACTCAAGTATCTTGTGCAATGACTATGGTAGTATCAGTTCGTTTGAAAGGACGAATATCAATGGTCAGTTTAGTGTGGATAAGCCAAGTGTAAAGGAGAGAGTTATTGTTAAATTGACTTGCACGAATAAAGGCATTTCTAGTTTCAAGTTACTATTTGAATGTTATTATCTTTGGTGTAAATTACTCTGTTTCTATACTTGGTTGATGAGATATGTCGTGTGTTTGTTGGTCATCTATATTCTACGATACAATGACATGGGCGTGTTGCCGTTCAGATTTGAGGATATAGCTGATAGAAGGAAGTTAGCAAATGAACTCTGCGACGATTTTCCAACCTAGGGCGTCAACCTGAGAAGGGTTGTAGGCGTACTGCTGTAAGTCCTACAGTTCTTCAAAGGGTAGCGCATCAATGAGCAGTCCAATGTGCTTGGTGTATGATCTTGTACATATGTTCATATTGTATATACTGAATTGATATCATCTGTCATCTAGCTGTTGGTAATTCTGTTTGTGTCCGGACGACTTCCACTTGGATCATCAACCTGAGAAGGAATGTAGGCGTACTGCTGTAAGTCCTACAGTTCTTCAAGGGTAGTTTGTCGTGTCAGAATCCACAACATTTGATGTGTTGATTGTACATATGTTTGTGTTAAATAGTTGTGTGAGTTCCAATTGATGTAATTGTTGGTTAATCTTGTTTGTGTCTGGACATTCCACAACTTACAATCGTCAACCTGTGAAGGGTTGTAGGCGTACTGGTGTAAGTCCTGCAATTCTTCAAAGGAATTCCACCAAGACATGATCCGCGAGGTTGTTTGTACTGTTTGTATATACGTGTGGTGTGTCATATCAATTGGTGTTATTTGGATTCATTGTGTTTACTCGTTGTTTTCGTGTCTTGTTGTTATTGCGTAATTTTGTTAAAATTTTCGTCGTGATTACTTCTGAAGTTGTGTCCAGTCTTCTACATCCATGAATGAATTGATTGATGTTAAAGACAGCAGATGGGTCGTATACGCCGGGGAGGCTAGGCTATTGCTGAGAATGAAATGCACACGGAGATAATTGTTAGCTGCGGTCCGACACGCCGGGGAGAAAGAGTGTAAACGACTGAGGCTCGCATGCGTCACCGCTACTAGAACTGAGGCAGAATGAGTGACAAGCGATTTCAGTGGTAATTGGTAATGAGTAGATAAGAGGATGTGCGTAGAGTATCGTGAGGTGCTGCCATGGTCACTTTGCATTCTGCAAGAGTCATTCTAGCAAGTGGCGATTGTGTTGCAAGATGTCAAGAGGAGGTCTCTGTCTGGAGGCGCAGGTCGTCATTGATGTGTGAGATTGTGCTGTGGGTATGCTTGTGGTGTGTTGGCTTTTCTGTTTGTTTTCCATTTCAGCTCTGTCCGTGTGACCCAGGTTCTCGCAATGGCATCCAAGTCAACGTGCATTGGTCGTGAAGGAAAAAAGGGTTGGATCCCTTTTTTGCCGGGGAGTGTCAATGGAGTTGAAGATTGAACGATCAATTCTTGGTTGTTTGCTCAAAATCAACTTCCCCAATTTTCGCGGAGGCATCAATACGACAGTCATCGTCTCATCGGTCGCTGTTCAGAAAGAAGAGTGAAACATCGTCAGAAGTAATCTTATGATTTATTATTGTAATATTTGTTTTCAGACCTTAGTTCGTTTATTCCTTTTATATGTTGGTGTAACAATAAAGAAATAACAAGCGGCAGATCGGTGTTTTGGTTTTTGCGTCCGTTATTACTAAGCGTTTCTGAAAACTCAAAGGAACAGCGTGGGCCCGAGCGTAGCGAGAGCTGGGCATTAACGGTTTATGAGACTTGATTGACAGTCCATTTTATGCCTGTTCCCTCGTTGGTTGCCGTTGTCTGTCGCATTATCCAATCAATTGCAATCAGGAAGATCATTGGTGATAGTAGACAGCCTTGCCTCACTCCCGTCCTCACTTCGAAGGCTTCTGTAAGTTTCCCGTTGTGGATTACTTGGCATGCAGCATTGTCGTATAACTGTTGGATGAGGTGTATAATTGTCGATGGGACCCCGTAGTAGCGAAGTAGTTGCCAAATCACCTCTCGATCGACGCTGTCGAAGGCCTTTTCAAAGTCGATGAAGTTGAGATAGAGAGGTGACTGCCATTCCAAGCTTTGTTCAATGATGATCCGTAGAGTGGCGATTTGATCAATACATGATTTGTTTCTCCTGAATCCAGCCTGTTCCGGACGAAGTTTTTCATCTAGGGCTTGTTTGATTCTCTCCAGGATGATGCGACTTAGTATCTTGCTTGGAATGGACAGAAGCATAATTCCACGCCAGTTTTTACATTGACTTAAGTCTCCTTTCTTTGGAAGTTTGAATAAGTATCCGTTCTTCCAATCCTCGGGTACTTTGCCCTCTTTCCACACCTTCTCCAGCAGTGGTGTCATCAAGTCCGCTGTTGTCTCTGGGTCTATTTTCAAAGCCTCTGCTGGGATTCCATCTGGTCCCGGTGTTTTCCCAGCTTTAAGCATCTTGATTGCATTCAGGACTTCTGATTTCGTCGGGGGGTCAGTGTTCACTGGTAGTTCTGCTTCCGTTGTTGGTATTGCTGGACGTGTTGTAGGTGGCGGACGATTTAGAAGTCTTTTGAAGTGTTCAACCCAGTGCTTTCTCTGTTCCACCTCTTTGGTGATTGACTTTCCATTGTCGTCCTTTATTGGCTTAATCTGTGTCGAACGTTTGCCCGAAAGGTTCCTAGTTGTTTGGTAGAGTGTGGCGAGGTCTCCTTTGCCTGCAGCTTGTTCTGCTTCGTTTGCCATGGTTTCATAATATTTTCTTTTGTCTTCCCTGGCACTTTTCTTCACTCTTTTGTTCAGTGTATTGTAGCTTGCATTCAGCTCCTGTTTTTGTTGCTCGTCAGTGCACTGGATAATCTTTTGCTTCACTGTCCTTCTCTCTTCTATTAGTTTCCAAGTGTCCGTAGTGAGCCACTGTTTGTCCTGTCTCTTTTTTCTGCCTAGAATTTCTATGCAGGTTTGGCTCCACACCGTTTTCAAGTTGTTCCAGTGCTTTTCAACGCCGACCTCTTCGCTGGTGTTGATTTGTGTCTCGGCTTTGTCCTTTATGCTTGCAATGAAGATGTCCTTTGTAGCCTGGTCCTTCAGCTTTTGAGTGTTGAACTTGGCTTGTGGTCTATCTGCAGCTCCTGATTCCCTGAAAGCTTTTAATTTGATTTGGATTGTCCCTTGTACGAGATAGTGGTCTGAGCCAACGTCTGCTCCTCTTCTTGCTTTTGTGTCCAGTAGGCTGCGCCTCCACTTCCTTGAGATTGAGATGAAGTCGATTTGGTTTTTGGTTTGCCCGTCTGGTGACACCCATGTAGCCTTGTGGATATCTTTGTGCTTGTATACACTGCCACCAATCACCAGTTCGTTGAAGGCGCAGAAGTCGGCGAAGAGTTCTCCGTTTTCATTCATTTCTCCTAGAGCTTCTCTACCCATGATGAGTTCCCTTCCCGTATTGTCTGGTCCCAGTTTGGCGTTCATGTCTCCCATTAGTATTTTCATGTCGCCAGCTGGAGTATTGTCCATTGTTGCCTGTAGTTGCCTGTAGAATTCTTCTTTCTTCTCGAGGTCTGCGTTGTTTGTGGGTGCATAACATTGTATGATTGACACTTTCCTTCCTTTGGAGTTGAACCTGGCGGTCATTATCCTGGACGAAATCGCCTCCCATTGTATCAGGGCTTTCGTTGCCGTTGGTGACATCATGATAGCCACGCCCTCGGTGTGCGTGTGGTTATCTTCTGGGTGACCGGAGTAGATCACTGACTCACCTGTTGACAATTTGGTGAGTCCACTCCCATTCCATCTGCTCTCACATATTCCCAGCACTTGTATTCCGTATCTTTTCATCTCGTTGGCGATCTGGGCAGCTTTCCCAGTCTCGTACATAGTTCGGACGTTCCATGTTCCTACACAGACTTTTTCTTTTGGTGCAAGGAGGTTCATCATACTGAAGTTTCTTTAGCAATTTTTGTTTACAGGGTGGGGTTGCTAGCCTCACGCCTGAGAAAAGAATGATTACATTAAGTAAAAGTTTAGAGAGCAGCAACTTTTTGGGTTGCTCCCCTCAAAATCAGAAAATAACGGACAAACAATGAGAACAACATCAACAAAGGAAACAGTTCACAGAAAAAAGGGCAAAAAGCGACGACAACTATACAATAAGACAACATGCAATATAGTTCAGTATTGTTAACTAAAATGATATCTTAACCATAAACTCACTGACTTGGAGCAACTTGAACATATAAATCCAACAATATATACAATTATAGATGTGTTTATGTTTAAAAATTCCACAAATCCAAACAGTGGGTTATGTGTATTATCTGTCAATAAGATTGTATTTTTTGGATTCAGTGTTCGAAAGGTTAATAATTGTGATAATTTCCGCAAACTCTTTGCATAAATTTTTACAGTAATAAAAGTTTTTATTAATGAGCAAAATGTAGCGTAATAGTCGAAAAGCGCGCGCAAGTTCGAAAACCTGTAATTGAAGACTCTTAAGTAAAATAAATAATACTCATAGAAAAGAATCATCGTATGTCTAGTATCATCTGAGCAGAATGATTGCTAGGTGTACAATCAATCAGAAAATCGTAGCAACCAACTCTTAGGAGAGTAAAATGATGAAGGTGATGTGGGTAAAAGAGAATGATACTCGCGGGGAGGGGCCTTCGTGTGCTCTTGGAAGTATGTGGGCGGTCGCTACTTCCGGACTGCCCACAATGTGGAAGTTGGTTGATTCTTCGGGTACCTGAAACAGAAAGAGGGTCAGTGTTGCGTGACCGCAGAGCCCAGGGGACAACTGCTTGCCCCAGCACTGTTCTCCAACCACTGATGTGATCCGAGGTTCGATCATTGGCCAACTCCTCCTTTAACCTCACTTAACCGGTAGTAAGCCGAGCAAAGAGGGAAGGTTGGACGAGATGCTAGCAAACCCATCCAGTGAAACTGTGAAGCTGAAGTTTGAAGTCCTGTTTTTCACTAAGAAGGTAAAGGATTAAAATTTCTAAAAAAAATAAAATAGAACCTAAAGTATTCTTTTGATTTACATGTCCTTTTACTGGTAGTTGCTATGTATTTATTTGCCTGCCTTCATCTGATTATTACGTGCTTCTATATTTCACATAGCACTTCTTTTTACGCATACATATGCCTTGCTAAACATTGATTTTGAGTTTTGTATATATATATATATATATATTTGTAAGGTGTGAAAAGTGTATTTTTATTTCATTTAAACTTTATAGACTTTTATCATAATGGGTTAGAATTTGCACATTAAGAACTTTGGAATGTTAAAAAGCCATATACTTGGTAAGTGTGTGCATTAACTACTCTAAATGACTGCGCAATAACGTTATTACGCCATTCGAGATAATGAAATATACTTGATTATAAAGCTGTATTATTCATTGAAATATGAATAAACTTGATAACAATAATAATAATATTAATTTTTGCTTTATTCCAAAAACAGTACTAATGATACAGCAAGGAATTTTCACCATTCAGTACAATATTGCATCTAATTTACTCAAAAACGACAAAAAAATGAATAAATAAACATTATATAATACTAATAACAAAACGTTGTTATAGCAGCTATGTAACAAATTACAGTATGCGATACGGAGAAAAATATGCATAAAGTATAAAATTATAGTAATAATAGTAATAACAACTAAAATAAAATAGCAAAGTTATACTTAAACGATAGAAAGGGTGTCACCATAAAATTACAGAAAGATGAACAATGATGAAAGGGTCGACTCACTTTGCTAATTACATAGTAACTTATAAGTTTCACATCTAACAGTGTCTTCATCACCTAAAATACGGCTAAATACGGTATTGTAGAATTTTTGTACTTAGTGGTTCGAGCATACAACTTCTTATATTGACTTCTCGTGGTATCTGATGAGATGCAAGGGGATAGTTTTGAATAAAGGGGTACAGAGGGTTTGACAGTATGGCCTTCGCCCATTTTGTATAGGAGTTCATGTGTCTCTCGACTATAATATTGGCGAGCTCACGCAGTGGCATACCACAAGCCCTGCCCACAGTATTTAATACCCTTCGTAATATGATATAATCTTTTTTAAGAAGCCCACGAAAGATAAATGGAGAGCAATAAAGTACAATTGGAAAAATACAGGAGTTTACAAACTGAAGAAGAAAGGTTGGTTGATACCTGATTGTCTTAACTTTTCAATGTAGAAAGTAAAACGAAACATTTTCTTAGAGATTGATAAGATGTGGGATGACCATGAAAGGTCAGAGGAAAGAACTAATCCAAGGTATTTAATGCTTGACTTGGTTTCAATTTCAGTGCCATCTATGCTACAGGTATCATGGGATCTAACTAGTTCATGTATGTCACGTCGATGCTTGAAAGTAAAGTTAACTGCCTGACATTTGGAAGGATTTAACATAAGACCATTTGACTTGGACCACTTGTTGATGTTCAACAGAAAGCTATTAAGTTTGGAGCGGTCAGACTCGGAAGTGATAGGCAGTGATACAGTCAGATCATCCGCATATATGACAAAGTTAGTTTCGCTTAAATGAGGCAGATTGTGTAGGAAGAAAGGAAAAAGAAAAGGAGAGAGGATGGCACCTTGAGGAACACCGGCTTTTGTAAGCGATGTAGAAGAAGATTTGCCATTATATACAGTATACTGCATTCTATCAATGTTTGTGGGTGCATAACATTGTATGATTGACACTTTCCTTCCTTTGGAGTAGATATTGTATTGGTTTGGATACATGTAATCAATAGTTGTTTAAGGCTTCAGGGGAAAGTCATGTGTAGTTAACACGATTTCTTTTTACATTAGATTACATTGTAAGTTTACTATTATTGGTTTTTCGTTTTTTCCCAATAAAATATTTCAATTCCAAGAAAGTGGTGCTTATATTCCAAAACTATCAGATGCGATAACGATCTCTGACAACGTTTTCAAACTTTACGAGTATGTAAGTTCTTTGTGTATACAAATGCATGGTATTTGATAAATTTGTATTTTGTTGTTTTATTTCCGCTATTATAGGCGGCAACCATTTGGACAAAGATGAGAAGTATTGGGAAATGTATGGTAAAAAAATTCATGAATATAATCTTCACACGCTTACTTTTTGATTTTTGTAAATACAAATTTTTTTCCTTATAAATTTTAAATGATTTCTCAGAGTTGATTAATCGATATTTGGTCGTTAGTATCCTCCTGTTTAAGCATCTGACGAATAGAACTCATGGGCTATTGGATCGAGTGCAAATGACTTAATGGTCTACTAGCTCGCCTTGTAACGAGAAGGTCCTGAGTTCGAATCCAGGTGGTGGGTGAGTACTGATGAAGAGTCCCAATGGTCAATTGAGAAGTTTTGCTTTGTACAAGAGAACTCCACTTGTTGCCAAGTAGAATTATTCACGTGTTTTTTATTTCACTCAGTACAACGAATACGCATTGTTGTAGAGGAATTCTCGATAAGAAACAATTCAACAGTTGAAGAAGAATACTCAAAAGGTGTAGCACTATGTGGCTATTATTTCCGATAATGTCATAAACTTCATTTCTAGGCTATTTGATTGACATTAAATTTATTTACAACATTGTCAAACTACCTCCTAGCTCCATTGCCACGCACACAGTCATATTTGTGTAAATGATTTGATTTGTCTAGAGGACTGAGACTCGTAAGGTAACTCAGCTTTTAGTCAATGAGGTAGGAGTTTGAATATGAACCGTCTGGTTCTGATGTGACCATCGCCACAGCCTGATAATTTCCGAGTCTCTTGCGCTAAATAACCTTCCCACCTACTGAGTAGATTTTTAAGCCTACTGTTCTAATCACTATCAGGAACGACAACACGATACCACCGATAAACGCGAATCAAAAAAGAAAGAAGACAGACCGTTTACAACGGGAGAGCTTTTAGTGTCTCGAATCAACAGCATAAAAACTTGACAGCAATTCCACGAAGGTAGCTTTCAAGTGACCTTGAGAGACACTAATTTCATTGTTAGGGCAAAACAGCTAACAACCAATAGGGTTCAGCCATCATAATGGGGGAAATATATTGAGGCATGGTAAACAAAGGTAATAAATAGTTCATTATGATAAAGAATTTTGTATTCCCCAATGAATGAAAAACTGCCGTTTCTCTATTTAATGCTAATAGTTTCATCAAAGTGTTATTAAACCAGATATATAAGCGAAAAATATTGTTTTCAATTAGATCTTCAGGCTTTACTCCGATTTACATAGACTGATATATAAAAATTTTTAACCAATGACGTTGATTTTGTAGATGAAATAATAATTATGATGAAAATAATGATAATAATAATAATAATGTGGTAAATGTTTTGAACGAAATTAATAACGATGATTATAATGGTAACATTATATTTGTGATAAGGTTTATGCAGGTGATAAGGATAACAAAGGTAGTGTATGTATGTGTGTGTATATGTAGACAATTCAATAAATAAATAAAATAGGTCAAATCTGAAAAAGTGAAATGGAACGATAATCAGAGTTTAAAAGTACGAAGGGGATGGAAGATAAGAAAGGGTGGGAGGGTTTTGAGTAGAATTGACCTAGGCCAAGAGAGACACAAGGGTAGAACAAACTTCTTTTGTAAGCAAAGACTAGGATTGTTCTCTCGAATTCCCATAGCTTCGACTAAGTGTAAAAGACGGGTTCTGATTCCGTTGGAAAGCCTCGATGGAATGCGATAGGTAACTTTGAAGGCACTATTTTTGTCCATTTGGAGACCGCTATCAATCAAATGAGCCAAAATAGAACTTCGTATGGGTTTTATTTGACCTTTTCCGAACCATGAAGTAAGATGCTCATTAATGCCTTGTTAAGCTGTCTAGTTGTTCGGCCTATATCGCTTTCTCTATTGCATTCCATCGAGTCTTTCGAACGGAATCAGAACCCGTCTTTTACACTTAGTCGAAGCTATGGGAATTCGAGAGAACAATCCTAGTCTTTGCTTACAAAAGAAGCTTGTTCTGCCCTTGTGTCTCTCTTGACCTAGGTCAATTCTATTCAAAACCCTCCCACCCTTTCTTATCTTCCATCATCTCCTTCGTACTTTTATGATATTTATTTAAACTCTGATTATCTGTCCACTTCACCTTTAGTATTACGGAATATACACATTGGGTCATAGGAGTTATTAAATAGACAATTTCAGCGAAGAAAATTTTCTTTTCGACGAAGTCATCATCTAGGCTGTACATTCGTGTATTTATATGAAATGGATGGGAAAGTTCCAGAATAATTTCCGGTTAAGAGTCAAATAATTAAAAATTACAATTAGGAATGAAAATGTCATAATAAACAGGGGGACGGATAAAACTCAAACAAAGTAGCATCATAATAACTAAGAAGATTGACATTTTGGAATTAGGGGTTAGAAATGTAGAAACAACAAAATAGACAGGATGTTTGGATAAAAAAATTGATGTGATAAATAACTGTTTATGCAATCAGGGATTAAATATGTAGAAATAGTAAAATGATAAAAAAAACGGGACGTTCGGGTATGAAAATATGGTAGTGTAAACAGGGATTAAGAAAAACTTAAAAAATAACATGAATAAACAGGAAGTTTAGATAAGAAAGGCGATGGGATGGTCATTACTAAAAATAAATTAACCTGTTTCTGATAGCCATGGCAGGGACTTATACACATATTACTACCTTTGTTATTCTTATCGCCACCTGATTTTGATTTTTTTTGGTTTTTCCTTCACGTTCCCCAGTGGAACATAAGGCTTCAAGCTAGTGGCTTGAAGTTTCTGTCACAGCGTTTATTTTACAGGATGGGGTTGCTAGCCTCATGCCCAACCTTTCCTCTTTACCAGCATTATTTAAACTCTGACTATCGTTCCATTTCACTTTTTCAGATTTGACCTATTTTATTTATTTATTGAATTGTCTACATATACACACACATACATACACTACCTTTGTTATTCTTATCACCTGCATAAACCTTATCACAAATATAATGTTACCATTATAATCATCGTTATTAATTTCGTTCAAAACATTTACCACATTCATTATAATAAAGGTTTATTTGAAATTTTCCAATGAATGAAAGAAACAAAACGATATTGTTTTTACTGACGTTTCGCTAGTCAATGCTAATAGCTTTATGAAAATATTATTAAACCGGAATTTAGAAAATCTCAGCATATATACATATATATAACAAAGCGTTAAGAGGTGAGGAAATAGACCTAAGTCAAGTTATAGGGACATATTGAAAGTCAAAATAACAATGAAGATCACTAAACCGAATAACAAAGGTAACAATAGTACGTCTGCTATGATATCAAAATAAAGTTTATTAACTTGATCATCGTTCCTCAGTCTGAGGTCATTTTTCGTTGTCAAGTTGGTCAGTTGGTAAAGATAACAAAACCAATTGTAAATTGTTGGATTTGATCAGTGTGTAAAATTTTAGAAGCAGTGTGTGTTTACACAGTGAACTTGCTTATCACATTCGTGTTGATTTTGTCACTTCATGAGGGAGGGAGGTGTTGAAACCAGGTCAGATACTAACCGAGAGTGAAATCTCACTACTACAGAAAGGTCTGAAGTTGAATATCACTGGAAAGCCATTATCGGTCCAGGAAACAGCCCCTAGGATTGACATATATATATATATATATGCTGAGATTTTCTAAATTCCTGTTTAATAATATTTTGATAAAGCTATTAGCATTGATTAGCGAAACGTCAGTAAAAAAATAATCGTCTTTTTCATTCATTGGGAAATACAAAAACCCTAATTTTAATCAAAATCATATACCCAGTGCTCAAAATATTTTCAAATTGTTCAAAGTGAACTTGGTTTGGATACATGTATTCAATAGTTGTTTAAGGTTTCGGGGGAAAGTCATGTGTATATAACACGCTTCCTTTTTACAATAAAGAACATTATAATTTCACTATTACAATCTTTTTTTTTTTCTCATATAAAAATATTTCAGGACGCGCAATATCGTACTTATTTTCGAAAAATATTGCTTACCGGAAGCATGGTTACGAACATTCGTAAAATTTACGCCAATGTTAGTTATTTATATATACACATCTATGTTATTTGATAATACTTTGATTTTGTTGTCGCTTTGCTCTACTAAACAATTTTAGCTTATTTTTAGTAACAGAATCACTCAATAAGAGTAGACAGTTGAAGGCTAATTTAGTTTCTAATTAATTTTTATGTTGACATTTTTGACAGTTGTTGATTGACAGTGTGTTTTCTTCTTCTTCTAAACTATCCATTTAACATAATAAGAGAGCTTTCTACAGACGACATTATCTAATCCAGGTGGCAAGATTAATTCCCACAATGTACATTACTGCATGAAATGATTGGTCGAATATGAGCAGAATCATATGTGTTCTAGTAATTTGGTGGATGGTGGTGACTGACTAGCAGTGGAATCCACGATGCGTATTTCGCTCTTCTTGGATCTCGTCATCTGGCTGTACCTGCACTCTCCAGTGAGTGATGGTGTTCACATTTAGGCTCGTACCCATGGTTTCAAACTCCAAAGCGTTATCCACTAGACCACATGGGTTATGAGAGCCACCTCTTGTGTGCAACGAGTATTGGTTATTATTTAATTCAGTTTTGATTTTCCCGTTTATTGATTGAACCAGATGACAAGTTTCAAATAGGATGAAATGCGCATCCTCGATTCCACTGCTACTCGCCATCCACCAAATCGCTTCAGGTTAGATCCTCAGATGTTGTCGAAGTATCCGCACAATATGTCAACAAAGGCCGTACACTTCCGTCCAGTCAATCAACAGAAAAGTCCAAATTGAATTAAAGATTCTGATGTTTTTATATCATCGTGATTAGAATAGTAAAGTAATTACTCACTTCAAAGAGAATAATAAGTATACACTTCCATTAAGTTTTAAATGTATTGTATTTTAATTCGGTTACTTATAAGTGGTTATTTCTCAGTTTTTTGTTGTTTTTACCACTAAACAACTCTTCGCCTATACAACTTAATCTAAGATGCCTAAATTCAGTCATTTTGGTGTTTTTTCCATGATGCATAAACACTACAAATTCTAATTTGTTTTTTTCATTTCTATGTCCAGTGGAACATAAAGGCTTTAAGCTGCAACTATAAGGTTTCAGTTGCAGGGATGTTGGCTTTTTGCGGGTTTGGTTTACTTGTCTGACGCCTGGCTTTTCCTGTTTACTGGGATTACTACTTGTTCAGGGAGGCTTAGTTATGCGTCGGCTAGGAATCGAACCCTGTACCACATGGGTGGTTGACGGGTATTTTGCTGCTGGATCACTGACGCACTCCAAATGCTCTTAGTCCTTTTTTGAAGTAGACATTTACGATATCCGTTTTATTTTGTTCAATACACTGTCCTCACAAAGAGACCAGTATTCCCATTTCTCTTCACCTGTAACAAATTCCCTGTCCACGCACACTTTTTTTGATAATGAAGTCAAGTTGTGTTCGTTTTCTCTTTATGATTCCGTTGCGTAGATACTTAAAAAACTCATTTACCTGCTTTTGTATTATTATTATTATTGCTCCCTTGGGTTCCTAGTGGAACATAGGGCTTCAACTGCACGTCTCCGCTTGCTTCTGTCTTCTGCTGTACTTTTCACCTGCAGCCATGTTAGTCCATACCCTTCAACTCCTCTTCGCTCGACCTCCTTCATGTCACCCTTGCACTGATGTCCCACTCGCCGCTTCCCTTTTGAGTTCCACTTGAGCAATGGCCTGACGCGCGCGCGATGTCGCCAAACGGCCTCCTCGGAGAGTGTCCAATGCATCTCCACTTTCTCCTGCATATTTGTTGGGCGACTGGCTCTTGTTTTTTTGTTCCCGTAGTTTCTTGTCGGTGATTCTTTCCTGCCATCTGATCTTCAGTATAGAGCGAAGGCAGTTGTTGATTAAGGTCTGCAATAGCCTGTTGGAAATATTCTTTGTGATCCGCCCGCCAAGTTTCTGATCTGTATAGAAGAACTGACTGACTTGACGTTGTTTGTATTGTAAATCCGACTGAATTTTGTTGTTGATGCTGGCTGAGTGACGAAGATTTCCAGATTGGTTTCAGGTTGAGGATGAATGTGTTTCTCGCCTTCCCGATTCCCGCTCGATTTGACGTCCTCGTCCGTTCCGATTGCCTTATAGTTGAGACAATGGTCCTTAGATAAGTGAATGAGTGAGGTAACTTCTTTCAAATTCCTCCCGTTGATGGTGATTGGCGCTGGATGTTGCTGCTGTTGTTGTTGATTGGTTATTTTCATAACCTCCATCTTGTCTATGTTCACTTGGAGTCCTGTCTTTGCTGCTTCTTCGACCAGTTTATCGGTTTTCGCCTGTAAGTCTTCGATTTTGTGTGACATCAAGCGTAAATCATCCACGCGCGAAATCCAGGTCTTCTAGGTTCTTCATGTCGGTCCAGGATATCCCTGTCTTCTCGTTTCCCACTGTCAGACGCATAATCCAGTCCACGCACCCTTGTCTGACTCCTGTGTTTACTCCAAACGCCTCGTTCGCTGAGTTTTCTTTTGTGGATCACTTGACATGTGCCGTTGTCGTACAGCTATTGAATGAGGTTGATGAATATTTGGGGTACGCCGTAGTACTCGAGTAGTTTCCAAATTACTTCGCGGTCAACGCTGTCGAAGGCCTTCTCAAAGTCTATAAAGTTGAGGTAGAGGTTTGATTGCCATTCCATGTTTTGTTCGATGATGATGCGTAGAGTTGCAATTTGGTCAGAACATGATTTGCCTGACTTTCCTGAATCCAGCTTGTTCTGGTCGGAGTTCTGAATCCAGTGCGTCCTTTATTCTCTCCAGGATGATGCGACTCAGGATTTTACTTGGCGTCGACAGGAGCATGATTCCTCGCCAGTTCTTGCAGAGTGGGGCGTAAGTCACCCTTCTTTGGTAGTTCCACGAGATAACCTTTCCTCCAGTCAGTAGGCACCTTTCCCTCCTTCCAGACCTTTTGCAATAATGGAGTCAGCATGTCTGCTGTCGTCTCTGGGTCCGCTTTTAATGCTTCAGGGGGTATTCCATCTGGTCCAGCTGCTTTTCCAGCTTTCAGAAGCTTGATTGCATTCAAGACTTCAGCTCTCGTTGGAGGATTGGTGTCAACTTGCAGTTGTGTGTGCGCTGTTGTTGGTATTTCTGGACAGGTTGCAGGTGGTGGTCGGTTCAAGAGTCCTTTGAAGTGATCCGCCCATTGTTTAATCTGTTTTTCTTCCTTGGTAATTGGGTTCCCTTGGCTGTCTTTTATAGGTTTCGCTTGTGTTGATCTCTTCCCGGATAGAGACTTGGTTATCTGATATAATGTCCTCAGGTCCCTTTTGCCTGCTGCCTTTTCAGCTTCAGTGGCCAGGTTGTCGTAGAATCGTCTTTTGTCCTTCCTAGCACTTTTCTTCACTTCTTTGTCCAATGCTGTGTAAGTTGAGTTCAGCGTCCCCTTCTCCTGTCCGTCCTTGCATCGAATCATTTTCTCTTTCACCATTCTCCTCTCTTCTATTAATTTCCAAGTGTCCGTTGAGAGCCATTCCTTGTCTTGTCTCTTCTTTCTTCCTAGAACCGTTGAACACGTTTCGTTGAGAATCGCCTTCAGAGACTTCCAATGTTCTTCCACGCATGATTCTTCAGTGATGTCACACAGTGTTTCCTGCTTTGCTCTGACAGTTGCAGTGAAAGTGTCCTTTGTGGTTGTGTCCTTCAGTTTGAGTGTTGAACTTGCATTGTGGCCTATCCCCAGCTATCCTCGAGGCTTTTAGTTTCACCTTGAAAGTCCCTTGTACTAGATAGTGGTCTGAACCCACATCTGTCCTCTCCTCTCCTTGACCTTGTGTCCAGTAGGCTCCGTCTCCACTTTCTTGAAATTGAGATGAAGTCTATTTGGTTCTTGGTGTTTCCATCTGGTGAAATCCATGTCGTCTTGTGTATATCCTTGTGTTTGAACACACTACCACCAATCACCAAATCATTGAAGGCGCAGAAGTCTGAGAAGAGTTCACCATTGTCGTTCATTTCACCGAGGGCCTCACGACCCATGGTGAGTTCTCTTCCTGTGTTGTCTCCTCCCAGCTTCGCATTCATGTCGCCCATCAGGATTTTGATATCGCCACTTGGGACGTTGTCCATTACTGTTTGTAGTTGTCTGTAGAAAGCCTCCTTCTTCTCTTGTTCTGAGACGTTTTTAGGCGCATAGCATTGAATGACTGTAAGCTTCCTTCCTTTTGAGTTGAACCTGGCTGTCATTATCCTGGAGGAGATTGGTTCCCACTGCATGAGGGCTTTGGCTGCTGTTGGTGACATCATGATGGCCACTCCCTCGGTGTGCTCGTGATTGTCCTCTGGGTGGCCGGAATAGATTATTGTCTCTCCAGTTGGTAGTTGGCACCTTCCACATTCGTTCAATCTGCTCTCTCAGAATCCCAACACTCTTATTGTATATCTTCTCATTTCAGCGGCTACCTGGACAGCCGTTGCAGTTTCGTACATTGTACGAACATTCCAGGTACCCATCCTTATTTTTGCTTTCATCGAAAGAAGGCATATCGGCTGACTGGCTTCCCGAAGGCTTTCACCAGCCTGCGTCATTTCACTTCCCCGATTCCAGCGAGAAATAAGGTTATTGCTTATGTTTTTAGAATTTTTAATATATTTATTCATTGAAGTTTCTGTAGCGATTTGGTTGTTTTACAGGGGTGGAGTTGCTAGCACCACGCCCCAACCCTCCCTCTTTATCCGGGCTTGGGACCGGCTAGAAAACTAGCGAGCTACTAATCTAGGCGAGTTTACCTGCTTTTGAGTCACTCTTATTACCAGACGATTAGCGTTACTACTCAAGTTCTTGAAGCTCGATAGGAACCTTCTGCCCTTTGTCTGAAAGTCTAGTGTTTAAGTTAATGCGCTATATTTCAGCTTATACAATAATCTACTGATTCTAAGCGGTTTACATGCCAGTGGTTATGTTGTTATCATTTGAAGTGTTACAAGAAGATACGGATTCGAAAATATGTATGTATGGGTGCTTTCAGTTAGAGAAAACTGAGTGTATGCAAAGCAGTTATTTTCTACCATCAATCAACCCCCACTTTCATTGTATGTTGTCGTTCACTGTATGGGAGTTTATCACGGGACATTTTCATATGTTTAAAGTTCGACTATTAAAAATTACTTCTCATCCGAAAGTATTCACTGGAGTTTTCTTATTATTCTGCATGTATGGTTTTGGAGCATGCGGGAGACTTTTCCGCTTTGCTGACCATAAGATATCAGTGAATCTCTAGTCAACTAAAGAAGATTTTCCTCCAGACACGGTGCAACAGTTCCAAATTGAATCCTGAGAATTGTTATATTACTAATTTCCTTTCAGTAGGGCTGGCTAAATTCATGTTTCTTAAGTTATATTCACACTTGCTTATGCGCATATTGTAAATTGATTGTAGCACGAGGAGATCGCGTTTTGTAGAGTTAACTTCCTTCATCGCCCCAATTAATCATGAACTAAAAATTGACCAACATCGAAATTTGATTTTGGACACTATACAGTTGTTTACAAAGATTTATCCTATAATCTTTTCTACAGTTTTTCAGTCGTAACAATAGTAAAGAGTTTTGTAAGTCCGAAAGTAAATGGATAATGACGGGAACCTATTATCGATCAGATGACCCGGAATCAGTAGTTCGTCTAAATTTCAGCTATGAATGATATTTGTGTATCCTTTGTCTTTCGTTGTCTTCTGTCTTACGATTAGGATGAGAGACGTAAACCAGGCTGTTCAGCGCCCATACTTGCGTTAAAGGTTATTAGTGTGTTCCCGCCTTTTGGGTGTCTGTTCTTTTTCTTGAAATGGTTTGTTGATTTTTAACTGAATTACAGTAATTATTAATAAAAGATAAGGTTTATACACTATGTGGACTCAAAAGTACGCCAAGAAAGATTTCATATTTTTGTTCTAGGGGCAACGATACTGTCACGACGCCATGACCGAAGCACGTGGTTGTCTCAAGGAGGCTTCCCCGTGAGTCTTTATCTTGAAGTCTTATCCACATGGCAGTAAAGCATCGTCAAGAGTTGAGTCCCTCTAGTTCCTGCTTAACGAAACGGCTTCATACGCCAATCGATTCGTTCGGATCATGGAGTCCATGTACGACATAAGTTTGAAGTCACGGTTTTCCAACTCTCGTAGGGAGAGCAGGATGTCCAGCTGTCCAGATGTAAATGACACACTTTCGAATTCTACCATTCACTTTTGCTAGGAATACCTGTCAGTGTCAATAAATATGTGGCTACATGAGAGCACTTCGAGGAAAAAAACCGAAGTATACTCACCCTTACCCATACCAGGTCGTTTATATGGGGTCAGTTACAGCAAAATGATGTAGAACATTGCGACCTTTTCAAATTCCCACATATATTTACTTTAATATTACATCATTTAGTAAGTCTTCGTTTTCATGATGAATGCTAGTTTTCCCTTCTTCCTTTTTTCTATTACGTGAATAAGTGTATGGTAATTGAACCTTTTACTAACTGCTGTATATCTCTTTATTCTACTTTTCTATAGGTATGCCAACGTGCTGAAGTAGTGCCAGTTTTCTCTGTTGAAGCTGAATGGAATGATCCATATAGTTTTGATGGCAAATCATTACATGTAACTAGTCGAATTCACAAGGATAATGAGAGTATTGATTCAACTGACTTAAATACAGTAGATTATTCACCTTCTGAATGTCTTACCAATGAAATGTCTTCAGAACGTTCTTTTAAGTCAGATGGTGCATTTGATCGAAAATTTTCTGTACAAGATACTGTAAACCAACCAATTCCTCAGTTAACCTCAATTAACTCATGGGAACAAGTTGTTATTGTTGCTTCAGCATTATTGGTTTTCGGTCGACCTGAAAAATTGAACAAGTCTAATCAACAAGCTACAGATACAAAATTCTATTCTCTTTCAGATTTTTTCCCACCACAAGTATGTTCGGTTCTGTTGTCTGAGATGCATTCTAGTTCGGTGTACACTTTTTTTATCAAGGTTTCTTTCTCCTCATCTATTTACAATCTCAGTTGAACTATTGTGATAATGTTTTTAGAGGCTGATTAATAGCCTACGACTGTTTTATGTAGTACCTCTTGTAGGTGTTTAAAGTTGTTACTAAAATAGTTGGAGGTAATCGGCAGGAGGCCTTCAACCTAGGTGTCATGCTTGTTGACACTCACCAGTCAGCAAGATGTATATTCACACTTGAAGGAAATCATGTTCCTCCTGAGATTTGAATCCGTGTCACCCAGTGTTACAGTCAGAGACATTGCCAGTAAGCTATTGTGGTTCACGATTGACCTCCTGTAGGATTGTATTGGATACTTTGATTGGACACTACGTAGTAATTGATGTCATGCGTCCAGTCCTTTGTTTAGTATAGACCAAATTCTATCAGTCAAGTTTGCAATGTGGCCCCGCGCTAGGTGGTTCTATATCAAGATGCACTCATGACTGCTGTTATTAGATGGTTGGAAGCCTTGAACCTGCACCAAACAAAGGAGTGGACGCATGATACTAGTTACTAACTAGTGTCTAATCAGGCATCTTATATGTATATTTCACATCCTATACTACTCATCAATCGCTTATATAGCAGTTGGCATAGGAGGGGGTGGTGTTTGCATAAAAAAGCCATCGCATGTTTCAACCTGTTACGTACATGCCTATAAATTACATACAAATTTCTGTAAACATTTTCTTATGTTTCAGTAAAGTTTAGTGTTGTATTGTTTAGTAGTGGTAGATATACAGTTGTTATCTCAGTATATGCACTTTTTCTCGATGAGAATTATTCACTAATTCTTATGAGTGTAATGTGTTACTTTTTCACAGCCTATATATATATATATATATATTCCTTAATTATCCTTAGAGAATTCATATGTGCGAAAAGACTGTGTATATTGTTTGATGCTTCGTCTGTTTGTAATACACGTACTCCACATGATTGGTGATCTTGATTAGACGATTTTTTAATGAAGTGTTTTCTTTTGAGATAGATAGATTTATTGATTGTGATCATATTCCTTGGAGCGCGATAGTCCAGTTTGAAATAGAAAAAAACTAAATCGTATTTTGAATGGTTAGCTTAGACATTCTACTTGAGGCATTCACGAAACCTACCTCATGAATACCTCTGAATTTCATTTCCCTCACTGTGGATTTTATCCAGCGTTATCACGCCAGTGATCAAATAAGTTACTCTAGATGTTGACAACTCTATGTAACTCTTGTAACTCTATCCTAATTACCTTTGAATTTTGTTTTCATTTCGACTCGAACATTAGTCTTGAAGCTTTGAGGCGTGTCGGCAAATTGCACGTTTAAAGCCTAGTTGAATAGTGGAAATAGAAACAGCAAAATTCATCTTTGGATATAAGAAGAACAACAAAGTTCAGCGAATAGTCTGTTTTCGGCGTCGAATTCACTCACTCAGCTGTACGAAATTAGTTAGGGTTACTGTTAACTTCATCAAAATGTTTCTAAAATGTGACGAATAGTCAAAATTGTAACTAGGGGGCTGAAGATTGTTAAGTATTGATAAGGGTTGCGTAATATGAAATGAGATGATAATGGAGACACGTGTCCAAAAAATAAATTATGTCATAGGTTGAAAGAGTAAATAAAGGGTTGTTTAAGAAGAAGATGTTACTAAGATGCTATGCAAAAATTCCAAAAACAAAAAAGGAAAACAAAACATTAATAACAAAGTTGTAGAACTTGAAATTATACCCAAGGTAGAAGGAGGGGGTGGAGGGGGTTTCTTCTTTGTGCACAAATCAGGGTTTTGTATCCGAATCGCCAAGGCCTCCTTGACAATGCAAATTACACGGAAGCTTACCGTTTTCGGCAGGCTTCTTTTGACTTTGTAGATGACTTTGAATGAGTTCTCCGTGCATACTGAGTGACCAGTGTTGACTATATGTTGAATTTATAGCACTCCTTATTGATCCACTGTTACGTTTTCATAGGCAAGCGGGATAATGTTCTTTGACTCTTTTTGGATAAAACACGCATTGAACGACCTGTATATCTCGCTCCACATGAGCCAGTAAGTTGGTAGATACACATCTTTGCAAAGTCGAAAAATTCACTCTTAATTTCTCAGCAAAGCTCGTCACTTTTGTCTTTTTGAATTATCTAACCAGTAAGATGAAGTTTTCTTTTGAATTTATGAATTTGTTTTTCAATTCCCTTCTTGTGATTTTCTTTAGGATTTGTACATGTTACTTTCACCTAATGATCCTAACTGGATTAGTACTTCTATTGGGAAAGATGTTGATGACAGTCTTATGATTAGAAGGCAATTTTTTCTATCCTGGTTAATTGAAAGATGTGTTTCACGTCTTGCACTCTTACCTGTTTCACAATATTCCAATCGATCTGTCATGGAGGATGATGATGACTGCATGAATAATCATACTTTTGAAGCTGTAGAAATTTGTCGCCGGTTTAGTTCTGCAGCTTTTACTCTAGCTCATCATTGGAATTTACCAAAAGACACAGTCACTATACAGCATGTAGTTTCTTTGTTTGAGGATCATTATGACGACCAGGCACTACATGTAAGTTCTTTTTTTTACTATTTTTCTCTCTCAAGTTTCCTTTTCTTATAGTAGACTTGACTAAAAACATCATATCTTTACAAAGTAAAGATGAAAAATGCATTTAAATAGTGCGTATTCACAGTTATTATGCTGGTGTTGGCTTGTGGTAGAATTCAGGACCCTTTCAGCAGGACATACACTTCATCCCTATAAATTGACGAGTCCTGAAAAGAATGAAATATCCGTCATAATTCCACTTCTATCCACCACTAATCAAGTGACATCAAGTTATTTCGGTTGATGGTGGCTAGCGGTGGAATTCAAGATGCGCGTCTCGTCCTAACCGGGACTCTTCATTAGGATGTGCCTGCATTCCTGTTAAGTGATAGTCTTCTCACTGGGGCTCGAACCCTGAACCCACCATTTTAGACGGCAATGCACTAAGCACTTGGCTACTAGAGCTGTTTCTTTTTAAACCTGTATCACGGTGGGTACAGTTTCAGTGGGTAGCTCCATGACTCAGTTAGGGGGTGCAGGTAAATCCAGGTGTTTAGTCCCAAATAGAATGAACTGCACATCTTGGATTCCATTGCTAGTTACCACCAATCGAAATAACTTTCTGTCAATCCTTAGGTATCGTCGAAGCGTCCGTGATAGAGGCGGAAACATGTCATTTCGGTTCAACACAATCTATCGACAGGAGATTCGAAATTAACCTGAAAATCAACGAATTACCTCTAGTTTAGCTACCTGAAGGCATCGACGTAGCGTCTCAGGTCGTAGGGCTGTTAAATTTTCTGTACGTTAAAACTTAAGTGCAAGGTGTTCACCTGAAATCAAATTGAGGGAAAGTGGATATGAGAATATCTTTTTCATGCCCATATTAGATTTGGGAGTAACGTCATATAATTCTCTTCATATATTTTTAAATATATAAATGCAAAGTAGACAGTTAGTACTGCAAAGGGAGTAAACTCTGTCGCTATGGTAAAAAGAAGCATTAAAATTCGATATTTTGAATCAGATAAGTTTTCCAGAAGAAAAAAAGTGACTTGAATCTCGAATCTCAAATGTTTGCAGTATTAAATTACTGTTCATTTTAATATCGAGGTTTTTTGATGGAAGATTTTCACTAACGACAGATACATTTTGAGGAGACTCTGTGAAAATGTCATATCACTTCGTGAAAATAAAAGAACTTTAGTACAACGTGAATGTCAGCTAAAGTCTATAATGGCCAAGGATAGGTGGTTGACTTTGATCTACGTCTCGAAGTGCGTTCAAAACCCCTCAGCCAGGTAAGTCTCATTCACTGCGTTCATAAGCTGCAAGTTATTATGTACTCGTCACTAAATTATTGTTATGGACTGGTCGAGAAATTAATAGTCCTGACGCAAGAAGGCGGAAATCAGAAGACCACTAGGTTTGCGATGATACTTCTATTTTCCAAACACAAGGAGAATGCAAAAGTGGTATCACACCAAAAGTAAAGTAAGTCACAAGATTGTGAGAACGAAATATATATATGAAATGTTCCAGACAAAGTGTGTGAACAAATCATTAGACAGTCTTAACATGAATGGCTAATTATAATGAAGTATCGATCCATATATACATAGCGAAATATAGCAGACATGTCAACAACCACCATATATGGATATATGTCACCAAGCAACGGACTGTCAACAAACACTCATATTATATATAATATAAGGGGAATATACATTGTTAAAGGAGACAAGTTCATACAAGTGAAATGGTCACAGACTAAGCGAGCAAACAGAAAGAGAGACCAACATACACACACACACATAAATATACATGTGGATGCATATCACCTCCCCTATTGAGAAGATTGATGATTAGTAGGATGTTTACCTGGGGGTTTATCTGGAACCTTTGACTTTGTTGTTGACGTCTGTCGTTTCGTCTGCCTGTTGGGTTTGCGGCTTCGGCTTCGTCCGGAATTGTCTGACATTTTATGCTTCTTGACTGCATTGCATAGCGAATTTAGTGGGACATCAGCCAGATGCAAACTATCGAACCGATCAAGTCCCAAAAGATTTAAATCACTCTTGGTGACGTAGCAAATTCCTGTGAATTTGGTATTGCGGAAGGAAACAGAACATTTGAGTTCACCAATAAGTTTGAGCCGCCCACCACAGGTGCTGAGAGCAGTCTGAGAAGTATTTGCGATTGGTGGTCTGCCAATATTATTCCAAAGTTTCTCTGATATAACAGTAATATCAGAGGCGGTATCTAGCTGCAGACGTGTATCATGACCATTCATCTGAAGGTCAATATATTTCCGCATAGCTGGTGTTGTGACTTGACAGGTTGCGCGTAGACTCAATGATCTTTTTGGAGATTTAGGACCAACCGTTTGTCGAGCTTTTGCTGGATTATGATATCTGGGTTTGCGTGGCTGACAAAAACCATTTTTATGACCGATGATTTTGCACTTGCTGCAACGATGATTTTTGTATGGGCAAGACTTTACAAAGTGCCACGCGCCACAGTGCCAGCATGGTGATGTTGGGGTCTTCTTTGCAGTATTTTGTGAAGTTGGACGAGTATGTGTAGATTTCCGCGGGACATTAAGAGAAGGTGGGTCAGGAGTGGATGATGAGAGATTTTTGCTCTTTCGTAATGCATGAATATCAGAGCTTCTCGAAGGTGTTGATTCGACCAGGTGTGTGTCTTTCTGCAGATTAATCAGCCGTTGATATTCATCAGCTATGTCATGTAATGTTAACTTGGGATTTTGTTCTAGCTGATTGAGCAGTCGAGTTCGGATATCTGTGAAACGAGGAAATTGAAGACTGCATATGAGAACCAAGGCTTTGAATTGATCATCTGTTAAGGACCTGAGTCGAAATCTCTCACATTCTCGGTTGACTGTGCCAACGTGAGTAAGAAAATCATCATTTTCATTCATTGTCAGCTTGAGGCAACGATAACGTATGCTGAATAATGAGGAGTGGTCTCTAAAATGTTCACGCAGCAGCTTTATTGTATCATCGAAACACTTATCACGTGGTTTCTGGGGTTAGTCTCTAAAATCCTAGGCTCAGTAATCATGCATAGACTAAGCAGAACTCGGGAGGAACAGACAAGGGAAAATCAAGCAGGCTTTAGACCAGGTAGAGGATGCATAGATCATATCTTCACTCTCCGACAGATTCTAGAACATAGACACACTTTTCGGCGTCCAACAATTATCATATTTCTTGACTTGAAGGCGGCCTTCGACTCCGTGGATCGAAAGGTACTATGGCAATGTCTGACTGTGAAGGGAGTGCCAAGAAAGTACATTGCACTAATCAAGGCACTCTATTCAAACTCACGTAGTCGTGTAAGGGCTTATGGGGAATTGTCATCTGAATTGGTAACAACCAGTGGTGTCCGACAGGGATGTCCACTTTCCCCATTTCTGTTTAACTTCATCATAGATATGCTGATGGAAGTATTCTTAACTGAACTTAACGACTCAGGAATCGACTTGTTACCAGGGAATAGTCTTCTGGACTTAGAATATGCAGATGACATAGTCCTGTTACGGGAGGATGCTGACAAAATGCAGAGTCTTCTGAACACCTTGAGCAGCAATCTTCGTATGTTTGGCATGCGATTCGCCCCTACAAAATGTAAGATGCTGCTACACGACTGGACGACGTCAACCCCTAACTTAGTGATAGGGAGTGAAGTGATAGAACATGTTGACCACTTCACCTACTTGGGAAGTTGTATTAGCACCAACGGACTGATTGGCGATGAAATCTCAGCACGGATCCGAAAAGCTCGAGCTGCTTTCGCTGACTTACACCATCTCTGGCGTAGGCGTGACATCCAGTTATCAACCAAGGGACGTGTGTACTGCTCATCAGTTCGCTCCGTCCTTCTCTATGGCTCTGAAACATGGCCAATACGCGTTGAAGACACGAAAAGGTTGACTGCTTTCGATCATAGATGTCTGCGATCTCTTTCTCACGTTAGGTGGTTTCACAAGATAAGTAATGTTTACGTTAGGCGTAGAGTGTTGGGCAAAGAGGGAAAATCAATCGACGAGGCTATAAAGTTACATAGACTAAGATGGCTAGGTCACGTGCTGCGCATGCCTAACCACCGCCTCCCCCGACGGGCTTTGCTAGCTGATATAGGTTCAGGTTGGAAAAGAGCCAGTGGTGGTCAAACAAAAACATGGCATCAATCCATGAAATCCTTGACAGTTAAACTGAGTCAGGTAGGGAGATGCAGACTCCCGGGTTGGGGCCCTCGGGACTCTAGGAATCAATGGCTGGAGACAATAGGTGACATGGCTCAAAGTCGTTGTCAATGGCGCAGATGTATTCAGTCTCTGTAATCTTTCATATTCCTTTCTACAACTACCCATTCTGTTTCACTCTTATATTTGTCAAACTCTATTGATTCTCTTCACTCATCTTCTTGTCTACCTTGTGTGCCAATTGGAACGTGGCAACTCGAACTGCTGCACTTCGGTGCCAAGTTCTATGTTGAATCCAGACAGACAGTTTCTGGGGTAAAATTAGGTTGCAGTACCGTTCATATTCTGTGGGACCCAATTTACGTAACAACACTCGCACCTTCCAGGCATCGTCTTGTGAGGCGAAATCAACAATGAATAAATCCTCATAACGTTGATACCATGTGTCAAAAGTGACATTAGCCTCTGGGTCATAATTGAACTGTGAAATACTGTTCACAATGCCGTCGACAGATGGTAGCATGGTATGGTTGGGATTGCTTGAAGGTGAAGCTGGACTAGTCTGTTGGTTGACGAACATTTCCATTAATTTCATTTGTTGTTCAAATAGTAATACCAATTTAGAATAATCCATAATTTTCCCCGTCGCCAAATTGTTATGTACTCGTCGCTAAATTATTGTTATGGACTGGTCGAGAAATTAATAGTCCTGACGCAAGAAGGCGGAAATCAGAAGACCACTAGGTTTGCGATGATACTTCTATTTTCCAAACACAAGGAGAATGCAAAAGTGGTATCACACCAAAAGTAAAGTAAGTCACAAGATTGTGAGAACGAAATATATATATGAAATGTTCCAGACAAAGTGTGTGAACAAATCATTAGACAGTCTTAACATGAATGGCTAATTATAATGAAGTATCGATCCATATATACATAGCGAAATATAGCAGACATGTCAACAACCACCATATATGGATATATGTCACCAAGCAACGGACTGTCAACAAACACTCATATTATATATAATATAAGGGGAATATACATTGTTAAAGGAGACAAGTTCATACAAGTGAAATGGTCACAGACTAAGCGAGCAAACAGAAAGAGAGACCAACATACACACACACACATAAATATACATGTGGATGCATATCACCTCCCCTATTGAGAAGATTGATGATTAGTAGGATGTTTACCTGGGGGTTTATCTGGAACCTTTGACTTTGTTGTTGACGTCTGTCGTTTCGTCTGCCTGTTGGGTTTGCGGCTTCGGCTTCGTCCGGAATTGTCTGACATTTTATGCTTCTTGACTGCATTGCATAGCGAATTTAGTGGGACATCAGCCAGATGCAAACTATCGAACCGATCAAGTCCCAAAAGATTTAAATCACTCTTGGTGACGTAGCAAATTCCTGTGAATTTGGTATTGCGGAAGGAAACAGAACATTTGAGTTCACCAATAAGTTTGAGCCGCCCACCACAGGTGCTGAGAGCAGTCTGAGAAGTATTTGCGATTGGTGGTCTGCCAATATTATTCCAAAGTTTCTCTGATATAACAGTAATATCAGAGGCGGTATCTAGCTGCAGACGTGTATCATGACCATTCATCTGAAGGTCAATATATTTCCGCATAGCTGGTGTTGTGACTTGACAGGTTGCGCGTAGACTCAATGATCTTTTTGGAGATTTAGGACCAACCGTTTGTCGAGCTTTTGCTGGATTATGATATCTGGGTTTGCGTGGCTGACAAAAACCATTTTTATGACCGATGATTTTGCACTTGCTGCAACGATGATTTTTGTATGGGCAAGACTTTACAAAGTGCCACGCGCCACAGTGCCAGCATGGTGATGTTGGGGTCTTCTTTGCAGTATTTTGTGAAGTTGGACGAGTATGTGTAGATTTCCGCGGGACATTAAGAGAAGGTGGGTCAGGAGTGGATGATGAGAGATTTTTGCTCTTTCGTAATGCATGAATATCAGAGCTTCTCGAAGGTGTTGATTCGACCAGGTGTGTGTCTTTCTGCAGATTAATCAGCCGTTGATATTCATCAGCTATGTCATGTAATGTTAACTTGGGATTTTGTTCTAGCTGATTGAGCAGTCGAGTTCGGATATCTGTGAAACGAGGAAATTGAAGACTGCATATGAGAACCAAGGCTTTGAATTGATCATCTGTTAAGGACCTGAGTCGAAATCTCTCACATTCTCGGTTGACTGTGCCAACGTGAGTAAGAAAATCATCATTTTCATTCATTGTCAGCTTGAGGCAACGATAACGTATGCTGAATAATGAGGAGTGGTCTCTAAAATGTTCACGCAGCAGCTTTATTGTATCATCGAAACACTTATCACGTGGTTTCTGGGGTTAGTCTCTAAAATCCTAGGCTCAGTAATCATGCATAGACTAAGCAGAACTCGGGAGGAACAGACAAGGGAAAATCAAGCAGGCTTTAGACCAGGTAGAGGATGCATAGATCATATCTTCACTCTCCGACAGATTCTAGAACATAGACACACTTTTCGGCGTCCAACAATTATCATATTTCTTGACTTGAAGGCGGCCTTCGACTCCGTGGATCGAAAGGTACTATGGCAATGTCTGACTGTGAAGGGAGTGCCAAGAAAGTACATTGCACTAATCAAGGCACTCTATTCAAACTCACGTAGTCGTGTAAGGGCTTATGGGGAATTGTCATCTGAATTGGTAACAACCAGTGGTGTCCGACAGGGATGTCCACTTTCCCCATTTCTGTTTAACTTCATCATAGATATGCTGATGGAAGTATCCTTAACTGAACTTAACGACTCAGGAATCGACTTGTTACCAGGGAATAGTCTTCTGGACTTAGAATATGCAGATGACATAGTCCTGTTACGGGAGGATGCTGACAAAATGCAGAGTCTTCTGAACACCTTGAGCAGCAATCTTCGTATGTTTGGCATGCGATTCGCCCCTACAAAATGTAAGATGCTGCTACACGACTGGACGACGTCAACCCCTAACTTAGTGATAGGGAGTGAAGTGATAGAACATGTTGACCACTTCACCTACTTGGGAAGTTGTATTAGCACCAACGGACTGATTGGCGATGAAATCTCAGCACGGATCCGAAAAGCTCGAGCTGCTTTCGCTGACTTACACCATCTCTGGCGTAGGCGTGACATCCAGTTATCAACCAAGGGACGTGTGTACTGCTCATCAGTTCGCTCCGTCCTTCTCTATGGCTCTGAAACATGGCCAATACGCGTTGAAGACACGAAAAGGTTGACTGCTTTCGATCATAGATGTCTGCGATCTCTTTCTCACGTTAGGTGGTTTCACAAGATAAGTAATGTTTACGTTAGGCGTAGAGTGTTGGGCAAAGAGGGAAAATCAATCGACGAGGCTATAAAGTTACATAGACTAAGATGGCTAGGTCACGTGCTGCGCATGCCTAACCACCGCCTCCCCCGACGGGCTTTGCTAGCTGATATAGGTTCAGGTTGGAAAAGAGCCAGTGGTGGTCAAACAAAAACATGGCATCAATCCATGAAATCCTTGACAGTTAAACTGAGTCAGGTAGGGAGATGCAGACTCCCGGGTTGGGGCCCTCGGGACTCTAGGAATCAATGGCTGGAGACAATAGGTGACATGGCTCAAAGTCGTTGTCAATGGCGCAGATGTATTCAGTCTCTGTAATCTTTCATATTCCTTTCTACAACTACCCATTCTGTTTCACTCTTATATTTGTCAAACTCTATTGATTCTCTTCACTCATCTTCTTGTCTACCTTGTGTGCCAATTGGAACGTGGCAACTCGAACTGCTGCACTTCGGTGCCAAGTTCTATGTTGAATCCAGACAGACAGTTTCTGGGGTAAAATTAGGTTGCAGTACCGTTCATATTCTGTGGGACCCAATTTACGTAACAACACTCGCACCTTCCAGGCATCGTCTTGTGAGGCGAAATCAACAATGAATAAATCCTCATAACGTTGATACCATGTGTCAAAAGTGACATTAGCCTCTGGGTCATAATTGAACTGTGAAATACTGTTCACAATGCCGTCGACAGATGGTAGCATGGTATGGTTGGGATTGCTTGAAGGTGAAGCTGGACTAGTCTGTTGGTTGACGAACATTTCCATTAATTTCATTTGTTGTTCAAATAGTAATACCAATTTAGAATAATCCATAATTTTCCCCGTCGCCAAATTGTTATGTACTCGTCGCTAAATTATTGTTATGGACTGGTCGAGAAATTAATAGTCCTGACGCAAGAAGGCGGAAATCAGAAGACCACTAGGTTTGCGATGATACTTCTATTTTCCAAACACAAGGAGAATGCAAAAGTGGTATCACACCAAAAGTAAAGTAAGTCACAAGATTGTGAGAACGAAATATATATATGAAATGTTCCAGACAAAGTGTGTGAACAAATCATTAGACAGTCTTAACATGAATGGCTAATTATAATGAAGTATCGATCCATATATACATAGCGAAATATAGCAGACATGTCAACAACCACCATATATGGATATATGTCACCAAGCAACGGACTGTCAACAAACACTCATATTATATATAATATAAGGGGAATATACATTGTTAAAGGAGACAAGTTCATACAAGTGAAATGGTCACAGACTAAGCGAGCAAACAGAAAGAGAGACCAACATACACACACACACATAAATATATATGTGGATACATATCACCTCCCCTTTTGAGAAGATTGATGATTAGTAGGATGTTTACCTGGGGGTTTATCTGGAACCTTTGAGCTTGTTGTTGACGTCTGTCGTTTCGTCTGCCTGTTGGGTTTGCGGCTTCGGCTTCGTCCGGAATTGTCTGACATTTTATGCTTCTTGACTGCATTGCATAGCGAATTTAGTGGGACATCAGCCAGATGCAAACGATCGAACCAATCAAGTCCCAAAAGATTTAAATCACTCTTGGTGACGTAGCAAATTCCTGTGAATTTGGTATTGCGGAAGGAAACAGAACATTTGAGTTCACCAATAAGTTTGAGCCGCCCACCACAGGCGCTGAGAGCAGTCTGAGAAGTATTTGCGATTGGTGGTCTGCCAATATTATTCCAAAGTTTCTCTGATATAACAGTAATATCAGAGGCGGTATCTAGCTGCAGACGTGTATCATGACCATTCATCTGAAGGTCAATATATTTCCGCATAGCTGGTGTTGTGACTTGACAGGTTGCGCGTAGACTCAATGATCTTTTTGGAGATTTAGGACCAACCGTTTGTCGAGCTTTTGCTGGATTATGATATCTGGGTTTGCGTGGCTGACAAAAACCATTTTTATGACCGATGATTTTGCACTTGCTGCAACGATGATTTTTGTATGGGCAAGACTTTACAAAGTGCCACGCGCCACAATGCCAGCATGGTGATGGTGGGGTCTTCTTTGCAGTATTTTGTGAAGTTGGACGAGTATGTGTAGATTTCCGCGGGACATTAAGAGAAGGTGGGTCAGGAGTGGATGATGAGAGATTTTTGCTCTTTCGTAATGCATGAATATCAGAGCTTCTCGAAGGTGTTGATTCGACCAGGTGTGTGTCTTTCTGCAGATTAATCAGCCGTTGATATTCATCAGCTATGTCATGTAATGTTAACTTGGGATTTTGTTCTAGCTGATTGAGCAGTCGAGTTCGGATATCTGTGAAACGAGGAGATTGAAGACTGCATATGAGAATCAAGGCTTTGAATTGATCATCTGTTAAGGACCTGAGTCGAAATCTCTCACATTCTCGGTTGACTGTGCCAACGTGAGTAAGAAAATCATCATTTTCATTCATTGTCAGCTTGAGGCAACGATAACGTATGCTGAATAATGAGGAGTGGTCTCTAAAATGTTCACGCAGCAGCTTTATTGTATCATCGAAACACTTATCACGTGGTTTCTGGGGTTAGTCTCTAAAATCCTAGGCTCAGTAATCATGCATAGACTAAGCAGAACTCGGGAGGAACAGACAAGGGAAAATCAAGCAGGCTTTAGACCAGGTAGAGGATGCATAGATCATATCTTCACTCTCCGACAGATTCTAGAACATAGACACACTTTTCGGCGTCCAACAATTATCATATTTCTTGACTTGAAGGCGGCCTTCGACTCCGTGGATCGAAAGGTACTATGGCAATGTCTGACTGTGAAGGGAGTGCCAAGAAAGTACATTGCACTAATCAAGGCACTCTATTCAAACTCACGTAGTCGTGTAAGGGCTTATGGGGAATTGTCATCTGAATTGGTAACAACCAGTGGTGTCCGACAGGGATGTCCACTTTCCCCATTTCTGTTTAACTTCATCATAGATATGCTGATGGAAGTATCCTTAACTGAACTTAACGACTCAGGAATCGACTTGTTACCAGGGAATAGTCTTCTGGACTTAGAATATGCAGATGACATAGTCCTGTTACGGGAGGATGCTGACAAAATGCAGAGTCTTCTGAACACCTTGAGCAGCAATCTTCGTATGTTTGGCATGCGATTCGCCCCTACAAAATGTAAGATGCTGCTACACGACTGGACGACGTCAACCCCTAACTTAGTGATAGGGAGTGAAGTGATAGAACATGTTGACCACTTCACCTACTTGGGAAGTTGTATTAGCACCAACGGACTGATTGGCGATGAAATCTCAGCACGGATCCGAAAAGCTCGAGCTGCTTTCGCTGACTTACACCATCTCTGGCGTAGGCGTGACATCCAGTTATCAACCAAGGGACGTGTGTACTGCTCATCAGTTCGCTCCGTCCTTCTCTATGGCTCTGAAACATGGCCAATACGCGTTGAAGACACGAAAAGGTTGACTGCTTTCGATCATAGATGTCTGCGATCTCTTTCTCACGTTAGGTGGTTTCACAAGATAAGTAATGTTTACGTTAGGCGTAGAGTGTTGGGCAAAGAGGGAAAATCAATCGACGAGGCTATAAAGTTACATAGACTAAGATGGCTAGGTCACGTGCTGCGCATGCCTAACCACCGCCTCCCCCGACGGGCTTTGCTAGCTGATATAGGTTCAGGTTGGAAAAGAGCCAGTGGTGGTCAAACAAAAACATGGCATCAATCCATGAAATCCTTGACAGTTAAACTGAGTCAGGTAGGGAGATGCAGACTCCCGGGTTGGGGCCCTCGGGACTCTAGGAATCAATGGCTGGAGACAATAGGTGACATGGCTCAAAGTCGTTGTCAATGGCGCAGATGTATTCAGTCTCTGTAATCTTTCATATTCCTTTCTACAACTACCCATTCTGTTTCACTCTTATATTTGTCAAACTCTATTGATTCTCTTCACTCATCTTCTTGTCTACCTTGTGTGCCAATTGGAACGTGGCAACTCGAACTGCTGCACTTCGGTGCCAAGTTCTATGTTGAATCCAGACAGACAGTTTCTGGGGTAAAATTAGGTTGCAGTACCGTTCATATTCTGTGGGACCCAATTTACGTAACAACACTCGCACCTTCCAGGCATCGTCTTGTGAGGCGAAATCAACAATGAATAAATCCTCATAACGTTGATACCATGTGTCAAAAGTGACATTAGCCTCTGGGTCATAATTGAACTGTGAAATACTGTTCACAATGCCGTCGACAGATGGTAGCATGGTATGGTTGGGATTGCTTGAAGGTGAAGCTGGACTAGTCTGTTGGTTGACGAACATTTCCATTAATTTCATTTGTTGTTCAAATAGTAATACCAATTTAGAATAATCCATAATTTTCCCCATCGCCAAATTGTTATGTACTCGTCGCTAAATTATTGTTATGGACTGGTCGAGAAATTAATAGTCCTGACGCAAGAAGGCGGAAATCAGAAGACCACTAGGTTTGCGATGATACTTCTATTTTCCAAACACAAGGAGAATGCAAAAGTGGTATCACACCAAAAGTAAAGTAAGTCACAAGATTGTGAGAACGAAATATATATATGAAATGTTCCAGACAAAGTGTGTGAACAAATCATTAGACAGTCTTAACATGAATGGCTAATTATAATGAAGTATCGATCCATATATACATAGCGAAATATAGCAGACATGTCAACAACCACCATATATGGATATATGTCACCAAGCAACGGACTGTCAACAAACACTCATATTATATATAATATAAGGGGAATATACATTGTTAAAGGAGACAAGTTCATACAAGTGAAATGGTCACAGACTAAGCGAGCAAACAGAAAGAGAGACCAACATACACACACACATAAATATACATGGGGATACATATCAGAAGTGTTCTTCACAAAAGTGAAGATGTGAATTTGAACGGTTGTCACTTACGACCGGACATGCGCTCTTCTACCTGTCTTGTACACATTGGCTCCGTAGTGCGAAAATTTCGAATGGTGTATAGACCTGTTTTGGTCACTGGGAACCAAGTGAACTCAACTGCACACTGTCTTATGGATAAGACTTGAAGTCAATGCATCGGGAAGTGGCCCCTTGTGTTTCTATCTTGACGTCGGCGCAGTATCCTATCCCTTGTACAAACTTTGAGACTTTATGAGGCGCATCTCTTAATGGTCATAATGTACCAAGTTTGTGTTGCAGTAATCCAATAGTGGTATATCAACTAAAACAACTGGAATTCCTTCATTGTTAGTTTAGTTACTTTAAGCTATGATGAAAGGCAGTATCATCTTTCTTGGTGTGTTGCTCTCAGCAGCATGTGTAGCATCACTTGTCGGAGATTCTAGTTGATGATGATGATGACTAGATTCATTTGAAGAAGTGCAGATGTATTAGGTCTGCGTCAACTTGAAAATTGTAAACCAAAATCATCTCGCTTGTACTTATGGACATCCATTGTTGCACTTCCCTCAGTCTGTACATTTCCTATATACTGATTGATTAGTAAAATTTACTTTAAATAATTTTCTGCATTGTATTTATTTGGGCTTTAGTTATCGTGATTTGCATGTATCACTTCATTTAACAGTATAAATTCATCTTTTCAATATTAAAAAAAATATGTATATTTTATTATTGAATAGTTCTTGTCAAAAGTTCAAGATCCAACAAATTTGGCTGTCCGTTTGTTATTCATCATTGGTCGTCGTATAGCCTATCGGTGTTATGGTTCAGAGTACAATGCTAAACAAACATTACGTTTACGTGTATTTATTCCGCTGACAGTTGAATCATGGCTTCGTGGTTTATTACCTGTAAGTAAAATGAAAATACTTTCTTTTTCTTTCTGTGCTTTGAAGTTTCTATAGCGATCCGGTTGAATTTCCTGGAGAGGGTCGCCAGTTCCACATGCCCCTGACCTCCCCTGTTTCTGGGCTTAGAACAGGCTAGCACCCATTGAGTGACATCTCTCGAGTGGAGTTCCAATGAGGAAGGATGAGTGTTGAGCATGGCTCTGAGGGTGACATGCAGGCGATCGTGGTAGGAGGAGATGAAAGCTTTTGGGCAGTCGTGGAGTCAGATAAGAAGGACTATAGAGAACAAGGTGATGTGGCGATACGAGGCTGAACTCCTGCGTTTTACTCGGAACCTAAGAGAATATTAGTAACAATGAAAATGTTTGTTTCAGGTTAGACCACGAATCGATATCAGTTGGGGAACCACTGAAAATCAGAGAGTATTGGACAGCTGTTTCATCCTGGTTTGGGACTCGTCAACAGAATCCCAACAAACCAGTTCTTGAAAATTCATCTGATGTACTCTGGTGACTGTCTGAAGGACGAAGTTGCCTGGAATTCTAGTGAGAAGTCGTGAGGTCTATCCAGTCGCGAGTGAGGATGAAGTTCTCGCCGACTACATTGGTTGTTCGTAGACGTTAGAATTCATGTACTGGCAGTTGAATCGAGTTCTAGTGGCTGAATGGTATACGAGCCAGCTTATCTTGTAACCAGAAGGTCCTGAGTTCGAACCCTGTCAGTGCGTGCGGTCTGCCGATGATTCCCAAACTAGGTTGAAACAGGTGTCCAGTACTCGTTACTGGTTCTCATTGGTTATTTAACTGATATCAATCTATGGTGTGACCTGAAACAAAGAGAATCCCTGTAAACCGATCCTTGAAAATAAAATATTGGTTGTTTTCTTTTTGTTTTTGTTAACATATTCCACATCAGTATTTTCCTTCCACATTCTTCCTCTTAGGTCAAAAAGTCAACGAGTAGTAGAGAGATAGTATATCATGTGTATCATGGTCGCCCGAATTCTAAATTTGCGGACTTGGAGAAATTACCCTTTCTTATCGAATATGTAATAAAGCATCTCCCACGCCACACTGGTCAACTGTCAATAGCCGTAGAACTACGCAATATTCTTCAAGCTATTGTACAGTCATATACTTTATAATACTTCTAAAGTGAAGAACGTCTGTATGTTTTCTTATTATCGTTGATGTATTACGTCTGATATGTGTTATACTCAACATTCCAATTTTATGCACACACAACAAGCTGTGTTTTTTTATCACTGGTTTGATAGGCATAAGCGCTAATATATTTGCAAGTTTGAAACTTGATTACATATCAATTTAACAAAGAAAGGAATCACCTTGTCTTCACAATCATACCTAAGGCGTAATTGTTTCTCTCTTTTCCTCTTTCCGTCTGTCTGCCTGTTAGTCTGTAGATCTGACTACTTACTTAGTGTATGGTTCAATTGTATATCCTGAAATCTTATGCTTCCTTTATGCTTATTTTTGTGAAAAGTGTTCAAATTGGTAAACTGTAGAACTGTCTGTGTGTATAACGTGAAGTTGTTTCAAGTATTACAAGGTTCCTTGTATTATTATTATTCATCTTCATACTGTTGATTATCTCTTTCCTTAGAGTTCATCTCTCTAAGTCTTTTTATGTGTTCTTCTTGTCAAGAAAAAGCAAAAAAGTGATGGTTCAGTTGTGACTAGTATTTTTCAAGACAATAGTGATAAATATATTTGAATTACAACCTTATATAATTTTTTCTTCTTGAAACCAACTGTTATTTTATCTGTGTTTAATGCGAATTATAAACGTGAAAGAAAAAACTGTGTCAATCATGATGTGTGTGTGTTGGGTTTTTATGCTACAATTCATCAACAACCACCACACGAACAATTGATGATAATGCTGACAAAATTTTTTTTTATTTTGTGACGATCAGAGAGAATAGTTTTCTTTCAAGGGTTAGTTTGTAACAATCTGATTGGCTTCAAGTGTGATTATTGTTAGAGAATTGTTGAAAACCAGGGAGTACTAGACAGCTGTTTTGTCCTAGTTTGGGTCTCTTCAACAGTGCGCACCCATGACCCCACCGGGTATTCGACCCTGGAGTTGGAGTTCATAAAGATCCTGGATTCGATTTTTGATGGTGTCATAGGTGTGTACTGTTAAGGAGTCCTGATTTGATCAGTATTAATGTGTATAACGTTTCAAACTTATACTTGATTTGTTTTCTACAAAAATAGTACAAATACCGTTGGGCATTCCCTATTCCCAAGTGGTTAATTACCTTTTTACATGGTTAATTAGTCAAATATACTGAATTTTCCGAAGTGTTTGAATACTGAAGACGTTCATGGGGTTAAATAGTGAAGTAGAATTTTAGCTTGAACGGATGATGATCTCCATTATGACTGGTTGTTCCCATCGTTTTCTTTAGGAGTGTGTCCACTTGAACTGAATACTGACTCTCTGATTAACCTGATACATGACCGTTACCTCCCATGACCATTTCTTATTGATCAATAGAGTAGATCTATATTCGCATGTCAAATATTAGGTCAACAAGGGGATTATTATCAATACAAGTAGATATAGTTCTAAGGAAACGAGTCACAGTGAAGGTTATCAGGAGAGTTAAAGATTTTGCTCATGGAGAATCGCTAAATCTTACTTCACTGTGGACTTACCGCTGAAACGGCAATGTCCATAAAGACAATTAAAGCTGAAAAATTAAACCATTCAGCCCAGGGGACAGAACAACACGAAAAAATAGTTGTGTTCTTCTATAAGAGTTAAACTGCTGCAATCAATTTTGAAGGAATGGGAGTTAGTATCTTATATCTCATAAAAATATCAAATATACACCGAGGAGACCGTTGGATGTCATCGCACGCTAGACCCTCGAGTGGAATGCTAATGCGAAACGATGAGTGGGGCGTAAGCATGAATTTGAAATAAATGTGATCATGTGAAGAGGATGTAAAGGCTTCCTAGCAGGCATGGAGCTGGCTGAAAAGGACTTCAAAGAACAGGATGAAAAGGTGATGTGCTGTTGTAGCCCTATGTTTCACTCAAAACTCAAGGGAATAATAACAATAGTAATCTTGTAAAAACGAGAATACCAATAACATTACATTAGCATTGTTCCTTTAAAAAACAATTTCCTCTCAACAGGCATTTCAGTTAATGTCTCATCGTTATATGAATACTCTTCCGTAAATATTCGAAGTAGACGTATTTCGAAGTCATAATGAGTGCAAACTTGTATATGTGAAAGCTATCAGCGAAAGTCTACACAAAAGAACATACATTAAAGGATGACAAAACCGTATAGTTTCTTCTGAAGGTACCTATAACCACATTACAGTGATGAATCATTAAACAAAATACACAGTAGAGAAAAGAATATGGAAGAATCCAAGTTTTTAAATCGATTGAAGGTCTCCATTAAAAGTTTTAAAAGATTGATTAGTGAATATAGAATTATTTTCGAAAAGAATATTCTTTGTTCAATGATCAGCCTTCTAAAAATGTCTTTAACGCTAAAATTTTATTAATGGCGGGTATTTATCAATGTTTAAATGACAATCAGTTCACGTGATGTTATGTTTCTTTTCAGCTGACAGTGTCTCTAAACAAGTCAAAAACTTAAAATTATGAGTTACCCTGAACTGGGATATATCTATTCCATTATATTTGAATAGCCTACATATTATCCTCCATAAATGAAATAATTAACACGTTTGAAGACCTGTCTATTTTGGCGCGTCTGTGTAGACAGTTTTTCAATCAAATTTACCTGAGAGGCATAAAACACCTATCAGTCTTAGGAAATTAATAAATGATGCGTGCAATTAAGAGGTCTTCCCTTAAAAAGCCGGTATGACTTACACGCTATAATTGGATTGAATGTATCGGCCTTCGATGTTATACTTTGAGTAGTTGAAATCTGAGTAAGTTACAGCCATCTTTACATTGATAGTAGGAATTACGAGTTGGCATACTCTCGTTGAATGATACTAGTCGTTTAAATGACAACTTATTACTTTTATTTGATTATGACTAGACTTCGCTACAACCTGTTTTAAGTAGTGAATTATGATTCGAAACCGACCATGCCCAATTAGTGTTTTTTAGTACTCTGCTACACCATTGTCATTCTTAGAAGGTACTTAAGGCAATGTGTCGCGTATAGCAGCCTTTATACTTCCCAGTGACTTTTGGCTTCATAGATTTAATAACAGTAGACAGACGATTACATGCTGTTGACATCTATCACATTTGTGCTTTCTATTTTGTTTTATTTGTCCAAGATTCAGTTGATAGGTGGTGTGTGTGTGTATGGAAGAGGGAAGTGGCTTCAAACCCAAAGGTGTTTTCATTAACCGATGACACTGTTACTTCCACGCTTACGCCATACCTGAACGAAACGTTGAGTTGAGACGAAGGTATATTGTATTCACTTTGATATAAACAACCCAGTCATGGTATTTCCTGCCTGTTTTTGATAATACTAATAGCTGAATCTAAGAGCTACGAGTCTACTGACTGCCTAATCACAGTTAACGGATTGTTGACTCTTAAGCCTAAAAAAAAATAACTGCTCTGTATTTTTCATCTTGATAACAAGCTAATGTTGTTGTCTCATCATTACCGTTATAGTTTTTCCGTAAATAAATCGTGCTTTTATCGGCCTTCTGATGAAATAACCCTGTTCCTCTTTGTCTGTCACTTGTTGAAAATGATAACGTATTTTTAGTATTTTATACGAAAACTTATTGTGCATGAGATTCTTTAATAGGTCGATTGGGAGGAATTAGAAAACAGAATGTCAGCATGCTAATGAGGCGGTTTAAATTATAAGCTTGACAGGCGGTACAAACGCGTACTGAAGTCTCATCTATACTGTAGACCAACTTACTCATGGTTAAAAGCTGTCACTATTTCACGAAAATTGTGCTGGAAAATCCTGTTTGACATGCATTTCTGCCTGATTCCCAATAGTTTCATGATTGATAAACATATGGGTGTCTAATTTTTGAGAGCTAACTGGATTAATTAGTACTCGACCAAGTTCAGTAGAATGAGTATTTCGGAAACTATGGCCCAAGTGGCTGAATGGACAACGAGCTTGCTTTTGTAACCTGAAGTTCCATAGCTCAATCATCGGTGGGGCCTTGGGTGTGCACGATTGAAGGGTCCCAAACTAGGGCGGAAATCACAACCAATCAGGACAGCTTAATTCACGCACATCCAAGAGTATATATCGAAGAAATGTTACAGTATTCATAGACGAACCGTGCCTTACTAATATATTCACATCCTAATGAAGTATAAGATACTGAAAGGGAGAATTCGACATTTCTGCACATTTGAAGTACTCACTTCGTTGAATATTGGTAGTGTACTGATTTTTTCCCACTCAGTCCGTTTCAGAGCCCATCTGTAATTTCTTGGCCAAGATTATATGAATATTCATACGTTAAATTGTACGTGGAAGAGTTTATTTATTTTTCTGCCTAAACAACCAACATTTACACTGTTGTACACTACAAATTGATTTGCAGTCTTATTTGTCCGTCATCAGGTTCGCTTTTATCAATCAACCAGAAGAAACTGATTTTGGCTAAAAAAGCATTTAATCTATTGTGTTCATGTTTTAAATTTCATAGCTGATTGAGTTATTAGAACAAACCAAGATGACATTGTCGTTTTCAGGTGTTTTGTTGTTAATTAAATGACAAAGCAACCCACTATTTCCTGTTGCTTGTCGAAGTATTTAAGGGATGAAGAGTGAACCATATCGGGTTTGGTCGTTTACCAATCGGCACAGGTCGATATGACAGTCTTTATCGGATGATGATGTTTCAAGTACAGTTTATTGTGTATTCCGGACATAATGGAGTACTTTTCTGTAGCTCTGTTGCTTCTGATTATTAAGTCTTATCGAGTGTAGCATTCGCTGTATCTGCTAGGGTGATATTAGACTAACTTGATATAAAAAAATATTTTTCACTGACTAGTGTTCTATTGCAATGGCTTATAAAACGGTTACTGTCCAATATTTCTGTGTGATTCTGTGACTTTTCCTTTGAATCACCCATCTTGTTGAGCCAGATCATGCTAATCTTTCTTCAGCTCCTAACCGACTAATAAATAAAATGACAATAAGCTTTGAATATTTCATAAACGATTGACATACCTAACAAAGCCTTTACTTATTTATTGGGGTTTTGAGATCAGGAAGATCGTTTCTAGATAAGCAGTCTGTTTTTATTGGCGAATCGTGCGTAGATTTTCTGATGTTCATTCATTACGTAGTAACACAGGAGATCGCGTAAATTTCGTTCTAGATGTAGTTAGCATTTCAGACACCATTATTGATTTAACCACCATTTATGTTTAAATACTTTTCTTACGGTATCTTTTTAATTGATGTGCGTAGGTCATCACACTGTTAGCTTGTTATGTCTGTAAGGCTGCTGGTTTATTTTATGATTGCTTTAATCATTCAGCGTTAGTCAAAGTATTTCCAGTTCACTATATATCGCTTATGTATTTTGAAATTCTTCGTCTTATCCATGTACTATTTGGTTATACCTAGTGTGTGTCACTAAGTGCATTCCCAACAGGCCACTGCTGACTTTCATCAACAGCTACTATCGCTCCATATTGAATATCAGATGACTGGCCGGAAAGAATAAGCAACAAGGAACTCTTGAAGATCAGCGAACCAATCAAGAACACATTACCCAACAGATATGCAGAAAAAAAAGTGGAGATGGACTGTACACACGTTAAGGAGACTATTGACTGACATCGCGCGCCAGGCCCTAGTTTGGAACTCATGTGGGAAACCACGAGTTGTGCGTTGATCGACGGGTGACATGAAGGATATCGTATAAGGAGGGGGGGCAGATGAAAAGGACTGAAGAGGATAAGTTAAAGTGGATATGTTACTGTTGTGTTCCACTCGGAACCTAACGGTATAATGCTTGACCACTACTACTAGTACTACTGTGGTGAGATCTGGCTGTTAGCCAAAATAGGTGGACAGTAATTTACATCAATGTTTATGTCCCCAATATTGATCATGACAAAAATGAAAATAAAGGCTTTGCTTAAGCGGATGCAGTTAACATATAGATGATCTGACATTCAAGAGACAGTCACAAAGAGATGTAAGGTTAACTTTCTGTGAGAAACAACCAAACAGAAGACTGTGTTTTTCCGCTAACAACAATCTCTAAGATGTACATGATGAAGTTATCGAAAAGACTACTCTTTGTTCAGTATCCATTTTTTTGAAAACTATAAATATGTGTTGATTTCCCCAATAAGCGATCTGTTGTCTGGCCCTTGTCTTCTGTTGTTACAGTACTACGTGTGTCAGAACATTTGGTTATTGTGAACAATATCACTATCACAATCCGTCTTGTTTTCTTTCGTATTCTTGTGTAGAAGTCGTATTTAGTACTTAGTATAGAAGTTAATTGTTAATTCAAACAAAAAATAGTACAGAATTTCGCAAAGTCTAGCAGTGCTTAGTAATGGAATTGGCAGAAGTTCGAATTCATTGGCTAGCCATTGGATTGGGTTCCAGTGGCTGAATGGTATACGAGCCAGCTTGGCTTGAAATGATAGAAAAAAGTTGTGTAAGTAGTGCCTTGATATGATTATGAGCAGTAATAATTTGTGCTCGAAACGTCATCAGTGAATATTACTGTACAACACTGTGTGATTTATCAAAATAAAATCCTATCTATAATGGAGCCATTTAACTTGCAGCATCACAGTAATAAAGAAGCAAATCTAACAGATACAACGAAAAGTAACTCATGATTAATCAATATACGGGCGAAATTCTTCTATAATCATTATTTTAAAAGCCATAGAAAGTTGTTGATAACGATGCAAACAAACAACATAAAGGGATATATGACAGAAAGATTACAACGGGGATTGACAATGGCTCTAAAGTAGGTGAGTACTCCGTAGAAAACAAAACGTATCCAAAATAGGGGATTTATACGTCATTTTTCAGAATTGTTTATAAAATTTCGTTATAAAGCCCTAATTGAACTAACTATAAAAATCATGTATTGTTCTTGTTTAAGGCTACCGGAACTAGAATAATACTCACTAAAAATGCAAAAGAGACGTAAATTCTATTCTCAATAGTTAGTCTGTCCCAAGTTTGATGACTGACCGATACCAGCTAGAGAATCTTTAGAAAACCAGGGAGTACTGGACAGATGTTTCGTCCTGGCTTCAACAGTAAGCACCAGCCGAGGTTCAAACCCAGAACCTTCCGGCTACGCGGCAAGCTCAAAGACTATTCAGACACTGGCCTATGCATGGATTCCAGCTGCTACCCATTCGTGATTTTAGTGCGATCACCAACCAGTGTCGTCGGGGAGTATTTGTTCTTACTCTTGAAATGGTAGGCCCCATTATATATATATATATATATATATATAACTAAAAAATGACCCCGTATTCATTCCACACAACTGAACAAAGATTCACACACATCATCATGAAATTACTGAGACACAGTTGGATGCTTCTGTTGTTGTTGTGTTGTACAGGAACAACCAATCATAGCTTGAGGTAACATAAGAGAAAAACACTTTCCCAAGGACAACTTCATTACATTAAATTTAGCACCAAAGGTATTGTCCAAAAGGACAATAAAAGCCTTGCAGTTTTAACTTTCTCGCTCAGATAACACAAGTGAACATCAAAAGGTCTTCGTTTTACAAGCCATACAGATTGCTTAGAAACATTCATTTCACTGCTGCTTTTCAACTGTCTTAGACAGTAGCAGCTTTGCACGTGTTGACCGATAAGTGATCATTGTTCAGTGGCTGTTTGTTGTTCAACAATGCAACTACAGTTGAATGTTTAGCTTCAACTCACGGTTTGCTTCATTTTAGGGTACAAACTGCTTGCAGTTAATCATTGAGTATTTGTGTATCCTAAATGTGAACTATTGAAGCTGAGTGTAGCGAGTAAATGTTTGTTACGATTATGTGCAAATATCAGTCAGTCTTTGAATATGTAAACTATTAGTTTATTCAATTGATTTTCAACCACCACCATATTTTTCATTCACTTCGATTTATGCTAGTGTGTATAGACCAAATCAAGTGTGACGCATAGCCTAACGCATAACAGTTAATATGCTACATATTAGTCTATCACTGTCCACAGTTTATTTGACTAAGTATAAAATAATGGTGTTTCTTTTTGAAATTCGTTTCTACGCAGCTTATACTAAACTCTTCTCTCACTAAAATGATAGAATTACTTAGTTCTTTGACTAATTTCACCCTTACCTCTGTTAGCACAACACTTAACAATAACTGTACTCTTTCGTTCTGGCTATCTCAAAACTATTTACATTCAAATATCATTTCTTTCGGCTACCTAAAGGTTTCACTGACTGATTTCAACGTACGAATTTTCAAAGAAGTACAGCCATTCATCTTGTCACATTTCCGATACCACACAAAGGTAGACAAAAAGGAAATGTCCAGAAGAACTGCAATGAGAAGAAGTGTGTCAGAGAATGAAAGTGGAAAAGTTAGTAAATTGACGACAAGTTTTGATTTGACTACTTCTAACTCTTCTCCTACCTAATCCTCGAAGAGATAGGTGGTGACTCAGAATGCGTAACACATATCCTAGACATCTCAATGGATATAACTTCACAATCTCATTGACTAACTTGCTCTTCTTACCTAATATTTTACGCCTAACCTCAATATTACACACCATATGAGACGACTTAACACAGAAGTTATAGCGCGAACGCTTATGAGTAAAGATAGGAAGTCTATTAAGGTCTTCTGTCTTCAATGGACATGTCTTGCAGCCATATGGAAGGACAGAGTGGAGTGCTGTGCAGTATGAAAGGAATAATTCAATGGGAAGTCATGTATCGTCTAGTTAAATATCCAAAGATCTTTATTATGATGGAATAATTCTTATAATTGTTGCATAGTTTTCTCTGTGTTTGGTTACTGAAAAAACCAATGAAAAGTGACAGATCTAAACTTCATATTGATTGGCTTTCGACAGTAAAGCACCACTTTATTGTTGCATTCAAATAGATCGACTAGTATAAGGCTTTTTCCAATTACAACTGGTGTGTTGTGCAGGATTGTATAACCAACATCGCATAGCATAGATTAGCACTCCTTAGTATTGTGATTACAATCAATTCTTATGTGTCTTAGGACTTCTTAAGAAAGACTTTAAAAACATTGAAAACACGAGCGAAACAAAGAAAACATTTAGAAAATAACATACATGATAACAGTCAAGTAGGCGTAGTTCATTTTGCACAGATTGAAGCGGTAGAACAACATGATAATGTTCAGGTATTCGGAGTTCTGTTAGTGTAATTGTATTCTGTAATAAGGCTAATTCCCGATGAAACAGACTGCAAAGAAACAAAAACAGAGAAATGCATAAGGTAATAATAGTACATCATTTTTACATAGATAGGAAATTAAATTCATATCATACAGGCTAGTAACTAATGCACATGAAAATATATTAAAAATAATAATGAACCAACTCGTTTTCGATGCGGTAACCAATTTTCTCATATCCTCCAAATCATACTAACTGAATTCTGTAGATTAAATTACGCAACATGATCAAGATGACTATCGATCTTTCCGACCAACGCTGTATTAACGTGATGACAAAATACCGCAATTGACGACAAATCCTCCATAAATATTGGTACTTCCCAATTCCTATCCCGCCTACTTTCCTTTTGTTTCATTGACAAACGTTCATTCTAACCTTTTATGAATTCATAACTTTTCTTATGGATTCTATTACCCTTGGTTTATGAAATGCTTTTCGAACGTGCTGTTATACTTCCACAATCCTGTTCATTCAACTTCATTCAATTCTTTATTTTTCAAGAGTTGGTTTATAGGGATTTGTTTTGTTTGTTCGAGTTTGACCACGGATTGATATCAGTTAGACCACCATTGAAAACCAGGAAATACTGGACAGCTGTTTCATCCTACTTTGGGAATCATCAGAAATACGCACCAACCACAGGGGTTCGAACCCAGGACATGCCGGTTACAAGGCAATCTCGTGTACCATGCAGCCATTGGGACCCGATTCAATCGCCAGCGCACGAATTCTAACTTCTACCAATTCGTGACTTAGCGTGACCCCAACCAATTTCATCGGTGGGAACTTCATCCTCACTCCGAAATGAAAGGACCTCACTGGTCACAACTTTTCACTAGAAATCCAGGAAACTCAGTCCTGTAGGCAGTCACTAGCGAGCGTCGGTTTAGTTTTCTATAGTTGGTTTGTAAGGATTAGATTCGTTTTTTCGAGTCTGACCAAAGATTGATATCAGTTAATTCATTACTGCTTGATAATCGTTCACTAGCAGTACTTTTAAGTTTACACCACACCATCATTATTATGTCACCATAATTATTATTGTTATTTGTCACCCGTGAACTTACGTCTAGTCTATCCCATTTGTTGGTTTATTTCTCTTTAGTATTCATAATGTCTCACGCGCCAGTGATTACACTCGCTCTTGAAACCTTTACTTTATCTCATGTTCTTATTGACCATATATATTCTAAATGATGGCCAAAACTAATTGACTATTATTCCATCTAGTACTTGTTCCACAATAGGCTTTCTGATATAATTCTAATTTATCTTCACACTGGCTATTGTATGCTACAATGATTGTACTTACAGTTGTAAAGCTTGAAGTAGAATCTATTGAAAATCAATTGTTCGCTCTAATTACTGTTATATTCTGGATAAATTATAGGAATATTCACAAATGACTGAATTACTTCAGTCAGCATTGGGTACAATGTTGTACTCAATTTACTCAGCAACAAAAGAAACTATTTCAGGGTATATGTGATCAAAACTGATAATTGCAACATTTTGGCAATAGAAGTAAACAATAATGTTGAAAAAATGTACAAAAGTATAAAAATGATAATAATTATATTAATAACTAAAACAATGGGATAACTGAATCAGTGTCACCATGAATTACAAATAAGAGAAGATAAAAGAGTCATTATATATTTTGCTAATTACATAGTAAATTATAAGTTTCACGCCTAACACTTTCTCTATCGCATAGAAAGCAAGCCAAACAGGGTATTGTTGAGGCATTGTACTTAAGTGTGAGAGCAAATGATCATTTTATACTGACTTCCAGTTCTACCTGATGAGAGGCAGTAAGAGAGAATTGTGAATAAAGAGGGTGTTGACTGTCAAACGCTATGGATTTAGCCCGTTTATCTCATGAGTCCAGATGTCTGTCGACTGACTACAACAGTCACGAGCTAACTTAGTGGCATACCGCCTACCCAACTGACAACCTTTAATACCCTTCGCAATATGACATAGCCCTTTTTGAGTAACACAGGAAAGACTAAGGAGGAGCAATAGGTAGAATGCAGCTGACAAACTGTAAAAGCATAGGTTGAGTGATTGGTGATTGTCTTAGCTTTCTAATGTAAAAGGTGAGACGGAACATTACCTTAGAAATCGACAAGGTGAAAGGATAGAACTATTGGAAGATATTTTATGTTGGACTTACAGGTCAAAATGAATAAACTAACTAATCTGTCTACTTTAAAACGGACAAAATGGGAAGGAATTTCATAAGCGCATACCGAAGACAGAATGACATTGAACAATTTCAAACTCATAATTTCAATAGATTAACAGCTGAAGTGATTATTGAATCAGCGTATACCAAATTTATTCAGGTTACCTCTTATGACTACAGATGATGCTTATTTAGTAGCTTATTTTGGCTGATAGTGACTAGCCGTGTAGTCCTAGATGCGCATTTCATCTTATTTAGGACACATCATCTTGATTTATCAATGAGTGATGATGGTGTTTCTACTGGGATGTTAGCCCTGAATTCATTGTTTCATTCGCAAGATCCAGTTGTTGTACAACGGGTCTCATTAGTTGCTATTCCTATTTAGGTTAATTTGTATCTCCTTTTGAACGATTATGCTAGACCGAAATGCCCGACTGATAGCTGCCACCTTGACGTGGTGGTCGCGCTTGCACATCACAATGACCCAACAGGCTACACTGGCTGGAATCAATGTTCCTGTAGGTCACACCATGCCAGGAAGGTTATTAGGATAGCGATTAGACTAAAAGCAGTCACCAGCAGAGTGGAAGAATCTTTCTTACACTATGTTGGGGGTCTGAGGGTGAAGTCGTAATCCTGGGGAAAAGGGATGTAAATAAAGTGAGCTGTTTCCCTCAGACGACCAGCATGCCAGCTATGCTGTCTCTCCACTCCGAAGACAGGGGGTTAGAATAGGTCGACCCCAAAAATTGTACATTCCAACTTACCCTTCGGTGGTCCGTAACCGGGAATAAGTTTAGTAATACGGAACCAATCCCAGAAACCAGATCATACAGGCCGTATGTGACCGGCGTCAAGCAGTTGTCCCCTGGTCTCTGCGGTCACACAACACTAACCCTCTTTCTGTTTTAGGTATCGGAAGATTCTACAAACTTCCACGGAGTGGGAAGCTGGGAAGTAACAACCGCCCACACACTTCCTAAAGCACACAAAATCTTCCTGAGAATCCTCGGTTTATGTTTATTCGTCCACATTAGTATGGCGTGTCCTGATGACAAGATTTATCAGCAGTATATAGACAAAGATAGATAGGAAGTACATCATCCGGTTCCTCTTATGAGTATGAATTAGGAAAGAGCGAACATATTTGCAGGATAATACTAGCTCGTTCTATTTCGTGATAGAAAGTAGCCAAAACTGGAAAACAATTCTTTAGTCAGTGGCTACAGAAGTAGAGGTGTTTATTTCTCAAAACTGGACTCAGGTTACTTTGTGGTCAGGAATAAATTTTATGGTTTATCCTTCGGAAACTCAGCAACCAATCAGAACAGTTTATTATCCGTAGACCTAGTGGACCAGAAATGTGGCTGGCTAAAAATGTATAAATATGGTGTATTCTTTTTCAATAAAATGTCTCTTGTTTTCTTCTTTTACACTCATGATTACATGTCAACACAGAGTGAGTATTTCCATCCATCATAATCAATTTACAGGAAATATAAATTAACCCAAAAGTCTGTTAACCAACGTATATGAGGAGGCGAATAGATTGCATATACGCTGAGAAGACCATTGAATGACATTACGCGTCAAGCCCATCAGTGGAAGTCGAATGGAGAACGACTAGCAGTGTGCTAGACCAAAGCTGACACGGGGAAGATCGTCCCAGAAGGAGATGATAGCTTATAAGCAGTCGTGAGATTAGCTGGAGAGGACTACAGAGGACAAGATGAACCCGACACGACAACAATATTACACCTGTTATCATTATTATCTTCAAAACAAAATTAATACAAACATTTAGAAAAAAAAGGGTAAGCTTACTCATCACGTGAATTCATGTAAAAAAAAACCGGTGAATATCATCGTGTCGAACACTGAACACCATCGTGAAAAATAGCTTACCTCTTGTCTCTCATCAGATAGGACTAGAAGGAATTGAAGAAAAACTTTATCGTTAGACGACTAGGTATAAAACTCAACGATACCTGATTGGATACGCATCTTATATAATGAGAAAAGCGTAAGGTATGAAACTACTACTAACTTACTGCGAAACAATAAGTAAACAGCCCTATATTCATTCTTTCTATTATCTACTTCTGCTTAATTTTATTTTACATTCATATTATAGTGACATTATTGTGAATGCACATGGCCTGTTAATCATTTCCCTCTTTGTTATGTAAATGTAAAGAGAAAATCAGATACAATATTGGTCAAAGTTAAACTGTCATAGCCAAGACCACAGCGACCATGAACAACCAATCACAATTCAGGTGCAAAAAAGTTACATATTCATTGAAAAATGTACTAAATAACATTGCAAATGTGATATTATTCTATACACTTTTCGCTTTTGTATTGTAAGGATGTCGCCCAGTCAATATACAAGTGGTATATAGAGAAATTGTCACATGCGGAATATGCCCATTCATCCAGATGACTGTATTTCATGGTAGCCTGGGATGCATTGATATTTCTGATACTATTTCCCAGCCTATGCCTAACGCTAACTACAATCCTAACTCTTAATACTAACCTTAACCCTAGCTAGACCTTATTCTTATAGACCATAATCCTACTTAACAGTATAGATATGCAGAAAAATTACCTATTAAATAGGTAGAATACTTTAACTATCCTCTCCAAGTCCAAAAAGACAGGCATGCTTTCATTTGGAATGATTTTTCATAGCATCCCGTGTGGCTGATAGGTTCTTAAAGGTTAACTTTTGAAAGGCGTTGACTTTGGCTATGATACTTCAACTTCGCCCATTATTGTAATACATACTGGGACTTCCAAATTGTATAAAATGTAACTTTTGGAATTAAAGCCATAATTATTACTACTTTATTATTGTTATAGTTGTTATCTATTGATTATTAATGTTTGGATGGCGATTACTCATAAAAACATTATAAGACAAAGGAAATAGAAGATGGCATTAACAAGAATCGAAGATGACGTCACATTCATGATATGCACAAAGTATGAACTAATAAGAATATTTGTACATTGATTTATAATAACAACTACATGGACTTCAGCCACATAATTACTGTAAATGACTCATTTGAAGAAAAATTAATAACTATAAAACTTGATGCATACTTTAATTCGGCAATCATGAGTGTTTTCCCGACTTAATTCTCCTCCATTACAGTAAGCATATCATTATCCCGTTATTATTATTTATTGTTAAGAGGTTTGTGCACATAGCAGACTCCTAATGACAGTTTCACTACTAAATAAGATCGTCGTATAAGAATTAGTTTCTTTATGAAGAATTAGAGATTGAGGAACATCAAAACATTCCTTATTTTACTTCTGAAGCACAAATCTTTTCCTATAATTATGGAGTATTGAGTTTTTCGAGTAAATGTCAGTTTTTAGAGATTTGACTGGTTTGAAGTTTGTTCAAGGAGTGACATCCAAAGGAAACTGTGGTGAAATCTCACCTTGAACTGTGAAACTGAGAATCCATTTGCAAATGGCGAACATGATTTATAGTATTACTAGCCCAGCCCCCTTCACCCCAGTAGCCAGTCAGAAATCGGGTGGTTTAAACAAATTTGGCTGTCTGAGATAAATCAAACCGAACATATCGCTGACGGGCTTTACCCAAAGCGAGAGAAAAGGACGTCCACCGGCTAGGTAGCTCCAATCTGGCTGATATCAACAACATACAACTATTTGTCTGTATCAATCAGCAGTATATAGTTTTGTGCATTTATGCCTGTTCTTTAATTACCATTTATGAAATCAAGGAGATCAGATATTTTGATCCAGATAATTTCGGTTTCTAAATGGAATTGTGGTGAAATAATTATCTGAAACTATGTAAATTGCGAATTAATTTGAAAAATGCGAAATTCTCTTTCGGACTGATATCAGACACAGAACTGTTAAACTTCGAACCATTCAAATCCCTACAAACTAATATTTGAAAATTAATCTGATGCTCACCAGCAACTGAATGCAGAACTGAAGTTTTATTAGGAGATCCTGATCAGATGGGTCAATCAGGTTAGGCACGAAGACAAATACTCGCCGATGACATTGGCTGGTGTTAGCACTAAAAATCGCTGACTGATAAGAGTTAGCAATCATAGGCCATTGGATTCCGTCCCAGTGGCTGAATGCTCTACAAATTGGCTTCCTGGGTTCGATCCCAGATTACTGCTGAAGAGTCCCAAACTAGGACAAATACTCAGTACTCTCTAATTTCCAATCAATTCTCCAACTCACATGTATACGTGATTAAAATGGATAAACGTAAACATGGATAAAAAAATTAGAATTACACGTACCAATTTACTGAGAGCTCTAAATTCGAATTAAGTTGATTCATCGCTCACGACTTTTAATCAAATGAGCTCTATATACTTGACGTTGTCTAAGATATTGACGAAGACTAGATATTAAGCACTGAATAAGAGAACAAGATGTTGTTTGATCATTAGCTGTTGTGAATTGCCAATCATTTTGATCTTCACGATTGTTGAATTCATTCTCTGATGAATAACCATTAACTACTATTTCCGCCGAGACTGGATTACTTTTTACAACATTCGAATGTAACGAGTTATGATCAGAATTCTTATGGATGTCTAATCGATTGCTTAATTCCAGGATAATATTTCTTGTTTCTATGAGGACATCAATTATTGTTGAATTTTGCTGAAGATTAAAATAGAGAAAGATCAATCGAGTAATGTGATATATTAATTTGAAATATTATTATAATAACAACAACAGTGACAGACATTACAAATGATTTCAGCAATAGTTTTAGTGAATATCCACTGCTAAGGTGCCTTAGCTTGTAGAAGATACTTTAAGCATATCTGAAGAACCCAGACATACACACATACGGAAAGAGAGAGTGGGAATGAAGGCCAGTAAATTAAGTAGATGGCTATTCAGCATTTAACGATTACACTGAGTTGAAATCTCTGAGAAGACATATTCACGCAGACCACTATAACTTTGACAGTAGACGCACATAATATACAATAAATGGCAGAGAAAAATCAGTGGCATAAAAAAACTAAGACATTTGAATTGATGCTAAAAATCCTTGGAATCACACCCATATACATTGTAATATTCACACTTAAACATAGAGTTCAAAATAAAGAAGTGAGAAATTCAAGCATATATTATTGAAATCGATAACTGCAGAAAACACTACTCTAAAACAAGATATGTCTAATGATAAGAATCTTCACAGGCTAAAATTAACACCAAAGGTGACAATGCAACCTATATATATAATCCCTTTAGATTGCCAGTGGAACATAGAGCTTCATGAAAGAGGCTTGAATTTTCAGTGGCGGTGGTGTTTATTTTTACGGGATGGAGGTGCTAGACTCATGCCCCAACATTCCCTATTTACCGGGGTTATTACTGGTTTAGTGAGTTGAACGGGAGCGTTGCCTGGGAGTCAAAACCTGGACCAAATGTGTGGTTGGCGAGCATACTACCGCTATCACACCGACGCGCATATATATATATATATATACATATATTGTATAGCCAATAGTCAGAATTTGTAATTCATGGGCCATTGGATCGAGTCCCAGTGTTGAATTTTCAACGAGCTCGCTTTCTAACCGGAAGGTCCTGGGTTCCAACCCAGATTGCGGGATACTCCTGGAGAGTCCTAGACTAAGGCGGAACAGCTGTCCAGTACTCCTTAGTTTTCCAGTGGTCCTCTAACCAATGTCAACTCGTGAACAAAGCTGTAACCAATCAAATCCCTGCAAACCATCACTTGATAATGCTAGAGAAGTCTGATCGTCATTATCTCTCGCTTATTCAGTATGCTATAAAATATAATGATTTAAGTAGAAAATGTGTGCAAACCATATCGACAACTGAATAAAACACGAATGACACACGCATATACAAACTATTACTCTTCAGATTTATTGAACCACTTGATGAACATGGTTTTTTATTGTGAATAATACTTTTCGCATGTTGAGAGTCTGTTAAAACTTCAACAAATACACCCACTGGTAAAAATGGATGCATTTCACACAAATATTAGCTTATTGGTTATAACAACTTACTTAAACATACAAATACTCGATTCAGATGTCAATAGAGACCAAATCACTTATTCATATGCACAAGCGAAAAATACGACAAAATGAGTGTTCTGAATTCCACTGACAACGATTGTTGAGTAAATCAATCAAAATCGTATTCATTTTTAACATCAGACAAGGTAGTAGTAGTCGAGAAAGTAGGAAGACATACAGCTCTGGACGGATTCTTCATTTGTCTCACTACATAAACTTTATAAATTCCTAGAAATGATCTTTATGTAGGTTTTTCATGAGAAACAGAATATTTTCCAGAGTTAGTATGTAGGGATTTGATTTGTTGCAAGTTTGATCACGGACTGATATGAATTAGGGAAAAATTGAAAATTAAGAAGTACTGGATAGCTGTTTTGTCCCAGTTTGTGACTCATCTGTGGCAAGCACTCAACTGGGTTCGATGATGCTGGCTGGTGACCGCCTAGAGAATGAAGCTACTTGGATATCTAGTGAGGAGTTATGACTAGTCGGGTCTACCTGATATCGTGTGAGGGCAAATAAACGCGGATAATATTTGTTTGTGGTCGAGCTAAAAACATGAATAGGTGGAATATAGAATTGATGGAAGACAGGAGTGGGTCCCAGTGACTGAATAGTTTTCTAGCTCATCTTGTAGCGGGAAGGTTGTGAATTCGAATCCTTGTTCACGCGTACTGATGACGAGTCCCAACATGGGATGAAACAACTGCCTAGTACTCTCTGGTTTTCATTTACCATAACTGATATCATTCCACTGTCAAAATGGAAATTTAGTAGATTACTCCACATTTCACGTCTTCTGTTATTATTATCGGGAACTAAACACGTTCACAGATCAGACTGTCATTATTATTACAAGGAACACTTCAGCGTACTGTCTTCACCCCATTCCTTGTAATGTGCTCCAAATGTTTCCCCACACAGGTGGATGTATTCTTTTTTGGTCAATATTCAGACTTTGGAAATCCTCAATTAATTATTCCCTCTCTCCCCCATACTTCTTCACGCACTATAATTTCCTTGAATTTATTTTCTCTGCTTTTATATAAGTTTTGTAGAAGTGTAGCAACTTGAACTAATGTGAGTCTGTAGGAAATTATCTGTCACACAGTCACTTTCTTCCTTTCATGTTGTAGATGAGGATGATTTCGTTGGCACACATACTAAAATTTATTACATCAAGTTTTGTGAAGTAACAGCGAGAAAATGAAAGCCTATTTTGTGTATGTATCCTTTACCAAAGATTTAATTTTTCCCTAATTCCCAGTCACATGGTTTCTTCTTAGCACCCCTTACATTAGATCCTATTCCATGCAGTTTTGGCTGCTGATATGATACAGCACTACGATTGCATACAACCTCTAGTAGTTTCTGAATCCGTGCGTTATTCCATCAGAAGTTGAACATGTCCATAAGTATTTATTTTACTCAGTGAAATTCTGTTCCTTGCCAGTTAGCTGACAATCACAAACTATATCTCATGAATGTATTGATAAGGAAAATAATGTTGAAAACTTTTACAATTAGTTTTGAAAGTTATAGTCATTTGGTTAGTTGTATGTCACATCAATACCTTAGTTAATGAAATAGACTGAGAAAAGCTTCTGAAAAATCTTCAAGACAACCCGATATAATAACTTTGCTTCTTTAAAATAATTAACCCAATATACACCATGTTGACAAACACTCATTGAATGATCATTGACTATGAATCTTGATAGTAACTAATTTCATTTCTGACTTCACTTAAATTTGTGGTGAAATAAAGACTAAACATCGGATATCAGGATGCGCTAAAATATTATCTTCAGTCAGGTACACTACTGCAACACCAGGAACGATAATTCATGATCAGAAGGCTTCATTTATTTTATTAAGTCTATGGAATAATTTGAAACTCAATTTGATTGGACAATAACTAGTCTCATGCGTCTTGACATTTATTTGGTGTAGACTCAATTAAATAAGTCAAGTTTGCAAATGTGATCACCATGGTAGGTGGCTGGCCGCTACGGTAGACTCTGAATTGTTGATATTAGACAGTTAGAGGCAATCGGCAGAAAAATCTGCCTAGACCTAGGTTTTGTGGTTGTGTTACCACTTGCCAGCAACTGCAACAGATGGCAAGCAGTCACATTGCGAACTTGACTGATAGAATTCAGTCCGCACCAAACAACGGACTAGATACGTGATACTAGTCACTAACTAGTGTCGAACCAATGTATCCAATAAAGTCCTACAAAGGATCAATGGTTAGCCCGAATAGCTCAGTGATAACTTCTCTCACTGCAGTACTGACAGATATAGGTTGAAATATCAGAAGAGACACGAGTTCTTTCATGATTGCAGATACTCCTTAGTGAGTGGTGGAGTGCCAACAAGCAAGAAACCTAGGCCCAAGGCTTCCTGCCTCCAACCATCTAATAATTTGAGGCTCAACTGTTGACTAAACTTTCTAGGACGAATCAGTCTGTGAAAGCAGATCTACTGGCCTCCACTTCTTTCAGATACACAGGAATATTGATTAAGTTGAAATAATGTCTTTGTGGAGGCGGTGCGGTTTTAAAGAGACAGTCTCGTCCAGTATTCATTTTCAGAGGACTTTGAGTTATGTCAGATATACGGGGAAGGTGATGATTGAATACACAGAGCTGCGTCATATCCCCAACTCAGATGGGCCAGCCTTCGCAGGGGTATAGCAAGTCTGTGCTCACCGAAACACTGTAAACCCGACTTTGGGCAGTCAGACTGACGTCGCGACGGAGCCATAGGTGGGCCAAGTTAGCGTATGACAACAAAGCTTTGAATATGTGGTTAGACATCTTGTCTGCATCACACCACTTCTAGCTCTCACATAACTACCTAGATACAGGAACTTGTAGACAACTTCAGGAGGTTTAGATAGGAAGTGGTCTACACGTTTAGTCATGAGATTTTTGTGATATCTAGAGGGTTCTTAGGTTGTGGATGGAAATCTGAATCCATAGGTTTCTCTATTTTTCTCTAAATTTTCAATTATTTTTTAAGTTTTCACTCAGATTGTGGTGATAAATTAAGCTTAAAGTGATTGGAATCGATTACCACTCAGATGAATATGAATCAGCCTTTTAACTACTTCGTTTAATTTGTTTTCTTCCATTATATAGGCCATCGATATTTACGAATATGAGAAAACTTTAACTCAAAGATACATACCCCTACCGCTATCCAAAGAATTTTTACACGGTTCATCTGATAACATACCGGAATTCATTAAACATACTATGAAGGTCATTGATTTGACTTGTGTTTCAGGTTATATCACAGTATTGGCTCCCATAAATAAACATGAATATGATCGAAATGTTGACACATTGACACAAGATGATGATCAGCTGGCCTCCTCACCAGCTGGCGCAGATTTTCCTTTGTTAAGTGAACATGAAGAAAATGAATATAATTCGTCTGGAAAAGTTGTTTTAGATGAAAATGAACTAATCACAATTATGAATGAACGCAAGCCAATTTATTTTATTACATTACAATTAGGCTTGCCTATTTTTAATACTGAATTGAATCGTGCAGTTTGTACACAAATTTCTAATCAAAACTTATTATCTACTACCAATCGTGATCATATAGTAGATAATAATCGTCTTATTGTTAAAGAATTTGAGAAATTCATGTTGGAACACTGTTCAGCACTTTTACCTAAGCAAAATCAATGTAGTTATTCAACACTTGTAACTAGTTTTGGTGGTAATCTTCCTGATACTTGGCCTCTTCCTACCAAGAAGTTGACTTATGCCAACGGTACTTTGTCGTTTTCATAAAACGCATAAAATGCTGTGATATTATTTCCACGTTGAAATCAGTAAGTGATCCAAGCCAGCGCATCTACAGGAAGCATTGCATCAAACTGTTGATTAGCAGCTTGACATAACTTAAAGACCTCTGAAATGAAAAGTGGACAAGACTGTTTCCACAAAGACGTTATTTCAACTTAATCAATATTCATGTGAATTTGGAAGAAGTGGAGGCCAATAGACAACTGTTCATAACTAATTGAGATAGCTCTGCTTTCATAGACTGATTCGTCCTAGAAAGTTTAGTCAACAGTTGAGCCTCAAATTATTAGATGGTTGGAGGCAGGAAGCCTTGGGCCTAGGTTTCTTGCTTGTTGGCACTCCACCACTCACTAAGGAGTATCTGCAATCATGAAAGAACTCGTGTCTCTTCTGATATTTCAACCTATATCTGTCAGTACTGCAGTGAGAGAAGTTATCACTGAGCTATTCGGGCTAACCATTGATCCTTTGTAGGACTTTATTGGATACATTGGTTCGACACTAGTTAGTGACTAGTATCACGTATCTAGTCCGTTGTTTGGTGCGGACTGAATTCTATCAGTCAAGTTCGCAATGTGACTGCTTGCCATCTGTTGCAGTTGCTGGCAAGTGGTAACACAACCACAAAACCTAGGTCTAGGCAGATTTTTCTGCCGATTGCCTCTAACTGTCTAATATCAACAATTCAGAGTCTACCGTAGCGGCCAGCCACCTACCATGGTGATCACATTTGCAAACTTGACTTATTTAATTGAGTCTACACCAAATAAATGTCAAGACGCATGAGACTAGTTATTGTCCAATCAAATTGAGTTTCAAATTATTCCATAGACTTAATAAAATAAATGAAGCCTTCTGATCATGAATTATCGTTCCTGGTGTTGCAGTAGTGTACCTGACTGAAGATAATATTTTAGCGCATCCTGATATCCGATGTTTAGTCTTTATTTCACCACAAATTTAAGTGAAGTCAGAAATGAAATTAGTTACTATCAAGATTCATAGTCAATGATCATTCAATGAGTGTTTGTCAACATGGTGTATATTGGGTTAATTATTTTAAAGAAGCAAAGTTATTATATCGGGTTGTCTTGAAGATTTTTCAGAAGCTTTTCTCAGTCTATTTCATTAACTAAGGTATTGATGTGACATACAACTAACCAAATGACTATAACTTTCAAAACTAATTGTAAAAGTTTTCAACATTATTTTCCTTATCAATACATTCATGAGATATAGTTTGTGATTGTCAGCTAACTGGCAAGGAACAGAATTTCACTGAGTAAAATAAATACTTATGGACATGTTCAACTTCTGATGGAATAACGCACGGATTCAGAAACTACTAGAGGTTGTATGCAATCGTAGTGCTGTATCATATCAGCAGCCAAAACTGCATGGAATAGGATCTAATGTAAGGGGTGCTAAGAAGAAACCATGTGACTGGGAATTAGGGAAAAACTAAATCTTTGGTAAAGGATACATACACAAAATAGGCTTTCATTTTCTCGCTGTTACTTCACAAAACTTGATTAAATAAAGTTTAGTATGTGTGCCAACGAGATCATCCTCATCTACAACATGAAAGGAAGAAAGTGACTGTGTGACAGATAATTTCCTACAGACTCACATTAGTTCAAGTTGCTACACTTCTACATAACTTATATAAAAGCAGAGAAAATAAATTCAAGGAAATTATAGTGCACAAACAAATGGTATCCTCGTGTATTCGCCCTCACACGATATCAGGTAGACCCGACTAGTCATAACTCCTCACTAGATATCCAAGTAGCTTCATTCTCTAGGCGGTCACCAGCCAGCATCATCGAACCCAGTTGAGTGCTTGCCACAGATGAGTCACAAACTGGGACAAAACAGCTATCCAGTACTTCTTAATTTTCAATTTTTCCCTAATTCATATCAGTCCGTGATCAAACTTGCAACAAATCAAATCCCTACATACTAACTCTGGAAAATATTCTGTTTCTCATGAAAAACCTACATAAAGATCATTTCTAGGAATTTATAAAGTTTATGTAGTGAGACAAATGAAGAATCCGTCCAGAGCTGTATGTCTTCCTACTTTCTCGACTACTACTACCTTGTCTGATGTTAAAAATGAATACGATTTTGATTGATTTACTCAACAATCGTTGTCAGTGGAATTCAGAACACTCATTTTGTCGTATTTTTCGCTTGTGCATATGAATAAGTGATTTGGTCTCTATTGACACCTGAATCGAGTATTTGTATGTTTAAGTAAGCTGTTATAACCAATAAGCTAATATTTGTGTGAAATCATCCATTTTTATCAGTGGGTATATTTGTTGAAGTTTTAACAGACTCTCAACATTGCGAAAAGTATTATTTACAATAAAAAAACCATGTTCATCAAGTGGTTCAATAAATCTGAAGAGTAATAGTTTGTATATGCGTGTGTCATTCGTGTTTTATTCAGTTGTCAATATGGTTTGCACACATTTTCTACTTAAATCATTATATTTTATAGCATACTGAATAAGCGAGAGATAATGACGATCAGACTTCTCTAGCATTATCAAGTGTTGATTTGCAGGGTTTTGATTGGTTACGGCTTTGTTCACGAGTTGACATTGGTTAGAGGACCACTGGAAAACTAAAGAGTACTGGACAGCTGTTCCGCCTTAGTCTAGGACTCTTCAGGAGTATCCCGCAATCTGGGTTGGGACCCACAACCTTCCGGTTAGAAAGCGAGCTCGTTGAAAATTCAACAACTGGGACTCTATCCAATGGCCTTTTGGATTCTTTTACCTATATTTATTCGGCTAATTCTAGTATTCGATTGGAGGAAATGTTAATGCAATAAACCTTATTATTGGTGTTCATCCGATAATGAGGGACTAATTGAACAGTGATGTATATTTTTTCGTTCAGTCTGTTGTTTTTTTTTAACTAGTAATGTGTCTTGATGTGTAGTGTATTTGACAGAAGAAAAAGGTTAAGGTTATATAGGGAAAAGATTTTAGGACTTACATGGGTGGTCTGTCTGAACTTTGGACACGGAGTCATTGCGTGTTAATAGCGCATGGAAGGAGGAGAAAATGGCGCCTGTGCCTATCCGGATACTAACTCGTTAAGAAATAAATGAAAACATCTAAAGCATCTACAGACAGAGTAGATGTTTATTTAGTTAATATTAAGGTTGATTCGGGTTGATCTATTTATTTTAGCCCTAGACTTATTCAGGTGCAGTGGATGGTCCACTGTTGGTATTCTCAACACGTGGAAGTACTATTCATTAGTCATATTCTTGGTAAACATTATCACACAAAGTTGCCTTCTCTCACATCTACAATAAAGTTCAACGGAGATGCTAATTACAAGACAACCTAAACAAGCTCATATGCATGTTGAAAGACACTAACTGGAACTTATTTACAGAACAAACATTAGATGACACAATCACAAACACTACTGATTATCTTAAATTCTGTTTCGAAAAATGTTGTCCTAAAGAAACATTATTCATTAGATTTGTCCGTTTCTCTTCTCCATATCTCAAATAGCTACATAGAGATAAAGAACTGTTGTTCAAAACAAATGATAAGTCAGGTGTAAAAGAGTTAAATACTCTGATAAAACTCGAAATGCAAAGACTAAATGTTTTATATAACCAAAGATTCTTATCATGTAAAATCCCTTCTAGTTTGTGGACACTTTTCAAAGAAATTACTAGCGGTAAGCGATTTACTTCTGTCTTATCACTTAATGTTGATACTCTAAATAAGTCTTTCATACGCTCTTCTGTCGATATCCTTCCTAATGCTACAAATCATACAGACAACAGTTTTAATGGTTTTAATACCCTTGATGTGCTTAAATATCTCCGGTCTCTTAAGCCTTGGTCCTGATGGTGTACCTGCCATTGTCCTCAGGAACTGTGCTGATATTTTGTGTTACCCTCTTACCAACATTTTTATTCCTTCTTTTTCCGGTAACGTTCTACCTTTTGCATGGAAAAACATTAAAATTATCCTCATACCAATATCATCTTCTGGTATTGATATTAAATTTAGGCATATTGCAATTACTTCTCCTTTTTTAAAAATTGATGGAAAAATTACTTTTACTTCGTCACTAACCTTCATTGAAACTTTTTAATGATCCTAAACAATTTGCATATAAACATGGTAGAAGTACCTTGGATGCTGCGGTTGTCTTATATCATAATGTTATTTCTTGTTTAGAAAAAGGTGCCAAATATGTTCGTGGTGCTTTCCTAGACTACACATCTGCTTTTGACTCTGTACCTAGGGGCCTTTTATTAAATAAGCTTTCGTTGACGCAAACAGGATCCTGGGCAAAGAATTGGTTGCATTCTTATTATTCTGATAGAATGCAGTATACTGTATATAATGGCAAATCTTCTTCTACATCGCTTACAAAAGCCGGTGTTCCTCAAGGTGCCATCCTCTCTCCTTTTCTTTTTCCTTTCTTCCTACACAATCTGCCTCATTTAAGCGAAACTAACTTTGTCATATATGCGGATGATCTGACTGTATCACTGCCTATCACTTCCGAGTCTGACCGCTCCAAACTTAATAGCTTTCTGTTGAACATCAACAAGTGGTCCAAGTCAAATGGTCTTATGTTAAATCCTTCCAAATGTCAGGCAGTTAACTTTACTTTCAAGCATCGACGTGACATACATGAACTAGTTAGATCCCATGATACCTGTAGCATAGATGGCACAGAAATTGAAACCAAGTCAAGCATTAAATACCTTGGATTAGTTCTTTCCTCTGACCTTTCATGGTCATCCCACATCTTATCAATCTCTAAGAAAATGTTTCGTCTTACTTTCTACATTGAAAAGTTAAGACAATCAGGTATCAACCAACCTTTCTTCTGCAGTTTGTAAACTCCTGTATTTTTCCAATTGTACTTTATTGCTCTCCATTTATCTTTCGTGGGCTTCTTAAAAAAGATTATATCATATTACGAAGGGTATTAAATACTGTGGGCAGGGCTTGTTGTATGCCACTGCGTGAGCTCGCCAATATTATAGTCGAGAGACACATGAACTCCTATACAAAATGGCGAAGGCCATACTGTCAAACCCTCTGTACCCCCTTTATTCACAACTATCCCCTTGCATCTCATCAGGTACGACAAGAAGTCAATATAAGAAGTTGTATGCTCGAACCACTAAGTACAAAAATTCTACAATACCGTATTTAGCCGTATTTTAGGTGATGAAGACACTGTTAGATGTGAAACATATAAGTTACTATGTAATTAGCAAAGTGAGTCGACCCTTTCATCATTGTTCATCTTTCTGTAATTTTATGGTGACACCCTTTCTATCGTTTAAGTATAACTTTGCTATTTTATTTTAGTTGTTATTACTATTATTACTATAATTTTATACTTTATGCATATTTTTCTCCGTATCGCATACTGTAATTTGTTACATAGCTGCTATAACAACGTTTTGTTATTAGTATTATATAATGTTTATTTATTCATTTTTTTGTCGTTTTTGAGTAAATTAGATGCAATATTGTACTGAATGGTGAAAATTCCTTGCTGTATCATTAGTACTGTTTTTGGAATAAAGCAAAAATTAATATTATTATTATCAAGTTTATTCATATTTCAATGAATAATACAGCTTTATAATCAAGTATATTTCAATATCTCGAATGACGTAATAACGTTATTGCGCAGTCATTTAGAGTAGTTAATGCATATACTTACCAAGTATATGGCTTTTTAACATTCCAAAGTTCTTAGTGTGCAAATTCTAACCCATTATAATAAAAGTCTATAAAGTTTAAATGAAATAAAAATACACTTTTCACACCTTACAAATATATATATATATATATATATATACAAAACTCAAAATCAATGTTTAGCAAGGCATATGTATGCATTAAAAGAAGTGCTATGTGAAATATAGAAGCACGTAATAATCAGATGAAGGCAAGCAAATAAATACATAGCAACTACCAGTAAAAAGACATGTAAATCAAAAGAATACTTTAGGTGCTATTTTATTTTTTTTAGAAATTTTAATCCTTTACCTTCTCAGTGAAAAACAGGACTTCAAACTTCAGCTTCAGAGTTTCACTGGATGGGTTTGCTAGCATCTCGTCCAACTTCCCTCTTTGCTCGGCTTACTACCGGTTAAGTGAGGTTAAAGGATGAGTTGGCCAATGATCGAACCTCGGATCACATCAGTGGTTGGAGAACAGTGCTGGAGCAAGCAGTTGTCCCCTGGGCTCTGCGGTCACGCAACACTAACCCTTTTCTGTTTCAGGTACCCGAAGAATCAACCAACTTCCACATTGTGGGCTGTCCGGAAGTAGCGACCGCCCACATACTTCGAAGAGCACATGAAGGCCCCTCCCCGCGAGTATCATTCTCCTTTACCCACATCACCTTCATCATTTTACTCTCCTAAGAGTTGGTTGCTACGATTTTCTGATTGAATGTACACCTAGCAATCATTCTGCTCAGATGATACTAGACATACGATGATTCTTTTCTATGAGTATTATTTATTTTACTTAAGAGTCTTCAATTACACACCTTATGAAATCAAAGTGAAAATTAATTAAATAATCTACTTTCCAATAGTTAGTCGAATGATAAGACGCAACTAGTAATGTTTTAATTGATATTTTGTTTTTGTCAATCAATCATAGGGTTTAACGAAACCTTCTTCAAATATTTACTGTCTCTATATGAAAGAATTTGTCGGGAGATCCAAGTTCGATTTTCGGTTGATGTATTCTTAAAACTTACCTAGTCGATAACAAGTCTGTAAAAGAGGGAGGTTGTGCTTGTGTGTGTGTGTGTGTGAAGCAAACAACCCCCACCCTATGAAAATAACACCATCACCACTGAAACTTTATAAAATGGCTTGATCCTTTTGTTTCATTCGGAACGCACAGAAATCAATAAAAAAGGTTGACTTTATTATTATTGCTCCCTTGGGTTCGAAGTGGGTCATAGGGCTTCTGCAACACACCTTCACTTTGTCCTGTTTTTTGCTGTCCTCCTAAGTTGGCTCAAAGATTGCCCATAATCTCTCATCTCTTCCAACTCGCACGATATCTGCCATGTCACCTTAGGACGATCTACTCGTCGCTCCCATTTTGGATTCCTTTCGATCATTGAGCGCGATGTCATTCGATGGTTTTCTCAATGTATGCCCCATTCATCTCCATTTTTTCCTACATATTTGTTGAGCAGTCTTGGCTGTTGGTTGGTTTGTTCATAGTCAGAATTTCTTGTTGCTAATTCTTTCTAGTTGACTTAGTAAATTACAATTTATAGCCAGAGATAAGCATTCATTAGGAGTTTGTTACAGCTAATTACTTATCATAACCATAATAGCATTGTGTAGTTAAGAACATTTAACAACTTTTGAAATTAATTGACTTCAAGTCAAATCTACACATATACACCCTTTTCGACTTCATTTCATGTCATTATCATTGTTCTCTATTCTACTTATAGTTATTAATTAATATTTACGTCACGAAAGACCAATTTAAATTCATTGTTCGAAATCTGTCACCAGTATTGATTGTATTTAACTGAATTATTTAATTATACTCAAGTCACAGAAATGAGCCTCTGTGTATATTTCATTTCTTTTCGAGTTTGACAACGAGCTGACATCACTTAGAGTGGCGTAAGATCTTCAAGGAGTATTGGACAACTGTTTCATCTAGTTTGGGACTCTTTGACAGTACGCACCTGCCAGAATTAGAGCTCATGACCTTCCGGTTACAAAGCGGAGCTCGTAGACCATTCGGCCACTGGGAGACACTATCCAATGGCCCGTGAATTGTAACCTCTATGAATTCCCAGATTCTAGCACGACCATTAGCCAGACTAGGAAGAAACAACCACTTAGTGCTCCCTGGTTTTCCAATGGCTCTCTAACTGATGTCAGCTCGTGATCAGACTTAAACGGAATCCCTACAAACTAACTGGTGAAAATATTTCGTTCCTGTTTAACTGCTGACAACTTCGCTGAACTATTCATCTTATTATTTACTGAGTGTATCCAATGTATGAAGAAGATAAGTTTTTGACGAAGTTGTATTTTCTGAGCTGGATGGCTTACTGAGAAGATTTCATTGCCTAAATAGTATGTGCTGAATATGTTGCTTGGTAAAGTAATGAAATCTTCACAAGTAAAATATCCAGCCCAGAGAAAAGAACTACATCACAATGACCCAGCCGAGCTACAAATCTTCTCCATTATATCTAAGAAGATAGTTTCTCAGACTGGATAGCTCATTGGTAAATTCTGTGACCTCAAAGGCATTTGTACCATATAAATAAGAGTAATTATAATCAATACTCACTTAAAGTGAAACACAAGGGTGTTTTGAGCTCAATCCAACAATAAAAAGTCGAGTAGACAAAAGAAAATTTGAGCGAAGAATATTCTTTTAGATAATTTCCTCTTCCAGCTTTAAAATTATATATATATTTATATATACCTACTTAGGATGGTTTTATTTTGACAAATCACACAGTGTTATTAACTGATTTGATATGATTAGGAGCTATAGTTTGTGCTCGAAACGTCATCAGTGAGAGACATGGGGACTTAATGGATCTGGGAGATAACACAGAGTGAATGCACCTGAACCACTGACAACAGTTTTGATCCAAACCAGCTTACAGTCTCAAACCATTGGTTTTTAGCATCCCGACAACCCCAAACAGCAAGTCTACATTTCCCTACATGCCTCAAACCAGCTGTCAAAAGCTTCATAGACTGATTTCAGTTTTTGGTTTGACCACTGACCTCAATCAGCGCCAGCTTACAGTGTTTGTTGAGAAAAGCGATGCCTCAGCGTGATCAGTACGTGTCGTAGTCATCTCAGTCGATATAGCCTCACAACCTCACTGACTGATATATCCTCCTTAAATAACAATCTAAACCTGACCTCAGTATTTCTCACCAAATTATACCATTTAACATAATAGGTAGAACGCCTCCATTTTGAATGGTCACGTCTCACAGCCATGAAGAATGACAGAACACCCATTTTTGATCAATAGCTGGATATCAAGTCTACGCCATAGATGACGTGAGTCGGCTAATACTGCATTTTCCCATTGTATTCATGCTCAGGTTTTTTAGTAAGTGATCAGTCCCTTAGGGCTGATGCATTTTCACAAGTAAATGAAATAGTCAATTCACTCAACTGCTCCACTCCCTGTTTTATAACTGAGATTCAGTTCCGAGCAGCCCTATAGCATCATCTTGAATTTTGACATAGGTGAACAGGATGTCAAACATACTGAGTTTTGTGCTCTACACTTTGTCAGCCTTTCTATCAAGACAGATAACACCGTCTGCATCCTCTAAACTGATTACGCTGTTCTTTGTTAACACGTCCATCTTCGCATTGCTGAGGTCATTTAAGGTCACATCCATTAGTACATCCATGATGAAAGTCAGCTAAACAGTAGGCGTCCGTGATGGATACCAGTGGCTATCATCACTTCAGATGACATCTCTGCGTAAGTTTTCAGAAGGCTGGATAAGTACGATTGGAATGCTTTGACTAGTGCAGTATACTTTCTCAGCCCTCCCTTCACGGCCAGTACCTCTCGGTAGACAAAGTCAATCACCTCCCTCAGGTCAAAAAATATGGTAAATGTAGGACGATTGTAAGTATGCCAGTGTTCCAGAATTTGCCGAAGATTGAAAATATGATCAACACATACTCTATATTCTTAAAAGCCTGTCTCGTTTTCACAGGTTTGTTTCTACCGAGCACTGCTTTATGTACGCATGATTATTGAACCTAAGACCTTAGAAGCTGTATTAGTCAAGCTAACTTCTTTGTAATTATCATAGGAAGACTTGTCTCCCATCCTATAAACTGGAGTAATCAGTGATTCAGAACAGTCTAACGGGACTATCTCTGATTCCCAAGCGTTACCTAGTATCTTAGACAACCTAGGTAACAAAGGTGTTTAATATTCGACTACATGGGAACCATTCATTTCGTGTAGTTCATTCTCATGTCTGGAAATGAAATTATGAAGAGATTAAGCTTGCTGCCATCTGAGCTAGACGACTGAATAATTTATGAGGAGAAGTTACTCATACTGCAACAACGTGGTTGAGGAGTACACAGCGTCTGATTAGTGAATATAGTGAATTAGAGCAATAGGGAATTTATAGCAATGAGTCTGAGCTTATCACTTTCTCCACCTGATGATTCACATACTGTGAGAATCGGAATATCCTCCCAAGTCGCAGACACAACACTCGTAGACATTGACACATTGAGACTACTTTTGAGAGGATAGCATAAATTGTCACCAAATATTATGAGGATAATGCACTTCCACTCTGATATTTTCCTCTCTGTAATTTTCTACACATTCGGCGTTACAATACCCACAATTTATCTGGTATACGCAATTCTGCTGATTTTCTTGTCCTATTTTGTCCCTAACATTCACCAGTGATGAGCGTAATTTGCTATTTGCACGAAAATACGCTTTTATGTTATGATCGTTAAGGATTAGCTTTATTTCATCTGATGTTTATTTGCGGTAGGGAATCAGCGATATGCTAACCCGTAAAACATACACTGATTATTAATATGTGGCTTAAATTTTCACGGATATGTGAACTATGTATACCCTGTATTTTGAATAATAATAATAGTAATAAAAGCTTATCTTATTTAAATCTGACCTTAATGTGTCTACTCTATCTGGTGGAATATTCTCAAGTGATCAGTTGATTATTGTGTCGTGTTTGGAGGTGGATTCGAGACTAGGTAGATCACAACCATAAATCAGTAACACTCGGTTATTACAATTAAAGAAGTATCACTAGAACAGTTACAAGAATAGCCAACTAAGTGTTTATTTCTCTATAGAATTTATTGTTCAGTTATCAAACCATGTAGAAAATCTTAAACTCTGATCTACACAACATCAGTCTGTTAATTAGACAGGAAATGACTCCACTTAACAATCAAATTTACAATAAAAACATTTCAAAAACCATCCACTTCATTTTATTCTCAAAAGGAGAGCCGATTCTATGACATTCATTACTCCATCTCTGTTATATCTCCTATGACAGAGGACAGTAGTTTACAAACAAGAAGTGGACAGTTAATCAATGAAAGACTTAGTCACAAAATGTTCCTTTAGGAAACAGTTAGTTATTTGACTATTCAGGTTATTTCTGTGTCTATGTGTGTGGATGAAACTGACCATCACAGTGCAGGCTCAGATTTTTGGAAAACTCTTAAGTGACAACAAGTACATGACTGTTGTGGAGAAATGGTCTGTACTTCTTTGTGCCATTTTAATCGAAGAGGTTTCCTATTCACACAAATAACCCGCTTGCTTTTTCAGTACTACTACTATTATTATTATTATACACAATCAATTATATCTTAGCTAACTGATATAAACTCGGTAACTGGGGTGATTTGGGTTTATAAATTGGTCGAATATTAAAACTGTACAATTCATCATAGCATTCTTTCGGTGCTAGAATTGTTGAATTGATTAGCGGAAGGTGTAGAATACCACGACGATTTCTAAAATGAATTAATTCAATGGATCGCTTTTGTTTAAATTTCTCTGATGTTTGTTTTTTGTTGTTACTGTTGTTGTCATTGATGTTGTATAGTGGTTCCGTTTGCACAGCAACTGCATGTACTGATGGTGTATTTGTTCGTTTTCCTGACTGACGTGAACATTTTGATAATTCTTTAAGTAAATCTGAATTGATAGTTTGTGGCTTGTTCGGATCAACTGGTTCCAAGCCAAATTTCGATGCTAAGGGGAAGTCTATGGGTAAACTAACAGTTGTAAAGAAAACCAAAAAAAACAATAATTTATATCAAAAGAAATACATATATGCAATAAAATGAATAAATCTCTAAAAGATAAGTGTATTTCTCAGTAGTTATCAGTATGTCATATTTGGGACCAGTAAACGTATGTAGCCACATGAACTACGCCTAGGTAACACTGAATCAACTACCGGTTGCCTGGACTGAAAAGTTTTACTCCAATCTCAAGGTTGTAAATACGTCCTGCTGATAAGCACTAATGAACGAAACAAACAGATTTATGATTCATTCTTGATTGTTCTCAAACAATCAATCTGTATACGTTATCCTAGATGACACATGTGTTATAATTAGAAGAAATTTAGATTTAGAATACTCTCTCTATCAGACTAATAAACAACATAAAACTATATACTATTGATTTATTGAGATGAGTAATTGTATACCAATCATATCAACCTGTAGGTATTGTTTGCTAGACATATCGGGGTGATATGAACACCAGACTATCGTCTCACTCGTTTAGGATGGGACTCATCAGCAGTGTACCCGGTATGTCTCAGCTCAGATAATACAACCATTTCAAACACCACATATCAATATCATCTACAAAGTAAACTGGTTCACTTGTGAAAAACAGTATATTGATCAGAGAGGGAGTCACTAGAAAATCAGAGTCCAAAAAATAAATCAACTATCAAAAGAGACGATGTATATTCTTTCATATTCATACATGTAGACAACTATGGACACCAATTTGACTGGGCATATGCAGAAATTTTAAACAGTGGAAACATCAAGAAAATTCCTGGAATCCTGGTACTCAGACGAATCTGCTATCAACAGACACATCGTTATAGGTCGGATTAATCAACGAATAAGGATTAAGGTGTATGACAAAAAGAGTCAAATTACAAGTCAATAAAAACGATCAATAGTGATGTAAATAAACAGACAGTCACAACAAATGCTGTCAGGAGAATTCAGATAAGTTCGCTTCATATTAGGGCTTACGCTGGGGAAGTTAGTAAATTCATCGATGAAATGTTAAGAAAGAGAATGACCACACAACAAATCAAATAGCATACACACAAAGGCTATTTATGGTAATCTGTTTATGTACACATTCGGTATCATGCTTTATCTATAAATAAAAATTGGATTAGAAAATGTCTAAATAAAACTGGTATAGTGACGCTCTAACTTTACTTGAATTAATATATAGTATAGCTTATTGACTTGGCGCGTCATAAAGAGCATCTCAAACAAACTACAGACCTTCATTAACAGTTGTCTTCGCTCAATACTACTCAAGATCAGATGGCCAGAAAAGATCAGAAACAGGGATCACTGGCAATGAGTGAACCAACCAACCAGGAACCGATTGTGAAAAAAATAGGCAGGAAGAAATGGAGATGGATTGGCCATAATCTGAGAAATCAAACAATCAAGTGACATCATTAGACAAGATATTGCTCGAGGGAAAGCCGAAAGGGAAGCGGCGAGTCGGTCGTCCAGGGGTGACTTGGAAGAATTCATGTGAAGAGGAGATGAAAGCATGTGGGCAGACCTGGAGCGGGGTGAAAAAGTTCGCAGAAAACCGAAGGCAATGGAGACACGTACCTGAAGCCCTATGTTCCTCTAGGAACTAAAGGATACAATAATAAAAATAATAGCTTATTGAAAACCTGTGCTTATTTCCAACTTCCTTCAATCTTTCAAGTCAACATAACTGCAGTCAGTTTGTTCCTTTTATAACCATTTCTAACGTTTGAATATGAACCGTTTCACAGTTCTGTGCAGTAAACATACTAATCCATTTAATATTTCGATTAACCATAAAACGGTTGTAGTAATATAAGCTAACTAATCGCCCTTCTGAAATAAAAGACGATGCTGCAGGATTGGTAGTCACTGGCTCCTAATTTACAGATACAGATTGAAATGACCACTTCAGCGCAAAGTTCTACTCTGAAACTCAGTCAATCAGTTTAAAGCTTCATACAGATGTACATCAGTTTAAACTGCTACACTTTGAAATAACACATAATGAAGAAGATATAAGAGACAGAATAATAACACAATTAAAGAAACGTGCGATAGGAAAATTGAATGAACATTGTTGAGAATATTTGAAATTTCGAAGCTTATCAAATCTGCATTTATCTGTGCGATTATGGAATATTTTCGACTATATCATCACTGAGTTTCCAACGACTAATTTCCAACATCCTGAAAATCTAAACACTCTAACTAACACATACGTCACTCAGAGCAGAAATCAATTTGTTCAATTGTAACGGGAGACGGTAAGAGAATTGGTGACGGACCTTTATTAAGGAAAAACACTTAATATTCATGCATTCTCAGCTATATTAAAGTTCGGCTTGGTAACAGGAGAATAAATTGTTCTGATTAAACAATTTTTCCAATGAGGTTATTTCACGTCCAGAGTGTAAACTAAATCCAGATCTTAAAAACAAACACTTCTACCCCCGTGGACATTGACTTAAAATATAGTTATCTCAGTTTTGGCCGCTTTCGATCAATCCGCATCACGCTACACATTGATTGATGCCATGTTTTAGCATGATCAGAATCAACGCTTTCGTCATCATACTCAACTATGAAGGCAATGTGTCCCATCATGTTTAACATATAAGGGATATAAATCAGTTTTATTACTGTACAGTTTGCATTTGTATCATGAGCGAATTTCGGTCTCTTTTTTCAAATTTCCAGTAGATGTGCAGCTATGACTAAAACAAAATGTCCTATTTAACTTTCAAACTATAAAATACGTCTTGTATGATTTATTACTTTGGAAATCATATGTTTTACGAAAAAAAGAATACTAAACTCATGCAGAATTAAATAAATATTACTGAGTTATTTGGAATCATAAAAGCTAGACGGTTCGGGTAGTTGTTTCCTCATCCTTTGGAACTCTTCAGTGATACATGCACACATGACCTCACTGAAGATCGAACGTAGGACCTTCACGTTACTGATGAGGTCGCTGAACATTCAACCACTAGGATGGAATTTAAAACTGTTTGATACTCTCCGAACAATGTCTATTCTCAATCTAAACTACAAACGTTCTTTATTATTTGCGAGAAATTGAACTTACACTTTCACTGCATGTATTTTGTTAAGAAACTAAGCTAATCTGTATTTTGTGTTAGACAAAAATACATCCACTCACTGACTAAAATACTCACTACACGTAGTTTCGAAAATCGATAATACTTAAATAAATCATATGTTTGTAGAGTAATATAAGCTACACACTAAAGTTACATCTTATCAATTTCAAAATTTAACTTATTACAATTTAAAGCAGACTTTGAAAGATAATTATTATTATTAGGTGGAAATTACTTTATTTCCGTCATGTGAATGTTGAATTGAAAATAATCTTTGAGATGTTTTTGTTTGAAGAAGGAATTTCAACGAAGTAATGGTCAGTATCTTCAATGTCAGTTAGAAATTAAAAACATGAACTGTTGATTTGTGAGAATCACGATAAATTTTGTGTTAAAAGAACTGGACAGCTGTTTCGTACCCTTTCTGAATTCTTCATCAGTATGCAAACATGACCTTCGGTTTACAGTGTGAGTTCATTCAATCACTGGGACGGAATTTAGTCGTCCATAAATTATAACTTCTGACAGTTTGACGATTATACCGCAACCGCTAACCAATGTAATCAGGGAGTTTTTGTCCTCATACCTAACTTGGTGAACCACACCGATCACCACCTATAGCTAGAACTTCAGGTAATTTCATCCCCTATTCAGTTAGTAGTGAGTACTAGAATGATTTTTAAATGTTGGTTTGCAGAGATTTTGAATTATTTCAAGCAACTTCAAGTAGCTTATTCTTCTTAGTTGGAGGCTTTTTAGCAATGTACAACCAAAAGAAAATAAGTAAAGACATTCAGGACTCCTGGATGCTGCTACCAGCACTTTGGAGTTAGAAAAAATGGAGATGGACTGACTGAACTATCAAAATAGAAGTTTGTACGAAAATGCATCGCCTGGATTTGCTAAACACCAATAAAGCATAAATGAAAGGAGCAAATAGAAATACTTCAATAAGGAAATGCGTTGGGGAAACACAACAATTGGATGAAGACTTTAAAAACGAAAATTGATTATATCTGTGCTATTTCGAATGATTTTAAGGCATTTTCAAGAAACTCCGCAACCAATAATTCTTGATATCCTGGAGATCCTACCCAGACAGCATTTACCTTCATATTTTCACAAACCATCAGTTATTATCTTTAAGGATTAGTGTCATGTTTTGGTCTGAGCACCTCAAATTTTCTTCATAACTTTGTTCGACTTCTGCTAACGTCGTTCGTCAGGGAAGGCAGTCTCTTGACATAACCTAGTCACCTCAGTTAACTAAAGTACGCCAACTCATCGACTGGATTTCCCTTCTCACCTAACACTCTATGCTCATCGTCACTATTAAACAGAATATTGCTGAGTGTAACGCTCGAGAATAAACGGAAGTATCCATTGTCAAAATCGCTAATGAGTGCATAAGGAGTAAAGGATGTTTTCTCCCGTTTCCAAAATTTAAGAAATTCTACATATTTAATAATTTTAAGACGTCGTTTTAAAATGAGTACACTGAAGTTTAACCGACTGGTCAAGACTAAGTGTTTCATATCAACTCACGTCAGTCACCGTAACTTCATGTCTTGTAATGCTAACTAACGTGATATTCACAATAAATATGTACTTTTAATATTAGATAAAAATAAATTTGTTAATGTTGAGAGAAGCGACTGTATGATGACTGTACTTTGAAGGTATAATCAAATGCTAGTTAACAATTCAGGATATTCTGAGCTAATTTTCGCTCATCGACTTTTCAATTGAATAACTTTAACACCTGAAAACTAACTCATGATAAAACGCGAAGGTCAGGATGAAGATATCACCATCTAGAAACTGTACAGCATAACTTTCAAGTAGTAAGAATATACTTATCTGGAATTTGACAACAAGTCCTTGTGACGCAAAGCTAACAGTTAAACTGCAAGCATCTTAATATCCTGGAATTCTTCTCTTAATAATAACCACCTCATTACCACGAAGAGAAACCGTTGATTAACTATCGGTGAATACAAAAACGTTAGATTGTATTTCTACAAATTGTGGTAATTATATCACGTTACAAAGACTGGAACTCTACTGGGAAATGCATCAGTTCAGGTGATCACAATTCAAACAAGCAATATACTCATGCTATGATGAACAGAGGATTACGCGGAAAAGAACAGTAGGATAAAGATTAGAGAAAATCTTCAAAATTGAAAACAAATCGTAAAAAGAAAATGCATCCGAATGACTTTGAGACATTTCCAAAACACTATTCAACAAGTTTTTCCTAGGGCCTTGTAGAATGGGGGTAGATAATCTTCACCTTCCTATGTGGCTTAGATAAACAATCAACCACTCCAAAGATTTAATCTATACTTCTGTCTGACCTACTGTAACTCTTACCCAGCCTTATACGATGGTATTTCACAACATCTTAAGTAAACTTCAACTCCTCAAATAACACTCTACGTCTGACCTGATTACTGATGAACATATAGCTGCACTTATCGCAAGCAACTGAACGTACATATCTAAAGTCGGAAACTTTTAATTTAACGTATATATTGCCTTCAACAGCGCGGTCTCAAAGCCATGAGGTAGAAAAGAACGAAATCCTGTGCAGAACATACACTCACTGATACGCGAGTAGATATCACGCTGACGCCAAAGATGACATGAGTTCGCTAATACCCTAGAAGCATTTTTTATCACCAAGGCTTGAGTGACTCGGTCAATATACTCAATTATTTTAATTCATATCCGTAATGTAAGAGTCACTGAGGACCACCTGCATAGCATCATCTGTTTTCAAACAAGGGCAAACAACGTGCTACACATAACCAATTTTGTTTCTACAGAATGCGCAGAGCACTTGGCATTTCGCCCGATTTTCGAATTAACAGAACTACAACAGAATTAATTAACAATTGTGACATTGTTCATTCTTGGTTGGCATTACTGGTTACCCTGACTTCACAAAGCAACCATCCATAAGCTTACATATGCTTTTATGAATTCAAGTAGACTGTTTCAATTAGCGTTATAAACTTCATGGATAATCTCTCAATAACCAAACTTTATTACAACATGTCAAAATAACCGGCGTTAAAAATTACCTCCAAGTCAAGAAATTTGGAAAGTGGTAACAAGTGTGTTTGTATTTCAGGTGAACCTTCCCCCTGATCTGATATTACAATTTTAAAGCTTTTATTGACGGATCCCTGAAAAATGTTCGGTACTCTAATCATCTCTGGAGTTACGTCTTAACCATTTTACTGCTGTTTTGAGAATTTAACTCAATAGGCAACTGTTCACTGACTATTCTGACTGTATGAAATACTGAGGTTTGACGGAAAGTTTATGTTACTGAAAACAATATTCAGTAATAATTCATTAAAAGTGCTCAAAATTGTTTCGATGTCGTCTTGAGAACGACAGTATAAACAATTAGATGAATAGTTTATTATAAATCAATATGGCTATTCTATTAACGCAGAATTTCGAACAAAAGTTCAACAGTTCAAGTTACAAAACTTCGGGAAAGCACGTACAAGTGTAGAAAAAAAGTAATGAACTGGCGTGATAATTATTGTGGAATTATTCGGTCAAATCTTGGTGATTAGCTGAAGACTAGAGATTTTCAGAAAGTGGATGATGACGCGGAGTAATTACATCTTTGCTAATGAGAACGACTTTTAGCCAATAATCTCAAACCACTGATTCGTAGTATTCTAAAGACACCGGTCGGGTAGTCTCAACTTACCTGCGTTCCTTAAGCCAACCATGCTTCTCTCCAACCATCTATAACTATTTTCCAACCTAGTCCCATATCAGTTATTATCTCTTGTCAAACAAGATGACAAGTCGGCATACACAACACATATCCAATCACCCTCAATCTGTACAACTTCGCAACCTCATCGATCAACCTCCCGTCCTTATTTAGATTTCTGTACTTAATCAATGTCAAACAGTTTAGATTTGGAAGAATCTTCAGTTCTCTCTTACGTTAAATTAAATCTTATTTGATATTTTCGTAACATGCAAGACTCACTCATCTTTTTCAACTGACTCCAAATTCGATCCAGTTGACTCATCTTTCCCTGAAAATGTCTTCCTTGTTTGACTGTCGACATTAGCCAGTGATGATGTTGCTAATGAATCCTGCACTGAGTCACTAAACATAACCTTTTGACCACCAAGTGATTGTCTTGTTGAGGCTGACGGTACACAGGTAGATAATCGTTTCCAACGAAAATCTCCAATCTGGTATGGAGTAATACGTGAAATCAGCTGATCACATGTGTAAATTATAATAAAGAATGCAGTCAACAAATGGTCGAACCGTTGAACACGTTCAGTGAAATTTAATTTTGTAGTACTTTCTGGTTCATACATCTATTCAAAACAAAATACACGAATAAATTGGTAATTGAAACCAATCGAAATGAATGATTAGTACTACATTAAAAGAAAAACTTTACTGCAAATTCTTACTTCATAAGCTTCTTGTAGTGCAGTTTTACAATCGGAAACTAATTGACATAAATGATTTCTTGCTTGAATTAACTGCTTTAAACGGTGTAGCTCTTCTCTCCTTATGTACTTGTATTCTTCAAACTGCGATAATGACTCGTCATACTTTGACCTGTGTAATTAAAAGAAAGTTGATTATATGTATACCGATTAGGGTGGGATTTTGAAAAGTCGACTGTACTTATCCACATTCCATTTGCATTCCGAGTGGAGTACAAGGCTTCAAGCGAGAGCAGGTGGGGATATCTTTCTTTCTTATGTGGTGAGGCTGCTAACCTCACACCCAACCTTTCCTTTTCATCACAAGGCTTACTTACTACTGGCCAAGTGAGTTAAAGGGTTGCGTCTACTTGGAATCGAACCCCGAACCATGTGCGTTGTTGACAAGTATTACACAACTGAACCTCTGACACCTCCGATAGCAGGTGTTGGAATGATTTAATTAGGCATTAGGAACATACGTATGAAATTCTGGATATAATGAAATATACCTGAATTGTTACTCATTGTGTCAGAAGTGCTTGTAAGGCATACACAGGTCGCTGAAAATCTTACTTGTTTTCAATTAGGCCTTTATAATTGATAATACAGGAAAGCACAAGTCACGTATGAAGAATAAACTCCAGATATTTTATAGTTCAGTCATTCTCACATGATTAAACATCAAAGAAATCCAGGGTACATCAACAAATGAATCAAGAGTAAAAAGAATAACTCATACGCTAACACTCTGTCTTATATTACAAATATATCTGTAGTGCACATTGTACCTTTGAACTTTTGTTTAAACTGACTCACCCACGGTGATCCACGTTTTACCTTTTGACTTGTGAGTCTTCCGTACGTTCATCGGTTCGCTCTCTTGTTGTGCTCTCTTTCTGCACACTCTCCGAGCCTACCTCCAGCAACGTCTGCAGATAAGTTGTACGACTTCTTTATTTATTGAATTTTATATTTCGTTGAATAAAATATAATTCTCCCAGGTACTCTTGTCACATCAAGTCTTTTTACAACGATACCGTTCGTCAGTATTTGCGCGTCGAGTAGTGTACTGCTAAGCTTAACAGGTCGCAAAACGGTGAAGAAGTTTGTAAGGGTGTTTAGAGTATAGGTCCACTCTAAGCCGTAGTAGAACTCTTACAAGTGGTGAGCCCGACGTGATGCGACCTGTTAAGCTTAGCAGTACACTACTCGACGCGCAAATACTGACGAACGGTATCGTTGTAAAAAGATTGATGTGACAAGAGTACCTGGGAGAATTATATTTTATTCAACGAAATATAAAATTCAATAAATAAAGAAGTCGTACAACTTATCTGCAGACGTTGCTGGAGGTAGGCTCGGAGAGTGTGCAGAAAGAGAGCACAACAAGAGAGCGAACCGATGAACGTACGGAAGACTCACAAGTCACAATACCGTTCGTCAGTATTTGCGCGTCGAGTAGTGTACTGCTAAGCTTAACAGGTCGCAAAACGGTGAAGAAGTTTGTAAGGGTGTTTAGAGTATAGGTCCACTCTAAGCCGTAGTAGAACTCTTACATATCCAAGCAGAAACAGGTTTCAGTTAAAACGAAATTCCTTATTGATCTGTTAGTTGATCAAGAAAAAAATTGTTTGGTAAGACGTCACAGGAAATTCTTGACTATATAAGAGATAAATGTGAATTATGGAATACATGGGCAGTTTTGTTTCAACCACAGGTAGTTAGAGCGGATGAAAACAGACGAAAAGAAATACAGTAGACTGATGCAGCAAGACTTCTGTTGTACAAATAAAGATAAACTGCAAAAACACTGATACTAATTAGTTCTCTTGACTAGATATTGTAATACCAAAAGTCTCTAAATACCCAACGCAATTAAATCTTGGTTGTTGACCAATAAGCTTGTCTAAGGCATTCAAAAATGTTCAGAGGGATAAAACAACTTCTTAAGAAACTGACAGATAGCATACATTTAGGCACAGTACCTAAAAACGCCCTTATAAAAATTAATAGCCAAATATCAGTTTAGTTGACGAAAAGTATCCATCCAGAGACAGAAATAAGGACAACCGGCTCAGCGATGAGAATGTTTTCGTCTGTTAGAGGAAATCTATTCTCCAAAAAGAGCCTCTTCGCTGAAATGTTTGTTTTTAAATACCAGTTTGTTATTAGACATTTACATTGGTATACAATACTTTCAGCTATAACCATATCTTATAAATACACTAAATTATTATTATTTCAATTCTCTCACGAGATATATAAATATATATATGATTGTACAGCTTGATAACAAATTCGTTGAAAAGAATCGCTTCGCTGAATCACTTCTTTTCATTTTCACTAGAATTTAGTGTTCTCTATTTATATAAATTAGGGCAAACTGAAGTGTGTTTTCACGGATTAACTAAGAAAGCACCAAACGACACTGTCATTTCACTTAGATTCACGAACGTACTTAAAAATCGATCAGCAATGAAAACGAAATAGTCAACCATTTAGTGAGTGACTACGACTCTTAGTTGAAATATGAAGGGAGATCAGTCGATTAGATTAATTAAAAGTACTTATGAGACATTGCAAGTAAAAACATACACGAAATGATGCTCATGACACGAGTTCTATATATTTCGGCTCAGTAGTGTAGCTGATGGTACTCAGTTTGCGTTGAAAGTTAATTATTAACTGAAATGCACTGAAATTCAACTGACTGAAAAATTATAATTAAGCAGAACCACTGGACTTCAATTCGAAGAAATAAGAGATTACAATTTTTAAAATCACAATACTGATCGTGTCAAAAAAAGAAACAGAAGACAGATGTTGTTACTATTACCTTAGATTGTGTACTTCTTCATTGAGTTCATCTCCTTTTATATTCATATCGTCAATATGTGTTTGAAACAAGTCCTTATTCAGTATACAAACATTTTCTTTCATTGGGAACATTTCTTTAATTGAGAATAACTTTTTTTCCTTTTCCAAACAATTAGATATCGAATGCTTCAGTGACTGAATGAAATTATATTTTTTGAAATAGAAAATGAATAAAACATTGGAAATTGAATATTACTGTAAATATTACGGTAGAAATTAATATCGTTTTACTTTTGACAACAGACTATGCACTACGTGCTTAGCTATCCCACTAGAAGCAGATAACTACATCCACTTGTGGAGGTAATTAAACCTAAAATACTGAGAGCCTGATAAGTACTAGAATTCTTCTAAGCGTATATTTGGAAAAATGCCTTAAAAGGAAGCAAACTTCTTACGCATGCAACAACCACATATTTAGCAGAATCCTGATACAGGATATAAGTATTTCGGTAATTCAGAATAATAAATAAACAAGACGGAGTAGTTGATTCACGTTTACTTAAGCTATTTGTATCAAATACTTTCAGCCTGACTTTGATATCACACATGAAATTCTGCTCCTTCTAGCTTTGTTATTACATTTGAATCTCATCTGTAATTAATCATCATTTGCATTTTTCTTTTTGATCACAGTCATTTCATCAAATTCTTATTATTTGAATGACTATTCCTGTCTTTATCAGAATGCTTTTTTCTGTTTTCCCTGACCCATTATTTGCACATTTCTGAAGTCATCTTTCGGATATAACATAAACTGTAATAAATTTTGGCAATGAAATATAATTCTTAATTTTCTAAATCTTATTTTTATAACTAAACTTACTTTGCATGTTGACATCTGTTTGAAAATATCCGACGTATTTTATGCCTTCGCCTCGTGATAATTCTCACACATTTTAAACAGTCAGCAATTAACTGAATCATGTGAAACAAAATGACATCATTTGTACGGCTTAATCGTTTGTTCTTTATTCAAAGTTCTCAAGAGAACAAACTGTATGAATAAACCAAATACTACAAAAGGTAATAAAATATGCAGAGTACCTATGCCTAGCGAAAGTAGACCAATGAATTTTCGAACTGCAACTACGATATTTGTGAAGGCTGAAGTGAATTTTCGACGGAGAACTTTACACAAGGTTCAGAAGTTCACTTGGCTACTCTTCATAAAAGCACTCATAAAGGTTGGGAAAAAACTGCAAAGAAACTACAAAAACGGACGTAAGAACAGTTATACGAGGAAATGCAAAATGGAAACATCTTGCACTTATCAAAATTATAAGCAAACAAAAATCATAACCCCGAGGAGTACTGTTTCTAAATTACTAAGGCTTAACTTCACTAAAATCATTGTTCAAGTGTAAGATATAAAGTAGAAAACAGTTTGACTCACTTGGATCTGATTCGACCAATTTTTATGCATTTCGTTTCTAACGTCTCGTAAGACATGAACATCATGCTTCAATTGTTTAGTGGCTTGTTTATACGATTTATTTTTACCCATAATATTCAGCATTTCAGTGCTTAAACATGATAATTTTTCATTTAGTGTATAATTTGATTCTAAAGTTCGACGTTCTGTTTTGTTAACACGTTTTTCTGTTGCTATTCGAAATTCTTCAGCCAAATGTGACAGTTTGCGCAACATTTCCTTGTATAATCTGTTGTTTATATTTGGGGAAAAACGACAGTGATAAAGTGTCACTACACCACAAAGTAAATATTATCTTTAAATTTGAACCTCGAGAAAACTGATAAAGTTTGTTTGAAGATTTGATGTACATATTACGTCTGAAGTGGCTTTCTCTTCTGCAACAAAAACAGAAACATAATAGCTGTAATATGAGGTTGGAATACAAGTCACTTAGGTCACTCGGATTTGTGGTATTTCGGTAATTCCAGTGAAAATGCACATGGCTAATTATTGGTGCTTACTTAGTCAGTCATATTTTCCCTAATGTCAAAGCTTATTCATAATTGCATCAAATAGTTAGAAAACTTTTGTAATCCACTTAAGGACTGATGGGTCAACTAACAACTTAGTATGAAGACTGTCACCATTAACAAATGTACACAGAATGAGGGAGCAGAAATGCATTGATACTGGAATATTAAATAGGCGGTTGCAGTAAAATGCTTTACAAACTTAATGATGAAATATACCTGTGAAAAACACTAATCTATCTTTTGCCATGAATGTGTGTACATCGACAAAATCTGCAGCTCTTTGAATATATTGCGAAGCGAGCACTTCAAATGCAAATTGAAACTGTTAGTCGACAGCGTTGTATTAATCTGTAAAGATGCAAAAGTCGAACTCTGTGAAATTGCTCAATTATATTTTTCGTTATTATGGTCAAATACAGCAATCGCGTATACTTCACTTTCCTTCTGGGTCAGTGGCTGGATAGGAATTTGTTTTTGCGTACTTACTGTTCTGTACTGAGACTCCGATGCAAGTTTATTCAATTAATAGTATTCACACTTCTAATGAAGAAATAAATGGTAAAAGTCAACGTAATTATCCACGAACAGTTATAAGTAAGTCTGTACAGCTACTCTCAGTTCAAAGCAGTAAGCGGTGCGGCTGAAAAGCCGATAATTACTTTACGCTGCATTATGGCCACAGCTAAAGATCACATGTAAATTCTAAACGTACCGATCAAATGAATTTTACCGTTTGGATGTAGAGTCGGACATGTGAATTTATCCTAGCCCGAAATGCTAAACTGCTTTTAATTGGAAACATATCAAATAAATAGTCACACAAAGGCCTATGTATGATGGAGACTTCATTAGTATAAAAATGTGTATGCACTCCGCCCGGAACAAGCTGGATTGAGAAAAGGAAAATCGTGTGTGGATCAAATTGCAACTCTACTCATCGTCATCGAACAAAGCATAGAATGGCAGTCAAACCTCAACTTCATCGACTTCGAAAAGGCCTTCGACAGATAGCGTTGGCCGGGAAGTAATTTCGAAACTGCTTCAACACTATGGCATACCTCAAGTCTCTGTCAGCCTCATTTAACAGCTTTAGGACAATACCACGTGTCAAGTGATTCACAACGGAAAAGTCAGCGAGGTGTTCGAACTGCATACAGGAGTAAGACAAAGCTGCCTATTACCACCGATAATACTCTTAATTGTGATAGACTTGATTATGAGTCAGACTGTTTGGGATGAGGAGTCAGGAATACGCTGGATGACCGACAAAAGGCTCCAGAAGACCTGAAATTCCTGTGTGGATGATTTATGTCTAATGTCACACAAACTCGAAGACTTGCAAGAGAATATCAACAAACTGGCAGAAGAGGCAGGGAAAACAGGGCTGCAGGCAGGCATAGTGAAGACGGCGGCGATGAAGATAACCAATCAACAGCAACAACAACCAGCATCAATCACCATCAACGGGAGAGATTTAACAGAGATTGCCTCCTTCACTTATCTGGGAAGCATAGTTTCAACTACAGGCGGAACAGACGAAGATGTCAAAGTCATAATAGTAAAGGCAAGGTAAGATACGCCTTCATCAACCTGAAAGCGGTTTGGAAATCTTCTGCATTCAGGATAAGGAACAAGATTCTCATTTTCAACACCAATGTGAAGTTGGTTCTTCTATACGGGTCAGAAACTTGTACTGAATGTCACGAAAAGCATTTCTAACAGGTTGCAGGCCTTCATCAATGGCTGCCTTCTTCGACTTCAGATTGAAGATCAAATGGCCAGAAAGAATAGGCAACAAGAAACTCTGGAAACAAACCAGCAGGCGGGAACCGATCGCTCAACGAGTATGTAGGAGAAAGCGGAAATATATCGGGCATACGTTGAGGAGGCCACCTAGTGATATCGCACGCCAGGCCATCGCTCTAGTGAAATCCCGTTGGGTGGTCCTAGTGTGACATGGAGGAGATCGTGTGAGGAAGAGATGAAAGAGTTTAGTCGATTGAAACCCAGATTAAGAGGAAAGCATAAAACAGAAGAAAGTGGAGATGTGTTGTTGAAGCCGTATGTTCCACTCGGAATGCAAGCAAACAATAATACTAACATATGAATAACTATAAGCATGCTACAAGGCCAAAAGATTACAGGCATATATGCCTGCACATAAAATCTGATTGCATGCTACAAAAGTGTATCAAAACTCACTGATCTTGTGTGACTGTCAACTCTAAATCTTTTTCATGATACTTAAACTTGTTAATTTTCCGTGTTTCTCCAATTAGATTTTCCATTTCTATTGTCTTCGTGTGTAATTGTGCTCTCTCAACATCCAATATCCAATATCGTTTTTACGAGCTAGTATAAACCAATTTGATTTCTTTGTGCTCGCCTCTTGATTGTGAGGTATAGGTTCTTGATCTTCGGTAAACTTCTGCGTAGCTTGTCCCGCCACTCGACTGTCGTAGCTTTGGTTGACTCCAAAGGGAGTAGTGCTGGGATTAATTATATGTGGTTTGTAGTATGAGGTATGTTAAGACTGTTACTACTGTGATTGGAGTTGATCCTTTCGCCAGTTAGTCCTTCGGTATTGTCGACAAGAGAAAAGAGATAGTAATAATAATAATAATAGTAATAATAATAATAATAGATATAATTAGTGAAGCTATTCAGACTAAGAGACAGAAACGAAAATAGGAAACGTAACAACAGTCAGCTCATGAAGTTTGAAGAATAATATATATATCGGTAATAGTAATAATAATAATAGTAATTATAATATTAATAAGTTGTCAGGAGAGTAAGACGGGAGAGAATGTAAAGAAGTAAAATGACGAGTTTAATTATCTACCCTGATTGGTAAATGCGATTTTAAGGAGATAGGCCATTTGGATGCAGTCCTTGTATAGCTGCATGGTTGTCCAGCCTTCGCTTAAAGGCGTCCAAAGACGGTGCCATAGCTACATCTGCCGGTAAGGAATTCCAGGGACGACAAACCCGCAGTGAAAAGAAGTGGGAGCGCACCCGGGTCCTTGCCCTCTGGTGAGCTATCCTTCTGGGATTTCCACGTGGAAGCCTATACCTACTCAATGGCAGAACACCTTTGTTTGGGTGATTCTGGTCATTTGTTATTTTGTAGGCAGTAATCAAATCCCCCCTAAGCCGACGGTAACTAAGTGTGAACAGGCCTAATTTCTTCAGCCTTTCATCATATGGTTTGTTTCGGAGACCAACCACTCCTTTTGTTGCCCGTCGTTGGACTCTCTCCAAGAGGTTGGCATCTCTTCTCAGCATTGGGGGTGCAATAATATTATGCACCTCAAGGTGTGGCCTGACGTATGTTTTGTACAACATTAGAAAGAGCTCAGGAGTGAGTGCACCTAACTGTCTATGCGTAAAGTGTATGACCGCATATGCCCTCGCTACATCCCCTGTGTAATTTACGCTTGTGTCCATTTTTTCCGTTAGAACTAGACCTAAGTCGCGTTCCGACGTTGTGCAGGACAAGCTTTCATTGCACAGGGTGTAACTTGCATTCTGCAGTCTACAGGTGCGCAACTTCACTACTTTGCACTTTTTCAGTTGAAAGTCATGCCACTGGCCACCGCCAGTCTTCCAGAAGGTTTAGGTCTTCTGTAGCCTATCTGAGTCCTCAAAGATCTTCTAACGATGCTATTTTACCAGCTATGTAAGTGGAAGTTGAAAAAGTGCTGAAAAGACCTACTTAAAACGGCCTTCTCAGAATTAAGTTTCTCTTCAACGGCCTCTATCTCAAACCTGAGTTTAGCCACGATATTATTATGTTCTAGCTGCTTTTCATTCATCCTACTGCAGAGTGCACTTAGATTTTCCTTCAGTTCACTAATATCTTGGTCTAAAAAGCAATTATCAAAGTAAATTTTTGTAAGAATAACCTTTATGTTGAATGCAATTTTGAATATATCCAATTAGCCCTTCACCCTCTAACCCATCTTTCTCGAACTGAAGTGAAAGCTGTGAGTTTAAATCCTTCAAACTGTCTATCACATACTGATATCTTATTAATTCATAGCGAAATCTACTTAATTACTCTTTTGTTTTCTTCTTTAATGTTGTGATCTGTACTTCATACACTTTTGGATCATAAGATTCTTTGTTTGAAGCATTTGAATGCCTTCCACTCTTTCTAGGAGAATTCGTGCTTCTCCTGCTTTTTGTCTTCTTTCTTACCATTTAACCATTAAATCTATTCATAATAGCCGTTTACTATTGTTATGGCAATATGTAACTTCTGAATAGTATAACACATTATTCAATATCCAATAATATTCGGACAGGTTAATCCAATATGCTGACTATGAGCTAGTATAAACAAGTGATTTCTTTGAGCTCGCTTCTTGATTGTGAGGTATAGGTTCCAAGTCTTCGGTGAGCTTCTGTGTAGTAGGTCCCGCCACTCTACTGCTTTAGCTCTGGTAGACTCCAAGAGGAGTGGTGCGGGGATTGGTCAAGATGTGGTTTGTAGTATGCAGTATGTTGGGACTGTGTTGCTGCCGTGAATGGAGTTTGACCTAACTCCCGTTGGTCATTCGGTGTAGTCATAAAAGCAGAAATAGTAATAATAATAATAGTTGTAGTGTAGATAATATGGGTTGAGATAAATGAAATAATAAAGGTGACCTAAGGAAAAGATGGAGTAGTAGGTACAGTGAGAGAAGGCAGAACAGGTCGTGGGGATTTAGTTTGTATGCTTATCCATTGACAGCGTGGTTTTAAGTTTTATGAAGATAAGCCATTGAGACACAAACCTTGCATTTCTGCATGATTGTCCAGCTTCCGCCTAAAAATCTCCACAGATGGCGTTGTAGTCACGGCCGCCGGTAAAGCGTTCCAGAGAAGGCAAACTCGAAGCAAAAAGAAATGTGAGCGCACTCGAGTCTTTGGTCTCTGGTGTGCTATCCTTAGCGGGTTACCTCGTGGAAGCCTATAATCACTTAATGGCAGGATGCTTTAATTTGGGTGGGCCTGGTCATTTAAGATCTGGTAGACGGTTATGAGGTTTCTCCTGTGCCAACGGTAACTAAGTGTGAAAAGACCTAGTTTCTTTAGTCGTTCCTCATATGATTTGTTGCGGAGGCCGATCACCCATTTTGTCGCTCGTCTCTGGACACTTTCTAGAACGTTAGCATCCCTTTTGAGTAGCGGAGGAGCAATGATATTATGCACCTCAAGGTGTGGCTTCACATATTACTTATATAACCTTAAGAACAGTTCGGGAGTAAGAGCTTCCAGCTTCCTATGCATAAAGTGTAAAGTTGCGTAGGCTTTGGCGACGTCCCTCGCGTAATTTCCACTGGTGTCTAGCTTTTCTGTTAGAATAAGTCCTAGATCGAGCTTTGATGGAACACAACTCAGGTTCTGGCCACCAAGGGTGTAATTTACACTCCGTGACCTGCTGGAATGAAGTTGCGCTACTTTGCACTTCTTTAGGTTGAAAGGCATTCCGTTAGCCAGAGCCCAGTTTCCCAAAGTTTGCAGGTCAGCCTGCAATCTGTCTGAGTCTTCCGATGAGTTTATTGCTCTCCACATCTTCACGTCGTCAGCGTAAAGAAGTGCAGAGCAGTTCAGTTGAGAGGGCAGGTTGTTGATAAAAATCAAAAACATCAACGGCCCTAAGATAGAACCCAGAGGATCTCCTGATACCGAGGTGTGCCAGGATGATCGGATGCGGTTGACTTTGGTGCAGAATTCTCTCTCGCCTAAGTAATCTTTCGGCCATGCGAGAAGTGCTTCAGAAACACCCGCCTTGCTTATTTTGTGAAGGAGCAGACCATGGTGAACTGTGTTGAATGCTTTCGCAAAGTCGAGAAAGATCACATGGGCTGGTACCTTTTCGTCCCAGGATAGTGTCCAATCGTTCCAAGCTAGTAGAAGATTCTTCACGCAGGATCTTCCCCTCCTGAAACCGTGCTGTGCTTCGTGGAGAAGGTCAGTCCCGTCGAAGTATTTTCTCATGTGGTCGTCAATGAGACTTTCCAATATCTTCGATATCACTGGAAGTAGAGCAACTGGTCTGTAACTGGTGCATTCTGCCGGTCACCACTCTTGAAGATAGGGGATAGGTTTGCTCGTTTCCATTCACATGGAAGTTTCCCTACATCAAGGGAGTGTTGGAACAGATCACTTAGGGGTTGGCAGATACTTTCTGAACACTGCTTCAGGACGGATGGTCTGATGTCATCACAACCTGAAGAATTTCCAGAGGCCAACTTTCCCAATTTTACAAGTACCATAGCAGGGGTAATTTGAAATGCACCCAGCAGGTTTTCATGCGTTGGTTTGGAAATGTAATCTTGATGTTTTGTGAGGGTAATACCCTCGTTACGTTTAGTTTCCTGTGAAAGGCTAGGCTGAATGTCTCTGCCATTTCAAGACTGGTAAGAGATTTCCCATCAGAACCCACTAGATTGCATGCTCCCTGGTTGGTCGGTTTTCTTTCAGACATAAACCTGTATAGGCTTTTGAGGTTCACGAGAAGCTTATTGGCGAGGTTTCCCTGAAATGTCCTTCTATCGCTCCGGACTATTATGTTACATCGATTCCTAAGTTCAGGGTACACTTCATGTTCGGGTTGACTCTTCGATCGTCGCCACGCAAACCAGGCTTTTCGCTCCGCCTGCAGAAGGCTTTGTGTCCTCCTCTTTAGCCAAAAGCTTAGTATAACGGACGAAACAAAAACATCTTTTATTGTTACACCAACATAAAAATATAGTTGAACAAATTTACAATAATAATCATTCTGAGTTTCTTCTTTCTGAACAGCGACCGATGAGACGATGACTGTCGTATTGATGCCTCCCGAAAATGGGAAGTTGATTTGAGCAAACAACCAGAATTGATCGTTCAATCTTCAACTCCATTGACACTCCCGGCAAAAAGATCAACCCTTTTTTCCTCACGACAATCACGTTGACTTGGATGCCATGCGAGAACTGGGTCACACGGACAGAGCTGAAATGGAAAACAAACAGAAAAGCCAACACACCACAAGCATACCCACAGCACAATCTCACACATCTGACGACCTGCGCCTCCAGACAGAGACCTCCTCTTGACATCTTCAACACAATCGCCCTTGCTAGAATGACTCTTGCAGAATGCAACGTGACCATAGCAGCACCTCATGATACTCTCCATCCTCTTCTACTACAATTACACTGAAATCGCTTGTCACCATTCTGCCTCAGTTCTAGTACGGTGAGCATGCGAGCCTCAGTCGTTTACACTCTTTCTCCCCGGCGTGTCGGACCGCAGCTAACAATTATCTCCGTGTGCATTTCATTCTCAGCAATAGCCTCCCGGCGTATACGACCATCTGCTGTCTAACATCAATCATCATTCATGTAGAAGACAACACTTCAGAAGTAATCACGACGAAAATTTAACAAAATTACGCAAACAACAAGAAACACAATGAATCCAAAAACACAATTGATATGACACACCACACTATACAAAAGTAAAACCTCGATCATGTCTGGTGGAATTCCTTTGAAGAATTGCAGGACTTACACCAGTACGCCTCAACCCTTCAGGTTGACGATTGTAATGTGGAATGTCGGACACAAACAAGATTAACCAACAATTACATAATTGGAACTCACACAATATTTAACACAAACATATGTACAATCAACACATCAAATGTTGTATTCTGCACGCAACTACCCTTGAAGAACTGTAGGACTTACAGCAGTACGCCTACAACCCTTCTCAGGTTGACGCCCTAGGTTGGAAAATCGTCGCAGAGTTCATTTGCTAACTTCCTTCTATCAGCTATATCCTCAAATCTGAACGGCAACACGCCCATGTCATTGTATCGTAGAATATAGATGACCAACAAACACACGCATATCTATCAACCAAGTTAGAAACAGAGTAATTTACACCAAAGATAATAACATTCAAATATAACTTGAAACTAGAAATGCCTTTATTCGTGCAAGTCAATTTAACAATTACTCTCTTTTACACTTGGCTTATCTCACTAAACTGACATATCGTCTTTCAAACGAATACTCATAGTCATTGCAAAGATACTTGAGTTGATGGGTCTGTTTCATTGTGGATGAAAACACCAACGATGACTGAGTGACACAAGGTGATGAACTTAGCGGTGGATCAGAAGCTGTTTTTTCGGCTTCAGATAGTTGTCCAACTGCAAGATTACCACTGCTGTCTTTCACTACTAGTTCGGGTTTAGCACTATCATCTGATGATAGGTGGCTACACGCTGATCAATTACACTGACTGTCTCACAAGTATGCACACTTCTGGAACTGCATCTGCGTTCAATTCTACTTCACGTTAGTTGTACAGAACCTTTATTTAACTTAGCAGTAGTAGGCATATCCCTCATCATATGATCAACCAAAGACAATGTGAAGTATCATGATCATTATCAAATATTCACTTTACCGTCAAGTTCATCATTTTCAAACTCTTTAATAACAGAAGTAGACAATTTTGGTTCCTCCTCAAAATCATTAAAGGTTTTATATCTTCACTCTGACTAGTATACTTGTAAACTTTTGGAGTCAGAACTGCACTCTGAAGCAGTAACTCTATTCTGTGACACTCTATTCAACAACGGCTTACCAGTTGCAACTACAGACTTCTTCACACACGTTATCGTCACACAATTCGGAGTCAGCCTGGAGTTTACATTTAGCTTATCACTGAACTTGCTACTGGTTCACAGTTCACTTCTGTATGCACCTCTTGCAACGTGTAAAACAAAGCCGTGTTTGTCTTGCATCTTGAACTTATCTGTTGAGGATGTACTACGAAACCTGTTACACTCACTAGTCTATATGCATACTAGACATCATGGCTTCTCGATATCCACCTCAGTCGTCATCATGATTGCTTTTCTCAGATGCTCTATTCTGGGTGAGATAAGGAACAGTGTCTGAAACCGCCAGGTGGATGATTTCCTTCACCACTCTCCAGTGTTCTTCTACCGTTAGCTCTGTCCATTTTCTAGGCCAATTTGCTTCAGACAGAATTCTTCGCATTTTGGTGTATTTGGCTTTGTTGCAACACAGATGGGGCTGCGCATTGTCCCACTGTAAGCGCTCGCGGAGGACTATGTCGAATACTATGACCGCGTGGTCACTACTATCTATGGGAGTCGTGATCTGAACGTTTTCCACTAGTAGCTGGTCACTAGTGAGCACATAATCCAGTCTAGAGGACTTCCCGTCTGGGCCCCATCTAGTATCCATCCTGACATTTTCAGTGAATTCAGCCTTCCTGATGGTATGCAGCAGATTTCGATCAAATCTATCATGGGCGTTTCCCGACGCGAAATTAAGAGATGGGGCATTGAAGTCTCCAGCTATGACAATTTGATCATAACCCATGTCTTGAGTCGCTGAAATTGTATTTAGCAGTACCTGGTTGTGGTCTGCTCCACATGAAGGTGATCGATAAATGCTGCCCACTAGATATTTGCAGTACCCAACGGGGAAGCGGCACCATATGGAGTCAGGGAGCTCAGTGAGGGGAGGGTCCATTGCGTGAACACATCTGAGCTGTTTGTCGACGTATATGGCGACTCCACTTCCTTCCTTCAGGTCCCTATCTCGCCTGACTAGGACCATATCATTTATACTGACTAATGCAAAATATTCACTTCTTGCACCTGCTTTTTAATATTAGAGAATGATTCAAATTCTTTCATTAATCCCTTCACACTTGTCCTGACATATTATCGCTCTTGAAAATTTAGTATCAAGTATACTTTCGGGAAATTGTACTAAAATTAGCATATCTTGGCCGTAGATTTTTGTTCTTTTGGAATATCTCTAAATCTTTCATTGGCTTCAGTACGAGGAACGTCTTTCTTCGACAGTCGTTTCTGAGAGCAGTGGGAATAGGTTCACTAATTTATTATGGAAGCAGTGCAGTGACGCTGCAGATAGACCACCGGATATGTTGTGAAACACTCAAGAAAAGGCAGTACTGACAGAGCAGATAGTAGATTAAGCAATTGGAAGTTAGATTATGCGGACTGTGTACATGTCGCTTAAGGAAATGGAAGCATACGCAAAAGAGCTGATGAAGATTGATAGAAAGATGTAACGAAGAGCAAGCAGTTCTATTAAGCGGAGAAGTAAACAAACTAAAATGGCAGGATATCTTCGGTGCCAGTAGATCCCCTATGGATGTATGAGGAAGCCCTTCGCCTTTGCTGTTGAGGCAAAAAACTAATCAATTTATAATAATAATAATAATAACAGGCATCATCAATATGATAAATTACATATACGATTAGCATCATAATAATAATGTTTTAATAAATACACATTTTTTCCTACTTGTGTAGGACACACCAAATATACAGGCATGGGTAAGCATTATTAAATTAATAAATTCGGTTTATGGTTAAGTTACATGGTTGCTGGCGTTTTGTTTAGGACTGTGGGAACAATATGATAACCAGTCATTCAATGGAGCACGTCATGAATATAGGAATATTAACTTCGCATTAACAAAAAACCCAAGTAAGTTTTGGATGGATTAAAAATACTTGGGAAAAAAAAGTTGAAAATTCCTCAATATAACTTGGGTGTGTACAAATCCGAATCTTATTTTTGATTTATATCCAAATTGGGTAATAAGGAAGCTATTTTACAGATACGATCAGTATGTTATAAGCTACAATCGTGACGTGTATTACAAATAGATACTTTTCCATTGTATAAGAGTATATTCCAAAATGTAACCAGGTTGCGTCGTGGAAGTATTCGTTATTACAGGCAATGAAAGATACGGGACCAATATGTTTGCAGATCATTTGTCATTGTAAATGGTCAAACTCCATATTCATTCATTCAAAAGTCCAATGGAAGCTAAATGGTGAGAAAAAAGAAGACAAAAACAAAGCAAAAGAAAGCAAAGGAGTCCTTAAGGTGATTAATAAATATAATGTATATTCTCATATAAACATATAAATTTACATGAAAATGCATGCCATTTTTACAGGCACGGTCAAGTATGATATAATATCAAATCGTAGATTGTCTACAAGTTAATTTGTAACCGCGTCGATCGAAAGTGAGTTGTGTAATCAACAAACCCTAAGGGAAAAGAAATACGAAAGTATCTTGTTTCTGCTCATTTATATTTCTCCTTGCCAAATGAGACACAATAATGCCTTTCTGCCAGTATATCACGGTTCGGAGATTGAGACTGTGTAAAATCTTGCACCCAATAAGTCGTTGTAAATATTAGGTAGCTGCGAGCAAACGTTCCAGAATTCGAGGCCACTCATTCACGGTCAGCAGTTTTGCATCGCGAAGGCTCTGGCTCCACTAATATCAAGTTGATATGATTATGAGCAATAGTTTGTGCGCGAAACGTCTTCAGTTAATATTACTGTACACTATATGATTTATCAAAACAAATCTTATCCATAGTGGAATCCATACAAAATTATGAATGAAGCATGCAGGAACAGAGTATTACCATCGAATGAGTCAGCGGAATTCGGAATGCAACTGTCAGCATATTTTCATTGTTTTTAAGCACTCTGACTATCTGGCACTGCATATTTCGTGAGTTGGATTTGTCACCATCATCAACATGTGAATGAGTATTCAGATGTATACTATACCTTGTTTGCCATGTGGATTTAGTTGGCTCCACTTCATGTAAGGTTTGATTGTTCCACGATTTTGACACATTCCACAAAGTATCGCCGTGATCACGGGGAGTATACGTATGCTCTAAATGCATTACTTCTTCGACTCCTACAACCAATGAGTATATACCAATGCTACCTAGTCTTCAGACGACATTGAATATAACCCTAGACACACTAAAGACACAGTGGCTATTGGACAGTGTAAAAACGCCGCCAGGCAAGTGTTTTACTTGATTAGATATGCTCAGATATGGAGCAAACTGCCAACGGAAATGCGGCTAGCAAGCACATTGGCCTCTTTAGTAAAGGTGTTTAATGACACACTAAGAGAGTTTGCAAGCGATACTAGTACCAACTCCCAAGTAAGAGCTGCAGAAATCAATGGCTCATTTGATGTATGCGCTCAGGGACTACACCACTCTTTTGTTTTGCCTCTACTTATTATTTCAGATAAAAAGCAGCAGTCATGACAAAAGCCCCCAAACCAATAAGAGTCGCCCGTGTAATATCTACCTGATACAGTGATTGGAACAAAACGTGTATACGAATGAAATGTGAGAAAACAAGGAAAAACTTACCATACTATCACATGGAAAGATGTGAATCTCTTGGACGGTATTTATACTTCACAAGCTTGTCTACTTTCTGGAAAGAATGTGGTGATATTTTATCTAAAGTAGAGAGGAATTATATAAATACATAATTCTCGTTGGCATGACTCAAATTCCTTAACCTTCTCAATATCGAGTACACACTAATTGGTTAAAGGAATCGAAGAATGTCAATGTCCAGGTCCTACTACACTAGACCTCACGCTGTCTTTGGAAGACTTTCAGAAAACATGCGTAATAACCAATGCGATAAACCAGAACACAGATTGGCGACTCGAAAATCCTTTATTCTAACGCCTACATATAACCAACAATAATGTTATTACATAAGAAGGTCTAAGAACAAATGTTATAACAATAAATCACGATAATACCTCTGATAGTTTTTCTCTGTCTTCCACCGAATAGCGAACGATGAGACGATGACTGCGTGATTGATGACTCCCGCGAAAAATATGGAGTTGGGTTTGAGCGAACAACCATGAACTGATTGTTCAATCTTCGACTACATTTTCACTTTTTTCTACTAAGAACCCAATGGAGCAATAATAATATCAATAAAATAATAATATTCTAGGTCACGTTTGATATTCCCTGTAAAAATGGCATTCATTTTATCTAAACTTACTTGCCTCCGTGAGTGTAAAATATTGACAAACATCCACCGCTCTATTCCTTGTGCGCAATCGTCTGGCTTACTATGCGTCTAACTGTTTTGTACACAGAGCGAATGACGTCGTGAGACTCTGTAAATACAGGTAGAAGCAGAAGTAGATTATTGAGGGGCCGAGTTGATTATAGCGACTCAGATGAGCATAGAAGCGTGATCTGTGAGAACCGGATACCTGAACAAGTCAACTCTTCCTAATAGTCCAGGTTCTGACAGTATTGTTACACTTCCGATTCGGAGACGGGTTATTATTTTATTGTAGGTTTTGCTGAGCGGACGTGGTTTGCCCTATCACCAGATTTCCAACGTGGAATTATGAATATCAAATAATGCTGATTTGAAATCCTACACTTAGGGTGCCTGCGTACCCCTTGGGCCAGCTCACATGCCCACACGTGCCTGTAGATGCCTCACTGGAGTTAGTACAGCGTGACGAGTTGCCAGAAAATTCATGATTTTTACGTGTACCTGAGTCTATTGTGGGTTTGGACTCCCATGGACCTTTTAATCCTGATGTAAAGGCAGTGATCCGTCATCTTAACAAGCCGCTCTAATACGGTCAATTGTTACTGTAGCTGGACGACCAGCCCGATCACTGACAAAACTTGACCTTCCTGTTAATCACTTTGAATTATCTGTCAGAGTAACCTGGAAAGGTTTTCGCACGGCACGACATGTGTGTAGTCAAGCAGTTTCGGGTTCAGCATCTCTTTCTTACTACAAGTATGAGTGGTGTTGGATGGAGTTGGAGCATGAAGCATGTAAGATTATGCACATAGCTGCGGCCGACAGAAGCGTGGGGTTCATTACCATCTGAATACCGCTATACACCTTCGGGTTGTTTTTATAACTTAAAGGGAATTGTGAAGGAAGGTGCTTTGCCTGAAGACTTTAGGAGTCTTGGAGCCTGACTTACTATAAGGTGGAGCATGCGGAAAACCTCCAGATATACTTATGTTTCAACAGTAAGTATAACCATTATAGAAGCTTTAGGTTGTCGATAAAAACGTTCGGCCAGACCGCAGGCTTATTGAATAAAAAGTATTCTTCCCCATCATTAGTCTCAACCAAGCGAAATTTGTTCATCGTGGTGAGGTTACTACGTTTGGGGGAAAATTTCTTAGAACAACTTGCAGAAGTTCTAGTCATTTTAACATCTTTCGATGAGGCTTTTGTTACAGGGGTACTGGTATCTAAATCAGTTCCTAGTTCCATTGGCAGGTGTGGTTGTTGTGTAGTTTGCTGAATGCTAGTTTCAGCATAGGTGTCTGTTGCTGTGCACGATCCTTATTTGGTGAATCAAAGCTAGAGGAGGTGAGCAGGTTATTACTACGCATTATTCTGCTCTGACACGGTGTTTTATCCTGAGCTACGGTTATAGACTTATAACTGCTATTCAGTCTTAAGTGATCCAGACATTTAGTAAACTTACTAGCATCAAGGGAATTACTGAATTTAAAAATGATTGGTCAATTAGCCTGGTTAGACTTTTTACGAAGTCGTTTGCATTCACATGGAACACTAGCCATGCCGCAACAAATCAGGATTTTGTGTCTTACAGTTTTCAGGGCAGAGAATCTGGGACGTTGTAACTATAGCTTGGTGAGAAGAGGTTATACGCTTCATCACCTCCGTAGCCAAGCAGTCAATCAGATTTTCAGCTTTATTTAGGTTGTCTGGAGATATTTTAGGATGCCTTTCTAAAAGACAGGCTATTGGTTCTAAATTCAAAAGCTTATTTTGAGTTACATCCAGTAAACACTTAACCTGGCCAATATCAAGACGGGTCTCCGTGGTATTGGGACATCCAGGACCATACTGTAACACTCGTCTGAACTGTAGTTCATTCCAATGGGGATTCCACGCGTAATTTTCTGCAGTCTTATGAGGTCGCTTGTCAAGTAGTACATTGAACGAACGTTGGTCTCATTGGCTCGTTGCCATTGGTCGGGAGCAACTCGATTAAGGTGCCTGAATGGTTTGTCTGTATTGTGTACAAGCCCGAAGATATAACCGAATTTAAGCCACTATCTAAAACAATTGTGTTTCTACTAACACGTTTTTTAGAGATTTGGACCATAATTTCAAAACATATATGACATTAAGCAGTAAATACATTCCAGAGCAAACACGTGCAAAAATGTCACCAATTTCGAACGTACCGCAACTGATGATGATGAGCCATTGATTTCCGCACATCTTACATGGGAGTTGGTACTAGTTTCGCTTGCAAACTCTCTTAGTGTGTCATTTAACACCTTTACTAAAGTGCCAATGTGCTTGCTAGCCGCATTTCCGTTATCAGTTTGCTCCATATCTGAGCATATCTAATAAAGTAAAGCTCTTGCCCTGCGGCGTTTTTACACTGTCCAATAGCCACTGTGTCTTAATATTTATACATTCCTAGCTATATTAAAGTTCGGCTTGGTAACAGGAGAATAAATTGTTCTGATTGGTTGACAACTGGGACAAGATTAAACAATTTTTCCAGTGAGGTTATTTCACGTCCAGAGTGTAAACTAAATCCAGATCTTAAAAACAAACACTTCTACCCCTGTGGACATTGACTTAAATTAGTGTTATCTCAGTTTTGGCCGCTTTCGATCAATCCGCATCACGCTACACATTGATTGATGCCATGTTTTAGCATGATCAGAATCAACGCTTTCGTCATCATACTCAACTATGAAGGCAATGTGTCCCATCATGTTTAACATATAAGGGATATAAATCAGTTTTATTACTGTAAGTTTGCATTTGTATCATGAGCGAATTTCGGTCTCTTTTTTCAAATTTCCGTTAGATGTGCAGCTATGACTAAAACAAAATGTCCTATTTAACTTTCAAACTATAAAATACGTCTTGTATGATTTATTACTTTGGAAATCATATGTTTTACGAAAAAAACAGAATACAAAACTCATGCAGAATTAAATAAATATTACTGAGTTATTTGGAATCATAAAAGCTAGACGGTTCGGGTAGTTGTTTCCTCATCCTTTGGAACTCTTCAGTGATACATGCACACATGACCTCATTGAAGATCGAACGTAGGACCTTCACGTTACTGAATGAGGTCGCTGAACATTCAACCACTAGGATGGAATTTAAAACTGTTTGATACTCTCCGAACAATGTCTATTCTCAATTTAAACTACAAACGTATTTATTATTTGCGAGAAATTGAACTTACACTTTCACTGCATGTATTTAGTTAAGAAATGAAGCTAATCTGTATTTTCAGTTAGACAAAAATACATCCACTCACTGACTAAATACTCACTACAGGTAGTCGAAAATTTAAGTTTCGAAAATCGATAATACTTAAATAAATCATATGAATTGTAGAGTAATATAAGCTACACACTAAAGTTACATCTTATCAATTTCAAAATTTAACTTATTACAATTTAAAGCAGACTTTGAACCATAATTATTATTATTACTAGGTGGAAATTACTTTATTTCCGTCATGTGAATGTTGAATTGAAAATAATCTTTGAGATGTTTTTGTTTGAAGAAGGAATTTCAACGAAGTAATGGTCAGTATCTTCAATGTCAGTTAGAAATTAAAGACGTATTGTGCAATCAGATAAGAATTTTCTTAAAATGGGTAGAATCCGAAATCAACTGCTATGTTACCACGTTTTTATCAACGCGAAACGTGATATGCCGCTAACTTCGGTTTAGGGCCCATATTCATTCAATACCAGGATATCTCGTGGTCGTCCATAAATTACGCATCCGGCCAGCAATGCAAGCCAGAGAAAAAAGCTAAGCAATGTAATCAGGGAAAGTTTGTTCTCAAGTGTCGCTATGTCAGAGTCTTCGATCATGTCCTGTCATTGACAGGTCCAATACCTTGGTGCAGTAGTTGGTAATTAGATGTGGCCGCGACCTTCAGTGAGGGTTGTGGGATGGGCATTGCTAATTATAGTTTCTGCCCAGGTATCGGCGGGACTAATTTGGTGTAGCCTTTTTAGCCCAGAATGAAGACCTTCAGAGGAAGTGTTCGATACAAGACGGCTGCGTTCTGAAACCAGATATCTACAACTATCAACTGGGAATTTGGGAAACATTAGCATACAAAATGCACCCAGGTACGAGTAAAGGTGAACTGGAAACCCTAGAGAAGGTTATCTCAATAATCTTCTTTTATTTTCAGTATTATTCGAAAACGAATGGCCTTGGGAACTTTACTTAGTGAAGGATATCCGTGATCCAATTCCTCTATAATAGGTGTGCATTGTTGAGTATGCTCAAGGCATATCCAAGATGAGTCGCAACCGCTATAATCAGATATCTCGGCGCCCTCAATAAGATCTCATACTTCTGCTTTACCTGTATAATTACAGAGTCTCATACGACGTGCATTCTGCTCGACAATCAGTGAGTAGTAAGCCAGACGCATTGTCGCACAAGGAGACATAGACGCAGGGCGTGGATTTTCAATATTTTACTCTCAACTCAACCGGATGGCCTCCGAAGTCTAAGTTTAGAAATAACTTTTACAGGAATTCTATCAAACGTACGAATTATTTGATTTTATTGATATTATATTCTCCATGTGGGTTCTTAGTAGGACGAAAAAGTAGAAAAAATGAGTCAAGATTGAATCGTTATGGATTTGTTCGCTAAACCACTCCATTTTTCGCGGGATCTCACGCAGTCATCGTCTCATCGTTCGATAACGGTGGAAGATCAGAAAAAACTATCAGAAGGTTAGATCGACCGATTGGATTTATTGTTAACATTTGTTCTTAGACCCGTTCGTTACCGATGTAACTAACCATTATTTGCTGTTATAAGTGAGAGCGCTTAGAATAAATACAAGGATTTTCGAGTCGCCAATCTGTGTTCTTTATCGCATTGGTTATTACGATCATTGTTGTTCCTGAAAGTCTTCCAAGCAGCCTGTGAGGTTGTGTAGGATAGTATGGGCACCTTTTGGATCATTGACATTTCCTTCGATTCCTTTAACCATAGTTACCGATATTTGAGAAGGAGCGTTAGTCATGCACGGTATTATTATTAATTCCTCTACTATATTGAATATCACCACAATTTTTCCAAGTAGACAACTTGTAATTTAAACGTCCAAGATTGTGACATTCACTCTTCACATAATGTTGATGCATAGTATGGTCTAAGTTTCTTCCCTTGTTAATAATTTCTACATTTCATTCGTATATTACTTTTTACCAATCACGTAGTAGATATTACACGGGACGACTCTATTGGTTTGGGGGGCTTTATTATAGTCGACTATGCTGACTTGAATATAATAGGAAACTGAAAAAGGAGTGGGTAGTACCCTTTGAGCCTAATAAATGAGCATTCGATTATCTGCAAGCTCTTTTGGGAGTTGGCTAGTATGCTTGCAGATTAGAACTCTTCTTAAAAGGTGAGTCATTAAAGCACCTTTCTAAAGGATGCCAATGTGCTTTGGACCTAGCCGCAAAATTATCCAAGTTGTTTTCCGGGTGCCTCATGTTATGGGGTGCTACCATATGCACCTAATAAGTAACACTTGCCTGCGCGTTTTTCACACTGTCCAATAGCCCATGTGTCTTTAGTGTGTCTAGTTATTCAATGTCGTGATAGAATTGGTATTATACTCATTGGTTGTAGGAGTCGAAGAACAAGTCATATAACAATGCAATTTGAGCATACGATACTCCCCGTAGATCACGGCAGCTACTTCTGTGGACTGATGTTACGTCACAAATCGGGGAAAACATCAAACCTTACTATATGATGAGTGGGCCAACCTAGTCTCAAAGCCAATCCAATGAAAGGAGCCAAACAAGTAGATGACATTCCTGAATCACTCATTCACTTGATGGTGACGCTCAAATCCAATCACAGAAATATGCAGTGCCAGACTAGTAGCATTTTTCAGAGCCTGCTTTTGAATAATAAGGAAATATTGCTGACAGTTATTCCGAATTATGTGACTTGTAAGAGTCACTGAGGACCACCTGCATTGCATCATTAATTTTCAAACGAGGTCAAACAACGTGCTACACATAACCATTTTTGTTTCTACAGAATGCGCAGAGCACTTGGCATTTCGCCCGATTTTCGAATTAACAGAACTACAACAATATTAAAGAACAATTGTGACATTGTTCATTCTTGGTTGGCATTACTGGTTACCCTGACTTCACAAAGCAACCATCCATAAGCTTACATATGCTTTTATGAATTCAAGTAGACTGTTTCAATTAGCGTTACTAACTTCATGGATAATCTCACAATAACCAAACTTTATTACAACATGTCAAAATAACCGGCGTTAAAAATTACCTCCACGTATTTACCTTAGGAAAGGGTTTGTGATACACAACACTTTCGATCGACGTTACAAATTATTGTGAACATTAATCTACTAAGATTGTATTATATCATACTACCGTCCTAAAATGGCATTGCATCATCTTTTTCATGTAGTAATTTATAATGTTTTATTAATTCGAGAATTTAACTCAATAGGCAACTGTTCACTGACTATTCTGACTGTATGAAATACTGAGGTTTGACGAAAGTTTATGTTACTGAAAACAATATTCAGTAATAATTCATTAAAGTGCTCAAAATTGTTTTGTTGTCGTCTTGAGAACGACAGTATAAACAATTAGATGAATAGTTTATTATAAATCAATATGGCTATTCTATTAACGCAGAATTTCGAACAAAAGTTCAACAGTTCAAGTTACAAAACTTCGGGAAAGCACGTACAAGTGTAGAAAAAAGTAATGAACTGGCGTGATAATTATTGTGGAATTATTCGGTCAAATCTTGGTGATTAGCTGAAGACTAGAGATTTTCAGAAATGGATGATGACGCGGAGTAATTACATCTTTGCTAATGAGAACGACTTTTAGCCAATAATCTCAAACCACTGATTCGTAGTATTCTAAAGACACCGGTCGGGTAGTCTCAACTTACCTGCGTTCCTTAAGCCAACCATGCTTCTCTCCAACCATCTATAACTATTTTCCAACCTAGTCCCATATCAGTTATTATCTCTTGTCAAACAAGATGACAAGTCGGCATACACAACACATATCCAATCACCCTCAATCTGTACAACTTCGCAACCTCATCGATCAACCTCCCGTCCTTATTTAGATTTCTGTACTTAATCAATGTCAAACAGTTTAATTTGGAAGAATCTCAGTTCTCTCTTACGTTAAATTAAATCTTATTTGATATTTTCGTAACATGCAAGACTCACTCATCTTTTTCAACTGACTCCAAATTCGATCCAGTTGACTCATCTTTCCCTGAAAATGTCTTCCTTGTTTGACTGTCGACATTAGCCAGTGATGATGTTGCTAATGAATCCTGCACTGAGTCACTAAACATAACCTTTTGACCACCAAGTGATTGTCTTGTTGAGGCTGACGGTACACAGGTAGATAATCGTTTCCAACGAAAATCTCCAATCTGGTATGGAGTAATACGTGAAATCAGCTGATCACATGTGTAAATTATAATAAAGAATGCAGTCAACAAATGGTCGAACCGTTGAACACGTTCAGTGAAATTTAATTTTGTATACTTTCTGGTTCATACATCTATTCAAAACAAAATACACGAATAAATTGGTAATGAAACCAATCGAATGAATGATTAGTACTACATTAAAAGAAAAACTTTACTGCAAATTCTTACTTCATAAGCTTCTTGTAGTGCAGTTTTACAATCGGAAACTATTGACATAAATGATTTCTTGCTTGAATTAACTGCTTTAAACGGTGTAGCTCTTCTCTCCTTATGTACTTGTATTCTTCAAACTGCGATAATGACTCGTCATACTTTGACCTGTGTAATTAAAAGAAAGTTGATTATATGTATACCGATTAGGGTGGGATTTTGAAAAGTCGACTGTACTTATCTACATTCCATTTGCATTCCTAGTAGACAGCTTCAAGCGAGAGTGGGATATCTTTCTTTCTTATGTGGTGAGGCTGCTAACCTCACACCCAACCTTTCCTTTTCATCACAAGGCTTACTTACTACTGGCCAAGTGAGTTAAAGGAGTGCGTCTACTTGGAATCGAACCCCGAACCATGTGCGTTGTTGACAAGTATTACACCACTGACACCTCCGATAGCAGGTGCTGGAATGATTTAATTAGGCATTAGGAATATACGTATGAAATTCTGGATATAATGAAATATACCTGAATTGTTACTCATGTTCAGATTTGTGTCAGAAATGCTTATAAGGCATACACAGGTCACTAAAAATCTTACTTATTTTCAATTAGGCCTTTATAATTGATAATACAGGAAAGCACAAGTCATTCTCACATGATTAAACATCAAAGAAATCCAGGGTACATCAACAAATGAATCAAGAGTAAAAAGAATAACTCATACGCTAACACTCTGTCTTATATTACAAATATATCCAAGCAGAAACAGGTTTCAGTTAAAACGAAATTCCTTATTGATCTGTTAGTTGATCAAGAAAAAATTGTTTGGTAAGACGTCACAGGAAATTCTTGACTATATAAGAGATAAATGTGAATTATGGAATATATGGGCAGTTTTGTTTCAACCACAGGTAGTTAGAGCGGATGAAAACAGACGAAAAGAACTACAGTAGACTGATGCAGCAAGACTTCTGTTGTACAAATAAAGATAAACTGCAAAAACACTGATACTAATTAGTTCTCTTGACTAGATATTGTAATACCAAAAGTCTCTAAATACCCAACGCAATTAAATCTTGGTTGTTGACCAATAAGCTTGTCTAAGGCATTCAAAAATGTTCAGAGGGATAAAACAACTTCTTAAGAAACTGACAGATAGCATACATTTAGGCACAGTACCTAAAAACGCCCTTATAAAAATTAATAGCCAAATATCAGTTTAGTTGACGAAAAGTATCCATCCAGAGACAGAAATAAGGACAACCGGCTCAGCGATGAGAATGTTTTCATCTGTTAGAGGAAATCTATTCTCCAAAAAGAGCCTCTTCGCTAAAATGTTTGTTTTTAAATACCAGTTTGTTATTAGACTTTTACATTGGTATACAATAATTTCAGCTATAACCATATCTTATTATTATTATTATTATTATTGTATCCTTTAGTTCCTAGAGGAACATAGGGCTTCAGCTGCGCACCTCCATTGACTTCGGTTTTCTGACAACTTTTTCACCCTGCTCCAGGTTTGTCCACATGCTTTCATCTCCTCCTCGCATGACCTCCTCCAAGTCACCCTTGGACGACCAACTCGCCGCCTCCCTTTCGGGTTCCACTCGAGGGCTTGTCTAGTGATGTCACTTGATGGTTTCCTCAGCGTATGGCCAATCCATCTCCATTTCTTTCTGCCTATTTGTTTCACAATCGGTTCCTGATTGGTTCGCTCCCAGAGATCCCTGTTGCTGATCTTTTCTGGCCATCTGATCTTGAGTATTGAGCGGAGACAGATGTTAATGAAGGTTTGAAGTTTGTTTGAGATGCTCTTTATGACTCGCCAAGTCTCTGATCCGTATAGTAGCACTGACTTCACATTGGAGTTGAAAATCCGGATCTTATTTTTGATGCTGAGTGCTGTTGACCTCCACACAGATTTGAGAGTAATGAAAGCTTGTCTTGCTTTTCCGATTCTGGCTTTGATGTCCTCGTCAGTTCCGCCTGTAGTTGAGACGATGCTTCCCAGGTAGGTGAAGGAGGTTGTTTCTTTCAGGTTCTTCCCATTTATGCTAATTGTGGTCTGTTGTTGTTGTTGATGTTGGCTAGGAATCTTCATCATCTCTGTTTTATCTATGTTCACGTGAAGTCCTATCTTTGATGCTTCTTCTGCCAACTTGTTACTTTTCACTTGCATATCTTCCAGTTTATGGGAAATCAGACATATATCATCGGCGAAATCCAGATCCTCCAAGTCTTTTGTGTCAGTCCATTTTATGCCTGTTCCCTCGTTGGTTGCCGTTGTCTGTCGCATTATCCAATCAATTGCAATCAGGAAGATCATTGGTGATAGTAGACAGCCTTGCCTCACTCCCGTCCTCACTTCGAAGGCTTCCGTAAGTTTCCCGTTGTGGATTACTTGGCATGCAGCATTGTCGTATAACTGTTGGATGAGATGTATAATTGTCGATGGGACCCCGTAGTAGCGAAGTAGTTTCCAAATGACCTCTCGATCGACGCTGTCGAAGGCCTTTTCAAAGTCGATGAAGTTGAGATAGAGAGGTGACTGCCATTCCAAGCTTTGTTCAATGATGATCCGTAGAGTGGCGATTTGATCAATACATGATTTGTTTCTCCTGAATCCAGCCTGTTCCGGACGAAGTTTTTCATCTAGGGCTTGTTTGATTCTCTCCAGGATGATGCGACTTAGTATCTTGCTTGGAATGGACAGAAGCATAATTCCACGCCAGTTTTTACATTGACTTAAGTCTCCTTTCTTTGGAAGTTTGAATAAGTATCCGTTCTTCCAATCCTCGGGTACTTTGCCCTCTTTCCACACCTTCTCCAGCAGTGGTGTCATCAAGTCCGCTGTTGTCTCTGGGTCTATTTTCAAAGCTTCTGCTGGGATTCCATCTGGTCCCGGTGTTTTCCCAGCTTTAAGCATCTTGATTGCATTCAGGACTTCTGATTTCGTCGGGGGGTCAGTGTTCACTGGTAGTTCTGCTTCCGTTGTTGGTATTGTTGGGCGTGTTGTAGGTGGCGGACGATTTAGAAGTCTTTTGAAGTGTTCAACCCAGTGCTTTCTCTGTTCCACCTCTTTGGTGATTGACTTTCCATTGTCGTCCTTTATTGGCTTAATCTGTGTCGAACGTTTGCCCGAAAGGTTCCTAGTTGTTTGGTAGAGTGTGGCGAGGTCTCCTTTGCCTGCAGCTTGTTCTGCTTCGTTTGCCATGGTTTCATAATATTTTCTTTTGTCTTCCCTGGCAATATTCTTCACTCTTTTGTTCAGTGTATTGTAGCTTGCATTCAGCTCCTGTTTTTGTTGCTCGTCGGTGCACTGGATAATCTTTTGCTTCACTGTCCTTCTCTCTTCTATTAGTTTCCAAGTGTCCGTAGTGAGCCACTGTTTGTCCTGTCTCTTTTTTCTGCCTAGAATTTCTATGCAGGTTTGGCTCCACACCGTTTTCAAGTTGTTCCAGTGCTTTTCGACGCTGACCTTTACGCTGGTGTTGATTTGTATCTCAGCTTTGTCCTTTATGCTTGCAATGAAGATGTCCTTTGTAGCCTGGTCCTTCAGCTTTTGAGTGTTGAACTTGGCTTGTGGTCTATCTGCAGCTCCTGTTTCCCTGAAAGCTTTTAATTTGATTTGGATTGTCCCTTGTACGAGATATATGGTTATACGAGATATGGTGAAAAAAATAACCATATCTTATAATACACTAAATTATTATAGTATTTCAACTTCATTCCGCAGGTCACAGAGTGTAAATTACACCCTTGGTGCCAGAATATGATATATGTTATATCATATATCTAGATTGTACAGCTTGATAACCAATTCGTTGAAAAGAATCGCTTCGCTGAATCACTTCTTTTCATTTTCACTAGAATTTAGTGTTCTTATTTATATAAATATGTGAGGGCAAACCTTGAAGTGTGTAATCTCATTGAACCTAAGAAACACCAAACGGACACTGTCATTCTAGAAAGTGTCCAGAGACGAACGACAAAATGGTGATCGACCTCAGCAAGAAAACAGAGGAATGAGTCAACCATTTAGGTCATTTCACACTTAGTTACCGTAGGCACAGGGGAGACCTCATCACCGTCTATTAGATCTTAAATGACCAGGCCCACCCAAATGAAAGCATCCTGCCATTAAGTGATTATAGGCTTCCACGAGGTAACCCGCTAAGGATAGCACACCAGAGACCAAAGACTCGAGTGCGATCACATTTCTTTTAGCTTCGTGTTTGCCGTCTCTGGAACGCTTTACCGGCGGCCGTGACTACATCGCCATCTGTGGAGATTTTTAAGCGGAAGCTGGACAATCATGCAGAAATGCAAGGTTTGTGTCTCAATGGCTTATCGTCATAAAACTTAAAACCATGCTGTCAATGGATAAGCTTACAAACTAAATCCCCACGACCTGTTCTGCCTTCTCTCAGTATACAAACTACTCCATCTTTTCCTTAGGTCACCTTTATTATTCCATTTATCTCAAACAATATTATCTACACTACAACACTATTATTATTATATATTTTTCTGCTTTTATGACTACACCGAATGACCAACGGGAGTTAGGTCAAACTCCATTCACGGCAGCAATACAGTCCTAACATACTGCATACTACAAACCACATCTTGACCAATCCCCGCACCACTCCTCTTGGAGTCTACCAGAGCTAAAGCAGTGAGTGGCGGGACGTACTACACAGAAGCTCACCGAAGATTTGGAACCTCTACCTCACAATCAAGAAGCGAGCTCAAAGAAATCACTTGTTTATACTAGCTCATAGTCAGCATATTGGATTAACCTGTCCGAATATTATTGGATATTGAATAATGTGTTATACTATTCAGAAGTTACATATTGCCATAACAATAGTAATCGGCTATTATGAATAGATTTAATGGTTAAATGGTAAGAAAGAGACAAAAAGCAGGAGAAGCACGAATTCTCCTAGAAAGAGTGGAAGGCATTCAAATGCTTCAAACAAAGAATCTTATGATCCAAAAGTGTATGAAGTACAGATCACAACATTAAAGAAGAAAACAAAAGAGTAATTAAGTAGATTTCGCTATGAATTAATAAGATATCAGTATGTGATAGACAGTTTGAAGGATTTAAACTCACAGCTTTCACTTCAGTTCGAGAAAGATGGGTTAGAGGGTGAAGGGCTAATTGGATATATTCAAAATTGCATTCAACATAAAGGTTATTCTTACACAAATTTACTTTGATAATTGCTTTTTAGACCAAGATATTAGTGAACTGAAGGAAAATCTAAGTGCACTCTGCAGTAGGATGAATGAAAAGCAGCTAGAACATAATAATATCGTGGCTAAACTCAGGTTTGAGATAGAGGCCGTTGAAGAGAAACTTAATTCTGAGAAGGCGTTTTAAGTAGGTCTTTTCAGCACTTTTTCAACTTCCACTTACATAGCTGGTAAAATAGCATCGTTAGAAGATCTTTATGTTGAGAGAGCACAATTACACACGAAGACAATAGAAATGGAAAATCTAATTGGAGAAACACGGAAAATTAACAAGTTTAAGTACCATGAAAAAGATTTAGAGTTGACAGTCACACAAGATCAGTGAGTTTTGATACACTTTTGTAGCATGCAATCAGATTTTATGTGCAGGCATATATGCCTGTAATCTTTTGGCCTTGTAGTATGCTTATAGTTATTCATATGTTAGTATTATTGTTTTCTTGCATTCCGAGTGGAACATACGGCTTCAACAACACATCTCCACTTTCTTCTGTTTTATGCTTTCCTCTTCATCTGGGTTTCAATCGACTAAACTCTTTCATCTCTTCCTCACACGATCTCCTCCATGTCACACTAGGACCACCCAACGGGATTTCACTAGAGCGATGGCCTGGCGTGCGATATCACTAGGTGGCCTCCTCAACGTATGCCCGATATATTTCCACTTTCTCATACATACTCGTTGAGCGATCGGTTCCCGCCTGCTGGTTTGTTTCCAGAGTTTCTTGTTGCCTATTCTTTCTGGCCATTTTATCTTCAATCTGAAGTCGAAGAAGGCAGCATTGATGAAGGCCTGCAACCTGTTAGAAATGCTTTTCGTGACATTCAGTACAAGTTTCTGACCCGTATAGAAGAACCAACTTCACATTGGTGTTGAAAATGAGAATCTTGTTCCTTATCCTGAATGCAGAAGATTTCCAAACCGCTTTCAGGTTGATGAAGGCGTATCTTACCTTGCCTTTACTATTATGACTTTGACATCTTCGTCTGTTCCGCCTGTAGTTGAAACTATGCTTCCCAGATAAGTGAAGGAGGCAATCTCTGTTAAATCTCTCCCGTTGATGGTGATTGATGCTGGTTGTTGTTGCTGTTGATTGGTTATCTTCATCGCCGCCGGCTTCACTATGCCTGCCTGCAGCCCTGTTTTCCCTGCCTCTTCTGCCAGTTTGTTGATATTCTCTTGCAAGTCTTCGAGTTTGTGTGACATTAGACATAAATCATCCACACAGGAATTTCAGGTCTTCTGGAGCCTTTTGTCGGTCATCCAGCGTATTCCTGACTCCTCATCCTAAACAGTCTGACTCATAATCAAGTCTATCACAATTAAGAGTATTATCGGTGGTAATAGGCAGCTTTGTCTTACTCCTGTATGCAGTTCGAACACCTCGCTGACTTTTCCGTTGTGAATCACTTGACACGTGGTATTGTCCTAAAGCTGTTAAATGAGGCTGACAGAGACTTGAGGTATGCCATAGTGTTGAAGCAGTTTCGAAATTACTTCCCGGCCAACGCTATCTGTCGAAGGCCTTTTCGAAGTCGATGAAGTTGAGGTTTGACTGCCATTCTATGCTTTGTTCGATGACGATGAGTAGAGTTGCAATTTGATCCACACACGATTTTCCTTTTCTCAATCCAGCTTGTTCCGGGCGGAGTGCATACACATTTTTATACTAATGAAGTCTCCATCATAATAGGCCTTTGTGTGACTATTTATTTGATATGTTTCCAATTAAAAGCAGTTTAGCATTTCGGGCTAGGATAAATTCACATGTCCGACTCTACATCCAAACGGTAAAATTCATTTGATCGGTACGTTTAGAATTTACATGTGATCTTTAGCTGTCGACATAATGCAGCGTAAAGTAATTATCGGCTTTTCAGCCACACCGCTTACTGCTTTAAACTGAAAGTAGCTGTACAGACTTACTTATAACTGTTCGTGGATAATTACGTTGACTTTTACCATTTATTTCTTCATTAGAAGTGTGAATACTATTAATTGAATAAACTTGCATCGGAGTCTCAGTACAGAACAGTAAGTACGCAAAAACAAATTCCTATCCAGCCACTGACCCAGAAGGAAAGTGAAGTATACGCGATTGCTGTATTTGACCATAATAACGAAAAATATAATTGAGCAATTTCGCAGAGTTCGACTTTTGCATCTTTACAGATTAATACAACGCTGTCGACTAACAGTTTCAATTTGCATTTGAAGTGCTCGCTTCGCAATATATTCAAAGAGCTGCAGATTTTGTCGATGTACACAATTCATGGCAAAAGATAGATTAGTGTTTTTCACAGGTATATTTCATCATTAAGTTTGTAAAGCATTTTACTGCAACCGCCTATTTAATATTCCAGTATCAATGCATTTCTGCTCCCTCATCCTGTGTACATTTGTTAATGGTGACAGTCTTCATACTAAGTTGTTCGTTGACCATCAGTCCTTAAGTGGATTACAAAAGTTTTCTAACTATTTGATGCAATTATGAATAAGCTTTGACATTAGGGAAAATATGACTGACTAAGTAAGCACCAATAATTAGCCATGTGCATTTTCACTGGAATTACCGAAATACCACAAATCCGAGTGACCTAAGTGACTTGTATTCCAACCTCATATTACAGCAATTATGTTTCTGTTTTTGTTGCAGAAGAGAAAGCCACTTCAGACGTAATATGTACATCAAATCTTCAAACAAACTTTATCAGTTTTCTCGAGGTTCAAATTTAAAGATAATATTTACTTTGTGGTGTAGTGACACTTTATCACTGTCGTTTTTCCCCAAATATAAACAACAGATTATACAAGGAAATGTTGCGCAAACTGTCACATTTGGCTGAAGAATTTCGAATAGCAACAGAAAAACGTGTTAACAAAACAGAACGTCGAACTTTAGAATCAAATTATACACTAAATGAAAAATTATCATGTTTAAGCACTGAAATGCTGAATATTATGGGTAAAAATAAATCGTATAAACAAGCCACTAAACAATTGAAGCATGATGTTCATGTCTTACGAGACGTTAGAAACGAAATGCATAAAAATTGGTCGAATCAGATCCAAGTGAGTCAAACTGTTTTCTACTTTATATCTTACACTTGAACAATGATTTTAGTGAAGTTAAGCCTTAGTAATTTAGAAACAGTACTCCTCGGGGTTATGATTTTTGTTTGCTTATAATTTTGATAAGTGCAAGATGTTTCCATTTTGCATTTCTTCGTATAACTGTTCTTACATCCGTTTTTGTAGTTTCTTTGCAGTTTTTTCCCAACCTTTATGAGTGCTTTTATGAAGAGTAGCCAAGTGAACTTCTGAACTTTGTGTAAAGTTCTCCGTTGAAAATTCACTTCAGCCTTCACAAATATCGTAGTTGCAGTTCGAAAATTCATTGGTCTACTTTCGCTAGGCATAGGTACTCTGCATATTTTATTACCTTTTGTAGTATTTGGTTTATTCATACAGTTTGTTCTCTTGAGAACTTTGAATAAAGAACAAACGATTAAGCGGTACTAATGATGTCATTTTGTTTCACATGATTCAGTTAATTGCTGACTGTTTAAAATGTGTGAGAATTATCACGAGGCGAAGGCATAAAATACGTCGGATATTTTCAAACAGATGTCAACATGCAAAGTAAGTTTAGTTATAAAAATAAGATTTAGAAAATTAAGAATTATATTTCATTGCCAAAATTTATTACAGTTTATGTTATATCCGAAAGATGACTTCAGAAATGTGCAAATAATGGGTCAGGGAAAACAGAAAAAAGCATTCTGATAAAGACAGGAATAGTCATTCAAATAATAAGAATTTGATGAAATGACTGTGATCAAAAAGAAAAATGCAAATGATGATTAATTACAGATGAGATTCAAATGTAATAACAAAGCTAGAAGGAGCAGAATTTCATGTGTGATATCAAAGTCAGGCTAAAAGTATTTGATACAAATAGCTTAAGTAAACGTGAATCAACTACTCCGTCTTGTTTATTTATTATTCTGAATTACCGAAATACTTATATCCTGTATCAGGATTCTGCTAAATATGTGGTTGTTGCATGCGTAAGAAGTTTGCTTCCTTTTAAGGCATTTTTCCAAATATACGCTTAGAAGAATTCTAGTACTTATCAGGCTCTCAGTATTTTAGGTTTAATTACCTCCACAAGTGGATGTAGTTATCTGCTTCCAGTGGGATGGCTAAGCACGTAGTGCATAGTCTGTTGTCAAAAGTAAAACGATATTAATTTCTACCGTAATATTTACAGTAATATTCAATTTTCAATGTTTTATTCATTTTCTATTTCAAAAAATATAATTTCATTCAGTCACTGAAGCATTCGATATCTAATTGTTTGGAAAAGGAAAAAAAGTTATTCTCAATTAAAGAAATGTTCCCAATGAAAGAAAATGTTTGTATACTGAATAAGAACTTGTTTCAAACACATATTGACGATATGAATATAAAAGGAGATGAACTCAATGAAGAAGTCCACAATCTAAGGTAATAGTAACAACATCTGTCTTCTGTTTCTTTTTTTGGCACGAACAGTATTGTGATTTTAAAAATTGTAATCTCTTATTTCTTCGAATTGAAGTCCAGTGGTTCTGCTTAATTATAATTTTTCAGTCAGTTGAATTTCAGTGCATTTCAGTTAATAATTAACTTTCAACGCAAACTGAGTACCATCAGCTACACTACTGAGCCGAAATATATAGAACTCGTGTCATGAGCATCATTTCGTGTATGTTTTTACTTGCAATGTCTCATAAGTACTTTTAATTAATCTAATCGACTGATCTCCCTTCATATCTCAACTAAGAGTTGTAGTCACTCACTAAATGGTTGACTATTTCGTTTTCATTGCTGATCGATTTCTAAGTACGTTCGTGAATCTAAGTGAAATGACAGTGTCGTTTGGTGCTTTCTTAGTTAATCCCTGAGAACACACTTCAGTTTGCCCTAATTTATATAAATAGAGAACACTAAATTCTAGTGAAAATGAAAACAAGTGATTCAGAGAAGCGATTCTTTTCAACGAATTTGTTATCAAGCTGTACAATCATATATATATTTATATATCTCGTGAGAGAATTGAAATAATAATAATTTAGTGTATTTATAAGATATGGTTATAGCTGAAAGTATTGTATACCAATGTAAATGTCTAATAACAAACTGGTATTTAAAAACAAACATTTCAGCGAAGAGGCTCTTTTTGGAGAATAGATTTCCTCTAACAGACGAAAACATTCTCATCGCCGAGCCGGTTGTCCTTATTTCTGTCTCTGGATGGATACTTTTCGTCAACTAAACTGATATTTGGCTATTAATTTTTATAAGGGCGTTTTTAGGTACTGTGCCTAAATGTATGCTATCTGTCAGTTTCTTAAGAGGTTGTTTTATCCCTCTGAACATTTTTGAATGCCTTAGACAAGCTTATTGGTCAACAACCAAGATTTAATTGCGTTAGGTATTTAGAGACTTTTGGTATTACAATATCTAGTCAAGAGAACTAATTAGTATCAGTGTTTTTGCAGTTTATCTTTATTTGTACAACAGAAGTCTTGCTGCATCAGTCTACTGTAGTTCTTTTCGTCTGTTTTCATCCGCTCTAACTACCTGTGGTTGAAACAAAACTGCCCATGTATTCCATAATTCACATTTATCTCTTATATAGTCAAGAATTTCCTGTGACGTCTTACCAAACAATTTTTTTCTTGATCAACTAACAGATCAATAAGGAATTTCGTTTTAACTGAAACCTGTTTCTGCTTGGATATGTAAGAGTTCTACTACGGCTTAGAGTGGACCTATACTCTAAACACCCTTACAAACTTCTTCACCGTTTTGCGACCTGTTAAGCTTAGCAGTACACTACTCGACGCGCAAATACTGACGAACGGTATTGTGACTTGTGAGTCTTCCGTACGTTCATCGGTTCGCTCTCTTGTTGTGCTCTCTTTCTGCACACTCTCCGAGCCTACCTCCAGCAACGTCTGCAGATAAGTTGTACGACTTCTTTATTTATTGAATTTTATATTTCGTTGAATAAAATATAATTCTCCCAGGTACTCTTGTCACATCAAATCTTTTTACAACGATACCGTTCGTCAGTATTTGCGCGTCGAGTAGTGTACTGCTAAGCTTAACAGGTCGCATCACGTCGGGCTCACCACTTGTAAGAGTTCTACTACGGCTTAGAGTGGACCTATACTCTAAACACCCTTACAAACTTCTTCACCGTTTTGCGACCTGTTAAGCTTAGCAGTACACTACTCGACGCGCAAATACTGACGAACGGTATCGTTGTAAAAAGACTTGATGTGACAAGAGTACCTGGGAGAATTATATTTTATTCAACGAAATATAAAATTCAATAAATAAAGAAGTCGTACAACTTATCTGCAGACGTTGCTGGAGGTAGGCTCGGAGAGTGTGCAGAAAGAGAGCACAACAAGAGAGCGAACCGATGAACGTACGGAAGACTCACAAGTCAAAAGGTAAAACGTGGATCACCGTGGGTGAGTCAGTTTAAACAAAAGTTCAAAGGTACAATGTGCACTACAGATATATTTGTAATATAAGACAGAGTGTTAGCGTATGAGTTATTCTTTTTACTCTTGATTCATTTGTTGATGTACCCTGGATTTCTTTGATGTTTAATCATGTGAGAATGACTGAACTAAAAAATACCTGGAGTTTATTTTTCATACGTGACTTGTGCTTTCCTGTATTATCAATTATAAAGGCCTAATTGAAAACAAGTAAGATTTTCAGCGACCTGTGTATGCCTTACAACACTTCTGACACTGCTACATGAGTAACAATTCAGGTATATTTCATTATATCCAGAATTTCATACGTATATTCCTAATGCCTAATTAAATCATTCCAGCACCTGCTATCGGAGGTGTCAGTGGTTCAGTGGTGTAATACTTGTCAACAACGCACATGGTTCGGGGTTCGATTCCAAGTAGACGCACTCCTTTAACTCACTTGGCCAGTAGTAAGTAAGCCTTGTGATGAAAAGGAAAGGTTGGGTGTGAGGTTAGCAGCCTCACCACATAAGAAAGAAAGATATCCCCACCTGCTCTCGCTTGAAGCCTTGTACTCCACTCGGAATGCAAATGGAATGTGGGATAAGTACAGTCGACTTTTCAAAATCCCACACTAATCGGTATACATATAATCAACTTTCTTTTAATTACACAGGTCAAAGTATGACGAGTCATTATCGCAGTTTGAAGAATACAAGTACATAAGGAGAGAAGAGCTACACCGTTTAAAGCAGTTAATTCAAGCAAGAAATCATTTATGTCAATTAGTTTCCGATTGTAAAACTGCACTACAAGAAGCTTATGAAGTAAGAATTTGCAGTAAAGTTTTTCTTTTAATGTAGTACTGATCATTCATTTCGATTGGTTTCAATTACCAATTTATTCGTGTATTTTGTTTTGAATAGATGTATGAACCAGAAAGTACTACAAAATTAAATTTCACTGAACGTGTTCAACGGTTCGACCATTTGTTGACTGCATTCTTTATTATAATTTACACATGTGATCAGCTGATTTCACGTATTACTCCATACCAGATTGGAGATTTTCGTTGGAAACGATTATCTACCTGTGTACCGTCAGCCTCAACAAGACAATCACTTGGTGGTCAAAAGGTTATGTTTAGTGACTCAGTGCAGGATTCATTAGCAACATCATCACTGGCTAATGTCGACAGTCAAACAAGGAAGACATTTTCAGGGAAAGATGAGTCAACTGGATCGAATTTGGAGTCAGTTGAAAAAGATGAGTGAGTCTTGCATGTTACGAAAATATCAAATAAGATTTAATTTAACGTAAGAGAGAACTGAAGATTCTTCCAAATTTAAACTGTTTGACATTGATTAAGTACAGAAATCTAAATAAGGACGGGAGGTTGATCGATGAGGTTGCGAAGTTGTACAGATTGAGGGTGATTAGGATATGTGTTGTGTATGCCGACTTGTCATCTTGTTTGACAAGAGATAATAACTGATATGGGACTAGGTTGGAAAATAGTTATAGATGGTTGGAGAGAAACATGGTTGGCTTAAGGAACGCAGGTAAGTTGAGACTACCCGACCGGTGTCTTTAGAATACTACGAATCAGTGGTTTGAGATTATTGGCTAAAAGTCGTTCTCATTAGCAAAGATGTAATTACTCCGCGTCATCATCCACTTTCTGAAAATCTCTAGTCTTCAGCTAATCACCAAGATTTGACCGAATAATTCCACAATAATTATCACGCCAGTTCATTACTTTTTTTCTACACTTGTACGTGCTTTCCCGAAGTTTTGTAACTTGAACTGGTGAACTTTTGTTTGAAATTCTGCGTTAATAGAATAGCCACATTGATTTATAATAAACTATTCATCTAATTGTTTATACTGTCGTTCTCAAGACGACATCGAAACAATTTTGAGCACTTTAATGAATTATTACTGAATATTGTTTTCAGTAACATAAACGTTCTGTCAAACCTCAGTATTTCATACAGTCAGAATAGTCAGTGAACAGTTGCCTATTGAGTTAAATTCTCAAAACAGCAGTAAAATGGTTAAGACGTAACTCCAGAGATGATTAGAATACCGAACATTTTTCAGGGATCCGTCAATAAAAGCTCTAAAATTGTAATATCAGATCAGGGGGAAGGTTCACCTGAAATACAAACACACTTGTTACCACTTTCCAAATTTCTTGACTTGGAGGTAATTTTTAACGCCGGTTATTTTGACATGTTGTAATAAAGTTTGGTTATTGAGAGATTATCCATGAAGTATATAACGCTAATTGAAACAGTCTACTTGAATTCATAAAAGCATATGTAAGCTTATGGATGGTTGCTTTGTGAAGTCAGGGTAACCAGTAATGCCAACCAAGAATGAACAATGTCACAATTGTTAATTAATTCTGTTGTAGTTCTGTTAATTCGAAAATCGGGCGAAATGCCAAGTGCTCTGCGCATTCTGTAGAAACAAAATTGGTTATGTGTAGCACGTTGTTTGCCCTTGTTTGAAAACAGATGATGCTATGCAGGTGGTCCTCAGTGACTCTTACATTACGGATATGAATTAAAATAATTGAGTGTATTGACCGAGTCACTCAAGCCTTGATGATAAAAAATGCTTCTAGTGTATTGGCAAACTCATGTCATCTTTGGCGTCAGTGTGATATCTACTTGCGTATCAGTGAGTGTATGTTCTGCACAGGATTTCGTTCTTTTCTACCTCATGGCTTTGAGACCGCGCTGTTGAAGGCAATATATACGTTAAATTAAAAGTTTCCGACTTTAGATATGTACGTTCAGTTGCTTGCCGTAAGTGCAGCTATATGTTCATCAGTAATCAGGTCAGACGTAGAGTGTTATTTGAGGAGTTGAAGTTTACTTAAGATGTTGTGAAATACCATCGTATAAGGCTGGGTAAGAGTTACAGTAGGTCAGACAGAAGTATAGATTAAATCTTTGGAGTGGTTGATTGTTTATCTAAGCCACATAGGAAGGTGAAGATTATCTACCCCCATTCTACAAGGTCCTAGGAATAACTTGTTGAAGAGTCTTTAGAAAATGTCTCAAAGTCATTCGGATGCATTTTCTTTTTACGATTTGTTTTCAATTTTGAAGATTTTCTCTAATCTTTATCCTACTGTTCTTTTCCGCGTAATCCTCTGTTCATCATAGCATGAGTATATTGCTTGTTTGAATTGTGATCACCTGAACTGATGCATTTCCCAGTAGAGTTCCAGTCTTTGTAACGTGATATAATTACCACAATTTGTAGAAATACAATCTAACGTTTTTGTATTCACCGATAGTTAATCAACGGTTTCTCTTCGTGGTAATGAGGTGGTTATTATTAAGAGAAGAATTCCAGGATATTAAGATGCTTGCAGTTTAACTGTTAGCTTTGCGTCACAAGGACTTGTTGTCAAATTCCAGATAAGTATATTCTTACTACTTGAAAGTTATGCTGTACAGTTTCTAGATGGTGATATCTTCATCCTGACCTTCGCGTTTTATCATGAGTTAGTTTTCAGGTGTTAAAGTTATTCAATTGAAAAGTCGATGAGCGAAAATTAGCTCAGAATATCCTGAATTGTTAACTAGCATTTGATTATACCTTCAAAGTACAGTCATCATACAGTCGCTTCTCTCAACATTAACAAATTTCTTTTTATCTAATATTAAAAGTACATATTTATTGTTAATATCACGTTAGTTAGCATTACAAGACATGAAGTTACGGTGACTGACGTGAGTTGATATGAAACACTTAGTCTTGACCAGTCGGTTAAACTTCAGTGTACTCATTTTAAAACGACGTCTTAAAATTATTAAATTTATAGAATTTTCTAAATTTTGGAAACGGGAGAAAACATTCTTTACTCCTTATGCACTCATTAGCGATTTTTGACAATGGATACTTCCGTTTATTCTCGAGCGTTACATTCAGCAATATTCTGTTTAATAGTGACGATGAGCATAGAGTGTTAGGTGAGAAGGGAAATCCAGTCGATGAGTTGGCGTACTTTAGTTAACTGAGGTGACTAGGTTATGTCAAGAGACTGTGTTCCCTGACGAACGACGTTAGCAGAAGTCGAACAAAGTTATGAAGAAAGTTTGAGGTGCTCAGACCAAAACATGACACTAATCCTTAAAGATAATAACTGATGATTTGTGAAAATATGAAGGTAAATGCTGTCTGGGTAGGATCTCCAGGATTTTAAGAATTATTGGTTGCGGAGGTTTTTGAAAATGCCTTAAAATCATTCGAAATAGCACAGATATAATCAATTTTCGTTTTTAAAGTCTTCATCCAATTGTTGTGTTTGCCCAACGCATTTCCTTATTGAAGTATTTCTATTTGCTCCTTTCATTTATGCTTTATTGGTGTTTAGCAAATCCAGGCGATGCATTTTCGTACAAACTTCTATTTTGATAGTTCAGTCAGTCCATCTCCATTTTTTCTAACTCCAAAGTGCTGGTAGCAGCATCCAGGAGTCCTGAATGTCTTTACTTATTTTCTTTTGGTTGTACATTGCTAAAAAGCCTCCAACTAAGAAGAATAAGCTACTTGAAGTTGCTTGAAATAATTCAAAATCTCTGCAAACCAACATTTAAAAATCATTCTAGTACTCACTACTAACTGAATAGGGGATGAAATTACCTGAAGTTCTAGCTATAGGTGGTGATCGGTGTGGTTCACCAAGTTATGTATGAGGACAAAAACTCCCTGATTACATTGGTTAGCGGTTGCGGTATAATCGTCTAACTGTCAGAAGTTATAATTTATGGACGACTAAATTCCGTCCCAGTGATTGAATGAACTCACACTGTAAACCGAAGGACATGTTTGCATACTGATGAAGAATTCAGAAAGGGTACGAAACAGCTGTCCAGTTCTTTTAACACAAAATTTATCGTGATTCTCACAAATCAACAGTTCATGTTTTTAATTTCTAACTGACATTGAAGATACTGACCATTACTTCGTTGAAATTCCTTCTTCAAACAAAAACATCTCAAAGATTATTTTCAATTCAACATTCACATGACGGAAATAAAGTAATTTCCACCTAATAATAATAATTATCTTTCAAAGTCTGCTTTAAATTGTAATAAGTTAAATTTTGAAATTGATAAGATGTAACTTTAGTGTGTAGCTTATATTACTCTACAGACATATGATTTATTTAAGTATTATCGATTTTCGAAACTTAAATTTTCGACTATGTGTAGTGAGTATTTTAGTCAGTGAGTGGATGTATTTTTGTCTAACACAAAATACAGATTAGCTTAGTTTCTTAACAAAATACATGCAGTGAAAGTGTAAGTTCAATTTCTCGCAAATAATAAAGAACGTTTGTAGTTTAAATTGAGAATAGACATTGTTTGGAGAGTATCAAACAGTTTTAAATTCCATCCTAGTGGTTGAATGTTCAGCGACCTCATTCAGTAACGTGAAGGTCCTACGTTCGATCTTCAGTGAGGTCATGTGTGCATGTATCACTGAAGAGTTCCAAAGGATGAGGAAACAACTACCCGAACCGTCTAGCTTTTATGATTCCAAATAACTCAATAATATTTATTTAATTCTGCATGAGTTTAGTATTCTTTTTTTCGTAAAACATATGATTTCCAAAGTAATAAATCATACAAGACGTATTTTATAGTTTGAAAGTTAAATAGGACATTTTGTTTTAGTCATAGCTGCACATCTACCGGAAATTTGAAAAAAGAGACCGAAATTCGCTCATGATACAAATGCAAACTGTACAGTAATAAAACTGATTTATATCCCTTATATGTTAAACATGATGGGACACATTGCCTTCATAGTTGAGTATGATGACGAAAGCGTTGATTCTGATCATGCTAAAACATGGCATCAATCAATGTGTAGTGTGATGCGGATTGATCGAAAGCGGCCAAAACTGAGATAACTATATTTTAAGTCAATGTCCACGGGGGTAGAAGTGTTTGTTTTTAAGAACTGGATTTAGTTTACACTCTGGACGTGAAATAACCTCATTGGAAAAATTGTTTAATCTTGTCCCAGTTGTCAACCAATCAGAACAATTTATTCTCCTGTTACCAAGCCTAACTTTAATATAGCTAGGAATGTATAAATATTAAGTGTTTTTCCTTAATAAAGGTCCGTCACCAATTCTCTTACCGTCTGCCGTTACAATTGAACAAATTGATTTCTGCTCTGAGTGACGTATGTGTTAGTTAGAGTGTTTAGATTTTCAGGATGTTGGAAATTAGACGTTGGAAACTCAGTGATGATATAGTCGAAAATATTCCATAATCGCACAGATAAATGCAGATTTGATAAGCTTCGAAATTTCAAATATTCTCAACAATGTTCATTCAATTTTCCAATCGCACGTTTCTTTAATTGTGTTATTATTCTGTCTCTTATCTCTTCTTCAATATGTGTTATTTCAAAGTGTAGCAGTTTAAACTGATGTACATCTGTATGAAGCTTTAAACTGATTGACTGAGTTTCAGAGTAGAACTTTGCGCTGAAGTGGTCATTTCAATCTGTATCTGTAAATTAGGAGCCAGTGACTACCAATCCTGCAGCATCGTCTTTTATTTCAGAAGGGCGATTAGTAGTTTATATTACTACAACCGTTTTATGGTAATCGAAATATTAAGGATTAGTATGTATGACAGAACTGTGAAACGGTTTCAACGTTAGAAATGGTTATAAAAGGACAAACTACTGCAGTTATGTTGACTTGAAAGATTGAAGGAAATTGGAAAAAACCGGGTTCGAATCCCGGTGGGTGCGTACTGTTGAAGAGTCCCATACTTGGATGAAACAGCTGTCCAGTACTCCCTTTTCCAGTGGTTCTCTAACTGATGTCAGCTCATTATTAAATCCTCCATGCAAACAAACAATCCCTACAAATTATTGTGTTCCTAAGGAACTAGGTAGCTACGTGTCTCCATTGCCTTGGTTTTTGACAACTTTTTCACCTCGCTCCAAGTCTGCCCACACGCTTCACTCCTCTTCACATGACCCCCTCCAATTCACCCTCGCCAGACCAACTCGCACTCCTCGTGTCCCACTCGAGCGATGGCTTGTAGTGATGTCACTTGAGGTTTGATTTCTCAGATGGAATCCATCTCCATTTCTTGCCTAATTGTTCACAAATCGGTTCGGGTTGGTTGGTTCACTCATTGCCAGAGATCCTGTCTTTTCTGCTCCATGATGAGTAGTATGAAGGTCTGAAGTTGTTTGAGAGAGCTAAGAGCCAATATAAGCGAACTTATTGAATTCTCCTGACAGCATTGTTTCTATCTGTTTAATTTACATCAGTATTGATGTTGCATTTTCGTGTTTCCACTGTTTAAAATCTTTACATGATCCAGTCAAATTGGTGTCCATAGTTGACGTGTATGAATATGAAAGAATATACATCGCTCTTTTGATAGCTGATTTATTTTCTGGACTCAGAGGTACGGGTGACTCCCGCTCTGATCAATATACTGTTTTTTCACAAGTGATACCATTTACTTTGTAGATGATATTGATATGTGGGTTTGAAATGGTTGTTACTATCTGAGCTGAGAATACAGGTACACTGCTGATGAGTCCCATCCTAAACGAGAGAGACGATAGTCTGGTGTTCAGATCACCCCGATATGGCTAGCGAGCAATACCTACCGGTTGATATGATTGGTATACATTACACTCAATAAATCAATAGTATATAGATTTAGTGTGATTTATTAGTCTGAGAGAGAAGTTTCTCTAAATTTCTTCTAATTATAACACATGTGTCCTAGGATAACGTATCCAGACTGAATGTTTCAGAAATCAAGATGATCATAAATCTGTTGTTTCGTTCATTAGTGCTTATCAGCAGACGTACTTTACAACCTGAGAGTGGAGTAAAACTTTTCAGTCCAGGCAACCGGTAGTTGATTCAGTGTTACCTAGGCGTAGTTCATGTGGCTACATACGTTTCTGGCCCAAATATGACATACTGATAACTACCGAGAATACACTTATCTTTTAGAAAGTTATTCATTTTATTGCATATATGTATTTCTTTTGATATAAATTATTGTTTTTTTTTTGGTTTTCTTTACAACTGTTAGTTTACCCATAGACTTCCCCTTAGCATCGAAATTTGGCTTGGAACCAGTTGATCCGACAAGCCACAACTATCAATTCAGATTTACTTAAAGAATTATCAAAATGTTCACGTCAGTCAGGAAAACGAACAAATACACCATCAGTACATGCAGTTGCTGTGCAAACGGAACACTATACAACATCAATGACAACAACAGTAACAACAAAAAACAAACATCAGAGAAATTTAAACAAAAGCGATCCATTAATTAATTCATTTTAGAAATCGTCGTGGTATTCTACCCTTCCGCTAATCAATTCAAAATTCTAGCACCGAAAGAATGCTAGATGAATTGTACAGTTTTAATATTCGACCAATTTATAAACACAAATCACCCCAGTTACCGAGTTTATATCAGTTAGCTAAATATAATGATTGTGATAATAATAATAATAGTAGTATACTAAAAAGCAAGCGGGTATTTGTCTGAATAGGAAACTCTTCGATTAAAATAGTGCAAAAAAATACTCCACAAGATGATGTACTTGTTGTCACTTAAGAGTTTTCCAAAATCTGAGCCTGCACTGTGATGGTCATTCATTCACACACACATATTTAGAAATAACCTGAATAGTCAATTAACTAACTGTTTCCTAAAGGAAATTTTGTGACTAAGTCTTTCATGATCAATGCCCACTGCTTGTTTGTAAACTACTGTCCTCTGTCATAGGAGATATAACAGAGATGGAGTAATGAATGCCACAGAATCGGCTCTCCTTTTGAGAATAAAATAAAATGGATGTTTTTTAAAATGCTTTTATTGTAAATTTGATTAGTATGTTAAGTGGAGTCATTACCTGTTTAATGACAGGCTTATATTGTGTAGAACAGAGTTTAAGATTTTCTACATGTTTTCATGAATAGACAATAAATTCTATAGAGAAATAAACACTTAGTTGGCTATTCAACTGTTAGTGATACTTCTTTAATTGTAATAACCGAGCGTTACTGATTTAGGTTGTCATCTACCTAGACTGGAATGCACCTCCAAACACGACACAATATCCAACTGATCACTTGAGAATATTCCCCCAGACAGAGTAGACACATTAAGGTCAGATTTAAATAAGACAAGCTTTTATTACAGTAGTTATTCAAAATACAGGGTATACATAGCTCACACATCCGTGGAAATTAATGTCACATATTATTAATCAATATCTTTTCAATTAGTTCCTCATCATCCGCTGTACCTTACTTACTTTTACTTTACTTCGGCTATCTCCTACGGGAGGATGAGCCGGCTTCATGAACGTCTCGAATCATCGCTGCCAGGCGCGGCAATTTGTAGAGAGTTCATGTAGGTTTCCGCTGTACCTACACTAATATATGGGTCTAAAGATTTCTACCAATCAAATGGTTATTTTATTATTCATTTTTAGGAATAAACGGAGGTGAATTTAAGAGGTTAGATGTTATCAAAACAAATAACTACTAAATGTCAGTAACAAGATATCTAAGTTTTGAAGGAGGGAGGGGTGAAAATTGATTACGGAATTCAAGATAAGTTGATTCTTAGACGTTACCAACAAGTTATTACATAATCAAGAAATTTGTAAAATAATGACAGTGACTAAGACGAATAGGGTGACTCAGAAAATTAACGTGAAATGCAAACAAGTTGATGAAATTAGCTAGAATTAGAAAAATTGTTTGAAAAATAAGTCAAAAGATAGTTACAAGGGGAGGGGTAAAATCCCTCCTAAAAACTTAATACATATTATGTAGTTGACCATGGCAAAGAAAGGGGCTGTAAAAATTTCTTTTGAATACATAGGTTTGGCCTGTTCAGATGGATTCCGATTGTCTCTGCTGTATGTAAAAATCGTACTAGTCGGCCAGGTGGGTGGTTGGGTGATATACGACAAATAACTTTACAAGCTTTGTTAGAGTCAACTTGATGTCCAGTATCGACGAGATCAGCTAGTATTAAGCTGCCTTTAGCTTTGTTCGGACCTTTACCAAACACCGATGAGTGGTGTTCAGAAATTCGACGATGAACTTGCCTGGTCGTACGCCAAATGTAGCTAGCTCCACACAGGCAGTTAAACTGGTAGATACACATGGAAGAAGCGATACAGGGTAATCTGTCTTTATTTCTTTAACTAGGTGTTGGTCAGCTAGTGAATACACAGCATAGCTTAGCTGCGTTGAAAACCCTTTTCAAGGCCCTTCTCAAACACTGTGATAAGATCTCGCTATTGACATCAACCGTCAATTGTAATCTTAAGAAGATTGGCTTTTGGGGAATAGTCGGGACCTTCCACATTTTACTTCCTGAGTTGATGTGTTCGTTAACGAATTTAGTTGGATATCCGTTTCTACTTAGTAGATCTCCAATACTACCGAGTTCTTCGTTGAGTGTCTCATTTGAACAGATATCTTCAGCCCGGTGAACCAAACATCCAACCAGATTACGTTTGTATTGTAGGTGTACGAAGCTCAGGAAGTAAGTATATTGTCCAGTGGAAGTAGGTTTTCTATATTAAACGTCTACCTATTGTTCCGTCTGTTCGTCTAGTCATTAGGACATCCAAAAAGCTTATGCTGGGATGTGCTGCATTGAATTTGTCCAATATGTCCTTAGCCTCACTTTCTTTCTTAATAACTATAAGTGTGTCATCAATAAATCGGCAATAGAAATCAATTTATATATTACATCTTTAAGAGGACCATTCTCTAGTTTCGCCAAGAAAAAGTCTGCTAAGATTGGGCCTAGTAGCGATCACATGTTAACACCATCTGATTGTCTACACATTTCTTTATTGAACAGGAAATTTACGTTCATTGTACAGCTTAAGGGAAGTGTTATAACTGTAGGGAATTCAAGGAAGACGTTTTCACCTTGCTCTGTCTGCGCCTGAACTAATCTGCCTATCTGCTTGTCGTACCTTCCGACTTAGTCAAGCACGCAAATATCAAAAGACAAAGGCTGGACTGTGACTGTGTATTGAAGTGCAACAACGACAAAGAAAGCCATGGTATTTATACATTTTACAACAATATGGACAGCTAACAGCATTTGAAATAATTGATCTTAATAGCCAATAACAAAGTGCGTGAGAGATGATAATATACCATATGTGCGAGATTGACAGTCAATAACAAAATGTGTGGGAATGATAATATACCATATATGCAAGATTAACAGTCAATACCAAAATGTGTGAGAATGATAATATACCATATATACAAGATTAACAGTCAATACCAAAATGTGTGAGAATGATAACATACCATATATGCAAGATTTAACAGTCAATACCAAAATATGTGGGATCCTATCAGGAAGACACAGGAATTCCAATCTCTGTACCTTGCTTTATCAACTCACTACCTATCTAATCAATTGTTTCTACCGAAGGCACATGGTAGGGTGAGCCAGACATATCGAAGGCTGGTCTAAGTGGCAAGCCGTTTTTGTGAAGTTTTTGGCAAGCCGTATAACCTGGGTATCACCATGCTGTAGTACAGGTTGGGCCTAGGTTGACGGTTAAAAGCCATAGCATCAAAAGGTCTACCCATCCAACTGCTATTCGTCATACCGGTATACACCTTCGGGTTGTTTTTATAACTTAAAGGGAATTGTGAAGGAAGGTGCTTTGGCTGAAAGACTTCAGGAGTCTTGGAGCCTGACTTTCTATAAGGTGGAGCATGCGGAAGACCTCCAGATATACTTATGTTTCGAGAGGAGTTTTTCGTAACAATTGATGGTTTGTTGGCATTCTTACTCTCTGCAGGCTTATTGAATACAAAGTATTCTTCCCCATCATTAGTCTCAACCTTGCGAAATTTGTTCATCGTGGTGAGGTTACTACGTTTGGGGGGAAATTTCTTAGAACAACTTGCAGAAGTTCTAGTCATTTTAACATCTTTCGATGAGGCTTTGTTTACAGGGGTACTGGTATCTAAATCAGTTCCTAGTTCCATTGGCAGGTGTGGTTGTTGTGTAGTTTGCTGAATGCTAGTTTCAGCACTAGGTGTCTGTTGCTGTGCACGATCCTTATTTGGTTAATCAAAGCTAGAGGAGGTGATCAGGTTATTACTACGCATTATTCTGCACTGACACGGTGTTTTATCCTGAGCTACGGTTATAGACTTATAACTGCTATTCAGTCTTAAGTGATCCCGACATTTAGTAAACTTACTAGCATCAAGGGAATTACTGAATTTAAAAATGATTGGGCAATTAGCCTGGTTAGACTTTTTACGAAGTCGTTTGCATTCACATGGAACACTAGCCATGCCGCAACAAATCAGGATTTTGTGTCTTACAGTTTTCAGGGGCAGAGAATCTGGGACGTTGTAAACTATAGCTTGGTGAGAAGAGGTTATACGCTTCATCACCTCCGTAGCCAAGCAGTCAATCAGATTTTCAGCTTTATTTAGGTTGTCTGGAGATATTTTAGGATGCCTTTCTAAAAGACAGGCTATTGGGTCTAAATTCAAAAGCTTATTTTGAGTTACATCCAGTAAACACTTAACCTGGCCAATATCAAAACGGTTCTCCGTGGTATTCGAGATTGGCAGTGACATACTATCAAACTGATCTAATTTTTTCTGAATTTCACTTACTTGCCTCTGCATATCTTTCAAAAGGAGGTTTAGTTTACAGAACTCAGAGTTCTCTAACAGAACATCTTTCACCTGTATCACAGGAGTGAGATCTGCACTCAAACCATTTTGAGAGCTAGTAGTTGATACTGTATTACCCGGCGGTAATGCAGTTATAACCGAATTTAAGCCACTATCTAAAACAATTGTGTTTCTACAAACACGTTTTTTAGAGATTTGGACCATAATTTCAAGAATTATATGACAGTAAGCAGTAAATAGATTTCAGAGCAAACACGTGCAAAAATGTCACCAATTTCGAACGTACCGCCAACTGATGATGATGAGCCATTGATTTCCGCAGCTCTTACTTGGGATTTGGTACTAGTTTCGCTTGCAAACTCTCTTAGTGTGTCATTTAACACCTTTACTAAAGAGGCCAATGTGCTTGCTAGCCGCATTTCCGTTGGCAGTTTGCTCCATATCTGAGCATATCTAATCAAGTAAAACTCTTGCCTGGCGGCGTTTTTACACTGTCCAATAGCCACTGTGTCTTTAGTGTGTCTAGGGTTATATTCAATGTCGTCTGAAGACTAGGTAGCATTGGTATATACTCATTGGTTGTAGAAGTCGAAGAAGTAATGCATTTAGAGCATACGTATACTCCCCGTGATCACGGCGATACTTTGTGGAATGTGTCAAAATCGTGGAACAATCAAACCTTACATGAAGTGGAGCCAACTAAATCCACATGGCAAACAAGGTATAGTATACATCTGAATACTCATTCACATGTTGATGATGGTGACAAATCCAACTCACGAAATATGCAGTGCCAGATAGTCAGAGTGCTTAAAAATAATGAAAATATGCTGACAGTTGCATTCCGAATTCCGCTGACTCATTCGATGGTGATACTCTGTTCCTGCATGCTTCATTCATAATTTTGTATGGATTCCACTATGGATAAGATTTGTTTTGATAAATCATATAGTGTACAGTAATATTAACTGAAGACGTTTCGCGCACAAACTATTGCTCATAATCATATCAACTTGAAATTAGTGGAGCCAGAGCCTTCGCGATGCAAAACTGCTGACCGTAGAATGAGTGGCCTCGAATTCTGGAGACGTTTGCTCGCAGCTACCTAATATTTACAACGACTTATTGGGTGCAAGATTTTACACAGTCTCAATCTCCGAACCGTGATATACTGGCAGAAAGGCATTATTGTGTCTCATTTGGCAAGGAGAAATATAAATGAGCAGAAACAAGATACTTTCGTATTTCTTTTCCCTTAGGGTTTGTTGATTACACAACTCACTTTCGATCGACGCGGTTACAAATTAACTTGTAGACAATCTACGATTTGATATTATATCATACTTGACCGTGCCTGTAAAAATGGCATGCATTTTCATGTAAATTTATATGTTTATATGAGAATATACATTATTATTATTATTATAAATTGATTAGTTTTTTGCCTCAACAGCAAAGGCGAAGGGCTTCCTCACACATCCATAGGGGATCTACTGGCACCGAAGATATCCTGCCATTTTAGTTTGTTTACTTCTCCGCTTAATAGAACTGCTTGCTCTTCGTTACATCTTTCTATCAATCTTCATCAGCTCTTTTGCGTATGCTTCCATTTCCTTAAGCGACATGTACACAGTCCGCATAATCTAACTTCCAATTGCTTAATCTACTATCTGCTCTGTCAGTACTGCCTTTTCTTGAGTGTTTCACAACATATCCGGTGGTCTATCTGCAGCGTCACTGCACTGCTTCCATAATAAATTAGTGAACCTATTCCCACTGCTCTCAGAAACGACTGTCGAAGAAAGACGTTCCTCGTACTGAAGCCAATGAAAGATTTAGAGATATTCCAAAAGAACAAAAATCTACAGCCAAGATATGCTAATTTTAGTACAATTTCCCGAAAGTATACTTGATACTAAATTTTCAAGAGCGATAATATGTCAGGACAAGTGTGAAGGGATTAATGAAAGAATTTGAATCATTCTCTAATATTAAAAAGCAGGTGCAAGAAGTGAATATTTTGCATTAGTCAGTATAAATGATATGGTCCTAGTCAGGCGAGATAGGGACCTGAAGGAAGGAAGTGGAGTCGCCATATACGTCGACAAACAGCTCAGATGTGTTCACGCAATGGACCCTCCCCTCACTGAGCTCCCTGACTCCATATGGTGCCACTTCACCGTTGGGTACTGCAAATATCTAGTGGGCAGCATTTATCGATCACCTTCATGTGGAGCAGACCACAACCAGGTACTGCTAAATACAATTTCAGCGACTCAAGACATGGGTTATGATCAAATTGTCATAGCTGGAGACTTCAATGCCCCATCTCTTAACTTGGCGTCGGGAAAAGCCCATGATAGATTTGATCGAAATCTGCTGCATACCATCAGGAAGGCTGGATTCACTGAAAATGTCAGGATGGATACTAGATGGGGCCCTGATGGGAAGTCTTCTAGACTGGATTACGTGCTCACTAGTGACCAGCTACTAGTGGAAAACGTTCAGATCACGACTCCCATAGGTAGTAGTGACCACGCGGTCATAGTATTCGACATAGTCCTCCGCGAGCGCTTACAGTGGGACAATGCACAGCCCTATCTGTGTTGCAACAAAGCCAATTACACCAAAATGCGAAGACTTCTGTCTGAAGCAAATTGGCCTAGAAAATGGACAGAGCTAACAGTAGAAGAACACTGGAGAGTGGTAAAGGAAATCATTCACCAGGCGGTCTCAGACACTGTTCCTCTTTCACACGAAAAGCTAGGAAGCAACGTTCATGGCTAAAAGGAGGACACAACGCCTTCTGCAGGCGGAACGAAAAGCCTGGTTTGGTGGCGACGATCGAAGAGTCAACCCGAACATGAAGTGTACCTTGAACTTAGGAATCGATGTAACATACTAGTCCGGAGCGATAGAAGGACATTTCAGGGAAACCTCGCCAATAAGCTTCTCGTGAACCTCAAAAGCCTATACAGGTTTATGTCTGAAAGAAAACCGACCAACCAGGGAGCATGCAATCTAGTGGGTTCTGATGGGAAATCTCTTACTAGTCTTGAAATGGCAGAGACATTCAGCCTAGCCTTTCACAGGCAACTAAACGGTAACGAGGATATTACCCTCACAGAACATCAAGATTACATTTCCAAACCAACGCATGAAAACCTGCTGGGTGCATTTCAAATTACCCCTGCTATGGTACTTGTAAAATTGGGAAAGTTGGCTTCTGGAAAGTCTTCAGGTTGTGATGACATCAGACCATCCGTCCTGAAGCAGTGTTCAGAAAGTCTCTGCCAACCCCTAAGTGATCTGTTCCAACACTCCCTTGATGTAGGGAAACTTCCATGTGAATGGAAACGAGCAATCCTATCCCCTATCTTCAAGGGTGGTGACCGGCAGAATGCAACCAGTTACAGACCAGTTGCTCTACTTCCAGTGATATCGAAGATATTGGAAAGTCTCATTGACGACCACATGAGAAAATACTTCGATGGGACTAACCTTCTTCACGAAGCACAGCACGGTTTCAGGAGGGGAAGATCCTGCGTGACGAATCTTCTACTAGCTTGGAACGATTGGACACTATCCTGGGACGAAAAGGTACCAGCCCACGTGATCTTTCTCGACTTTGCGAAAGCATTCGACACAGTTCACCATGGTCTGCTCCTTCACAAAATAAGCAAGGCGGGTGTTTCTGGAGCACTTCTCGCATGGCTGAAAGATTACTTAGGCGAGAGAGAATTCTGCACCAAAGTCAACCGCATCCGATCATCCTGGCACACCTCGGCATCAGGGGTTCCTCAGGGTTCTATCCTAGGGCCGTTGATGTTTTTGATTTTTATCAACAACCTGCCCTCTCAACTAAACTGCTCTGCGCTTCTTTACGCTGACGACGTAAAGATTTGGAGAGCAATAAACTCATCGGAAGACTCAGACAGATTGCAGGCTGACCTGCAAACTTTGGGAAACTGGGCTCTGGCTAACGGAATGCCTTTCAACCTAAAGAAGTGCAAAGTAGTGCAACTTCATTCCGGCAGGTCACAGAGTGTAAATTACACCCTTGGTGGCCAGAACTTGAGTTGTGTTCCATCAAAGCGCGATCTAGGTCTTATTCTAACAGAAAAGCTAGACACCAGTGGAAATTACGCGAGGGACGTCGCCAAAGCCTACGCAACTTTACACTTTATGCATAGGAAGCTGGGAGCTCTCACTCCCGAACTGTTCTTAAGGTTATATAAGTAATATGTGAGGCCACACCTTGAGGTGCATAATATCATTGCTCCTCCGCTACTCAAAAGGGATGCTAACATTCTAGAAAGTGTCCAGAGACGAGCGACAAAATGGGTGATCGGCCTCCGCAACAAATCATATGAGGAACGACTAAAGAAATTAGGTCTTTTCACACTTAGTTACCGTAGGCACAGGAGAAACCTCATCACCGTCTACCAGATCTTAAATGACCAGGCCCACCCAAATAAAAGCATCCTGCCATTAAGTGATTATAGGCTTCCACGAGGTAACCCGCTAAGGATAGCACACCAGAGACCAAAGACTCGAGTGCGATCACATTTCTTTTCGCTTCGAGTTTGCCGTCTCTGGAACGCTTTACCGGCGGCCGTGACTACAGCGCCATCTGTGGAGATTTTTAAGCGGAAGCTGGACAATCATGCAGAAATGCAAGGTTTGTGTCTCAATGGCTTATCTTCATAAAACTTAAAACCACGCTGTCAATGGATAAGCATACAAACTAAATCCCCACGACCTGTTCTGCCTTCTCTCACTGTACCTACTACTCCATCTTTTCCTTAGGTCACCTTTATTATTTCATTTATCTCAACCCATATTATCTACACTACAACCTATTATTATTATTACTTTTCTGCTTTTATGACTACACCGAATGACCAACGGGAGTTAGGTCAAACTCCATTCACGGCAGCAACACAGTCCCAACATACTGCATACTACAAACCACATCTTGACCAATCCCCGCACCACTCCTCTTGGAGTCTACCAGAGCTAAAGCAGTAGAGTGGCGGGACCTACTACACAGAAGCTCACCGAAGATTTGGAACCTCTACCTCACAATCAAGAAGCGAGCTCAAAGAAATCACTTGTTTATACTAGCTCATAGTCAGCATATTGGATATTGGATTAACCTGTCCGAATATTATTGGATATTGAATAATGTGTTATACTATTCAGAAGTTACATATTGCCATAACAATAGTAAACGGCTATTATGAATAGATTTAATGGTTAAATGGTAAGAAAGAAGACAAAAAGCAGGAGAAGCACGAATTCTCCTAGAAAGAGTGGAAGGCATTCAAATGCTTCAAACAAAGAATCTTATGATCCAAAAGTGTATGAAGTACAGATCACAACATTAAAGAAGAAAACAAAAGAGTAATTAAGTAGATTTCGCTATGAATTAATAAGATATCAGTATGTGATAGACAGTTTGAAGGATTTAAACTCACAGCTTTCACTTCAGTTCGAGAAAGATGGGTTAGAGGGTGAAGGGCTAATTGGATATATTCAAAATTGCATTCAACATAAAGGTTATTCTTACACAAATTTACTTTGATAATTGCTTTTTAGACCAAGATATTAGTGAACTGAAGGAAAATCTAAGTGCACTCTGCAGTAGGATGAATGAAAAGCAGCTAGAACATAATAATATCGTGGCTAAACTCAGGTTTGAGATAGAGGCCGTTGAAGAGAAACTTAATTCTGAGAAGGCCGTTTTAAGTAGGTCTTTTCAGCACTTTTTCAACTTCCACTTACATAGCTGGTAAAATAGCATCGTTAGAAGATCTTTATGTTGAGAGAGCACAATTACACACGAAGACAATAGAAATGGAAAATCTAATTGGAGAAACACGGAAAATTAACAAGTTTAAGTATCATGAAAAAGATTTAGAGTTGACAGTCACACAAGATCAGTGAGTTTTGATACACTTTTGTAGCATGCAATCAGATTTTATGTGCAGGCATATATGCCTGTAATCTTTTGGCCTTGTAGCATGCTTATAGTTATTCATATGTTAGTATTATTGTTTGCTTGCATTCCGAGTGGAACATACGGCTTCAACAACACATCTCCACTTTCTTCTGTTTTATGCTTTCCTCTTAATCTGGGTTTCAATCGACTAAACTCTTTCATCTCTTCCTCACACGATCTCCTCCATGTCACACTAGGACCACCCAACGGGATTTCACTAGAGCGATGGCCTGGCGTGCGATATCACTAGGTGGCCTCCTCAACGTATGCCCGATATATTTCCGCTTTCTCCTACATACTCGTTGAGCGATCGGTTCCCGCCTGCTGGTTTGTTTCCAGAGTTTCTTGTTGCCTATTCTTTCTGGCCATTTGATCTTCAATCTGAAGTCGAAGAAGGCAGCCATTGATGAAGGCCTGCAACCTGTTAGAAATGCTTTTCGTGACATTCAGTACAAGTTTCTGACCCGTATAGAAGAACCAACTTCACATTGGTGTTGAAAATGAGAATCTTGTTCCTTATCCTGAATGCAGAAGATTTCCAAACCGCTTTCAGGTTGATGAAGGCGTATCTTACCTTGCCTTTACTATTATGACTTTGACATCTTCGTCTGTTCCGCCTGTAGTTGAAACTATGCTTCCCAGATAAGTGAAGGAGGCAATCTCTGTTAAATCTCTCCCGTTGATGGTGATTGATGCTGGTTGTTGTTGCTGTTGATTGGTTATCTTCATCGCCGCCGTCTTCACTATGCCTGCCTGCAGCCCTGTTTTCCCTGCCTCTTCTGCCAGTTTGTTGATATTCTCTTGCAAGTCTTCGAGTTTGTGTGACATTAGACATAAATCATCCACACAGGAATTTCAGGTCTTCTGGAGCCTTTTGTCGGTCATCCAGCGTATTCCTGACTCCTCATCCTAAACAGTCTGACTCATAATCAAGTCTATCACAATTAAGAGTATTATCGGTGGTAATAGGCAGCTTTGTCTTACTCCTGTATGCAGTTCGAACACCTCGCTGACTTTTCCGTTGTGAATCACTTGACACGTGGTATTGTCCTAAAGCTGTTAAATGAGGCTGACAGAGACTTGAGGTATGCCATAGTGTTGAAGCAGTTTCGAAATTACTTCCCGGCCAACGCTATCTGTCGAAGGCCTTTTCGAAGTCGATGAAGTTGAGGTTTGACTGCCATTCTATGCTTTGTTCGATGACGATGAGTAGAGTTGCAATTTGATCCACACACGATTTTCCTTTTCTCAATCCAGCTTGTTCCGGGCGGAGTGCATACACATTTTTATACTAATGAAGTCTCCATCATATATAGGCCTTTGTGTGACTATTTATTTGATATGTTTCCAATTAAAAGCAGTTTAGCATTTCGGGCTAGGATAAATTCACATGTCCGACTCTACATCCAAACGGTAAAATTCATTTGATCGGTACGTTTAGAATTTACATGTGATCTTTAGCTGTGGCCATAATGCAGCGTAAAGTAATTATCGGCTTTTCAGCCGCACCGCTTACTGCTTTAAACTGAGAGTAGCTGTACAGACTTACTTATAACTGTTCGTGGATAATTACGTTGACTTTTACCATTTATTTCTTCATTAGAAGTGTGAATACTATTAATTGAATAAACTTGCATCGGAGTCTCAGTACAGAACAGTAAGTACGCAAAAACAAATTCCTATCCAGCCACTGACCCAGAAGGAAAGTGAAGTATACGCGATTGCTGTATTTGACCATAATAACGAAAAATATAATTGAGCAATTTCACAGAGTTCGACTTTTGCATCTTTACAGATTAATACAACGCTGTCGACTAACAGTTTCAATTTGCATTTGAAGTGCTCGCTTCGCAATATATTCAAAGAGCTGCAGATTTTGTCGATGTACACACATTCATGGCAAAAGATAGATTAGTGTTTTTCACAGGTATATTTCATCATTAAGTTTGTAAAGCATTTTACTGCAACCGCCTATTTAATATTCCAGTATCAATGCATTTCTGCTCCCTCATTCTGTGTACATTTGTTAATGGTGACAGTCTTCATACTAAGTTGTTAGTTGACCCATCAGTCCTTAAGTGGATTACAAAAGTTTTCTAACTATTTGATGCAATTATGAATAAGCTTTGACATTAGGGAAAATATGACTGACTAAGTAAGCACCAATAATTAGCCATGTGCATTTTCACTGGAATTACCGAAATACCACAAATCCGAGTGACCTAAGTGACTTGTATTCCAACCTCATATTACAGCTATTATGTTTCTGTTTTTGTTGCAGAAGAGAAAGCCACTTCAGACGTAATATGTACATCAAATCTTCAAACAAACTTTATCAGTTTTCTCGAGGTTCAAATTTAAAGATAATATTTACTTTGTGGTGTAGTGACACTTTATCACTGTCGTTTTTCCCCAAATATAAACAACAGATTATACAAGGAAATGTTGCGCAAACTGTCACATTTGGCTGAAGAATTTCGAATAGCAACAGAAAAACGTGTTAACAAAACAGAACGTCGAACTTTAGAATCAAATTATACACTAAATGAAAAATTATCATGTTTAAGCACTGAAATGCTGAATATTATGGGTAAAAATAAATCGTATAAACAAGCCACTAAACAATTGAAGCATGATGTTCATGTCTTACGAGACGTTAGAAACGAAATGCATAAAAATTGGTCGAATCAGATCCAAGTGAGTCAAACTGTTTTCTACTTTATATCTTACACTTGAACAATGATTTTAGTGAAGTTAAGCCTTAGTAATTTAGAAACAGTACTCCTCGGGGTTATGATTTTTGTTTGCTTATAATTTTGATAAGTGCAAGATGTTTCCATTTTGCATTTCCTCGTATAACTGTTCTTACGTCCGTTTTTGTAGTTTCTTTGCAGTTTTTTCCCAACCTTTATGAGTGCTTTTATGAAGAGTAGCCAAGTGAACTTCTGAACCTTGTGTAAAGTTCTCCGTCGAAAATTCACTTCAGCCTTCACAAATATCGTAGTTGCAGTTCGAAAATTCATTGGTCTACTTTCGCTAGGCATAGGTACTCTGCATATTTTATTACCTTTTGTAGTATTTGGTTTATTCATACAGTTTGTTCTCTTGAGAACTTTGAATAAAGAACAAACGATTAAGCCGTACAAATGATGTCATTTTGTTTCACATGATTCAGTTAATTGCTGACTGTTTAAAATGTGTGAGAATTATCACGAGGCGAAGGCATAAAATACGTCGGATATTTTCAAACAGATGTCAACATGCAAAGTAAGTTTAGTCATAAAAATAAGATTTAGAAAATTAAGAATTATATTTCATTGCCAAAATTTATTACAGTTTATGTTATATCCGAAAGATGACTTCAGAAATGTGCAAATAATGGGTCAGGGAAAACAGAAAAAAGCATTCTGATAAAGACAGGAATAGTCATTCAAATAATAAGAATTTGATGAAATGACTGTGATCAAAAAGAAAAATGCAAATGATGATTAATTACAGATGAGATTCAAATGTAATAACAAAGCTAGAAGGAGCAGAATTTCATGTGTGATATCAAAGTCAGGCTGAAAGTATTTGATACAAATAGCTTAAGTAAACGTGAATCAACTACTCCGTCTTGTTTATTTATTATTCTGAATTACCGAAATACTTATATCCTGTATCAGGATTCTGCTAAATATGTGGTTGTTGCATGCGTAAGAAGTTTGCTTCCTTTTAAGGCATTTTTCCAAATATACGCTTAGAAGAATTCTAGTACTTATCAGGCTCTCAGTATTTTAGGTTTAATTACCTCCACAAGTGGATGTAGTTATCTGCTTCTAGTGGGATAGCTAAGCACGTAGTGCATAGTCTGTTGTCAAAAGTAAAACGATATTAATTTCTACCGTAATATTTACAGTAATATTCAATTTCCAATGTTTTATTCATTTCCTATTTCAAAAAATATATAATTTCATTCAGTCACTGAAGCATTCGATATCTAATTGTTTGGAAAAGGAAAAAAAGTTATTCTCAATTAAAGAAATGTTCCCAATGAAAGAAAATGTTTGTATACTGAATAAGGACTTGTTTCAAACACATATTGACGATATGAATATAAAAGGAGATGAACTCAATGAAGAAGTACACAATCTAAGGTAATAGTAACAACATCTGTCTTCTGTTTCTTTTTTTGACACGATCAGTATTGTGATTTTAAAAATTGTAATCTCTTATTTCTTCGAATTGAATTCCAGTGGTTCGGCTTAATTATAATTTTTCAGTCAGTTGAATTTCAGTGCATTTCAGTTAATAATTAACTTTCAACGCAAACTGAGTACCATCAGCTACACTACTGAGCCGAAATATATAGAACTCGTGTCATGAGCATCATTTCATGTATGTTTTTACTTGCAATGTCTCATAAGTACTTTTAATTAATCTAATCGACTGATCTCCCTTCATATTTCAACTAAGAGTTGTAGTCACTCACTAAATGGTTGACTATTTCGTTTTCATTGCTGATCGATTTTTAAGTACGTTCGTGAATCTAAGTGGAATGACAGTGTCGTTTGGTGCTTTCTTAGTTAATCCGTGAGAACACACTTCAGTTTGCCCTAATTTATATAAATAGAGAACACTAAATTCTAGTGAAAATGAAAAGAAGTGATTCAGCGAAGCGATTCTTTTCAACGAATTGGTTATCAAGCTGTACAATCATATATATATATATATATATATATTTAAGAATTTACATCTCGTGAGAGAATTGAAATAATAATAATTTAGTGTATTTATAAGATATGGTTATTTTTTTCACCATATCTCGTATAACCATATATCTCGTACAAGGGACAATCCAAATCAAATTAAAAGCTTTCAGGGAATCAGGAGCTGCAGATAGACCACAAGCCAAGTTCAACACTCAAAAGCTGAAGGACCAGGCTACAAAGGACATCTTCATTGCAAGCATAAAGGACAAAGCTGAGACACAAATCAACACCAGCGAAAAGGTCGGCGTCGAAAAGCACTGGAACAACTTGAAAACGGTGTGGAGCCAAACCTGCATAGAAATTCTAGGCAGAAAAAAGAGACAGGACAAACAGTGGCTCACTATGGACACTTGGAAACTAATAGAAGAGAGAAGGACAGTGAAGCAAAAGATTATCCAGTGCACCGACGAGCAACAAAAACAGGAGCTGAATGCAAGCTACAATACACTGAACAAAAGAGTGAAGAAAAGTGCCAGGGAAGACAAAAGAAAATATTATGAAACCATGGCAAACGAAGCAGAACAAGCTGCAGGCAAAGGAGACCTCGCCACACTCTACCAAACAACTAGGAACCTTTCGGGCAAACGTTCGACACAGATTAAGCCAATAAAGGACGACAATGGAAAGTCAATCACCAAAGAGGTGGAACAGAGAAAGCACTGGGTTGAACACTTCAAAAGACTTCTAAATCGTCCGCCACCTACAACACGTCCAGCAATACCAACAACGGAAGCAGAACTACCAGTGAACACTGACCCCCCGACGAAATCAGAAGTCCTGAATGCAATCAAGATGCTTAAAGCTGGGAAAACACCGGGACCAGATGGAATCCCAGCAGAGGCTTTGAAAATAGACCCAGAGACAACAGCGGACTTGATGACACCACTGCTGGAGAAGGTGTGGAAAGAGGGCAAAGTACCCGAGGATTGGAAGAACGGATACTTATTCAAACTTCCAAAGAAAGGAGACTTAAGTCAATGTAAAAACTGGCGTGGAATTATGCTTCTGTCCATTCCAAGCAAGATACTAAGTCGTATCATCCTGGAGAGAATCAAACAAGCCCTAGATGAAAAACTTCGTCCGGAACAGGCTGGATTCAGGAGAAACAAATCATGTATTGATCAAATCGCCACTCTACGGATCATCATTGAACAAAGCTTGGAATGGCAGTCACCTCTCTATCTCAACTTCATCGACTTTGAAAAGGCCTTCGACAGCGTCGATCGAGAGGTCATTTGGAAACTACTTCGCTACTACGGGGTCCCATTGACAATTATACATCTCATCCAACAGTTATACGACAATGCTGCATGCCAAGTAATCCACAACGGGAAACTTACGGAAGCCTTCGAAGTGAGGACGGGAGTGAGGCAAGGCTGTCTACTATCACCAATGATCTTCCTGATTGCAATTGATTGGATAATGCGACAGACAACGGCAACCAACGAGGGAACAGGCATAAAATGGACTGACACAAAAGACTTGGAGGATCTGGATTTCGCCGATGATATATGTCTGATTTCCCATAAACTGGAAGATATGCAAATGAAAAGTAACAAGTTGGCAGAAGAAGCATCAAAGATAGGACTTCACGTGAACATAGATAAAACAGAGATGATGAAGATTCCTAGCCAACATCAACAGCAACAACAGACCACAATAAGCATAAATGGGAAGAACCTGAAAGAAACAACCTCCTTCACCTACCTGGGAAGCATCGTCTCAACTACAGGCGGAACTGACGAGGACATCAAAGCCAGAATCGGAAAAGCAAGACAAGCTTTCATTACTCTCAAATCTGTGTGGAGGTCAACAGCACTCAGCATCAAAAATAAGATCCGGATTTTCAACTCCAATGTGAAGTCAGTGCTACTATACGGATCAGAGACTTGGCGAGTCATAAAGAGCATCTCAAACAAACTTCAAACCTTCATTAACAGCTGTCTCCGCTCAATACTCAAGATCAGATGGCCAGAAAAGATCAGCAACAGGGATCTCTGGGAGCGAACCAATCAGGAACCGATTGTGAAACAAATAGGCAGAAAGAAATGGAGATGGATTGGCCATACGCTGAGGAAACCATCAAGTGACATCACTAGACAAGCCCTCGAGTGGAACCCGAAAGGGAGGCGGCGAGTTGGTCGTCCAAGGGTGACTTGGAGGAGGTCATGCGAGGAGGAGATGAAAGCATGTGGACAGACCTGGAGCAGGGTGAAAAAGTTGTCAGAAAACCGAAGTCAATGGAGGTGCGCAGCTGAAGCCCTATGTTCCTCTAGGAACTAAAGGATACAATAATAATAATAAGATATGGTTATAGCTGAAATTATTGTATACCAATGTAAAAGTCTAATAACAAACTGGTATTTAAAAACAAACATTTTAGCGAAGAGGCTCTTTTTGGAGAATAGATTTCCTCTAACAGATGAAAACATTCTCATCGCTGAGCCGGTTGTCCTTATTTCTGTCTCTGGATGGATACTTTTCGTCAACTAAACTGATATTTGGCTATTAATTTTTATAAGGGCGTTTTTAGGTACTGTGCCTAAATGTATGCTATCTGTCAGTTTCTTAAGAAGTTGTTTTATCCCTCTGAACATTTTTGAATGCCTTAGACAAGCTTATTGGTCAACAACCAAGATTTAATTGCGTTGGGTATTTAGAGACTTTTGGTATTACAATATCTAGTCAAGAGAACTAATTAGTATCAGTGTTTTTGCAGTTTATCTTTATTTGTACAACAGAAGTCTTGCTGCATCAGTCTACTGTAGTTCTTTTCGTCTGTTTTCATCCGCTCTAACTACCTGTGGTTGAAACAAAACTGCCCATATATTCCATAATTCACATTTATCTCTTATATAGTCAAGAATTTCCTGTGACGTCTTACCAAACAATTTTTTTCTTGATCAACTAACAGATCAATAAGGAATTTCGTTTTAACTGAAACCTGTTTCTGCTTGGATATATTTGTAATATAAGACAGAGTGTTAGCGTATGAGTTATTCTTTTTACTCTTGATTCATTTGTTGATGTACCCTGGATTTCTTTGATGTTTAATCATGTGAGAATGACTAAAAAAAAAAAAAAAAAAAAAAAAAAAAAAAAAAAATGTGCTTTCCTGTATTATCAATTATAAAGGCCTAATTGAAAATAAGTAAGATTTTTAGTGACCTGTGTATGCCTTATAAGCATTTCTGACACAAATCTGAAACATGAGTAACAATTCAGGTATATTTCATTATATCCAGAATTTCATACGTATATTCCTAATGCCTAATTAAATCATTCCAGCACCTGCTATCGGAGGTGTCAGTGGTGTAATACTTGTCAACAACGCACATGGTTCGGGGTTCGATTCCAAGTAGACGCACTCCTTTAACTCACTTGGCCAGTAGTAAGTAAGCCTTGTGATGAAAAGGAAAGGTTGGGTGTGAGGTTAGCAGCCTCACCACATAAGAAAGAAAGATATCTGCCCTACTCTCGCTTGAAGCCTTATGGTCTACTAGGAATGCAAATGGAATGTGAGATAAGTACAGTCGACTTTTCAAAATCCCACCCTAATCGGTATACATATAATCAACTTTCTTTTAATTACACAGGTCAAAGTATGACGAGTCATTATCGCAGTTTGAAGAATACAAGTACATAAGGAGAGAAGAGCTACACCGTTTAAAGCAGTTAATTCAAGCAAGAAATCATTTATGTCAATTAGTTTCCGATTGTAAAACTGCACTACAAGAAGCTTATGAAGTAAGAATTTGCAGTAAAGTTTTTCTTTTAATGTAGTACTAATCATTCATTTCGATTGGTTTCAATTACCAATTTATTCGTGTATTTTGTTTTGAATAGATGTATGAACCAGAAAGTAATACAAAATTAAATTTCACTGAACGTGTTCAACGGTTCGACCATTTGTTGACTGCATTCTTTATTATAATTTACACATGTGATCAGCTGATTTCACGTATTACTCCATACCAGATTGGAGATTTTCGTTGGAAACGATTATCTACCTGTGTACCGTCAGCCTCAACAAGACAATCACTTGGTGGTCAAAAGGTTATGTTTAGTGACTCAGTGCAGGATTCATTAGCAACATCATCACTGGCTAATGTCGACAGTCAAACAAGGAAGACATTTTCAGGGAAAGATGAGTCAACTGGATCGAATTTGGAGTCAGTTGAAAAAGATGAGTGAGTCTTGCATGTTACGAAAATATCAAATAAGATTTAATTTAACGTAAGAGAGAACTGAGGATTCTTCCAAATCTAAACTGTTTGACATTGATTAAGTACAGAAATCTAAATAAGGACGGGAGGTTGATCGATGAGGTTGCGAAGTTGTACAGATTGAGGGTGATTGGATATGTGTTGTGTATGCCGACTTGTCATCTTGTTTGACAAGAGATAATAACTGATATGGGACTAGGTTGGAAAATAGTTATAGATGGTTGGAGAGAAGCATGGTTGGCTTAAGGAACGCAGGTAAGTTGAGACTACCCGACCGGTGTCTTTAGAATACTACGAATCAGTGGTTTGAGATTATTGGCTAAAAGTCGTTCTCATTAGCAAAGATGTAATTACTCCGCGTCATCATCCATTTTCTGAAAATCTCTAGTCTTCAGCTAATCACCAAGATTTGACCGAATAATTCCACAATAATTATCACGCCAGTTCATTACTTTTTTCTACACTTGTACGTGCTTTCCCGAAGTTTTGTAACTTGAACTGTTGAACTTTTGTTCGAAATTCTGCGTTAATAGAATAGCCATATTGATTTATAATAAACTATTCATCTAATTGTTTATACTGTCGTTCTCAAGACGACATCAAAACAATTTTGAGCACTTTTAATGAATTATTACTGAATATTGTTTTCAGTAACATAAACTTTCCGTCAAACCTCAGTATTTCATACAGTCAGAATAGTCAGTGAACAGTTGCCTATTGAGTTAAATTCTCAAAACAGCAGTAAAATGGTTAAGACGTAACTCCAGAGATGATTAGAGTACCGAACATTTTTCAGGGATCCGTCAATAAAAGCTTTAAAATTGTAATATCAGATCAGGGGGAAGGTTCACCTGAAATACAAACACACTTGTTACCACTTTCCAAATTTCTTGACTTGGAGGTAATTTTTAACGCCGGTTATTTTGACATGTTGTAATAAAGTTTGGTTATTGAGAGATTATCCATGAAGTTTGTAACGCTAATTGAAACAGTCTACTTGAATTCATAAAAGCATATGTAAGCTTATGGATGGTTGCTTTGTGAAGTCAGGGTAACCAGTAATGCCAACCAAGAATGAACAATGTCACAATTGTTAATTAATTCTGTTGTAGTTCTGTTAATTCGAAAATCGGGCGAAATGCCAAGTGCTCTGCGCATTCTGTAGAAACAAAATTGGTTATGTGTAGCACGTTGTTTGTCCTTGTTTGAAAACAGATGATGCTATGCAGGTGGTCCTCAGTGACTCTTACATTACGGATATGAATTAAAATAATTGAGTATATTGACCGAGTCACTCAAGCCATGGTGATAAAAAATGCTTCTAGGGTATTAGCGAACTCATGTCATCTTTGGCGTCAGCGTGATATCTACTCGCGTATCAGTGAGTGTATGTTCTGCACAGGATTTCGTTCTTTTCTACCTCATGGCTTTGAGACCGCGCTGTTGAAGGCAATATATACGTTAAATTAAAAGTTTCCGACTTTAGATATGTACGTTCAGTTGCTTGCGATAAGTGCAGCTATATGTTCATCAGTAATCAGGTCAGACGTAGAGTGTTATTTGAGGAGTTGAAGTTTACTTAAGATGTTGTGAAATACCATCGTATAAGGCTGGGTAAGAGTTACAGTAGGTCAGACAGAAGTATAGATTAAATCTTTGGAGTGGTTGATTGTTTATCTAAGCCACATAGGAAGGTGAAGATTATCTACCCCCATTCTACAAGGTCCTAGGAATAACTTGTTGAAGAGTCTTTAGGAAATGTCTCAAAGTCATTCGGATGCATTTTCTTTTTACGATTTGTTTTCAATTTTGAAGATTTTCTCTAATCTTTATCCTACTGTTCTTTTCCGCGTAATCCTCTGTTCATCATAGCATGAGTATATTGCTTGTTTGAATTGTGATCACCTGAACTGATGCATTTCCCAGTAGAGTTCCAGTCTTTGTAACGTGATATAATTACCACAATTTGTAGAAATACAATCTAACGTTTTTGTATTCACCGATAGTTAATCAACGGTTTCTCTTCGTGGTAATGAGGTGGTTATTATTAAGAGAAGAATTCCAGGATATTAAGATGCTTGCAGTTTAACTGTTAGCTTTGCGTCACAAGGACTTGTTGTCAAATTCCAGATAAGTATATTCTTACTACTTGAAAGTTATGCTGTACAGTTTCTAGATGGTGATATCTTCATCCTGACCTTCGCGTTTTATCATGAGTTAGTTTTCAGGTGTTAAAGTTATTCAATTGAAAAGTCGATGAGCGAAAATTAGCTCAGAATATCCTGAATTGTTAACTAGTATTTGATTATACCTTCAAAGTACAGTCATCATACAGTCGCTTCTCTCAACATTAACAAATTTATTTTTATCTAATATTAAAAGTACATATTTATTGGAATATCACGTTAGTTAGCATTACAAGACATGAAGTTACGGTGACTGACGTGAGTTGATATGAAACACTTAGTCTTGACCAGTCGGTTAAACTTCAGTGTACTCATTTTAAAACGACGTCTTAAAATTATTAAATATGTAGAATTTCTTAAATTTTGGAAACGGGACAAAACATCCTTTACTCCTTATGCACTTATTAGCGATTTTCGACAATGGATACTTCCGTTTATTCTCGAGCGTTACACTCAGCAATATTCTGTTTAATAGTGACGTTAAGCATAGAGTGTTAGGTGAGAAGGGAAATCCAGTCGATGAGTTGGCGTACTTTAGTTAACTGAGGTGACTAGGTTATGTCAAGAGACTGCCTTCCCTGACGAACGACGTTAGCAGAAGTCGAACAAAGTTATGAAGAAAATTTGAGGTGCTCAGACCAAAACATGACACTAATCCTTAAAGATAATAACTGATGGTTTGTGAAAATATGAAGGTAAATGCTGTCTGGGTAGGATCTCCAGGATATCAAGAATTATTGGTTGCGGAGTTTCTTGAAAATGCCTTAAAATCATTCGAAATAGCACAGATATAATCAATTTTCGTTTTTAAAGTCTTCATCCAATTGTTGTGTTTCCCCAACGCATTTCCTTATTGAAGTATTTCTATTTGCTCCTTTCATTTATGCTTTATTGGTGTTTAGCAAATCCAGGCGATGCATTTTCGTACAAACTTCTATTTTGATAGTTCAGTCAGTCCATCTCCATTTTTTCTAACTCCAAAGTGCTGGTAGCAGCATCCAGGAGTCCTGAATGTCTTTACTTATTTTCTTTTGGTTGTACATTGCTAAAAAGCCTCCAACTAAGAAGAATAAGCTACTTGAAGTTGCTTGAAATAATTCAAAATCTCTGCAAACCAACATTTAAAAATCATTCTAGTACTCACTACTAACTGAATAGGGGATGAAATTACCTGAAGTTCTAGCTATAGGTGGTGATCGGTGTGGTTCACCAAGTTAGGTATGAGGACAAAAACTCCCTGATTACATTGGTTAGCGGTTGCGGTATAATCGTCAAACTGTCAGAAGTTATAATTTATGGACGACTAAATCCCGTCCCAGTAATTGAATGAACTCACACTGTAAACCGAAGGTCATGTTTGCATACTGATGAAGAATTCAAAAAGGGTACGAAACAGCTGTCCAGTTCTTTTAACACAAAATTTATCGTGATTCTCACAAATCAACAGTTCATGTTTTTAATTTCTAACTGACATTGAAGATACTGACCATTACTTCGTTGAAATTCCTTCTTCAAACAAAAACATCTCAAAGATTATTTTCAATTCAACATTCACATGACGGAAATAAAGTAATTTCCACCTAATAATAATAATAATTATGTTTCAAAGTCTGCTTTAAATTGTAATAAGTTAAATTTTGAAATTGATAAGATGTAACTTTAGTGTGTAGCTTATATTACTCTACAAACCATATGATTTATTTAAGTATTATCGATTTTCGAAACTTAAATTTTCGACTATGTGTAGTGAGTATTTAGTCAGTGAGTGGATGTATTTTTGTCTAACACAAAATACAGATTAGCTTAATTTCTTAACAAAATACATGCAGTGAAAGTGTAAGTTCAATTTCTCGCAAATAATAAAGACGTTTGTAGTTTAGATTGAGAATAGACATTGTTCGGAGAGTATCAAACAGTTTTAAATTCCATCCTAGTGGTTGAATGTTCAGCGACCTCATCCAGTAACGTGAAGGTCCTACGTTCGATCTTCAATGAGGTCATGTGTGCATGTATCACTGAAGAGTTCCAAAGGATGAGGAAACAACTACCCAGTACTGTCTAGTCTTCCTGATTACCGAAAATTCAGTAATATTTATTTAATTGCAAAGAAGTTTAGTAGCCATTTTTCCTCTCGTAAAACATTTCATTTCCAATATATTTAAATATACAGGACATATTTTTTAGTTTGGAAGTTAAATAGGATATTTTGTTTTAGTCATAGCTGCACATCTACCGGAAATTTGAAAAAAGAGACCGAAATTCGCTCATGATACAAATGCAAACTGTACAGTAATAAAACTGATTTATATCCCTTATGTGTTAAACATGATGGGACACATTACCTTCAAAGTTGAGTATGATGACGAAAGCGTTGATTCTGATCATTCTAAAACATGGCATCAATCAATGTGTAGCGTGATGCGGATTGATCGAAAGCGGCCAAAACTGAGATAACTATATTTTAAGTCAATGTCCACGGGGGTAGAAGTGTTTGTTTTTAAGATCTGGATTTAGTTTACACTCTGGACGTGAAATAACCTCATTAGACAACTTGTTTAATCTTGTCCCAGTTGTCAACCAATCAGAACAATTTATTCTCCTGTTACCAAGCCGAACTTTAATATAGCTAGGAATGTATAAATATTAAGTGTTTTTCCTTAATAAAGGTCTGTCACCAATTCTCTTACCGTCTTCCGTTACAATTGAACAAATTGATTTCTGCTCTGAGTGACGTATGTGTTAGTTAGAATGTTTAGATTTTCAGGATGTTGGAAATTAGTCGTTGGAAACTCAGTGATGATATAATCGAAAATATTCCATAATCGCACAGATAAATGCAGATTTGATAAGCTTCGAAATTTCAAATATTCTCAAAAAATGTTCATTCAATTTTCCTATCGCACGTTTCTTTAATTGTGTTATTATTCTGTCTCTCATCTCTTCTTCAATATGTGTTATTTCAAAGTGTAGCAGTTTAAACTGATGTACATCTGTATGAAGCTTTAAACTGATTGACTGAGTTTCAGAGTAGAACTTTGCGCTGAAGTGGTCATTTCAATCTGTATCTGTAAATTAGGAGCCAGTGACTACCAATCCTGCAGCATCGTCTTTTATTTCAGAAGGGCGATTAGTTAGCTTATATTACTACGACCGTTTTATAGTTAATCGAAATATTAAATGGATTAGTATGTTTACTGCACAGAACTGTGAAACGGTTCATATTCAAATGTTAGAAATGGTCATAAAAGGAACAAACTGACTGCGGTTATGTTGACTTGAAAGATTGAAGGAAATTGGAAAGAAGCACCGGGTTCGAATCCCGGTAGGTGCGTACTGTTGAAGAGTCCCAAACTAGGACGAAACAGCTGTCCAGTACTCCCAGGTTTTCCAATGGTTCTCTAACTGATGTCAGCTCATGATTAAATCCTCCATGCAATCAAACAAAATCCCTATAAAAACAATACTTGAACATTATTTTTATTATTGTATCCTTTAGTTCCTAGAGGAACATAGGGCTTCAGCTACGAGTCTCCATTGCCTTCGGTTTTCTGACAACTTTTTCACCTCGCTCCAAGTCTGCCCACATGCTTTTATCTCCTCTTCACATGACCTCTTCCAAGTCACCCTTGGACGAACGACTCGCCGCTTCCCTTTCGGCTTCCCCTCGAGCGATGGCTTGTCTAGTGATGTCAGTTGATGGTTTCCTCAGAGTATGGTCAATCCTTCTCCATTTCTTCCTGCTTATTTGTTTCACAATCGGTTCCTGGTTGGTTCGCTCATTGCCAGAGATCCCTGTTGCTGATCTTTTCTGGCTGGCCATCTGATCTTGAGTAGTATTGAGCAAAGACAACTTTTAATGAAGGTCTGTAGTTTGTTTGAGATGCTCTTTATGACGCGCCAAGTTTCTGATCCGTATAGTAGCACTGACTTCACACTGAAGTTGAAATCCGGATCTTATTTTGATGCTGAGTGATGTTGACCTCCACACAAACTTGAGATTAGTGGAGACTTGTCTTGCTTTTTCGACCCTTGCTTTTATATTCTCGTCAGTTCCATCCGCCTGTAGTTGAAACGATGCTTCCCAGTTGGGTAGGTTGTTTCTTTCAGGTTCCTCTCATTTATGTTGGCTGATTGTTGTCTGTTGGTGTTGGTCAGGAATCTTCATCACCTCTGCTTTCCCTATGTTCACCTGAAGTCCTATCTTTGACGCTTCTTCTACCAGCTTGTTGCTTTTCACTTGCATATCTTCCAGTTTATGGGAAATCAGACATATATCATCGGCGAAGTCCAGTTTTTGTGTGAGTCCATTTTATGCCTGTTTCCTCTCTGCTAGCTGTTTGTCACATTATCCAATCTAGACAGCCTTGCCTCACTCCCGTCCTCACTTCGAAGGCCTCCGTAAGTTTCCCGTTGTGGATTAATTGGCATGCAGCATTGTCGTATAACTGTTGGATCAGATGTATAATTGTCGATGGGATCCCATAGTAGCGAAGTAGTTTCCAAATGACCTCTCGATCGACGCTGTCGAAGGCCTTTTCAAAGTCGATGAAGTTGAGATAGAGAGGTGACTGCAATTACAAGCTTTGTTCAATGATGATCCGTAGTGTGGCGATTTGATCAATACATGACTTGTTTCTTCTGAATCCAGCTTGTTCCAGTCAAAGTTTTTCATTCAGGGCTTGTTTGATTCTCTCCAGGTCGATACGGCTCAGTATTTTGCTTGGGATGGACAGGAGGATAATTCCGTGCCAGTTTTTGCATTGACTTAAGTCTCCTTTCTTTGGTAGTTTGAATAAGTATCCTTTCTTCCAATTCTCCGGTACTTTGCCCTCTTTCCACACCTTCTCCAGTAATAGCCTCATCTATAACGATGTTCATCTCTGACTCTATATATTAGAGTAGAACCAGAGATGAGGATCTAATTGAAAAGTAAATATTTCTTCGCTCAATCTTTCCGTTTCCTAAATGTCTTATGGGGACTTTTCTATAACGATGTGTTTATTGATAGCAGATTCGTCTGAGTACCAGGATTTCAGGAATTTTCTTGCATTTTCGATGTTTCCATTGTTTAAAATCTTTACATGTATCCAGTCAAATTGGTGTCCATAGTTGTCTACATGTATGAATATGAAAGAATATACATCGTCTCTTTTGATAGCTGATTTATTTTCTTGGACTCAGAGTTACGGGTGACTCCCGCTCTGACCAATATACTGTTTTTCACAAGTGATACAATTCACTCTGTAGATGATATTGATCTGTGGTGTTTGAAATGGTTGTACTATCTGAGCTGAGACATACCGGGTACACTGCTGATGAGTCCCATCCTAAACGAGTGATACAATAGTCTGGTGTTCACATCACCCCGATATGTCTAGCAAACAATACCTACCGGTTGATATAATTGGTATGCAATTACTCATCTCAATAAATCAATAGTATATAGTTTTATGTTGTTTAATAGTTTGAGAGAGAGTATTCTAAATCTAAATTTCTTCTAATTATGACACATGTGTCATCAAGGATAACGTATACAGATTGATTGTTTGAGAACAATCAAGAATGCGTCATAAATCTGTTTGTGTTAGTTCATTGGTGCTTATCAGCAGGACGTATTTACAACCTTGAGATTGGAGTAAATCTTTTCAGTCCAGGCAACCGGTAGTTGACTCAGTGTTACCTAGGCGTAGTTCATGTGGCTACATACGTTTACTGGTCCCAAATATGACATACTGATAACTACTGAGAAATACACTTATCTTTTAGAGATTTATTCATTTTATTGCATATATGTATTTCTCTTGATATAAATTATTGTTTTTTTGGTTTTCTTTACAACTGTTAGTTTACCCATAGACTTCCCCTTAGCATCGAAATTCGGCTTGGAACCAGTTGATCCGAACAAGCCACAAACTATCAATTCAAATTTACTTAAAGAATTATCAAAATGTTCACGTCAGTCAGGAAAACGAACAAATACACCATCAGTACATACAGTTGCTGTGCAAACGGAACCAATATACAACAACAACAACAATAGTAACAACAAAAAACAAACAGAGAAATTTAAACAAAAGCGATCCATTGAATTAATTCATTTTAGAAATCGTCGTGGTATTCTACACCTTCCGCTAATCAATTCAACAATTCTAGCACCGAAAGAATGCTATGATGAATTGTACAGTTTTAATATTCGACCAATTTATAAACACAAATCACCCCAGTTACCGAGTTTATATCAGTTAGCTAAGATATAATTGATTGTGTATAATAATAATAATAATAGTAGTAGTACTGAAAAAGCAAGCGGGTTATTTGTGTGAATAGGAAACCTCTTCGATTAAAATAGTGCAAAGAAGTACAAACAAATTCTCCACAAGAGTGATGTGCTTGTTGTTACTTAAGTGTTTTCCCGAAAATCTGAGCCTGCACTGTGATGGTCAGTTTCATTCACACACACACATTTAAAAATAACCTGAATAATCAAGTAACTAACTGTTTCCTAAAGGAACATTTTGTGACTAAGTCTTTCATTGATTAACTGTCCACTGCTTGTTTGTAAACTACTGTCCACTGTCATGGTAAATACAACAGAGATGAAGTAATGAATGCCACAGAATCAACTGTCCTTTTGGGAATAAAATGAAGTGGATGGTTTTTGAAATGTTTTTATTGTAAATTTTATTGTTAAGTGGAGTCATTTCCTGTCTAATTAACAGGCTGATGTTGTGTAGATCAGAGTTTAAGATTTTCTACATGGTTTGATAACTGAACAATAAATTCTATAGAGAAATAAACACTTAGTTGGCTATTCTTGTAACTGTTCTAGTGATACTTCTTTAATTGTAATAACCGAGTGTTACTGATTTATGGTTGTGATCTACCTAGTCTCGAATCCACCTCCAAACACGACACAATAACCAACTGATCACTTGAGAATATTCCCCCAGACAGAGTAGACACATAAAAGTCAGATTAAAATAAGACAAGCTTTTATTACAGTAGTTATTCAAAATACAGGGTATACATAGCACACACATCCGTGGAAATTAATGTCACATATTATTAATCGGTATCTGACTGAAGGTGTGACGTTGAAAACCCTCAGAAGTACACGCCTAAAATAAACAAATCGAAAACTACAGACTGAGCGAAGAAATATATTCCTTTTCAATTAGTCCCTCATCATCCGCTGTACCTACACTAATATATGGGTTCTTACATAAACATTTCTACCGATCAAATGGTTATTTTATTTAATCACTTTTAGGAATAAACGGAGGTGAATTTAAGAGGTTAGATGTTATCAAACAAATAACTACTAAATGTCAGTAACAAGATATCTAAGTTTTGAAGGAGGAAGCGGTGAAAATTGATTACGGAATTCAAGATAAGTTGATTCTTAGACGTTACCAACAAGTTATTACATAATCAAGAAATTTGTAAATTAATGACAGTGACTAAGACGAATAGGGTGACTCAGAAGATTAACGTGAAATGCAAACAAGTTGATGAAATTAGCTAGAATTAGAAAAATTGTTTGAAAAATAAGTCAAAAGATAGTTACAAGGGGAGGGGAAAAATCCTTCCTAAAAACTTAATACATATTATGTAGTTGACCATGGCAAAGAAAGGGGCTGTAAAAATTTCTTTTGAATACATAGGTTTTGGCCTGTTCAGATGGATTCCGATTGTCTCTGCTGTATTTAAAAATCGTACTAGTCGGCCGCGTGGGATGTTGGGTGATATAAGGTAAATAACTTTACAAGCTTTGTTAGAGTCAACTTGATGTCCAGTATCGACGAGATGAGCTAGTATTGAGGTGCCTTTAGCTTTGTTCGGACCTTTACCAAACGCCAATGGGTGGTGTTCAGAAATTCGATGGTGAACTTGCCTGGTCGTACACCAAATGTGGCTAGCTCCACACAGGCAGTTAAACTAGTAGATACACATGGAAGAAGCGATACAGGGTAATCTGTCTTTATTTCTTTAACTGGGTGTTGGTCAGCTAGTGAATACACAGCATAGCTTAGCTGCGTTGAAAGCCGTTTTCAAGGCCCTTCTCAAACACTGTGATAAGATCTCGCTATTGATATCAACCGTGAATTGTAATCTTAAGAAGATTGGCTTTTTGGGAATAGTTGGCACCTTCCACATTTTACTTCCTGAGTTGATGTGTTCGTTAACGGATTTAGTTGGATATCCGTTTCTACTTAGTAGATCTCCAATATTACCGAGTTCTTCGTTGAGTGTCTCATTTGAACAGATAACTCCGGCCGGGTGAACCAAACATCTAACCAGATTACGTTTGTATTGTAGGTGTACGAAGCTCAGGAAGTAAGTATATTGTCCAGTGGAAGTAGGTTTTCTATATTAACGTCTACCTATTGTTCCGTCTGTTCGTCTAGTCATTAGGACATCCAAAAAGCTTATGCTGGGATGTGCTCTATTGAATTTGTCCAATATGTCCTTAGCCTCACTTTCTTTCTTAATAACTATAAGTGTGTCATCAATAAATCGGCAATAGAAATCAATATTATATATTACATCTTTAAGAGGACCATTCTCTAGTTTCGCCAAGAAAAAGTCTACTAGGATTGGGCCTAGTGGCGATCCCATGTTAACACCATCTGATTGTCTACACATTTCTTTATTGAACAGGAAATTTACGTCCATTATACACCCTAAGGGAAGTTCCTTTAGGGAAGACACAGGAATTCCAATCTCTGTACCTTGCTTTATCAACTCACTACCTATCCAATCAATTGTTTCTACCGAAGGCACATGGTATGGTGAGCTAGACATATCGAGGGCTGGTCTAAGTGGCAAGCCGTTTTTGTGAAGTTTTGGTAAGCCGTATAACTGGGTATCACCATGCCTATCGGTTTTAGTATTTCATACAAGGGAGGTGAAATATGGCCTTGTTGTTTCAACTTTTAAAGACTCAGTCAACTGTCTCTCAGTCCTCTCCGTTAAGTCTTTGTTGGTT